>OZ017772.1:60492355-61692355 GCA_963969385.1 Philonicus albiceps
ATATATTTACTCCAGCGTTTTTCCAATTTCTTTATTCCTTCCCAATATTAGGTTTTCTCAAGCCTCTCATAATAGGCGTTTTTTTCAGTGACGATCTCTTCATTCGACCCAAATCTCTTACCGCCCACCATTTCTTAAGGTTTCGAAACAGAAAATAGTCGCAGGGGACTAAATCTGAAGATTATGCTAGAAGGGGTAGCATTTAAAAGTACTGCGCAAGAAATTAGTACTTCAAATTGTTGCGTACAAAATTTGAAATCTTACAGTTTTTATTATAAATGGTATTGAATATATCAAATTTAGAATTTTTATAATACATTTTTGTCTTCCCGAGGTTTTGAACTAATATTGCAATACGAGTATAAATCTTAGACTTGGCTTTTTTTTTCTATGTATATTATTTTGTCGAATGAGTAAATATTCGAGTGTTTTCTGTAGAGTCCTCTTGATATTTTTTTCTTAAAGTATGCATAACGATGGCATTAATTAAAAAAAAAAAAAAACATATAAATGAAATGGCACCGATTTAAGTGCAAAATGCAATCACGTCAATCATTTTTATTTGGGGCGACAAGCTCCGGGTCAGTTGGAATATGGTGTCACATTTTAATCGGCACACTTTCCATCTCGTTAACTTAACTTTTAATGAAGCAACTGCTTTTACAAAAATTCAGGAGGAAGAGGAACTCCACAGATATCCCCAAACGATATATTTTTTCTCGTCAAGCTTATTCCCATTAGTAAACTGAGATTGCATCGCGGCTAGATGGAGATGGAGATGGAGATGGGAATGGAGACCTTGCCCAAGATATACATATGGAATATGTTCATTAAATTGAGCTGATTCGGGACACCCAGAGCCGTCCCGAGAATGGTCCGCAAAAGCTTAGCCCTGGAAAGGAGTTTTGTCCCATTTCCTTGTTTGCAGTTCATTTAGATAATTCCCGGAACGACTTCTTTAATGGTCTCCTCCTGTGATCTGATTAGCTACCCTCTCCTTTGAGAGCCCCTGTACGAGCGGAAGGTTTCTGCTTTTTTGCCTAGTTTTCACCCCAAAATGTGTTCGGCTTTGTGAATTTAAACCGATGTTTACCTTGCATCCGAATTTCGTGTGAATCAGGACTAGCCCGAAGGCTTAAAGTGCTACCGACAACTGTTTCAAGGATTAAATTTCCCTTTTTTCCCGGTCGGCTCCATATATCAGGACCCCGGGACACATACACCCGCCCAAAAGTTGGCAAAGTCATGCCAGCCAAACCCGAAACTTACACTTGTATCCGGGAATGCTTTCAGGAAGTAGTGCACCTTCTGAATGCATGTCGTCGGGGGGAGAGATGCCCAGGACCCGGCGGAAATTCCGTGCACCGATCCCACGGGGGCTGAGTGGACAGATGAAGGAATCCAAGCATAAACGCCAGGTACGAGAGCTCCAGAAGGATGTATGGCGCCAGCGTGCTCCTGTTTCTGCCAGACACACACTATGAATTCTGATTTTATTCCGAAACATTAGCTTTTATTTCCTAACAACGTTTTTAAGGTGGATTTGGTCAAAGCGCGGCAGCTGTAACGATCCACCGATTGCTGGTGCTCCCTGGCAAAGGAAAATCACCAGAAGATCCTGAGATCCAACCAGCCTGATGTATGAAAACCTACGTAGACATTTTCCGCTCATAGTTATGAAAGTAGCGATGGTTTGAATAGCGACGCCCGGGGCTCGTCGGAAAGTAGAAGGGATTAAAAATGAAACTCAGGCACTTTCTGCCTTTCATCCGCTGAGAGAGAAACTATCCGTTGGATTAACACTTTTTAATAATTTAGCTAACCCGAAAATTCCACAGAAAAATCATAGCTCCCTCATCGCAATGTAAAAGGAAGGATTATTAAAGTGTGGACTCATTAATAATTTTTGTTTACAGTGCGAATAATTTCAGATAAACTCAAACCTTGTACACTTCATTATTAGTCTAGTATACATCAAAATTATCGGATTATTATGTAATCTCTTATTTTAATTAAGTTACTTTTATATTTATACCTATACTACGTATAGAAACAGAATATGTAAATGCTTAAAAATGTTATTAACAAAGTTTTTTCAATTAGAATTGTTAATATAGTTATGTAGGATGGACTATTTAATATCAGTGATTTTACCAATTAAACATGGTTATTTTAATTTTTGAAAACATCAATGTATGTATTGGGAATTAGCAAACTTAGACAATGTCCAAAATACCCATTTCATTTTGCTGTAATAATAATAAATGGCACTTTTCTTCGAAAATAAAGTTATTTAATCCATAGTTCTTATTATTTCTTAATTTAACCACTTTTCTAAAAAAAATTTTAGGTAAATATTATAGTTAAATTTTAATTAGTTTACAATTGAAAATTGTTATCGATAAATGACAAATTGCCATAATTTTAATATGAAGTATAACAAGTTTTGGATTCATGTTTCCTTATTGATTTAGATAGTACATTTAACCCAAATAATAAGTAGTAAGTTACCAATAAATACCAAAATTGATACTTTCTCAAATGAAATTAGCATAGTTTATATAAGATTTTGGGTTTTCAAATAGTAATACTATAAAATAAATTGTTCCAACCATTATGGAATTGAATACGGCCTTAAGAATCGCTTATTATAAAAGTTTCCTTTGAGTTTCAATATTCTACAGCATTCTATTCTCAAACGAATTTTAGTATGATATGCTATCAACCCAGCTTTCGAATGTCGTCGCAAAAATAAGTATATTACATACGGTAGTGACGACGATATTGACCAACCAAAAGAAATGCTGCACTATGCACACCATGCACCTGCAGCTATATACCTACGTCTGTACAACTGAACGTCATCTTGTCTTCAACAGACTGCAAAATGCACGTGCATTTTGCAGCGTTTGCAGGAAGACTCTAAGTTCAGTTCCGTGTAAAGGGTGGACTTGTAAAAAATGCAAGAGGCATGACAGTCGCGAAAAAAAAAACGTTTTATTACTAACAGTCCCCAATGATGCCATAAAGTAATATAACTTTATCACGTTTCCCTTATTAACCCAAAAAGCTAATGCAGGTGGATGAGCGGACTCCAAGCAACCCCGACATTACAAGACACGTGCAGTCAGGTATCTGGGTCTGTTAGTTTCAAGACGAGTATGATAATTCAAGTTTTTGGCTAACTTACTCCTTTCCTGCTTGAATTAAGGGGGAGTCACGTTTGAAGTTACCCCGGAAAAATTCGAATTTCTTCAAAAACTCGTTACGTAACACCTCGAACATGTAACAGATTCCGAAGGAGTTTGACGGAATGCAATTTACGAAACTGCACAAGGTAGTGTCGTTTCTACCTGCAGCCGAAGCCATCAAGATCTAGAAAGGATCCGCCTGGGCAAGGTGTTCATTGACTTTGTTTCCACAGAGGAAGGGCGGCTCCTTCGATGAGTTTAAAAAGTTTTACGCTGATAAAGTTTTCCAGTTTTGTCTAATTTTCGCTATTACTGCACTTTGTCTAGTCCGAGATAAAGAGGCAAAGTCCAATAAAAGAAACGTACTGTGATGAACAGAAGCGGGATCGTGTGCGGGCAAAAAAAAATCTTAATAAAGCTTAAGCAAACCTATCTGCTTCCCAAGAAGTTTTATTAAAAAACCAAAAGATGCAGGGTAGCCCAAGGGCTGGTTCCAAGGAACCCAGCTAGTGAAAAAACAAAGGAAGAAAAGAATGGACGAAGGGAAGGAGTTAAGGCGGCGATAACATGTTTCACCCACCTGCAAATTTAATATAATGCGCGTTTCGTGAAACACCCTTTGGCCATGCAGCGGGCAACGGTGGGGGTGGGTGGCTTAGATCTTAAGCCACATTCCCCCGGAATGGGGAGTTATTGCGGTGCAAATGGAGATTTTAAATTTTTCGTTCAATTTATCAGCGCTAGAGCCTCGCCGGCGAGGGGACAAGTGGAGGTTGCAAGATGAATAGGAATAACGTCAAAGACAACCATCAGCAGTTATGAGTCTTTTGTGGTTACGTGCCACTGAAAAAAGCGAAGAAAGAGGGATGCCAACGAAAGCGTCGACGATGAAAAAGGAAAAGAAAAAGAAAATCCGAGGGAACGAAATTGCGAAGATAACCACATTTTGCCTAGCCGCAGGTGTTCCATTTAATAAAATAAAGGGAAAGGGTTAAGAACTTGTCATTGGTTAAATTTTGCCAACTTGCCGGGTGAAGCCCCATTTAATGAACTTTCGATGTAAACTTTCATTGCTCATTTTATTCCGAAATATTCCCTAGTATCGCTCCTTACTACAGGTGAAAAAATACAAACTAACATTTTTTATTACAGTATTATATTTTTTTGAATTTTTCATTTGATGATAATGAAACTATTTCAATAATACGCATCTTATTTAAAAATAAGGAAATTTTGTTTAGAAAGCCTTCTCTAATTATTACAATATGTTTAATTCATTTTAGAACAATAAGCCCAAAGAAAATGTTTGAGAAAGCGGAAATAAAAATTGGTTAAAGCAACTTAGATACCGTAGATGCGGGTTAATTTAGCTCTAGCGTGTAATTTTGGCTCAAAACAAAAAAATATTTGATTTTTTGCCTCTTCCTAACCATGGAAGAAGACGATCTAGTTCGAGTCGGAAATGTTAGATGGTGAGACTAACGCTTATTTTTAATTGGTTACACGAATTTGTTCAAGGTTATAACTATCATTTGCATTTCGAACTTATCTGCTGCGAACGCTTACGTATATTACGTCCGCAAACTTTTTTATTTAACATACCTTAAAGGTAATTTATTTTTTGTTTATGCTTTTTTTTAAAATTATACATTTTTGTACGTGAAATCCGTCATTTTATTTATTTTCTATTATTTCAATGGCTCAATTGGCTCAATATTTGCTTAAGTACAGTTTTTATACTCCAAATTCCATCCCATTCTGCGAGCCAAAATAACCCTCTTCAAAGAAGAACTTTAGCTCAAATTAAGAGCGATTTATAAAAAGATATCTAAAAGTATCTAAACTTATTTAAGCATGGTAAGCTCTCTATGATGTGAACATAAATTCAAATTTTGAAACCTATACTTAATCTTAATTTATAATTCGAATTTGTATTATTTTTATAATCATTTTTATCACTTACATTTGTCAATAGAACTTTGTGTGATTAGAACATGCATATTAAAATCGAGTTGTGATCCATACTTAATAAATGACGATGTTCAAAATTTAAAAAATAACTATGTATATAAAAGCAAAACGAATATTTGAAATGAAATAAAACTCAGATCCATTAATTTCTCATTTAAGCTATTCCTGAATCCTGCTGACAACGAATACAAATTTTCTTCACTCAAATTGCCAATTTCTAACCCAACCGAATCCAAAGATGCATTCCCAAAGGAATAGAATGAGGACGGAAACGTTCTATGTTGATTACTTTTCATTCTAAATAAATAAACAGTTCCATCCCACTACTAATTGAGGGATCCGCTCCAATTTGAAATAATCGAAAATTACTGAAATCTCATCGGGATGCGCTTCGGTTTCTATGCAAGTTGGAAATTATTGAGCGATACCTTTGCAGAGATTTCAAAATGTCATTGCTCCAAGGAGCATCAAACATCCCAAAGTCGTAGAGTTTTGGGATTTACGTTAATATCCATCTCGTATAACACTGTTGCTTGCCACCTTACTTATTCATGCTATAGAAAATTCGCCTTAGCGGGAAATGTGTGGATTGAAGTTATAATTACCAACACGAAGACTGCATCCTTGATTGCCTAAAGCACTTCGCAGATCCGCTCAAGTTTGCGATTTTCAATTTTGTGCAAATTCGAAAACTATTTACTGATGAATAATGATGAACTTTGTAATGATAATTGACAATGTTTATAGTGAAATCTTTGCAAACTTATAACATTTTTAAAGTTCTTTACAATATTTATGAAACGTTTTAAGAATGAAATTTGTTTTCTTTCTATTCTTCTTATAGACTTAGAATTCTAGATATACGAGTATTCTTGATTTTTTAATAGGTACAGAAGATACTAGTATAACTTTTGTAATGTGCCATACATGAATAGCGTTTTTTACTTGTATGAAAATAAAGATGCATTAATATAATTTTGGAAGTGTTAAAAATTAATTACTTAATATTATTTAAGAAGACAAAAGTAGAATACTTTGAGACATTCTTATTAATTTGTGGTTCGAACCCTTATAGGCAATAAATACAAATAAAGGGTGATTTTTGCCATTTTTGCCTATTTTTGATGATCTATATTTCTGGTACATAACACCAACATATCCCAGAGATGTTATATGTGCAATTTGTGTATGTACGTATAAAAAATACATTTGATTTTTTTACAAATCACACAAGACGGTACCCTTCAGGGGTTAACCTTAACCTAAATCAGAAATTTGACGAAATCGATTTTTTTTATTATTATTTTTAAAAAGGACAAAATTACAAAACTATTCTCTCAAAGCTTAACACGTTCCCTCCCAGCATTTTCAATAAAACTTTCGTGAGAGACTTACATGTAAAAATGCATTTGATAAGAGAGTGCTTTTACTTGTGTACCATTTTCGGTACACGTGGCAGGGAACGTGTCTGAGTATTATTTACTGAGATATACAATACGATTTTGAGCAGAAAAAGGATAATTAAAACTTTAAAAGCATTTTTACTGATACTACTTTTTTTGAAGCCTTTTTTCAACAATTCGTAAGTCTCTGCAAATTTTTTATGGAGTTTTAAACAAAATTAAATTTTGCTCTTTGTTCCATTGTATTTTTATGACACAAGCAGAAAACATACTGTCATTCAAATGCATGTATATTTGTAACCTGTCAACCGATTTGCGTGAACTTCGATACGTTTGAAAAAAGACATATACATCAAAAATATTCTTAAAAATTTACTTTTTTTCTATTATATCTTGGAAACTTTTCAAACTTTAAAATATTTTAATCTCTTAATATCTATGTAATTTTTCTTAAATTTATTTATTTATTTTACAATTTAATTCTCAAATTGCTTTCTTATTTTTCATGTACTCAGGAACTAAGTCCATATGGCAAATTTCTGTGTTATTTTTTACTTTTGAACCAGAGTTTTCATATGGGAATCGAACTCACAACCTCGAAGTGGCACATTTTGTACATCACAGCCAAACTGCTCAGCCAGCTTTGCCACCCGAAGCCTTTTTTTCCTACACTGCATTGCACATCTGTCTAAAGTCACAAAGTGATAACCTTAACCTTAACCCTATAAATATTCTAGTTATTTGTGAATAATGCCAGATGTAGACGAGTATACGAGTATGATATTTTACAGACATGCATGACTCGCTAATTTCTTGCAGAGTAGCATAGATGATTCCTACTAATTATGTCCGAGCTATTCTGTTTTTATAGTTTAATACCGATATATAAAAGACCTGCTGACAAGGGTTGATGAAAAGCAGCATCTCCCCTTCACAAAGTTCTAGTTATTCATACCCATTCAGGGGAACCATAATATAATTGTATATTATTCTGTTCCAGATGTTAAGTTTTTCCCACACATTTTTTGCCCTCAAAGTACGTAATGTAATGAATTTAATTAATTAAGAACTTTGAAGAAACAAATTGCGACAAAAACCAGCCACGTAAGGGAATCCAAGAAATATATGTGGTGTGCCAACCATATGTATGATGTGCACCAAAAAGGGCATCATTCATCATCCATGTTTATGGCATTTTGCCCGACGAACTGCACCAGATCCCATCCGCCCCATGTGTGTCGAACTGAAATGCGTCTGAATAAGAAAGCAGTCCAGATGCGGAGAGGCGACACTGTTTTCAATGAACCCGAGGGATGCGATCGCTTGTTGATCCTCTTTGTCATCCCTTGTTGCTTAAAGCCAGTCGATGTATACTGTCTATTGCCACGGGAAAAGATAAAAGTGCTCATAAAACATTTCTCGTTTTAATTAACACAAAACTATAGACGACAGCTATTCATCACAATGCTAAATCGGCAAATACATCCCGGATGATAAGAGCTACCATCCTCGTGGCTGTCCCTTTGGCATCATTGGCCGTTCCAACTTCGATAATTCCCGGGATCGAAAGAGACCGGAGGGGGTGGACTGGATGCGGTATATATCAAATGGCCGCAGTTGCAGCATAAAAAAATCAAACCTGACAGAAACATTATTTTCCGAAGGAATATAAGCTTCATAAATGAAAAAATATGGCATGCATCATACGAGCTCTCCAGCCCGGGATGAAACTGGATAAAGTAATGCACACCAGTGCGATTAGCTGACACCCGGCTGCGGATATGCGGACTGGGACCGGGATGATGCCCGAGTGATAAATTGTTGCTATTCGTCTGGGGAGCTCCAAAGTCCTGGTGTATCATCGGGACGGGCACTTTATATAGTGTCGGGCATTGTCTGACTCTCTGGCTCGTATTGGATATGTAAATTATCCCTCCGCCGCTCAATTCTTTTTAACGAGACGTCCCGGCGAGTGCACAGACATAGATCATTATGCGCCGCACGATGCGCCAGCTTAATTTCTAGGAGAGCTCCTTTAAAATTGAGGGCGCGCTTCAATCTTTAATGGGTACTCCCCTGATTTAAGTGACGGAGAATTGTCATCGTCTTGGCTCAAAAGACTTTGCACCATTCCCTATTCCCAGCAAATATTAATTTGTCTTTGAGATTGCACAGGAGCTCCGTGGGTAAAAGAAGACATACCGTGCACCCAAGGAATTTCTGAGAAGCGGTTTAGACACTTGCTCCGCGTCTGTACATTTATCAATGATTAAGAAATATCCCCTGAATTTAGCGGATGGGATGCAACCAAAGTCATTGGATTAATGCCTGAACTTCCTTATCATCGTCGCTCTACGGACGGGTACGGGGATGAGAACAGCCAAAGTGGTGTAATGCATTCCACGTTATTTGTGTGCTCACCACTGAGGGGCTTCCCATAATTTACGGCACAACCGCAATTTGTCGTGGCACTGAATTTAGCTGAAATTCGTGCATCCGGAGGAAACAAGCAACCCTCCTTCGTCAGGGCACGAAGACGATTCCTTGATTGCAATCAACGGAAGGCAACAAGTAGCATGTTAGGTACTTAGGACCCGTTTTCCGCACATCTTAGCGGTCCTTTCGAAATATCAAGCCCTTTCCGTCAATTTATCGTAAGCGACATTCTCTTGAAATCCGAATTTTATCTTAAATATTTAATACTAGCGTATATTTGAAAACTTTTACGTATATTTTTGCAACACTACAACTAACCAGTTAAGGTTTAAGCTCTAAGCTTCAATTAGATTACGTTAAGTTCAGTCGACCGTTTAGAATAGGATAGAATTACACTTATTGCTTTTTAACTAATATAGATTCTTTTATTTAAACTCTTTTTTTAATTATCCATATTTTTACTTCTCATCAGTATTATACAAGCATTTTATACATATCAACATTTGAATACAGGAAAACAAAAATAAGATAATATTCGGATATACGACTAATTTAATTACTGCGGATTGCAGAAATTATTTTAAAAACGATTAATACAAATATGCACTTTTCTGTATATTGTAGTTATGTAAAAAACTTATTGAAAACAGAATTTATAATTGAAATACAAATTATTCTGCACATTAAAATGATTCGGTGTACATGAATAATTACTGATGAGTATTCAATATCACCAACATCTTCATTAGCTGAATTCATATCCATTCCATTATTGTGAGATTATCTTTGATATAAAATTTATTGAAAGCTGTGAGCCCGAATTCTTTCTGTATAAAATGAGAAGTAAAAAATGTCGAATTGTTTAACTCAGGTTAAAGATAAATTAAACTTTCAGCGAAAATCGCTGAGTTTAATCACTGGTTTTTGTTTCGTTTGGTTACATATTTTTTTATTTTTTTAATGACAAGCAAAGAAAAATTGGAAATAAAATTAGTTATATAAAAATAAAGTAAAATCACGTATTTAATAATAGTAAAAGAATTAAAAAGCTAATATTACAAATATATGTAGATTACAAAGTTTTAGCGCATACAAATGTATCAATTTCGTTGAGATTGTTAATCTTTAGTAATAAGAAAATCCAGGAAAAGTATTATTTTTCCTATTTAAAAATATTTTGAATACAGCTTAAAACATTTAAGATGTTTATAATTAAAGCAAACATTCTAGGAAGTTCTTCTGCTTAATCTGGCTGTAATCTTTACCTTGATCTTATTTTGTGCTTCATAAGAACTTGCGACAAATAATATCATACCAGAAGAACTTTCTGCAACATAACTTTTTATCGCTTACGCTACGCTTAATAAGCAGAAAGGGCTTGATATGTGCACAAATCTCCCTTCTTTCTCCCAGACGGTACCAGCCAGTTTATTCAAATTAATACAATTATTATTCACCGAACTTTCAATGCATTGCCACAAAAGTCCCCTTTTCGAGCCCACACACAAGGGCTCGGCTAGATGACTTTGTTAAGTTGGAAGAACAAAAATTTTGTGAAAATCTGTAATTAGAACCAGATGCCGCAAGAAATCCTTTCTGTTATGGTCTAAACAACACGTTAATGTAGAGCTAACTAGCGCTGTCAACAAATGTTGACCAGAAACTCTAGACAGAGTTGGGCAATTTAGAGCTAAACTTTTTCCGTATATCCTCCTGTGGGGTCGTGTAACAAGAGAACTTTTCTCAAAAAGGTCTTATTCGCTAATTTTTTTCCCGTAATTTTATCGATAGGAACACCACACTCTGCCTAGTTTATACACTGTAAATTTCAAAGCTTTATTTCAAAACACTTAAACATTTGATTAATATTATCCCGATTTTGAAATACTTTAAAGCGTTTTAAAACCGAGACAATATCAATCAAATGAATGAATGTCCAAATAAAAGTGTTTTGAAATAAAACACTGAGATTTATCATGTATCAGATGGTGTTTAATTAAATTTGGTTAATCCTCTGTTGTCGACAAAGGGCTTTTTGCACCTCTTTTTCCTTGCCTGATTTTTTTTTTAAATATATGAAATATAGCTTTTAATTTTTTAGCATTGCCGGAAACTTTCTCATTAAAAATGTTTATACTATCTATATAATTATGATACATTCATAACGATAAATATTTATCGGGGACAGAGCTCGAACTTGTGTCCTTTGAATTGGCGCTTCGATGTATGCTACCCGTAGCTTCGATACCGAACAATTTTTGTTCTGATGAGATCGTCCGATCCCACATGTATGTATATGCCGTCATACAATATACAGTGTGACATTTATTTTAGTGCAAATTTTGAACAAACTATGAAATTTGATTTGGAAGACGTTATGTGCACCTTAAAATGTTTTACCATTTGCTGTTTATAAGTATAACTTCGAATAAAATAAAGGATCTGATTTTTTTTAAATTTTATTAAAATAAACCACTTTAATCTCTGTGGTACGGGGGTGTTTTAAAGAATATAATTTCACAAATTGTAAAACAATTTCATTAACAATTGCTAAATTTTCTTTTCAGGTAAGTGGTCAAAATAATCATAAATCACCTGTGGTCTATGAACTGGTATTATTACTAATATGTCTTACTATTTGAAACATTACTAAGTAAGTAATTATTAGAACTATGCAATTTTATTATGAGGATTGGCACACTAACTTTGATAAGTTATAATAATAACCAGAGTATTTTTCATTTTGTTTTAAGTATAATGTACACCTACTTATAAGATTTTTGTTCTCATATGTTATTATTCTGTAAAATGTGTTTTCCCCAAAACTTATTAATTATGATTTCCACATTGCGAGTTAATATCTTTCAAAATTAAGCTGTTAAGCAACTTACATTGCATTCCCATTTTATCCGATTATATGGTATTTTTTTTTATAAACTATTTGTTTGTAAACTATTGTTATAAAAATATATTTTTATTCTATTTTAAATTACAATAAATAGAACTAGTTCATATCTGTGTGGAAATTATAGTAATATAACAAAAATATTTGTAATATTTCTTTTTTCGGTATAATAAAATCTACTTCATAATACTAAATTCATGATAATGATCATGAAAATGAATATTTGGACCTTCTAAGAAACTCTCATCATTTATATTGACCAAATTTCAGTCTATCAATATGAAATAGCTTTTAACAAATTAATTAAGCTTATTATCCTCGTCCTTTATAATCTGGCCAACTCACCTCTATCAAAAAACATAGGCGGGCAGCTCATATTTTGAAATTTGGTAATTTATGAGATGCGAGAGAGTTGCCCATCCACGCAATTAATTCTTTCAAGAAAGTGCAAACAAGTTTGAGAACTTAAAAACGACGCGAGGGATGGGTTGCCATAACTTTGAGTGGAAAGACGACAAAGGGAGGAAAGTTTTGAAAGTAAACGAACGAGCTAACAAGAGCCATAATTGAATATTTATAACAAGCATCAGAAGATAGCAATAGATGAATAATCTTAATAATTGTGGCTTTATTTAGTACGAAACCGCCACCAAAATGATTCCTTTTGCTGTAACCGTCGCGCGCCGCGCCGGTAAGGTTGCTATGAAAATTTACTTTTTGATTTATAACTCAATAACATTTTGCGTTACGTGCCCTAATTCACTTTCTGGCATTATTAAATTTTACAAAGTCTGCACGGCGGCAGCCAGCCCGAACACTCACCGTAGACGGTCGGGCCACCATCCGCAAATTTAATTGAAGGAATTAAATGAAGGTTGCTGCCATTAGTCGTGGGACTAAGCAGCACAAGAAATATGGTGTCTGGTTTATCGCAAAGAACTTTATTATATTACAAGCCATCGTAAATAGCACCTAAAGCGGCCGCAATTTAAACTGGGGATGTTGCTTTGGTGAACCAGCGGTCGGCTTTTTTCAGATTTCTTTCCCTTTTCGAGTAACTTGTTGCTGCCTTTACACCCAACTCCTGATTTGGATGATAAAAATTCGCCAGTATATCCTTAACGTATAAATTTCTTGCATTTAAAGAATATTTATACATAAACAGCATATATCGACTCTAACAGTCACTGGACATGTTTTTAAAATCATTTCAACTACGTTCTAAGGCTCGTAAATAAAATTTATGCAATAATAAAATTTTAAATTCATACGAATATGCCTATTTCAGCAAACCTCACTAATACGAGTACCTCACAAATATCAAAGTGAGGTGAATTTGAGCTTATAAGTCACACAAAAATTGTTCAAATTTTAATATCCTATTGTAGAGATAAAAATTACCCAAATGCAAGATAGCATTTTTATTCAATTTGCTCGATTTCGACATCATTCAAAAAACTGAAATATCAAGATGAGCCCTTTGTTATTCGGGTAATTTATTAATTCATTAAATTTGTTGTACCTACTTATGCACATAATATTTTCCTCTTAGAAAAAGTGTGTAAGAAATAAATATACAACCCCTTCAAGCCAAGAAACTATTTACAGAAATGTTAACTTTGTTGATAATTCAGTCACATAAGTATTTGTTTTAAACAAAAATATTATCTTCTATTATTTTTCCACAAATCAAAATCCCTTAAACTGAATCCCTCTACCTATTTCAATAACAAATTGGCAATAAACAATGACAATCAGCTACTGATTACAAAGTAACCAAGCTTATTTTGACTACTTAGTGGATAATGTCGGCATTAACATAATCAAGTTATGGCCCTATTGGGTCTGATTCTTGAATTAATTAAATATTGGGTCCCATTCTCGAATTATTTAGAATGGAATCGAAAAGAGCTTAAAGAAGACCTTTTTGAATAAAAATTCCATAATAAAGTTCTAAGAAATCCATTCTAGTTACCTTTGACTTCAAATAATTTATCTGTTCAAACTGGTTAAAATATTTCGAAAGACATCGGGGTGCTCACAAATTTAAGTATCGACCGAACACAATAATTTTTCTTTAACACCACACATGAGGATTAACAAATCATATCTATGTTTTGGGCTACCTGCAGATTTCCAAAAGATTTATAGTCAGGCAATTTGTTATTCATATCTAGAGAGATTTAAATGGGAATATATGTAAATCAATCGTTTAGTTTCCTTATTAAATAATAATTATATGGTGAGATTAGTTAAAAGTTCGTTCTCAAAGTATTATGCTATGCTGTATAAGTATACGAACAATTTATTTATTTAAACTGCTGACCAACAATTTTGAAACTAAATTTATTTCAGCTGTTAGTCCAGTGTTAAATTATACAGATATCCCTTTTGCAATTTAAAGAAAATATAGTTAGCGTTGTACTTTAGATTTCGAATTAAGGTTGATAAAAGTTTTAACAAAATATTTTTTGGATGTAGTTCGAAACGTACAAGCCTTACTTACATGATAAATGTTATGTTTGGATGTTATGTTTTGCAAATAACAAGAAAAAAACATGAAACGTTCTTTACTAACCGAAATTTCTTTAAGATGTCTATTTCCTGAAGTTATAAAAAATTATTACCCTATCATCAAAAAACCCCACACTCGCACTACTCACTTGAGGATGACTGAATGGACGACATTATGCTCCTTGAAGTAAAAGCAGCATTTCAGGGTCCACGTCTGGAGCGCGTGTGAAGTGTAAAGTCATTTCATTTAACAGCCCTAAGCAACCAGATAAGATCGAAGTCGCCAAAGGAGACCAGCATTTAGCAACGAGGGATCCATTTGTCGCAAAGAGCTGCATTTATACCGAAGTAAAAATTACTTTTCTCACTTGGGGGGTACTTGTGCATTCCCTTTCTGACCAAGACATCGCCAATCTTTTCATTTTCTCCAGGGCTATTAAGACTGGAGCATCCTTTGTGCAGCAATAGACACTTTTTTTCTTTTTTTTTTGAATGGGAGCCCTTCTGCTAAAGGGGGCCAGATAACATCCTTAGGTGTCCCTGAAAAGAGTATTTGGGACAGACTTCCGTTGAATGAAGTCACTTATGCATCGCCTCTGAAAACTTTTCAACTTTTATGCTTGACTTATCTAGAGAGGAGCAAACAAAACTTTTCATCCGAGGGCTGCATCGGGGCTCCGGTGTGAAGCCGTTGATGTGTGCATTTATGCGCTGACACTTCCTGGCTTTATGCAAAATGTCTTGGGGCACATTCAGGCCCAGCTAGCCGTCTCTCCGAGCAGGGCAATGCATAGCCTTCTTAAGGACATTGTTTACATTCGGTTTTTCGCCGTAAATGGATGTCATGAAATTTAAAGTGATGCACTTTTACACCTCGGAACGCTTATGCATCGTTCGCACGGTCGCGCCATTCAGGTGACTATTTGCCTTGGTTTTAATTGCCTTAGTGTGCTACTTGGCCTTCCACCCGGCAGGGCCCGTACACCTGTACGTGTAAGCCGGAGCAGGGCACAGGTGCTTCTGAAAGGGCTCAAGCTGCCCCTCCGGGCGCCACCACACGAACAAACAGAGACAGGTTAATGACATTCCAGCCTTGAAAGGCTTTGCCGAGCTAAAAATCTCAGATATTCGCAGTGGGTGCAAAGTAAACAGCGGCGGTCCACCAGCGCCCAAATGCGCCACAAGAGACTACCAAAGAGTCCATTCGGAAGGCTCATCACATAGCACCGGGCCAAATGTAATTAACAACCCTAAGCAGTATGCAATCAAACGCCTCCGCATCATTCAGCGACGCGAACTCATTTCTAGTGCCGCGATGCTCCAACTTGCCGTAGTTCGATTCGGTGAAAGGGCTTTAATTAAACAATTCCCTGCTGTCGGAGCTTCGAGAGGGAGCCTCCGTTGCGGGTTGGGTGGGACGCAATTTAGGAAGATAATTTGGCCCACTTATGTGTGGCTGGGTTTTATTTTTGGACCTCGGTTTACACTCGCGGCTGCACCACGGTCGCCACTCTTGGCAGAGTTACAAAAGTGGGCTTTACTCGCGAAATTATTTCATTGGAAGGGCTCCATTGTGCTAACTGGCCCTTTAACAATTTCGATTTTCTGAAATTATAACACGAGTGGCCGCCTTGCACCACTGAAGCAGAAAATCGCCTGTTCGTAATGTCAAACGCCTTCATTGATTTATCTGCGTCAAGATGGGCTCATGAAATTTTGTGGAAACTCGAAGAACCGCTAAAGTTGCGCAGCAAACCTGCACATTCCGGGTAGAGTAAAATCAAATTTCAATCTCAAGCGAAGATTATCTTAGCGGTTATCTTTTTAGACCATACTGATATCCATCTTTATAAATAGGTTAATTTACAAAAAGCATTCATAAATTACATCTAAACCTTCTTCATGATTCAATTTATCTAATCGTGAAAACCGAAACAAAATTCAGTTCAGTAGTTGCAAAGAAAATCGCGTACAGACAGACAGACGCGAAGGAGAGACTTGATTTTCTAATTTATACTAATAATATACATTTCGTATTAATTCATAAGGATTAATACTGTGTAGATCAAATTACGAGTTAATTTATATTCAGACTTTTTTCTGATTTGATTCTCTATTATCATTACTACTTATTCCTTGTGTAATATGCACAAAAACCTGGCCAGAGAATGATAAGCACGCTAACAGACAGACAGATAGACAGAGAGACATTGAATTTTATATACATATATGACGAGTAAATGACTGGTTACTCACCTCAAAAGTTCCTGAATTAATTTACCTCAAAAATTTTTAAATTTGTTCATCAAATTTAGAGTTCCGTACACTTACCACTACCCTATTTTAATACAATTATTTAGAAACGAAATAGCACCATAAAATCATTTCGGCCTTTTACATCGAGTCATGCTCTGAAAGTGAAAATATCTATGTATATATAAGTATATATTAGTGTATGTGCAGTACACACAAAGTACATTAGTATCACATATTCTATATACAATTTTTAATTTATATGTCTGGTTTCATAAAAACGACTACTTTTGTTTCTCGAATGAAAATTCTTTCATCTGGAGAATGTTTTTGAAACCATCAGATTCTACCACACTCAATTCTAAAGTTGTGAATTAAAAGTGAAAATCGATTCGTCTGCCCGGGAAAACCGCTCAATCCTCTGTAATTTACGC
The DNA here is from genome assembly GCA_963969385.1 of Philonicus albiceps. Taxonomy (NCBI): domain Eukaryota; kingdom Metazoa; phylum Arthropoda; class Insecta; order Diptera; family Asilidae; genus Philonicus; species Philonicus albiceps. The sequence continues at coordinate 60,509,463 of OZ017772.1, forward strand.
TTGTCGGGATACTTGTTGAAAGTCCCACTAAGAACTCTTGTAATTAACGAATCACCTTTTAATTACTGCGAAAACATAACTGTGCCCTGTTAATGACTGCCTAGCATTCATCAAAGATCCTTAATTCTAGTCACCCTCGCACAGGGGTAGTCGACTTTTTCCCTCACGTGGAGCCCACGTTTGCTCCACGAAGACCCTCCGATTCTTACACACGTCGGTGTCGGCCTGGGCCGACAATGATTAGACTAATTACCACTTAATGAATTAGTCATAAATCCCAACCGAAAACACTAAAAGCACCTACTTTTAATGACCGATGACGAGCTTCCTATATTTAGGCGTAAGCAGGCACCGGCCAGGAGTACTGCTGTCATCCCGAGCGTCCCGCTCACCTGGGATACACGGAATTAATTGGCCCCTCGATGCTTTACGAGCGGCGATAATTTCAGTACAATGCGGACTAATTACACGGGACCAAGGGCGAATCGAATCCTCCCCGGCTCCCGCGACTAGTGGCAATCACAGCAATGGCCTATTAATAGCAATTTGGCTTTGTGCTTGTGTGCTGCCCCTTGGCCCGCGGTGACTAAGGAGTTATGATGCCAGCTCGGCTACGGAGGAATTTTGAAAAACACTTTTCGGTACCTTCGATGCTCATTACTTTGGACAGAAAGCCTGTTGTTTTCTGGTTACGCTTCACCCCACCGACCTTGGGACGATCACACCTAAGATCACAAATGAATGAGTCACCCGATGCATGAGCCAAAAATCGAGGTGCAACGTCGTTCCTTTGTTTTTCGTTTAGCACCTGGCACTCTATTAATTTTGGCGGACTTTAAAAGTCAATCTAGAGAAAAATCGAAACGTATTCCTATAGCTGCAAGTAGATTCTCAGGGGAGTCATGGCAACGAGTTCATCAACGCCAGCCTTAATAAACCGTTCTTCCTTCGACTGCGCATTAATCACAGAAAAAATAATTAAAAGTGGAAGTTTTATAATTATCGTCAGTTAGAGGCAACTAGTTCTATGCTTGCTGCGGAACACTTTAAGGGCAAAAAGCATTGACACCGCTTGCTTCAGCGATTACACAAAACGCAAAAGAGTTCGCTCCGTGAATTCTTCATGTCAATTATGCCCTTTAGCTGGGAGCAAGGAAGTTCTAAACGAAGCTGCGACCGGCTGGGAGAAGGGAGAAGGGCGAACGCTGGAGAAAACTAAGAAATTCAAATACACGACAAAAGGTCGCTGTGCAGAGGGAATTCTCAACTTCCGGCTGTTGCTTGATTATGATCCGTCTATTAATTAGCTTCACTGTTCACTCTCTGCCCTCAGTGGAACCAGCCCTTCTCAACTCAATCCCCAAGGAGCAGGTAATTACGTTGCAACACGAGCCCTTCAAACTTTCTCCATAAAATTCCTTCGAGATTGGCCTTTAATCACACTAGCAAGCTTGATGAAATTGACATTGGCTGAGTTTTTATCAAAAGGCCTGTGGCGTTTGTTGTCGGCGCCAAATTAATTACTATTTTTCCAATAAAAATCACCAGGGCACAACACGTGGGGCATAGCATGACTTTAACGCAATTTAGTTTTTCTTGTATTGCCTTGCAAAATTTGCCGCGTGCCCCAATCGACCTTGAGACTACCAAAAACAAAGGTCTGCATTTGACTTATAGAAAGATTTTTAGTTTCAACAATTGTTTCAAACTTTTTTAAGAGTACTTACATACAAATCAGGACAAATTTGCATCATACAAAAGTGACATTATAGTAATGAATTCAATTAATTTCTATCATAATTGGAGGGTATCTTTTATATTCTATCTAAAAAATCACTAATAATTGCAATATCTGGGTAAGAAACTATAAGTTTCCAGAAATAATAGCTTTGGAGAGGTATAAATGTAAAAGGATCCAATTTTAAAAAGTTTTTATCATGATGAGTAGCATTAAAAAAAACATTTCTTTCGTTCATTCACTCACTTAAATTCAAAAATACCAATTTTGTTGACTCCTCAATTAAAATATTCTAAATTAATAAAATATGCAAGAATTAGGAGCTAGTAATGTTATCTGCATTAAAATATAAAGTCTTAAATACTTTTTTAGCAATTTTAGGCAAGACAAAAAGGAAACACGATCTAAAACGATTGTTAATTTATAAAACTATAAAGTTTTAGACTATATTTGCCTTATAAACAAATTGAAGTTCGTTAAATGAATTAACTATTACTAAAATTGAATCCGCAATACGCATCCATCAAATATCGTTAAAACAGCTTAAAACTTTTAAGTATTCTATGAGTGAAGATAAAAAGGAAACAGAAAATTAAAATTGTAGCAAACATTTAAAGATTGAAATGTTTAACTCACACTAACTCCAGCTTCTAAGTTTAAATTTATGCTTCCTTCGGCAATTTTTCTTATGGCGTTATTTTCAACAACAGCAAAAGTTTGCTCGAACAGCTCAAGCTTTCAACTTTTATTCTTTACTTAAGCAATTTTTTCTTCTTAAATTTTGAATATTAATGATTCGAATGATGGTTCTCTAATTACTGCGTTGTTTATTCGAACTTGAGTAATTAAAGGAAAAGTACTACAGGGATTTTATATACATAAGCCTGTAGGCAGAGTTTTATCGACTCCTGTTTTTAATAAAGCAGTAAGAGAGTCTATTTTATTTTAAATCTGATAGATAGAAATACTCAACAATTCTGAAAATATAAAAGACTTCATAGGAAAGAAAACAAGCAAAGGAATAAGCTAAAAGATGTGCGTCGTTTTTTTACGGTAAATCATCAAGAGTATCAAACTTATTATATTCATCGTTATACTTCCAAAGAGCTTACTTTCTTACATATACTCGTATTGCTTCATTGGAAAGATTCGTCTTTTAAAGACCTTTAATAATTCAATTTTTACTCTTTTCGATTTTTACTTCGCAACTAATTAATTCCCATGTGGTTTCTTCAATCTGTACACTCAGTTAATCGGAGACACGTCTTGCTATTTCTCGAAATTCTCCCATGCTTGTGGTCTTTGCGGAATGGTTTTGCCTTTGATCCGGTTAATGAGTTCCCTTGCAATAATCAATAAATCCGTACCTGCAACACCATATAAAACACAATGCTTGGATTTATTAGAAAACGTGTCACGTTAATTTGCTTCACAAAATTTAAAATAATTCCTGTAATTTAATTCAATATCTTTCTTTAATAATATTTTCGAAATTTTAAATTAGACACAAGAATAGATGTAGAAAAATAGTCGAACTTGATAAAAACACACAATTTTTTCTATGAGTATAGGTCGTAAAAGTCAAATCTGCCAGGAGTTTTATAGATTTTAATAGAGGAACATATCTGTTATACTTATATATATGGTACTTATATAACATTATAAAGCTTTACAGAAGTACGTGTTATAAGCATTGTATCAATAGAAGAATAACACTATAATTTTATTGAGCCCAGAAAATGTGAACATATTTACAAAACCTTTGTTTGATAAGAAGAAACACCTTCATAACGACTAAGGTGCTTAGCGAAAGGCAGGGATTATCATTTCTTTCTTAATCTCTATTTTCGGGTCTACTTTTCTGGGCAAACAACAAACATTGTTGCTATCAGTAGAGTTCTAAATGAAGATGAATATTTTCCGGTTAATAAGCTTTATCAACAAGGAAGTCGCAAATGTCTCAAATAATGGGAGAGGCAAATAAAAGGGGACTCCGTTAACAGTGAAGCACCTTATGGGAGGTGGTGGTGATAAAATCAACAAGCAGATTTAACCCATTTCGCTTTTTAAAGCGAGAGGAACGCCCGAGCTTTTACTATGCAATCTTGGATGCACCCTTCCCATTACGACAGGATAACTTCGCTAGCAAGGTTGACATAATGGGGATATATGCAGACTTTCAAACAAAACTTTGTGTTTAAAACAATAATAACTGCCACATGTTACTCTCCAGCGAGTGAGTTAGGAGCTGGCTACTGGAGGTACGGCGCGCACACATATGACGTGGATATTCTTCGGTGCGGGCTAGTCCCGATGATAAATAATCCCCAAAGCTGTAGTTAATTCTAATTTGGTTTGGTGCAATGGACAGTCCTCTACTGTCTAGTGGCAGTTTCATAGTTAGGCACCCGATCTCCGCAGCTGGTAAATTAAAGGCGACTTTTACTAAATTTCCACACTATTTTGTTTCAGTCTGACACCAAAGTTTGCACAATATTTAAAACAAAATATTTGCAGTTCACCTTAATAATGCAATAATAAGAATTGCATAAAAAGTGAAATATACACCTATATTTTTGCCCAAAATTATTCAGAGTTTTACGCTACAACAGAATGTCCGGATAAAACCTTACTATGGTATGATACATGGTGTGATATATGTTAAATGGAACCATAAGAAATATAAATGTAAATAACTAATGGTATAATAATGACGATATATTTCTTGTGTAAAATTCATTAAAAGGTTGGAAGTAATAAAAACTAATTTTAATGCATAACTCAGATGCGAAATTTACATAGAAATTCAATATTCAGCTATTTGTTAAATTAAATGAAGATTTTAAAAGGACATATTTCCATTAAATCAATCACTATCTTTAAGATAGTAATTTTCAACATATTTTATACACTACTTTTACATACGTATTGAGGATGAACCAATTGCATAGGGTTATTATATAATTAATATTTTATTTAATCGATAATTTATTTATTACATTTCTATAGCTGAAGAGTCAAGATATAGGAGGTTTGTTCAATAAATGAATAAAATATAAATAAATTTTTTTTTGTTATGTCTGTACACATGTCCCCAACATTTGTTGACATTATCAGCTATTTTGCATATTTAGTTGTTTAGTTAATGTTTTTGACAAATATAAAAGTTAGACGTGTTTTGGTGTTCTTACCGATTTTTTCCTATCATATAAAAAATAAAATTAAGTACACCAACGTACTTGAAGACTGTGTTGACTGTGGCATTTGGCGAGTCTACTTAGAGCAAAAACAAAAAATTTTATAAGTGGTACAAGCTCTTCACAGAAGACCGAAAAGATGTTAATGACGATGCCCGCCCTGAATGCCCCAGCATGTCGACAACCGATGAAAGCAATGAAGAAAATTGTTATTTTTATAGAATCACAATTAAAGTAGTTGCTAAGAATGTTGGCATCCCGGTTGACTCATGCCATGCAATTTTTTCGAATGTTTTTGGGCATGAAACGTGTGACAGCGAAGTTTGTTCCGAAATTGCTCAATTTTGACCAAAAGAATCGTCGCATGAGCATCGCTCAAGAGCTGTTGAATGACGTCAACGACGATTCAAATTTATGAAGCCGAAAAAGTCTGAAAGGACGGAAACTTGCCACGATTGAGGACATAAAGACCGCATCGTCGAAAGAGCTCAACGCCATACCGAAAAGCGCATACAGAAGTGCTTTGAGAATTGGAAAAAGCAATAGCACAAGTGCAATATATCTGAGGAGGATTACTTGGAAGGCGACAAAATAGATATTGATGAATAAATAAATAAAAAATAAAAAGCTACCTTATTTATTGGACATACCTCGTATATCTTTCATTACCCAGCTTAAAATGTTTTTTATTTTGCTGTAAATCAACCTTATACATTTCATTTAAGTAGCTTCACATCGAAAGAATACCACAAATGTTCTCCACTTTCTGCTATAGAAAATATGTGAATTTTTATATTATTTACTAAAAAGTAAATCTTATAGCTAATTGTAAGTTTAACCTAAAACTCGTATAAGGGTTTTTTAATTAAAATAAATATCAAAAGCTGTTTATGCCAATGATGTGTTAAATTAATTGAGAGAAGAAATACACAACTCTAAAACAAAACTCCTTTAAAACCCCTTTTCGCAGTAAAATAAATTAAAACATATTTATAAAGTATGTTGTAAAAGAAAATATAATTTGTTTTCTTTTTAATTTATTAAATTTAAAATTTTATTTAGCATGATAAATGTAGACGAAAAAGTACTTCTTCTTTTTGAAGGGATTCAAAGAGAGCAAGCATATTAAATTCCTCGGGGGCCTAGTCTAAACAGCTGAACAGAAACGCATCTGCGGTTTCACTAAGCAAAGTGCATACCAAAATTCCACTATAGAAGCTCTTCATTCATTTAAATTCCAAAGATAGGAGACGACGAATACGAAGTATAGTGGAAAGATCTCTTAGATTTTACCTAAAGAGGAATCCCTTGTCAGATGGGATAAATCATTCATCTGCGAAAGTTCCGGGAGTCTGTGAGACAAATCCCGCACTAGTCGCCCCCAGAAAAGCCACTGTCTATCATTTGTGGGGCTTTTTTAAATAAATTATTCAGATCATAAAACGTCATCCCTGAAATCAAGTTTTCTAGGAAAGTCCAACGTTTTCCAGCTGCAAGTGGGTCTTACGGCAGACGATAAATTTGTTAAGTGTCTCTCCGGAAGTATGGAACAGAAGGTGAGGGGGTGATCCTTGAGGACGGGATAAGTTCCCATCTGCGGTGCTGGATTTTATGCCTGGCAAAGTCCCGCAGGCGGCAGCAGTAAGGGTTTCTGCACGGATTATGCCATCTTCTGCTGAACACCTGCGATCACGTGCCTGATTGATTTCTGCACTGAGAGGATTTGATATTTGTCATCAGATGGAATTTGCTGACAGAGTTGGTTACGACGGCTGGGCTGATTTGATTACGAAACTAACATTAATCCTCTTTGCAGCCAGGTCGGTGCCTGACAATTACCAGTGCCCCCCGGTGAAATTGAATAAGGGCGTAATTCAATTCCTTTGATCCATTTCCGATGAATAATGGGAAAAAGGTGTTTTGGCTTCCCCGCATTCCAAAAAAGATTCCGCCCAAAGATTCGCGCAACTTTAATCCTTTTAGGGCATAAAACCTTTCAAACAAAAAGATACTCACACTGTTCCATGTTCACTGTTTTTGACATCCTGATCCAAAATAAATTAGTAAATCGCTGGCCGCGACAGTCCCTTCGAAATGCATCCCCGTCCGGTTGCCATGCAGCACCCTTTGAGCATTGCCGGATTCACAATCGATGAAATAATTAGCACGGTTATATGTAACGAACAGTATTAATTAAAAATATTTGTCGCTAGACCCCTTGTAGCTCTTGCCTAAAATAAAGCCCATCCAGTAATAAAACAAAGCGTTATCATTTGATCTGACCCCATCAAAACATGTGGCATTACAATTTTTGCGGCTTTTAGATCATAAATTATTAACTGAAATTGTGCTGGAAGAAAGTTAATTTATCATTAGCGTCAGTAAAGCAAGAGGGGTCGATAATTGGTCACTAGTGGTTTGTATTGACCAATTCCAATAGCTAATTATTAGCTCTGTGGATATCAATTGTTTTTCTGACCGCAACAAAAATTATTGATATAAATTTCAAAAGTTAATTTTCAATGCTGTCGAACTAGTGGCAGATTATTTCTATTGTATTTTATCCGTAGAATTATGAGTTTATTAATAAAAGTACTCAATTAGCTCCCATTTTGGAAAAATTATATTAAAAAAATCAAGTATTTTAACTATTTATGAAACATTATAAAAAACTCACGAATATTTTCCAAGGCGCTTCAGATTCAGACTATCAGTCACGCTATAAGGCACGCTACCAACTTCTAAGCTAAACTTTATATTTTACAATTTTATCAAAAATGGCTAAGATACGGTCTATGGTGATTTTGAATTCCATTTTTCTAAACCTTATTGAACATTTTTTATTCATAACCCAAAGAAAATATAAAATAGAAATAAACTGCCACTTATTTGGCAACGTTACATATAAATACGCAGGTTTGGACTTTATTTTAAGGTTTAAGGTTCATAACACAGTCTGTAATTTTGCCAAAATATAGAGAGACCCACATAAATTCATTAATTAATTAAATATAAAAAATAAAATTTTTAGATTAGACCCAGAGGTAATAAATTTTAAAGTACTTTAACCTTAGGACTATAATCTAATAGTTGATAAGATAAGATTATACATATTTTACATAGTCATAACATTCACATTTAAATTTTTCACTTGAAATATGAAACATTTGTTTTTTATTGCAAAACAGACCTTGCACCAAGCGTAAGATTTTTAAATTTGAAGAACTAAATTCATATCATAAGTAAGTATCGTACAAGTATATGAATCAAACAATATGTGACTACCACTGCCAATATCGTTTGGTAGTTCTTTTGTCTAACTTGGCGAATTTACATTACTAACTGACTGAATTTGAATTTTTAAAAAAAATGATTATGTTATGGAAAAATCATTGGCAATAATAGCACATTTCACTATCTATTATTAAATTTTGTTTGAGGGTCTCCCTCACGAATTTTGAGAAAACTCTGTGGAAACGTTCTTTTATAGGTACAAAACATTTTAATTTACTTCAATTTACAATTTCATAAGACAAATGTGTGCTCGTAAGAAAGAAAAAGTTTTAATCCTTAATTGTTAATTTCAAAGGTTCTTAAAAAATCTTTAAAATAAAAAAGTGGAAACACTTTAAATTTAAGGTATTTACACAATTTGCAACAGGTTTTCGTGAAAATACACAAAACCTCGAGAATTTCTAAGTTACATATCCCGGAATATTTGTCACTTTTGACCACAAATGAGCATTTATAAAAGGTTTTATCTAAATACGTGAGAAGACCTTAATCTAAATCTTTCTAATTATCAAATTTCTACTTTATTTAGTTTATAACACATGGATCTTTTGACTTTTATTCAAATACTAATAGCATGTAAATAATTTGTTTAAAATTATTTAAAACATCATTAAAATAGTCCTTGTACCAAATTTAAGAAAAAATTCTATGCCTAATGAACCCTTTAAGGTGGAAATTATTTCAATAGGGACTTACACCGGTAAGTGCGAAGGTGTAATTTATAAAATTGAAACTGATTTATTAATTATGCGATTGATAATCATAATAAAACGCTAACTTGCGCTTAAAATGCTTTGCAATAAATTTACCTCCCTGCTGCGTGAGGAGCAGGTTTACTTTCAATTTCTTATGTTCACGTTCACACCCCTTGTATTGGTTTGACTTAAATCTAGATAAATGTTGTCCACGTTGTCACCTTCGGAACAGGCTATGAAAATATCAATTAACTGCCCAGATTTATGCCGCAAATATTTTTGCTTACTTTCTCGTATTTGGCCGCAAAGCAGGCATACAAGGCGCTACGCTGCCATAAATTGTAACATAATCCCCGCAGCAACCGATATGATACACTTGGAACCATTTACCTGTACGGCCTGCCAGTTGACCACAGATTGCATAAGTCTGGACATTTCATTTCTTGTCTGAATCAAGTAAAACATTGCACAACTTTGACTAAGCTCCTCCTTTTTCCTATAGGTAGGACCAATTTAGCACGTACTTATCACATTTATCATTGTTGCTCGGTCCTTGGGCTTTTTGTCCTCAACTTGTTTCTTCACGCAAACAATGATTAAGTGCTTAGATTTGCTCCTTGATACCGCAATATTTATGATTCACATTAGAGTATTAGTTTATGGCATGGGACGCCCATTTCCCATTCGCCAGGACTACGTATGATCCTTTCTCAGCAGCCCCATACGTGCGGGGGTGGTATATGTGGGAAAATGGATCTAAATGGAGGTTTTTTTGCTGTGACTCGGTTCTCTTCGGTTATCCACTTCGGCCACACAGGTCCTTTGTTTACTGTAACTTAATTGAATACAATAAATTGCCAAGTGTTGGTTGAAATGTTTGGCATTTTCGCAAATTATCTATTAAAGTTCTTGCCGGACCCGCACGGAAGTTATTTATCATTAAAAGTAACTTTGCGACACAGCCAACTAGAATTTGCTTTAACATCGCCCAGTCGAACGATATTATCCACCCAAAACTGTATACCGCATGGTCCAAAGAGTGGGTCAGTGTACGGACCGGTTGCGTTAATTAATTATCATTAAGCGGTTGGGCAGATCGATTTTATGACTTGCAATTAAAAAGACGAAAATCATTTAAAAAGCATGATTCTCCGTGAATACATAAACGAGAGACCCATTTGATAAAGCTCAGGAGGGTGGCTCTATTTATCGTTCCCGTCGTCATGTTTCGCTATTTTATTTTTATTAAACGCAGAGGCAGCGTAATAGTCTCAATCGAAATGTCGATGTAATGATGATACCATTTAATTTGAATAGCAAGCCAAATGGCCCTTACCCCCCGCAGATCCACTCTGGACCTTACTTTTAATTATCGGCATTTTTTTCACTTTATACCACATGAAAGCATCGCACCAACGACGAACGTTGGACGCGGCCAGCAAGGCGCTTGAGCGGGAAAATATTTAAAAAATGTTTTAATTTCGGAAAGGGGTGAAAATTATATGTAATGCGAAAAACGATTTTCCAGTAAAACGCCTGCTTTTAATTTCAACCATTTCAAGCACGCATGTTTCGGGTTAATTATTCTCTGATGCCAGTTAATGATGAAATTTCAGCTAATTAATTAGCAAAACGGCCTTACGCGTGAACTATAACATTATTATTATATTGCAAGGGTCAGCGGGGGCAGTGTCACTGCCTACAAGCTGTTTGCATTGTAATCCCCCGGCATGTTTTTATCTCGTTGTTGGATATTTTAAAACCGCAACTATTAACGCGTGCGATGCAAATATGTGCCATTGAATTGTTATCGGGGGTTTACACGTTGCTACGACAGCTAACAAGGATGTCTTTGTTGCTACATCTATCCCCGTTGGGGAGGCACGCAAACTTTCTAATTATGTCACAGTTCAAAGCATCACTAGTTCAAATTGCCATGAATTCTATGCATCATGTATATATGCTTTATTAATAATAAATTACGAACTGTGATTTAATGACCCGATATTAATTTATGGCATTTGAATTGATCTATATAAAATGATGCTTATCTTTCCTGAATCTTAGCCCTACATATTTATTTAAAATAATTTTTTCTGAGGCAGAATCATTTCCAGATAAACTAAAATTCCTTTCTATTAATTTCTAGAAGACCCTTATGCGAAAGTTTTATTAAACTTTTCATAAACTTAGCTTGGTCTAACTCTAGCGATTCAAACCAGGTCAAACTTACCCCAGCTCGATCTAAGGCTATCGAAATAATATAGCCTACTTTTAACCAGTAATCTGCCATGTAAGTATGTGTACAAAATTTCACTCAAGGCGATTTATGGTTTGAAAACTTACCAAATTGGAGTAAAGATTTGTGCATTAAATCTAATCCCGAGATTATTTAGGATTTACTATATAGCAAAATGTTTATTTCTTTCTTTTTTTCTAGTCCAACCAACGATTTATGATATATGAAATTTTATAAAAGCATAGAAAATATAAGCAAACTGTAACATTAACTCCATTATTTGAAGTTTTAAATTATAAATATCCATAAGCAAAGCAAAAGAACACGTAAGAAAGAAGAGATTAAGAAAGGGTTTTATAGAAATGCTATATCGCATGCTGAAAAACAAAATTTGTAACCTATTTAATAAATGTCGGGAAATTACAGGCTCATAATGAAATGAATATTAAAATGAATTATGAATATGATATTGTTTTATTATAGTCCAAAAGAAACTAAATATAATTTTCTATCGTTATTAATTCTACATAAGCATAATTAGATATTTAGGTATTTCTATATCTACCAAATGTAACCTAAATATACTTTTCATTATCATTTGCCTTTTTGTACCCACCTCCAAATTTTGATTTATTTTTGGAAATGTTAGTAATAAAACTGTTCGACTTAGTTTTTGTTTTAAACTAAAATTGTTTTTGTTTAGAAAGTATGTGGAGTTTTGTTCTCGCGTGTTATTCAAATCTTCGCAGTTCTGTTGGTAGTTTACATTAAATGATCCTTAACCAATGTATGAAAATTCATGAAATCAAAACAAAATTGAGAGCTGAGTGTTGTAGCCTGAATTAGAATTAGAATATGTCCACTAATGCATGAAGTGCATTTCGGTGTTTGCCTAATTTGCATCAAAGTCGGTCCAAAGGGCAAACTGTATGTCCAAAACAAAGTGGCCTCCACACAAGCTGAACAATAAACAAAGTTGAGCCAACAGTATCTGCAATCTTCTTGTAAATTTCCCTAAGACTTGGTGCACAATGAGTCCAGAAAATTGACTCTTTCTAGGGCCGTTGTGCTGCTGCTGCTGCTGCTATTTCAGCCGGAATTTATCTAGTTCTGTGATTTGTTAACTAAAGGGCCATTGTAAATAGCAGTACATAGCAGAGCATCTGTTCCTCTATATTCGCTGCTAATAAGCTCTTTTCAATTTATTTTCAGAAAACTCCACACGAACGTCTCGAAACGAACACAAGTAGTTGTATAGCGCAGAGGAGCGCACTGTAGATATTCAGAAAGATTGCAGAAAGACAACTGCGAGCGACGCTGAAGGAAGAAAGAGCTCAGACAGAGTTTAGAGCAAGACCCGATAAATTGAAAAAGTAGGAAAAAGGCGAAATTTCGTTGTCGTCCTCTATACTATTTTGCTCAGATTAAACGGTTGAAAAATACACCTATCTATTTCCCCGTACCGACAGAAAGTTGCAGAGCACCAGCGACTCTATCTTCTCCACTTAATTCGAGAATTAGATTAGTATAAGCCGGAGCAATGGCAACCGTACAACGAAAGCTTGTCCACAAACAATTTAATTCCCCCATCGGTCTGTATTCAGATGAGAATGTCAAGGAAACTCTCGATAGGGAGTTGAGAGCTATTTCTAATGGCGCTGTAGGGTAAGTACAACAAATCCCGAACCCATGACATGCCCCTACCTTTTCTGGGCTTTTTAACTTTCCACGTGTTTTAGCATCGAAATCAACTACTGATGTCAACCTCCCGAGCTTAATTTAAATTTCGTTAATTTTCCAAGCGAAGGAGCATCAATTCATTTTCATAGAGAGAAGATGAGATTGGGATGTCTGTTGCGATGATGCTCTTTTCCGGAGGTTTTGTGCTGGAAAATCATCTTTAATGAAAACATTTCCGACGAGCCGGAGATTCTTTAATGTGCCGCGTAATGAGCTAGGCGAGCTTTTGTTATTCCGCCAGTTTCACGTTATTTCCAAATCTCCAAACAGTATACTTAGGTTTTCTTTGAATACTTAGCGAACTAAGAGCTCCCAACTGACATTTATTTTCCTCCCATTATTGACTTTTTTATAATATCTTTTTGCTCGTTGATTGTTGAAAAATTACAAAAAAATTCTTTGAATATTTTAAGATGCTAAAAAGTGTTCTTTTGATATTCCTAAGTACACGTCTTAATTGCAAATAATTCGGTATTACAAATATACGCCTACATCGTTTAAATCCCCTTATAATGTAAGAAATTGTAAAACTAGCTGGAATATTAAGGTAATTTGGAAAGCAACAAGCCGTTTAACAATTCCCAAACTTCAAGCTAATTCTAATTCTTTTATAATGAAAAATAAAACTAATTAATAGAAAATTCAAAACGAGTGTTTTGTTTATCCAAACGTAATGATCATTTTGTAAGCTCGCTCCGCTGACTCCCATGAAAAATACAAGTTTAATTAAGTGCCAAGTTCTAAATAAGATCTGTACACTTTCCATGGAAATTTGTATATAGAGTTTTTGGACTCGCTGATTACAAATACGAATTGAAAATATACTAAATCAAATCAATTTTACATCTAGTGAGAATCTCAGATATTGTAAAATTAAATTTACTTTCGATTCAGAATCCGGAAAAGCCATTTTTCTTTATTTTTTAGAAGTCGTGCAAAAATTTATTCATGTATTGGCTTGTAAAATGAGTTATAGTCAACGAAAATAAAAATCCTTCGTTTAATCACGAGCCAATATAACTTAAAAGTAGTGTGCTAAATTTCAGAATGATCGATAAATTCGTTTTTGAAATATATTTCCGACTATGAAAATGCTGTGTTGAGAAAAATGTTGTGCGTCCGGCTGATCGAGGCGCATAGAAATAGTTTCAAAAGGCTCTCATTCCAATAGTTTTACTCGAATTAATCTGCAATTTTCAGGAAATATTCCTCTCATGGTGTAAGTAAAGTTTCAAATCAATGTAACCCCCTTAATTTAAACTTTAGCATTGGGGTGACGATTATTAGACAAATCTGTTTGGTTCAAAGAAGTTAGACTTTTTAAAACCAGAGAAACATTCTTCGAATACGACTTCCATTGAAGACAAAAATAGGCATTTTTATAAAAACTGCTTATCGAAATTATGAAGGAAGGAAAAATGGTTATTTGAATAATATAATATAATAAAATATACGTCTGTCTCATATTATTAAAGGGGCTAAATAAAATCAAATTTCAAAGTTCTTGAAACACATAAATATGTAAGTTTTACTCATAATGCAGAATAAACTTTCTTTGTATCCTACTGAAAGATATTCCTACCATGTTCGTACCGAGTACGAGCAGGGTAATAAATACTTAAATCTAACATAATAATCTTCCTGGCAAGGCACTAGCATCTTTTGTTCTAGCAAAGGTATTCAAATTTGAATTGCGTTAAACTGAAAAAGGTAATCTTTTAAACAAATTTCTAGAAGAAGCAGAATGGATGCAGTTGGCTGTTTGAGCACCCGTTTAGCTAGAGAAAAAATATCTCACCGGCTATATTACAATAAGACATATGTCGCTCACATACAAGTGAAATACAAGAAAATTTCTTCGTTAACTCGTTGTGCATCATTTTTCATCGCAGAATAGTAGAAAACGTTGTGCAATATCTTGGGCGTTGCGACAAAACTAGGTAAAAATTACACTGTTTTTGCACGTACGAGAGCGCTGCTCAGACGACAGCGAAAATGTGTTGTTTTTAAACTTATTGAAGATAACTCATGTAGACCGAAACAGCTTTCGGGTGGTTCCCCCCTCGCCAGAGTAAGGTACCCGTCATTGCTTATGCATGCCACCCACAAGCATAACTCAAATTAAAAGGACAGAACAACTCCGGATGCATCCAGTGTTTTTGCAGCACAGTCTCAGGTCCTCCTTCGCGGTAAGAAAGCAAAGAAGTCGCTCTTTTTGCGTCGAAAGAAAGATGGGGCAAAGAGCGCAATTTTCGTTTGCATAAAGCTTCGGGGGAGTGAGGCGGTAGATGACGAAAAAACAAAAAAAAAACCTGGAAAATTATTTGCTACAAATTTTCTTGTTCAGAAGTTCCTTGATAAATTTTCTTAAAATCCGGAACTTCTGCGGCAGCATACAGCTGCAGCCAGGCTATTATGAGTCGCCTGTCCGTTTGTTCTGCGCGGAACACAACTTCCAGCCAATTAAGTAACTTTTTCGCACTTTGCAGCGATTTGCCGCACTTAAGGAGATAATTGCGACTTTTTATTGTTTAATTATCCAAAAAAAAAAAGAAAAAAAAAGGTAATACACAGTTGTGGGGAGCCGCAGTCGTTGGGGCTCGACCGTAATCAAGGCAGCTCTTGAGCACGTATAGTCCGTGCTTTTTATATGCAAAATTGACTTATGTGACTTAAATGCACGGTGAACAGACGCAGGGCTCGGCGCACAATGTCTTAAAAAGTAGCACCCGCTTCCTCGCATCAGAGAGACTTAAAGACTCTAGCGTCTTGTAGAGAGCCCTTCCGAGCTGAAAAGGGCACGTACCCATACGAGACGTACACTGTGGCGTTTACTTTACATTTGCCCACTCAGGCTGCAATTGGACCAATCAATTAATCAATCAATTGAATTTAATTGAATTTCCGATTATCTTGAGAACGATTTCATTATCGGCCAACGACCTTCCGCCAGGTTACAGCCCGATAGTCACGTGAATTTAAACCCAATAAATCTTTCTCGCCTTCTGTTTTCTGGCTCAGCTCGGGGGAATGGTCCGGTCCTAAAATGAGTTTTATGGCGCGTGGTTAATGAAGACCATTCCACTTAGCTTCGAATGTTTTTATTTTCCCCCGCGCGATTATCACCGGATCTCTATATTTTGAGATTACGGCGATTTTACGAAAGCTTTTCGCATGTTTTTAATCTTTGTGAGGATTGGGAAGACTTAAGGAAGAATTTGAGTGGGTCCTCACAAACAGAAGAAAAAAACGATAAGCTAACTTTTGCCTTCCGAACAGAAGTCTTAAGTGTTAAGGAAAAATCTCTTACTCCAAAGTTAATTCCTCTCAAATATTAAGAAGATTAAGAGATTCACCAATTTTTCTTTTCCTTCCTTACGCGAGTCGACTTGCAAATTTAATCCGTATACGCTGATAATAAAATTCCTAAGTTTATCGCCTGTAAAATGTTTTATAGCGGTCTCTCTTAAAAGAATTAGGACATGCAGGAGTAACAACAAAATAGGTCGTGAAATACAAAGCCCCTTTTTTATTCATTTAATTTCATTAAGAAATAAAAACAAATATTAAGCTGAGCAGTATCAAGGCAAATGAGCATTCAGTAATTTTTTATTCCATCCACAATTTTTTTAAACATTGAAAACATTTCTGCAATGTTTTAAAAGACATTGCACTCAAATGCAGAATGGTTTTATAGGTTCCTATAATTTATTTTTCATTTATTATAAAAGCTATAAATTATAAACCAATATCCACAATTTAGTTAACTAAATATAGTAGTTATATTTTTTAACATATTGACTGAAGCTATTTTCACCATTTTCTGAAATACAGCAAATAATTTGCACTTCTCTCTTCAAATTGATTTCACATTTCACTCAAAAGACTATACTTGTATACGAGTATGCCCTTCTCTTACTACTAACCAGTAGTACAATTTTGGATGTTTTCTTACGAAACGTCCAATTTTCAATTTTGGATGTTTCATATCTAGCGAGGTATTTTACTAATAAAATCAACCACTTCAAGAAATCTTATTTCTTTCTTTCTTCAGTAAAAGCCTCGTACTTTTAACAAATAACGTAAAAATTCTGGCATCCTTTACTTAATATATGTATAATAGCTAATTTGTTATTTTTTGTTTGTACAGAATAGAAGGAGCTCAGAAACATTTTATCTTCGGAAAATCTTAATTTCTTACTACTCTTACTTCGGACCCCTTTCATACTGCTCTTACTACGAGCTCCTCCTTCGTTTCAGGCTCCTCACTCTGTGATAGTCTGAAAACTGATGAAATACCCGACAGTAAATACTTGCTTTGAAGCAAATTTTAATGAACACGCCTGAGCAAATTTCCAACAACTTGGCAGTAACAAAGTTTGTGATGCAAGTGGGTGCGAACTGAAAATATAAAAGCATTCTCAAATATTAACTTAAGCCACGGGGTAGAGTTGCACAAAGGAAATCAACCATTTCGAAAAGTGGATACTCTTCTCTAACGAAAGCTTCTTACTCTATTGCCTCAAGAAGAGATACTCTCGAAGAAAGTCCAAAACGATTTTGGTTCATATGACTGAAATTCAAGATGACCCTTTGCCTGCAGTTCAACTTCATGGACAAAGGATGAGAAAATACAAAGGAATTTTTTGCTGTATTCTTGCTGTTGCCACTGAGTTGTTCTTTTGTGTTCGCATAACCTTAACATGAGTTTACTTTACTGGTTTCCTTTCAAGCTAAAGATTTGAATTTCTTACAAATTTAAGGCGAACTTTACACTCAGCACAAAAACGAGGACAGGACAGATAAAGTTCTTTGCTGCGCTCGTCATGTGATATGTTCAATATGCTCAGGAGATGGGGATCTTAAAGAAACGTTGAATTTTGAGGTACTTTAAAATGGGATACAAGCGATACCTTTCCTTGAAATATGTACACAAAATGTTTCAAAATTTAACCCACGTCTTAGGATTTAGTACAGTAAGGGTCTAGAAAAGCCCTACTAATCTCGATACAACGTTCATTCGTCTAGAGCCTTCGAGCTCATAAACAAAACAAACTACAGACTTTATACTTACAAAATTTCAATCCGAATTTTGTAAAGAGAGGTGAAAGCAATACCTGTAAATGGGTCTGTTTCTATACCCATTGATATGTATGCATAGTTTTAACGAGCTTAAGTGGAATATTACCATATTTTCAAAATTTCGTTCACTTTAAATTTATTATTGTGGGGAATGTGAAACTAAACGATTTTCGACTCTCCTGTTTGTCTACTAAAAAAACCAAAAATGTTACAAAATTTTTTATGAAAATGAATTAAATTACTTTTCAAAATATGAATAATAAATATCTTTATCATGTAAATCCGAGAAAGAATAAATTCTGTGCTGAGCTAAAAACTATCGACAGTCAGACAGCTTCAAAGGATACATAATTTGGTAATATTTTAAATTGATTCATAAATACCTATGGAAAATAGCTCAGCCGGATCAAATTTCCAAAATTCATTGAATGCTAACTACGTCTAACAATAAGTGATTACTTTCACATCGAAATTGCGAGGCAACGATAATTTAGCAAACTTAGCAATTACCTTGTAAATAGAGAGAGCGTGGCCACCTGCACTGTATTAAACGTTTACTAATCGGTAATTAAGAGCGCCTGTCCGATTCAGACCCATCCCTCATAATATTCAGGTAAATTGCGAAAATTGTGAACGGCTGGCAGAATTCAGGAAAACATGCAGTTTGCGCCACTCCAATTAGGCGATTTATGAGCAATTTCTATTTCGCCTAATACGGAGCCCTTTTCCCAATCGCCGCCGAGAGGTGGATTTTCTCGCTGGTTCGCTTGGCGGGCAAAAAGTGCGGCCAACTTTGGCCAACGTCTGGCGATGATTTACAGCAAATCGCCGCCCAATTTCATCCCTTCTGGGAAATAATTACCAAACAAAGATATTATATTTCGTTGTGCTCTAGCAGAATGTTGAGCAAAGTTTTGCCATTATTAGTTTACGCCAAACATAATTTACCGGCGTATTGGAGCCGTGATATCGTTTTCAAGTTACTTCGACGTGTCGGCAAACTGCGATGCCTCATGCCGGCGACTATACACTGGAAAACACGGCGTCATGGAACTTACCAAGTTGTTAAATATAAGCGCCCCGATAAACTAGAGAAAGTGGGGCCCGGTGCTTCTGACCGTGGTAATGGCGGCGGCGATGCCAGCTGGTCTAGGTAATGGGGCTCACTCCTCCTTGGCGTGTTCTGAACGCGCCCCAAGGACGAATGGAGGGTCGTGTTTTGCGGTCGAAGCAGGTTAAAACGGCCCGGTCCCTGGGATTTGGGGTTGAGCAGATCTTTCGGTGCGCTTTTGGAGAAAGCTCCAACTTCGACTGCCCTCATCAATAACAATTAGCATGACTTATTTAGGGCAGTGTAGAGACCATTCGATAAACATGTTCACATTTCGTAATTATGCTGATGCAGGGGACCACCCTGCAAATGAGCAGCATGCACCAATTCCTCCAACATGGCAAAGGTCACCGGACGCACTCTGATTTAAATTCGAATTCCTATCGGTTCGAACAAACGATGCACCCATCTGGCATTGATTTCCAGCCAGTCCCCGCATGGAGAAAGCATTCGACAGAAATTGGCCTAATGACATTACTAAATAATATTGCCCCCTGTTCATGAACTAATCGAATTAGTTGCGGTCCGCCCTCGATGAAAGTTATCTCAAATAATTCAATTTGTCACAGACCCTGGAAAATACGCGTACTTTAAGATGGGCCGGGCTTCATTGATTTTTACTTGTTGAATTTTCAAAGAGCTTTTATACAATTTATTTTGGTTCGTTATAGAATGGGTAATAACATCATCTAAAACAGTGAAATCAAAGATATTTTCTTCATTTTATATTGATATTTTTATAACAACCAATAGAATGTAAAGCATTAAGCCGAATTCACAGCAGTAATGAACGATTCGCGTTGTATATGATTACAACAAATATTTCACCCCCCATCCATATCGGCTTTTAACGCGCACAATCTTATTCTCTGAGGTCTGAATTTCAAAATATCCGAAATATCTGATTATAAAATACTTCGTTTTTAATGAACGCTTTAGCTTAAAATCGGGTAACGTATAAAATCTCTCTTAATGGTAATATAAAATGTATTAAAATTACATAAAACAAAACTGAAATTTTTAAAAATTTTACATAGGTGTTTATCGAAAGTATTCCTTCACAGTAAAAATCCATGTAGTATGATAAGTACGTTCACGGCACCCGCCTAAAATTTAAAATTTGCCTGGCTATTACCTTGAATTCATCAATGTTGACAATATAATCTCTCTGAATTGATCAGAGACTCTGCAAACCCTCAGAGGCTTACTTTTACGAAAATTGGATCCAATTTGTTGACCATACTACCATACTCTATAAAAACTAGTCGGGGACAACTAAAGCTAATATGAAGATAGACAGCACATGTTTACCTTAGAGTATTTGGATTACATCCGCAGGACCTATGCTTTCAATGTTTCACAAATAGTTCACTTTTATAATGGTCTTTTAAAATTTCTACCAATCGAAAAGCTAACGAAAATTGGCAGCCAACTAAATGCAGCGAAGTGCCACTTGGCCCTGTTGTAAATTGAAATCATAACATCTGAGGTCAGAGTGGAATCCTCAGCAAGTTCGTCCCAAAAAGTTGTGCAATAGTCGGTATAGAAAGTGCCCTGCACGCAAAGCCGGAACAGGGCCAAGGAACTATTCAACGAGGGCGAGAATGAGTGGGTGACCACAGCCGCTAGAAGTTTGACCCAGGGAAAAACGAGTGAACACATTTACTGCCGCACTATGACTGTGCCCAAAATAGTTTAGAAACGTTTTTAATTACCTTCTCCCGCAAAACCGGGAATGCATTATGCAAAATTAATACTTATGTAGGGCCGGCTCTGCTCTGCACCGGCAATGAACAGGGTCTAGGAGTCGAGTCGGCTCCATTTAAGTTAAATGAGGTTGCCAGCAAAGCACCCCGACGCGCCGGAGGACTGGTCCCAACCCAATCCTCGGCCCGGAGCTGGTGTTAGGGCGCTCCGCTCCGGGTCAGACGAATTTTGGGGGAGTCCATCTCGTTGCGCCATAAAACCATAGTCCTCCCCCTCCTCACGCCCTGTTGCTTTCATATTAATTACCCCCGGACAACCGGTAATTGGAAATTTGCTCATATAGCACTCAGGTGCAGGCGGCCCTGGTGGCCCTCAAAAGCCGAAGGTATGTCGAAGTGGTTTCGGTAATTGTTGCAGATCACCAAAGAAAAATTAACTGCTGGCCATCGACGGACGGCGGCGGCAGCACCATTTCGATTATATTTCAATTAATCTCAAATTTTTGCAGCCGGACTGGCCAGGTCTGGGTTTTTCTCATTTCGGGCGTTGGTTCATTCATTCTTTAGTGCGGTGTGCGGCGGTACTCGATTTTTCATGAGTAACGAAACAAATTAAGTTTGACATAAAGGCAAAAACTGAAGGAAAAACCGAGGGAAATTACTGGAGAGCCAATCAGACGCAGGGCAGCGCCCGCCTAAGACAAATGTATATTCTAGAAGAGAGTTGATAAATGGAACCATCAGGAACATTATACTTTATAGATCTAATAATTTAATGTTTATGGCAAAGATTAATGCTTCGGGGGAGATAATTGGCAAGTTAGGCTCCGATTCAAGTCGGTCTCCTGGTGCTGTGGCCCGGGCACTTGTCTCCGGCAAAGAAAATCACCCCTAGCCCCCGTTCCCGGTCTATCCTCCTGTGGCATCAGCTTGCCTGCTTTCCGGGCGGCGTTAGCTGTCCAATTTTGTGCTTAAGTCATGTATTCGGAGCTCTTGACTCCCAGAGGGACTAAATTAACCCTCCTACAAATTGGTTCACTTTGTCGTCCAGGTAAAACGCTTCCATTTTCCCGGAGCCAAAGGTTCTGATTATAGGGAGAAAAGCAGACAGGTGAAAAATTGCAGTGGCACGGTGTTTCAGCTTACGCAGTGATTTTTTTATTCGGTAATTGGGAAACATCAAAAGCGCTCGCCTCGCCTCAACGGATCTGCCACAACGGGGCACTTTAAACCTTTGCCTTTGATTTGCACATTTTCGTAAGAAAGGCCAAATTATCGGTCCCCAATTGATGCTCTACAAAATAAATGCACCTCTCCACATGAATTTGTGCTTTGTCGGCTCTCTGCTCCTACACTCTGAGATTCAGTAATTGGGCATTTGATCATTGATAATAATAGCACCTCTTATGGAGCTTATTCACTCTACAGATAGATATGCAAATATTTACCTAAAGTTTTTGTTTCTAAGCAATTACTAATAATAAAGGGTCTTTCATTAAGCACTTCCTATCTTTAAATTTAAATAAAACAAAGTGTGTGTGAGATATCATCGAAATTTCTTATTTGTTTGTAAGGCCTATCGATGCCATTAGGTACGGAATTTTACATCGTTCAAATGTCCGCCGCGGCTTCTCTGGGTGGCGCGAATCCGAAGTGTCCAATTTTCCATGACTCTGGCACATAAATCAAGCTGAATTTGATCGATACCACGGGTTATGTTAGATTTGAGGGCCGCTCTGGTTTCTGGCTTATTCGCATAGACCTACAATTTAAGAAAACCCCACAAGAAAATGTCTAATCGCACGATCTCGATGGTCAGTTCACATCACCTCCACGTGAAATGACCATGCTCTCAAATCGCTCGTGCAGAATGTCTAATGTGGCACTTAGCGCCATCCTGTTGAAACCACATGTTGTTGGTGTCCATATCATCCAATTCAGGCCAAAAGAAGTTGGTAATCATTGACCTATAGCGCTCGCCGTTGACGATAATGGCGACCGTAAGACAGGCGAAGCGCGTGGAACGTTGCCCGAAGAGAACACCCATTTTGATAAAACAATTTTATCATTTGCACGTGTTGTTGAACGCTATATCCGTTCATGGAGATTTGGCAAAACAGACTGAATAAATGCCAGTCAATTTAACAGATATAGCTTTAACAATATGGCCGCTATCAACTGTCAAAGTTCGGAAGTCCCTATTGGAAGACCCTTTAGGTATCCTCTAAAACTACCATTTCCGATATAATTTCGCCTCAATTAGTGCGAGTTAACCTTAAATTAATGAAAACTTCATAAATTCCCTCGGTTTTCAATATGTCGGTAACTTGAGGTGTAATCTCATTAATTGATGTCCAATTTCCACGTGAACGGTAAAAGATAGTGCACTATACTGCAAAGATTTCGAATTGCCCGCAAGAACACAGTGAAAATACAAATTAAATTAAAAAAAATCAGGTCAAATTCAGAAATAGGAACTGAATGAATTTCTTATAAACATATTCAAAATCACGAAGCAATATCTCTATAAATTATTCCTAAATTAAAGCGCACTATATAAATACATACTTAAGAAAATAAGGACCTTCTTCTTAATTCGCATGTAACGAATTGAAAAAAAAGCTTACTAAAGCTCCCTTTGAATTGAAAATCCACACTAAAATTCTTAAATTTGTAATAAATTCATTTCAGCTGCCTTTGATTTCAATTCCTTTTTTTGTTCAAAGTAGCTTTTTTGTGAAAAAACATAATAAAATCAAAGGTAACTGAAGTGAAGTTAAGAGAGTTTTAGAAATTTTAATAGGTAATATAAAGTTAAAATCGGCTTTTATAAGCTTTTTTCGATTCGTTTCGTACGATTTCTCGAGCAGGGACCCTAAGTCTACTAATTAGAACAATGTACGCATTTAAAAACAGTACATCCAAGTTAAACTGTTTAATAAGATTATAACATAAAATAAAAATAAATAAGACTCTAATTTAGACGGCTTCGTTTCTCGCGAAAAGACCTAGCTATCGATTAACTAATGCTTTTCCAGATCATAGACTCTAAATTTGTTCACTAATAAAAGGTAACAAAACCAAATTGGCCAACGAAATTTTTTTGTCCTAAGAGAACAAATATACAATTTCATATAAAATCTCCACTACCTACTCATTGCATTACCAAAGGAAAATCATACATCAATTTTCATAATCTGTCGCAAAAATTACTGTCTTTAATTAAAATAATTCAAAATGTTTTAACGAAGTTTATTTAATTTTAAAAAGAATCATTTCATAGCTTATCATAAACAAAGTGAGTTTGCTATTACACTTATTCACTCCTTTGAAAATCCTCCTCGATGCTACAAAGCAAAAATGTTAGTTTCAGCACAATCCTACACAAACTAAACCGTTTAAGTTAGAACTTTCAAATACTTTTTTAACGCAAAACTTTTCCCCAAGCTAATTCCATGGTAGTCTCTGCTAAAGGGATTGCAGTTCTTCTTGGGAAACAAGATCATAGCATTAACTATTTGAAGTCAGAATCGGGTTTAGAGCTAATCAACTTAATTAAAAATTAAAATTGTTAGTTTCACAAATAAAATGCAAAATTTAATTGAGGCCTTCCCCTGACAGTCTCTAATTACCGCCCAAAAAGAAAGTGTGCAAACAATTTCCCATCCGAAAGCGGCCCGCGGAATGGAAGAGGCTTACATTTAATATGATGAACCGCAGCTGGTTTCCCAGTGCTCATTTAAGTAGGCAAACTTCATTAAAGTTTGATAGAAAAACTAAAAAATTGAATTTACACCACCCTCGGTCTTTCCGCTCCGGTGCCACCCATAAGGGATGGGTGTAAACTCCGGCTTGACTGAACGAACACGTCGACGACCGATGTGTTTCTGCATTGTGGCGAGCAATTAAAATTCTCCCCCACAGTTATATAAAACTTTCATTCTAAATTATTATCCCCGCCGAGGGGACCCAAGCCGAGCAATATTATTATTAAATTTTTACTTTCAACCATTCGAAGTACTTTTAATGAATTTAGTTTTCCTATTTAATTAGTTTATACCGAGCCCCTGGCGCATTTGTTTCCGCTTCCGTCGTGCATACTAATTCTATTCTGCTATTCTATTAATTACTGAAATGCTATTGAATTCATTGGTATCCGCTTTCCCTGCGGATAAAGTTTTTTGCATGATCCTGCATGCGGTGCGGATTTTGTGAAACTATTTCCCATTTTCAACTAAAACTTGTTTGACTTAAAGGTTAAAACGCTTTAGTGCTAATACGACTGTGACGTAAACGAAAAATTACGTTCACATGCAGTCAGTCAACATTTTTCAAACTTCTTCACTAATCACAAAGTTTTAAACTATCGTGTTGACCCTTCAAACTAGACCCTTTGCAACTTTTGAATTTTTGAATGAAAATAGCACAATTTGTGGAAGTTTGCAGAAATTAGGTTTTTCAGTAAATTAATTTTAAATCATTATTACTCGAAAAGTAGTTTGTATGTTTTTGATAGATAAGATTGAATTGAATTGAATTGTTTATGTTTTGCATGCACTTTACCTTAAAGTGTTTAAAGCATTGCTTTTCTAATTGAATATCTTAGGTAATTCACGACGAGTACAAAGATTAGTAGAAAAAGTAGCGCAGATGATAAAAATTCTATGCTTTGTATACAAAGTGATTATGTACGGATTCTTAGAGTTACTCATTTTGAGAATTCGAATTTGAGTTGTGTCTGAATATTTAAGTTAAAATATGATCTCTTAAAAATATTTCCGCTGAATTCCGTGTACAATTGTGGAAATTCAAATGAAGCATCTAAAATAATAGCTTTTGAATATGTCACAAAATTCGGTATGGTATGGAATTTTGCGGTGCTAATTTCACCAAATTCAAAAAATTCAATGTATTTTATCCAGAATACAGTCTATTTAATATTAATATGAGACTGTACATAGATGCAGACTCTTTCGAAAGCTAATATTAAAATGTGTGAAATTCAAACTTTACAAAAATAGTATCACCTTCAAAAAAATCAGAATCTTTAATTAATTTAAAAAAAAGAGGAAAAGATAAATGTTATCTAAGAAATTATTGTTTTGTATTTATTAGTAGAAATTAATGCATTAAAACCCAGCCTAGGACTGGAATAAAATTTATTTTCGAGTCCAGTATCTTAAAAATCGCTGATTTTCGTTATAAAAAGTTATTCATACTGTTTCAATGACCTAGCCACGAAAATCTAAGTGCATACCGTGGTTTATACCCCAATCCTTTTTTTACAATTCCATTAAAACGCTTTTTTTTTCTTTTCTTTTCAGGTAAGTGTTCTAAATAGTCATAAATCAGCTGTCGTCGTCGCGTCGACGGTAAGAAATCTAAAGATCTTTTTCGAGGAATATTTTTTATCTAAAGCGATACGGGGAGAATATAAAGTCCATTAGACTTTGCCTGAGTGTCTGCGAGGAATGGAATTGCGCGGACTTATGCCCGTTCAATGTTTTATAGTCAGAAACTACAAACGGGATAAATATTAACAGAGGACGAACAAACTCAATTATGGAAAATATTTGCATTTCGCGCTCGTCGGGCTCGTTGTCCTCGATGGCCAGGGCGAGCTAAGGCCCAAGAAGAAAAACATCTTTGGCGGGCAGATTAAATCGGAGATTTTCTCGTCTTCGGTGCTTTTTTCCACTTATTCCTCTGTCTTCCTTAAACTCTTCTTAAGCGCCCCCATAAATTTCAATCGCAACCTCTGCGCCCTGCCAACAGCCCGTCCGGGAGTCTGCAGGCGGCTAGAGCGCGGCAATCATTTCGATTAGTCACTGACTTTTTGCAGCACGTAGCGCTGCGATGCTGTGCTAGCCGCGAATTCACTGTTGACTCACGGGGTTCAGAGGAAGCTGCACTGATCCACGGGATGGGATCGGGGAGCGCTGATCCGGGCAGGTATAAAAATGCAGTTGCAATTGCCACATCATCGCCAGGAAAGTGCACAGAGACGAAACGCGACCATTTGCCAAGTGGACTTCTCGCCGTTTTCTCATTAAAAAAGCTACCGAAGCCACTCGGTCGGTTGATTTGGCACTCGCCTCTTTCTGATTTGGCTGCTTGGTATTCTAGAAATCTAGCGAGCGGCGGATAAAAATGTGACGAGCCGCCGAGGGGAGACAAAGGCGCTTTCGTGCTTAAATCGTGCACCAAAATCCACCTCCATGCGATTTAGACATTCAGTTTAAATCTGAAGTGTTTTTCGCTTTGTCGCCGCCGCTTAGCCGCTAGTGCGATTTGCAATTTGTCGGTTTCATCTTGCCACGGCAGATTTTCCCGGTCACCCACCAGCGTGAAGTGAAATCGTGCAAGATTCTCTCAACGATGTACGTAGATAAGTAAATTGTGTTGTGCAGTGTGATTCCCTCCCCCTGCAGCACCCCTCAGCCCACAGACTCAGAATCAGACTTGACTATCTTCTTGGCGCGGCCAACATAAAATCTGTTTGGCCGTGACATAATTGCTTGCATTAGGATCGCACACTGGAGAAGGGGTGCTCTCGTTTATCTCGGCCGCTTTGCGGAGACAGTACAATCACAACAAGTAGCACTTTTCGAAATTAAGGCGTTAAATGTCTTCTTGTTTGCTAATGCACTCCGAAATGGGAAATTTATGAAAATTTGATCATAATGAACAACATCTTTGGCTCTTTCTTCAAGTTTCATTCATCTTGCCAATTTTTAAAAGTAACATACATATGTACTTAAATTTTAACATCATAAAGTGTGAGTCATTTCAAAAATAGAATTATTTTTAATGATCCATTCATGGAAGGTACAATAGATGAATTTTGTTTTAAATAATTACTTCATAATGCAAGTACAGATAGTGATTAATCCATAATTCCACGTTCAGTTCAATTGTTTATTTCAATAAATTTACTACGAACGTTTTAAAGACTTATGATACTACGATTATATTTGATATGATAATTGTTTTCTTCTTAATTAATGTGTAAACCTTAAAATCAAAATTCCATTAAAATCATGTTACATTTCAAGAGAGATTATTTATTTATTTTCTTTGATTGCTAGAAAAAATCGTTTTGTCACTAAAAAATCAAATATTAAATTCTTTGAATATTGATCCTCTTTATCGGCTGAGAAGACGTTTATCAGGTCATGCTTAATCAGTTGGCTTGAAAATATTTGTAATTTATCAAATCTCCTTTAATTTATACACCCTTATATCGAATGCATATATGATAAGCTATTTAATGAGACCTTATTTTTTCGACTTAACTTTAACCTCTTCATGGACGAAATTTTCCAAATTTTGTTTGATTAAATTGTTCACTTATTTTTTTATCAAGAACTATTAAGAATGTAAAACAAAATTTAAAAATAATTATTGTAGTATATAAAAATAAATTAAGATCGCACACATTTGGCAATAAAGCGCTATGAGTACAAAAATAAAAACTTAATTTTACATTTTCAAATTATTAAAATAAAGCAATTACTAAAACTAATTAAATTTTACACAATTGATAATTTATTTATGAAATATTTACGATATTTTTCCAATAAATGAAAAAGAAATCTTGTGATAATCAGAGGCAACTTTGAAATATTTTTAAAGCAGTGAGTTTCAAGTAAAATAAAATATTATCCGTGCTGCTATACTAGAAAGTTTTTGATTTTATTAGTGAAAAATAATCTAATATTAATTTCCTTAACTGATTTAAATATTCGAATAATTTTAATTTCTAAAAAAAAAACTATAAGTACTAAAAACCTTGTACTCTTCTTAAACAAAAATATTTAAATTGTTTTCACATGTATCACTATATTACTTAAAATGAACAAAATATCAGATTACATATCTTATCTTTTACCACAGAATCAAGCAATTAGGTGTTAACTGTTTCATTGTGTACATTACGACTTATGTGCTTATGAAGTACTCCAAATACCTCATTTTAATTTACCTGAATAGCAAGCATGGCATTTTCTCTTTTTCTCAGTCTTGTGATAGCATTTTGTCCACTTTTATTAATATTATTTATTTCCGCTACTCAATTTTCTTTATAGTACTTCAGCGTGTTCAGTTTTAATTGTTTTGATTAATGGAAGCGCTTTACATTTTGAGAACTAACTAAAAAGTACAGTGCCGAAAAATAATTACGATATACTATAAAATAATATAAGACTAAACATGAAAGTTATGTAAAAATTATTAAGATCTAAGTAGGTAATGTTCCAGATATGCCTGTACAAAACTTTCACGCTGTAATAAAATATGAAATTCAGAAAAATCAATATCTGATTCATGGATTTGGCACCTGTAACCACTATCTATTATAAATTAAGCCTCCAATTAGAAAATTACATACGAGAGGTATTCAATAGATACTCAAAATATGCTTTTTACGTTTACCTATAACACTAAAAATTAATCATCGACCCATAAACATGGAACCGCAAGAACGAAAGGTTTCTAGATTGGTAACCCGAAGAATCCTCTTAACATTTATAGTCAACATAACTAGAGCGCTCAAGGGCTCATGCGTGCATCTTCACGTAGGCAGCACAAATATAAGCAAAGATAAACATTGGATCACGTACAAAATGATAATTTATACGATCCTGAAAGTATCTCCCTATATGCTGTGCTCGGTGGGGCCGAAATTCGCCAGAACAGGAATAAGGCGCTGAATCAAGGACATTATCTGCATAAATTGATTAGCCCAGATGCTTGCAGGCCCTGAATGTTCCTAATCATTTATACGCCCAAGGTCCCGGCCCCAGGCACCTCACACCCTTAAACTAATAAAAAATAATTAAGGATTGGCACAGGCCGTATAATCAAAGGAAAAAGTGTACCAACAGGTCTGGGAACGATGGCTATTATTTATCCAATTCCTTACAAGAGAACCAACCACACTGCGTGTATAAACATTGGCAGCAGCTTAACGTATGCTTCTTGATTACCAAACTGAAAGCATTGCGTTTTTCTTTTGTCCTGGCATTTCATTCGTCCTAACTCTCCTGCAAGGTCGAGCACCATGTGAAACTCGTAATTAAGTGTATGTGAGATTTCGAACAATATTTTTATTAACTGCTTTTTTAACGTGTACTACACACGCATAAAGCAAAAATAATTCGCAGTTGTTGTGCTTATGCACTCGCATAAGAATAAGGAAATGCTAAACAAATTTCAAAATTGTCGATTCAAATGAAAACTGTAGCGTGTTAGCCTACATCGTTATTCGCACGAAAACTGTTTTAGCTTTTAATGGCACATTGGATTTTGTAAAATGCGCTCTAGGACTTGCCGTTTTTTAAATCATAATAGTAAAATTAAACTGTTATTATGTCGAACATTCAACTAAATGCTCATTATTTAGACATAATTTAGACGGTTTTATAACTAGCACTAGCAAGAAGTTGGAATGACTTTATGGTTTTTCCGTTTCTAACTTATATTTCTCCTCAGTTACTTTCCATGTCTTAAATGCTAAAAGGGGGGGGGGGGGGGGGGGGTATACTGAAATACCGAAATTGAAGAATATGTTTCTCATTTTTCTAAAATTTAGCTTTTCCTCACACTTTGTTCGAAATTCATTCATTTATGATTTTATTATTTTTCTTTAATAATAAAACTACACTTATTGCTTTAGTGAATCTTATTCCCCCTAAAAATCACTCTCGTGATAGTAATTTTATTGAACTAAAGAAAGTTCACTCAATTTGATGAAATTTAAGCATTTATCGAATCAAGTGCAGAGTTTCATTAAATTAATGCATTTAATTTTTCACAATGTAGAGACCTTCTATCGATATTCAATCTCTAATTGAGTAAAATACAAAAAATATTATCATTAATTTCCATCAAAATTAGCTTTCGGGACTTCATTTCATTTACTCTTATTTTCGCTTGTAAAACATAATTTTAATAAACTAAATAAACTAAATAAAATAATATTATATTTATTAATATTGCTACCTTTTTGCTCTAAAGTATAACTGGGTCCTAAATGTAATTAATGCATTATGTAATAATTTCCCTTTAGATCGAAAAACCAATGTGATACACAAACAATTTTAAAATATCGTTTTGAAAATAGATAAGTTTGTGTTTCTTTATTACAACGAAAAATAGAGCTTAAAATTTATATGCTGATGGAAACACAGTCATTGTCATGACCAAAATTATCGATTTACACTGCAAACTAACAAGTTTTGCGAATTAGGAAACAGCGGGTTCATTTCAACAATTGTGTCTATGTCAATTCCAGAAGTGTGGAAGGTGTCACGATGGCAAGAAATTACCTATAGAAGTAAACTACATACATATCACTGATGGAGATTTTTTCTATATGTTTAATTATTACTTAAAATCCCTTCAAGTGCATAGCTACATCGTTATATCGCAGATTATGACATATTCCTTATCGTTTTTGAAAAAGCTGATTCAATCAACGCCATAAACGTCGCTATATGAAGCGCTTGGCATTCTCAGCGAAATTCTGGTGAATGCTCCATTGATTTAAGTGAAAAGCTCAATTGAATTTAAAATTCCAGCTGGACTCGGTTGTAGGTAGTATCACTGGCTCTGGTTGTCACTAAAATTGTGCTGGACGCCGCGGCGTGAAATTTCATTTGGACGGAATATATGAGCACTTTGCGTTAATTTACTTTATTGTGCGGACCAACAATAGCCCTGGACTACAGTCCAGGGCCTATTCACTGAAAGCGTTGAAAATATCACA
Organism: Philonicus albiceps; assembly: GCA_963969385.1. Taxonomy (NCBI): domain Eukaryota; kingdom Metazoa; phylum Arthropoda; class Insecta; order Diptera; family Asilidae; genus Philonicus; species Philonicus albiceps. The sequence goes on from OZ017772.1 coordinate 60,541,033, forward strand.
CCCGCAGTAAGCTGCGGCAGCCTTTGTTGGTTTTGCTTTTGTAGGAAGAATCGGGATTGCGAACTTTATCCCAACGACATCCTCCTACAGAGTGATAAATACTTCTGAGAATTATGGTGCATGCTGGCACGCTCCAATTACATCCATAAAAACATTGCAGCTTGAAATTTAAAGAATGCGAATCTCGGAAATCGCTTTGTCTAACATCCACTATAAAATTTTAATATTTATCAATTTTTTAATATTTATCAGTTTAGCATTTCTCCTCTATTAAAATTATGCATTCTAAAAGCAACTTTGAATTGCAAATCGAAAACATTTAAAATTTTATTTTATTTTATAATAACTTTAATTTAATTTATTTTTATGAATTCCCAATTAGTTGATCAATTCATTAATTTCTGTTTAAAACGATACAAGACTTCTTGAAATGTTTCAAGTCATTGATGAACTTTTAAATATTATAAATAAGTATAGTAAATGAGTTACTTCAAATCGAATAAAAGTTACTAGCTCCGTTTAAATAGTCAACAATAAAAGAAAAATAAGAATTGAGGAAACTGGCAAAGATTTTCATCTGAACTAGTTATTCAGGTAATCTCCTTATTTCCATGTTCCATGTTTTCTTCAAAATTATCTTCATTTTTTCGGAACTGTTTATCAATTTTATCATATACGAACAAAGTCCGAGAGCGGACATTAAACAGTTTCTGGAGTTTTATCTGCGCCAGTATAACCAGAGCTACCATTACAATTCCCAGTATAAATACTGCAGGCAAAAAACTTACCAGAATCATTACTATGTAGTATTCGTACTTCAACATATTTAATTATCGTTACCAAGTAATGGTATTGGTACTTCACCATTACCGTACCTCAGAATTATCTGTGAATGCTGAGTGCATTAACTGGCATTACTAAGAAATACTCAACATTACCTAGCATTGTCTAACAGTACTTAGCATTACTTAACATTGCGGAGCACAGCGTGACCTAATACAATAGTAACTCAACGTTATAATTAATAATACTCTAGCATCAGCATTCATCGAAACAAATCAGAAATTCTCTGCATAACTCTACATCTTCAATCTTTTCCGCATTTTTACTTATAGAGGATATATTTATTTCTTTCTTTCTTGTTGAACAGACTGTACAAAGTAATAAAGAAATTGTTTTACACACGAAACCGTTCAAGAAAACAAACTGTTGTGACATTATAGGGCAATTTAATAAATAGTCATCTTTAAAGTTAAGAAATTAATGCATTTCTAACAGCCAATATAACTGACGATTAATACAACGACTATGGTAATAATAATTATTGAAGTAAGAATAAACTACATTTATTATCGATCAAAAACCAAATTCACGGAACTATCGATAAATGCTTGGGGGCCTCTGGTAGTGCAGTTGTTAGCGCGCTGTCCTACCGTCCCAGAGGCTGTGGGTTCGAATCCCACGAATAACCATGGTCTCCTGCGCTAGTGGTAACACAATGGGCCAAAAATTGGCCTAAGTGTGCCTTTCTAGGCAGCCACAGTTAAAAAAAAAAAAAAAAAAAAAAAAAAAAAAAAAAAAAAAAAATCGATAAATGCTTAATTAGGTTGGCTAATCAAACTATGCTAGATGTAGCTACTTTTGAAGTCGCAAGCAAAGCGAGTAGTGGCCTAAATATGAAATTTCTCATGAAATATTGTGTCCACCAGGCATTACCTGAGCCATCATCCAAAGAAGAGATTTGGATGTTAATTAAATCGGAAATTTATGGCAACCAGGATAATTTGGAGAGTGCTATAGAAACAGAGGTACAATTACTCGGAACTCGGTTCAATGGCTCATCGTGCCATGTGTGTCTGGCGAAACCGTGCAATTAAACAACTCAAATGAGGGCTCATTGGGCAACTGGCAACTTGCTGCGGAACCATATTTCGCATCCTGTTGTATGATTACCGGTATTAGCGAAACTAATAAACGACCTATGACCCGAAAACGGGGGCATAAAGATAATTCGAGTTATTAAAAGTTAAAACCTTCATAATTAACTTCACCTCCGTACAGCGGGAACATTATGGAGGATAGAAACTCGGAGTCTCGGTGCCCGTGTCGTCGTCGATGGGTTGTAGTTGGTGGCCGCCCACCAAGCCGGGCCTAACTTTTTCCGCAGTTCTAGCAACTTAGTATTCGCAACGTTAACGATTTAGCAATGATAGATTATTCGTAAAAGGATGTAATTACTCTCCGAAGTGTCGTTTTATCAGCGTAAACTCCATAGATTACTCGACGAAACGCTCTCAGGCAGTTGGCCCGCACTTTGGGCGGGCTAAGTGAAACAGGCGTAAGAAGATAACGCGGGATTTATGGGTCATGTAAGCCAATGTACCCTTATGAATTTTCCTAAATGTTCCTGTACTGAATTTTCGGGATGTGAGCCTGCAGGAGCGACTTAAAACGGAAGGTGAGCCCCTGTGATTTAAGGGTACGAGGAGCGGTTAACATGGGAACACCTCATTTTGAAGGCATCTAAGGTTCGATCAGACCATTTCGAAACGCTCATGACCTGCAGATGGGTTTCGCTTCAGGCAGAGTTTGGCAAACCTCCCTAGGCCTAAGGACTATTTAATTTTTTATCTGGAAATCAGTCACGTCGCAGCATAAATGGCTTAATTTGCATAAAGCGACACAACGCAGTTAACACTGACATCTGTTTGTTTTGTTTGAATTAGTGCGCCGCGTCACAGTAAAAACCTTTTCAGAGGAGAGGGTACAGATAGCGCGCTAACTTCATCAAGCGGACGCGGCACCATTTTTAGAGGGGGGGATGAATGAAGGTGGATTTTCGTCTGGGGGCCGAACCAACTTCAAAAACCTAAATAAATAGAGGTACGTGTTCTGCTTTTATCACCTTACTGATGCCATTGTGCTCCCTAAAAGCTTCACGTTTTATGCAAAACCAGCCAACAAGTACACTCCTAGCGCTACTCCGCCGGTCTGACGTCCCGGCGGTCTACTTTTGCCCGGGCGTTTATCGTCTGACTTGTGCTCGTTAATTTTTTTCAGTTCACTCGATGTTCGCCCTCGTTAAGCCTTTTGGTATGTTTCTCACGCGTCAATGCACACAACTTTTTTAAAGTTGAAATTTTTTGACAAAAGGAAAATGCCAAGGATGAAGGGACGGAAATACATTTTATTTCTTGCCGGCCCCCTCGACATATAAAAAATCGGAGGGCAGCCGTTACGCGAGACACTTTTCGTTCTCGGCGAATTTTCTGGCGAAAGCACCCTCGACACAAGCGAAAAGCTTAACTGAATGATAAAATTTAGCTAACCTCTAGCCGGTATCACTGGCTCTGGATGTAAATAAAATTAACACTGCACACCCAATTTTGGAATGAAAGACGGGTATTTTTGGACTGATAGGTTAATTTTGTAAGCAAAGTACTGTTTACATAGTTCTGATATATGTTAGAATGATCCAGGTCATCAGTTATCGGCGAAAAACTTAATGTTAACTAAATAATATTTATATATAACTACGGTATTTTATTTCAAAATGACAACGTTTTTAATTTTACATTCAAAAATTACACCTATTTGGAGACTCATACTTTAATTTATTATGATTGCATAGTTAATTTCAAATGATCTCAGCCTGGATAAATGATTTTTACGAATAATTCTGACATGTAAAAAGAAATAATAACAAAAAACACAGTCATATTTATTAATATAAAAATCTATTTGCATTAGAAACCCTTAATTTTAATCTGGAAAGCTGGATAACTTTATATGGCAATAATTAAAATTACAAAAAGCCATGTACTTGCAAAAAATTTCAATAATAGATTCTAGCAAGTATCAGAAATACCTAAATATATATGAAGGCTACTAAGTACCAGAGTTTTGCAATACGTTCTACGTATGTACAGAATATCCTCAAATAAATAGCCTGTACGATATAATTTTATATACCACAAATTACCACAAACCATTTGTTCAGGGGAACATCCAATCGATAGTATGGATCACAAAATTGTAAAATTAATCTAATTTTTAGTTTCAAGAAAAACTAATATATGTATAATATTAAAATTTAATTTTAAAAGATGCAAATTAAAATCCAAGTCACTGACTAGCATAAATTGATTTTCAAACCATCGAAACTTCGAAATTTCACATCCGATATTGTAAAAATACATAGAAAACTATAATATCATAGATCTAAATAGATAGATAGAGTAATATTATATCCATGTTAGATATACAATGATATTAAATTACAATTTTTCAACATTTTTCTGTAGATTATGAATTTATAAAAGAAAATTTCCGACTATCTGAAGAGCCAGCCATACCACCGGGAAAGCATTAACAGGAATATTTCTCTTTTGTTATTTTAAATGAAACCGTATTGCCTTATTTTTGCAATAAGACCTACTATTAGAAAATTCATGGTGTAACCAGGCACGAAATCTGTAGAGTGCTACACTATTGCGAGAACCTAAATCGACTCTTAAGTTCAGTCTTGACCTGATTAAATTGCTTTGGGTGACCTTTAAATGGAGAAAATTGCTGGGATTTCGCACCTACTTTGTTATATCCACAAACTTTGCCATCAAACTGAGAAATATGTGAGATAAATCTTTTCGCATAAAAAATTTATGAATTCCAGAAAGTGGCACAGCAGAAGCTGCAAAGTACTCCAGGACATGCTCTCACGTTGAAGAGCGTCCCGGTCCCAGCGCGGAAGGAACTAATTCGCCCGTCCCAGACTCCATGATATTTATCTGCTCATTCTGAAACATTAAAAATTTTCTCCCTCGACAGGCGAATCAAATTGCTATCGTGCACGCTAACTTTTGTTTATCTTCCTTTAATGTCACAAGCTAGCAAACACGCTGCGCTCCAAGTTGTCAAATCAGGGAAAGTTTCCACAATGACAAAAACATTTGACTCTCCATTGAAAATTTGCTTAGGGTTCCACGCAAAAAGCAGGATGCTGGTGACAGTACCATTTTAAGAGAGCTCGCCGCGTATCTTTTTTCTCTGTTTTATCAAAATATTGACTTTGCACACGTACGGCAAATGTATGAATACCGTTTACCCGAAGGACACAGGTTACAGGAACCCCAGAAAATTCCCCATTATTCAGCTCTGGAGGGCATAAAAATCTGCTCTGTCGCTGTTTCTCGCTTTTCCTTTTGTTTACCAAAACACAGACTCCTCTTCCGCCCCCACCGCCTTCTAGCAGCAGGGGGACAGCAGGCATATTACCCACCCGCGGCCGGAATGAAAATTTTACATCGGGATTTGAGCGAAATATGATTTTATCCAAACACGTACTCTGATTTAATCTTCCAATAGAAATCCACTTAGGCACAAGTGAGAAGGCGTTGGTCTTTAAGGGGCTCTAGCTCCTTCCCGTGATTTGTGGGATTTGAAGCGTGTGGGGGATAAAATGTGTTCTGTTGGGGGTCCACAGCCCCCGGAAGATGGTAACGCTCGGATTACGCTTATAAGAATTAATGGCAGAATTCGACCAACGCCATCATCCATGAACATTTTGCAGGATGACTTGGCAGCTGATAACTATAGCAAAATTTCCCAAAATTGACTTTATTATAGAACAAAAGGGTGATAATCTCATTCTTAATATAAATTTTATTTATTTTTCGCAATAAAGGTTTAGAAATTGTTTTAAATACATCCCTCGATAACTCTTACAATTACACAATAAGAAATAGTAGTAATGAACGAAACAGAAAATACGAAGAAAATTTAACTGATTTTAAAAATACGAGCTAGAAAGTTAAAAATAATTTGAAAACATTTGAAGTTATATTTTAATAATTAATAATAATAAAAATAAACGGTCAAGAGTATATCGGGCCATATTCCATAACTGTTACGACGTACTGTACTAACGATAAAATCAATTCAAAGAGGGTCTTAAATTGGGCTTAGAATTAAAATCGAGCCCCTAAAATATGATGAAAGCTGAAGGATGAGTTGTATAAAACCACGCTGTTTGTAACCAACAATCTTATAAATTATCGTAGACTTCGAAATCTTGGCGTGCGAATGTTTGAGAATGAAAAGTTGTGTTATTTTTAAAAAATAATTTCTGTCTATATGCTAAATCTAAATTTTGTTTAAACTTTTCCAAAATTGCACTCAGTCATTGGGCGACTCAAACCTAATCAAAAATTACCACTTTCAAGTTAAATATTTCGAAAACGGGGCACAAAAGAAATCTCATATTAATTTTTAATTCCCTTTTCAACATATCCAAACCCCCCCCCCCCATTCGATGAGGGTATTTTTTTTTCATCCCCTATTTTCATTTAGGGGAGGTAGTCTTAAGTTGTTTTTTTTCCCAAATGTAAAATTTTATCTTTATACCTATACCTGTTTTAATTATCAATACGTGTACCGAATTTTAACGCTATATGATAGTCCTAATAGTCTCTGAATAAAATGAATGTGACATACGGATGGACAGACGGACGGGTTCCTTGTTTCGCTTACGAAAAAGAGATTATTTAAACGAAAACACACTTATTACTTTCAAAATAAGGGGCTAATTTTTAAAACAGAGTGCCACAATTTGACTTTCATATTACTGAATACGACTGTAAATCATTCCTAGCAATCCAGGCATTTTACTAAATTTAAAACATAGTAAAAAGAATTGTTTTTCTGTATTTGAATTATAAATAATGTTTTATATTTGATATAATGACCGAAAATGTATGAGTTGACATGTTAAAATTGAAAGAAGTTCCTGATAATTAAGGGTGGGATTACTGGTCCTATTTTTGCAAAATATATTATTTTTCCTAAATTTTCTACTTTTATACCTTTTATACCTTCTAATTTGCTATAAAAGGAACTTAATCATCGATTAAACATGTTACGTTGAGTATACAGCAATTCAATTATTTACTTCTGCAAAAATCAGAAGGATCATTAATATAATTAAAAATATTCCTGTCGAAGAACCTTTAGTTCCTACTTTCTTAAAAAGGCCACTAAAGGCTACAGTATTTTGCATTACAGATATCCCTCTGTCATCTCAGCTGAGATTATTCTGAACGTCGAATGCGAAAGCAATCACCCTCTATTGTTTGTGTTTGGAAATCTCCTATTTACTTTTCAATACTTCAAACTCTCAAAATCTCTCCCAATGCCGAAAAAGTAGCAATTAAAAAATTATGCAAACATTTCATCTTCATTTTAACAAGGGAATTCTACTTCACTCCTCATGTAAGTCGAGATCAGCAAATTTGAATTTAAATTGAATAAAGAGCGACACAAACAAACAGCAGACGATCAGTAAAAATATTTAAAATAACAGCAAACTCTGACATTTTCGGAATTCTCGATTCCAATTTCCCCAATCTGCATGATTTCAGCATTTTTCCTCGTCACCATGTTCAAAATGAAAAGTAAATCCCCAACTTTCTCAAAAGGATTTTACGCCTAGTCTACCTAGAATGGGGAGAAAAATTGAAGGGCAGAAAGATATCGATTTAAAATGGGTCGTCTCATAGCCTCAGGTGAGGAGCACTTTCGAGCGATGGGTGAGAGACTGGCACAAACAAAAAATAAGCACAGAAACGAAAAACGAACAGAGCGATTGTATGCAAAGCGGAAGTCATGCAATTATTTGTGTATCCAAACTCCTTGCGATCAGGATCATCGTCTCAGTTTCGTTCGCGAATAAAAAATTTAAAGATTAAATGCCATTGACAAAAAAATGTAGACAAATGGCGTGGAATAAGAGTTGCGCTCGAATTTAGATGAAATAAAGAAAAATGCTGTTCACGTAAAATGGGAATAAAAGAGATATAATGGAAATATTTCCGTATAAAGATGTAAAGTAGCGTTGAACACTGAACGTGTTTAAATATAAATAGATCAGTAAAATAGAATTTATACTAGCTTATTTACTATATGTACATATCTGAATAAAATAGAATTCATACTACGATCAAATTTTGCAAATTCGCAATATATTCAATGACAACGCATTCTGCATAAAAACCAAAACTTCTACTTTTTTTCAATGCCAAAAAATCTCAAAAGCTAAAGAATGCAATGAAAATGACAAAACCCAATTCAAAATTTCATAAAAACAATATCTCATATTAGAAGCAATTGTTCGTTCATCCCTATGGATTCTAACGTAATGTTACTAACATAAATGAAATTATTTTTTAGCTTTTCGTTGCATTAGATTATTCTTTATTTCCATTACTCTGTTCTGGTTACATAATCAGAATAAAATGTTATCAGGAACAATACTGAATATTAATTGCACCCTTCTCATATGCCATATAAAAATGCTTAAAATCGCTTAAATATACCCTCAAAATTGATAAAGTTTGACAAAATGCTATTAAAATGATTTTAAAATCTATAAAGTTGAATAAAAAGCATAAAGAATAACGAATTCTAAAATATATTGCTACAATAATTAAAAACCCACAATGTGACAGACTAAAACCACTCAAATAGGTGAAACATTAAAGTCACTCTTAATTTCAATAAATGAAAACATAACTGAAAAATGGCACACCCTGGTTAATTCAAGAAAAGGGCAATTTGTCGTAAAATTGCAGCTATTCGGCAGTAATTCATTTTAATGTTCATATATAAATCTCTCCTCACTCCCACCACGTTTATATGGGTTTCTTTAATGTTCGCAGATTTTCTCGAAACTCGAATGAATTTTATCACATTTTTGATTTATGACGTGGCAAAATGAATTTCACTCTATACCTTCCACACTACAACAAATTTTACTTGCTCGTATTACTTAATTTTTGTTCACAATGCGCAGTGATAAAGAGTTGTAAAATTGATAAAATAATAGACAAGGCTAAAGGATAAATGGATTAAAACATGCTGTAGACATGGATGATACGTAACAATCGATTTCACACGAACAACAATAAAAATTAAAATAATAAAATTAATTTCTAATACAACAATGTGATCTTTGTAGACATTATGACTACACGTTATTTAAACGAAATTGTTTATAAAAATAGATCAAGTATTCTGGCATCTTATGTTTTTCAAATTTTTTAAATTAAAGTGAATACATTGGTGAGTTATTTTAAAACATTAATTCCATACTATGATAAGAAAAAAATATTCTTGTAAAATTAATTTTTTCTCTCTTGGACTTTAAGTACAGAATTTAATAATATTAAATATAACTTTATCATTCTCGAATTAACTCAACACTTGTTTATCAACGCCAAAAACAAAATTACCCTTTTGGGTAGACAACGCTTTCGTCAAATTTAAACAGAAAACAGAATTTGAAGGTGCATACATTAAAAATTCTATTATATCACCCATTATTCCTCAACTTTTACTAATTCAAAATTAAAATTCTTACGATAAATATTGTTTCATATTACTTTATTGCTCCCAGGATATTTAGATGATACTAAAACCTTTTACATTTACTTTGCGTGAGCTGGGTTTTTGTTTGCGTGTCGTAATTGATAATTGGCCTAAAATATTGAAATATTTACTTTATATGAAAGTTGCGTGATATTCGTGATTCGTGTTTTCTTGGAATCTTCCGCAAATACGGAAAAATAGTACTTTTCGAAATTGAACCTCACTGGGATTTGCTTCATATTGTATACACCCAAAATCTACATATGTACATTGTTGCACCAAAAATATTCCTATATTTAGTAATAATAAAATAAATAATAAATAATAAAGACATTGTATATGTTATATATAATAGTAGAAATTAAATATATAAAATTTTACTTCCTCCGCTATTTACCAAAGCATTTGCTTTTATTTTAACACTTTTTATAATTTTAGGATATATGGACAACTCCACATTTGTTTGTAAATTAAACTAATTGAGTAGCCATTTAGTTGTAATTAGTGGAATTTTCAATTTTGTCATCTAAAAAGTGTTATACAAAATTAATGTCCCTAAAAAAATACCAGATTTTAATACATAAAACATATAGTTTAATTTAAAATAGCCAAAAGTAAATAATTGCTAACTATTCACTATCCAAGGAATTTTAAAACGAAATTTCAAATAATTACATCCGGTTGAAGGTCATGTGATGATTAAATGCGTTTATCTGGGTACATAATTAAAAACAAAATAATAAAATAATTTTTAAATATTAACGTTAAAGTCAAAAGTTTTGTTTCTAAAATCATTTAAAAACCTAGCACAATTCAAATTGTAAATAATTCATTCTATAGTTATTAAAACAAGTTCACAATTAGATTGGTTATAAAAAATATTTGCAAACTTGGTAGAATTTGATGATGGCCTACCGATATACTTAAAAAAACTTCATTCTCTATAAAATTTACAAAAGTAATATTAAAATTACTAGATTTGTTTCTTACGCAAAACCGTGACCACTTAGACAGTAAATTTAAATCGCATGACCGCACAGTAGAAACTATTACTAATTAACTCGATTTCTTTATACTCCAAGCAGGAACAATTAAGTTTTATAAAATTAAAACCACAGGGACTTTTAATTCATATAAACCAAAAATAATAATGAATTTGAAAGTGAAAGTGTAGTAAGTGTAGTAATTTTTCGATTCTTCGAAACCAAATATTCTCTCGTCGTATACTTTGCAAGTGACTTAGGGTTCGTATTTCCTGTTTGGATTTAAACTCAAAAATTTAATATACTTTATTCGAAGAGGTGGTAAAAAGTATCGCGAATTAAAAGGATAACTGCTCAGGGTAATATTGAATGAAAGCCATACTTCGATACAAGCTTTAGTTTCGAAGTTTGCGCGAGTTACCCCATGTTTACATCTTTTTCATAAGATTTAAAGGAAAGTTTTTAGAGATTCAGCTACTTTTCCCTATAGATGTGTGCGTGCGCCGTACCACTTTACGGTTTGTAATTTAGAAAGTTTTGCTTTACGTCAAGCAACTTTGTTGGCTTCTAGGTGGTAGTGGCCAATCAGAACAATTCAATAATTTTGCGTTTATTATTTGGCTCTTCTTAATATTGTAAATGTTCGTGTCTGGTTGAAATTCTTTAGGCCGAAATGGGCTAACTATGCTATATAAATTTCTATCAATATTGAAATAATGAATTCCATTGCAGAAGGCGAAGCGGCACGTGCAAGCACTAAAGCACCAGTGCCAGCTTGAATTAGCTATTCGGCCTCTTTAATAATGATTACGAACGCTTACCTACTGGGAATATCGTCCAGGCCCATCCCGACATAGCTCTACACACGTAAAACACAGCTGGCAATACCACTTGTAGCGATGCCACGAATGGTTACACATTTGTCGACCACAACTCCCCATTAATAAGATGTAGTCGGGCCACAGGGTTTGGGGCCCGTTCCGAGGGTAGGGCACCTTCGTGGGCCAGGGCACACGGCGCGTTTATGTATTATTTATTACCCGGGACGAAATTTGTATTCTATTGATATGGCTGTGCAAACATATACGGCCGTCGAGCTATACATGCAGTGGGCGAGATTAATTCGAGATATCCCTTATGATATATGAAAAATATTTACCATTGTTATAAATTATTTTCGGTGCGAGACTATACTCAAACGAGTAGGGGAGACGGGGAGGGGCCTGTTTAAGGTGAGATCGGCCAAAGCGCCCCATCCCTCAGGAGATGGTGAACAGAGGCGGAAAATTGAAAACACATGCGGTACCTATCGATTGGGAAAAGTAGTTCGGCACACACACACGATAGGAAAGGGGGGGGTACTGCAGGAATCCTCTTTCAAATCTGTTCAGAACCTCAACTATTTGCAGGCTTAAGAACGGTTCCGGCCACCTTGAGAATATTGGGTCCTGGGGTTTATTCAAAGAGGCCAAGCCAATTGGAAATTTAAACAGAGAGGAGAAGAGACCTTTTGAGCCTGTCCGTAAGTTCCCCGTATGGGACAGTTTCTTTGATCTCGCTCATTCTGGTTGCGAAACAATTTGCAGAATCTGCCGCTCCCGTCGACCTCCTCGATAAGATATTAACCATGCGAAGGGTGCCTGGGCGCTGGCTGCATAATTTCCAGCCGATTAGCCAGATGAATTTCGTTTCGCACAAGAGAGCAAGATTTCTGGCTGAAGGAGACCTAGAACTATACATTTTCCCTTGGTCAAGCCATCCTCTGACCGAAGTCGAGTTGTGAATTTTAGGGAACTTGAATTAGTCATGCCTCCTTCGCCCCACTCTTAAGGCACCATTTGGGTGCCCAAAGTGTTGTGCGAAGAGAGTCCCAGTGCCGTAAATACAGCACCCGATTTAAAATACGCTAGTTTGCACAAATGCGGAAATATGTTTAGTCGAAACTTGGCTATTTAAGATAATGAATTGTGGGTTCCAGGACCACCCTTCTAGGAAAAGCCAAAATCCATTCTGTACGGGATTGTGGATGTGTATGGTCTCGAAGGTCGATGCTAATTTAAACTCTTGAAATATTTAATCGAGCTAAGGTCAAGCCATAAGCTTCTCTCTGGCCCGAATAAGTTAGAGATAAGGAATAGGTAATAAGATAATTTAAATTCAGGCAAAATGGCCGGTTTCCTTTTCATTACGCCGACGTAATCAAAAATTAAGAAATTTCGCTTTGCATGCCGGTCAACATGATCACGGTCTTCAACCGATCTAATCTTAAATCCAAGTTTGCCAGCCTAACGCAGCCTAGATGCCTCACTTAAGAAGTTTTTGCTACCTTCAAGGATCCGTCCATCCCCGTTTCTTTGTTATTAGCGTGCTGAAGGCAGAAGAAAGAATTCTTGGAATGTCGCATTTAAGGGTCCCGTAAATTAGCATATCGAAAAAGAAGAAATTTGAAGGGCCCACCCCATTAATCCTTGGTTTTCGGATAAGATAAATCTCTTCCATGGGCCCGTCCTTCACAATTTTGGCCCAGTAAGAGGGGTATCCGCCTTTAATTTGCATTCATTCCGATAAAGCGATAAATTTTCCATCGGTGTGAGTGCTATGAAAGTGGAATAAATTAAAATTATCCGCGGAATGAAATCTCAACTGTGACATATTTTTATCGTTTTAATCTTGTCCCTGTTTGTCATTCAAATTGTTTAAAAATTTGTCGTTATATCGAAACTCCTTTTTCCTTTTCGTGCCTAGATCTAATTTTTGAAGTGACAATAACATTAGACAGATTTCATGGTTTCTGTTGTGTTTATTATTTCAAAGAAGAGTTTGGAAATAAACACTTGAAGATAAAATATGGAGACACAATTGCATTAAGTATAAAAGTATAAATCGATTTTCAAAAAATATCCGAAAATATACTCGTACTTGAAAAGGTTAGTCACTTACCCAATCTATTGCATATTGTAGTATAGGCACACAATAATGCGATAGTTAACAATACTGTAATAGTAAACCTAAACCTTTCATTAGTTCATCCATCTGCTACTATGATTCACTGCTTTTCTTTTCTTTTCTTTCTTTTAAGCTTAATTTATTTTGTTTTATTTTCTTCCTTTTAGTTTACAGTAGTTTTATTAGCTTAGATTAGTTATTCTTCAACATAGCTTTAACTTAAATTTCATTTTTTAGAAGATGCAAATCTTGTGAATGGTAACACACAAAATAAATAAATAAATATAAATAAAATGAACAGCACTTTGTTTTAAGTTGAAAAATCGAACAAATTTTGTTGTGTAAGTTAAATAAGCAATTTTTCTTTAATGATAGCAAAAATATAAATCCAACTATGTCAGGTCATATGAAATACAAATTTTAAAATGTAATTCTTCCGTTTTTTGGATATGTCTTCTTTTTACAGAAATCAACAAAAAATTCATCCACCATGGCCGGAGTGCAATTTCCTTGGTAACGTCTTTTGAGGAAATTTATGAGTTGATTAAGTCTTTCGCCTTGGTTATGCATGCATTTGAATTATCTATTCGATTTATACTCTTTTTTTTTAGTCTTATTTTAGTTAAGCATGAAAATTTCTTTCATTTTTACGCCTCAATTATATTCACAAAATTATTGTTATTCGTTCTCTTCTTTCTAGTAAAGAAGGATATTTACTAAAATATTGACAAAACAATATTGGTTCAATGTTTTCGTTCTCTTTACATTAAATAGTTTCGTTTTTTTCTTTTAAATAAATGTTTGAAAGTTATATTTATACGAAAATTGTAAGTTCTGCAGTTTAAAATAAATAAACACTTTGTGATACAAGTGAAATTATTGTTACTCGTGTTTTTTTACTTTAATTTAAAAAGTGAAAAAACAATTTATAGGATATTACTTAAAAAGAACTGTTTTAAAAAATTACTAAATAACATTTACACAACTTCAAACTTTTAAATGTAGGAAAATTTAAATCTCATCCTAATTTTCAAATTCAGCTTGGAAGGTAAATGTGAATTTCGTGATTTCATTGCAGTAATGAGTCATATCACCTAAAAGAGGTCTAAATATGCATATTATATAAACTATTTAAATCTATTAATTCCACAATAGGACAAAATAACAATTGAGGCATTAAACTGTATGCTATTTATATTAAAAAAAATAAATACTATTGTTTTATGACTGCAGCTTTTTTACTCCAGATATTAATCCAATAAAATCGGATTGGATAGTTTTCTTGTAAATTTATTATTGCAACATCAAAATGACAATGAAACAAAAAGAATATTAATTGCTCGGCAGAACATATGTGGTTTTAATTTTTTGAATATATATCCTTCAGTGCGAATAATTCAGTTATGTTACAATCATATTTTTTAAGCTCTCTGACAACCGTTCACTAAAAATTCCATTCGTACAAATTTAAATAAATAATTTGTCTGTTCTCAATAAAATTTCTCTTTGAAATACCTGGAAATCTACAAAGTTGCGTCAATCAAAAAATTTTGGACAATTTATGATATTCAGCTGGGTAGTATATATGTATGTAAAATTTTAGGTAAGCTCAGGCAGTAGTAGTATTTATCGAACCGGAAAGCCCAGGAGCAGTTTAATATCCGCAATAAATATGAATCCTCCAAAACGGTTCATTGTGTTATTTGTCCAATTCTATTATCCCCGCTTTCACATCAAACAATTAAATTACGCCAAATTGATAATTTTCGGTGGATTTGCGATATTTAACAAATGATTTCAAGTTTAATGTTAAATTAAATACTATTCAACATTATTATGAGGCGCCAATCGGCATTATTTTAATATCTGTTGGAGACTTAATGAATTAAACAGGGATTAAATATTTTAAAAATTGATTAACCAAAAGTGATGATTTTGCGGCGAATTCAAAAATGTATGCGTTGCTTCAACCCACAAAATAAAAGGAATGAGGTTATTTTTTTGATTATATGGCTTAGCTTTAGTCAACTTGGTAAAGAAAAGGATTATGTAATTTTTATACACAAATATTTTTGTCATTCAGGCGAATGATGTGACACTAATTTAAAATCAATTTGTGAAAAGTGTATTTTTGTTATACTTACCTTATTTTATTGGCAAAAGGTTTCATTGTAAAAAATTTTATCTGGGTTACGATCAAATAACCACAGATTAAAGTGAGATACTCTCATAATCTTGGATGTCCGTTCGGGTCAATTTAGACTTATAGATTAGAATTAAATTGAATAAATTGTGTAATTTTGTAGTAATCAAAGTTTTAAGGACTAAACATATAGCATAATTTTCAATTACCCTTATCATCACAGGGTACGAAATCGTTTCGTTTCAGTCTTAAAATTAATCAATTTTCATGCAATAATTTTATAATAATAATAGCAAAAAATTAGTGGTATCATGTGTAAAACAATATTTTATTTATAATTATAATATTAATAAATTAATCTAATTAGAAGTAGGTAAACAATAAAACGAAAATCTTTGCCAATTTCTCATGATTCTTACGGCAATACAATTTGCTACGAAACTTGTTATTTTAACATAAATTAACTTTTTTAAATTGCTTCCCATACATCGTTGAAAGAAATATTTATAGTTTTACTTTACTTTATCTCTTACTAATAGTCTTACACGTATTTATTTCAGAATTAATAGCTTTATAAGAAAAGAAAAACAATAGTACCATTAAAAACTCAAACGCTATAATTTTTAATTCCCAAAAGTAATACTAGCTATTAATTTTTATTTCCAGGATCGAAACGAGCGACCAGCATAGACCAGTTAATTTATCAAACTCGGCTGTGTTAAAAATGCTGGAAGAACAAGAAGGCGAACGAATCTCGGGTAAGTGCAACAAAGATACAAAAAGGAGCAGATTGCTAAAGCTTTTACGCTTAAAACTGCAACAATTTATTGCTAAATACAAATTACTTTTCTCTAGAAGTGAAAGCATTTTTCAGTTTAAGACTGAGGTGACACAAAACAAACATACATACACACATACTTACACATGTATCAGCATTCCAATTTAGCTAATTGCTGGGAGTATAAAATTCTCTTCAAGTGCTAGTCAGCCTGAGCTAATAAGAAAGTCTCTAGCTTCCAAACAAAGTTGCTAGAAATCCCCTCAATTCTGACAGTGTAATAAATCATAACGCTTAGGCGCAAAATTATCTCCTCCAGGATCTGCGAAGCTTGCAGCTTGATAAATCTTTTTGACTAACTACGACGAAGGATACACTAGCAAGGAATAGAGGGAACTATAATGCGGCCCTGTCCCTTATCAAGAAGACAGCCGCCTCCCTAATGCTTTAAAGTTTTCCTTAAGTATCTGACCCTGGTGGTGTTTGGAAGTTTTAATGAAGTTGTTGAATCTGATAATGACTAAAGAGTCTGCACAAGATTATAGTGCGCAAAGTTTCCTATGATGGTCAAAACGGAAGCAAACACTACGGGGATATGATGTTACGAGAACCGCCGAACACGCGAACTTCTTGCACACAAGTTTCCCAGTTTACAAGACGCTGTAACTTCTATTGAACCCTTCAAAGTGGATTTGATGTGAGCAAAATTGAATTTTCATCCTTCGCTAGGCAAACTTCATCGGAAAGCTAACAAACTTTGCATACGTAGAGAGAACTATAGAAAAATTTTGCCAGTGACCCGTCGCAGTGGGTTTCGGTGCCAGCGGACACGTATCATGTCTGTTTGGATTCATGTGTGGACATAAAAATATGTCCGCCGCCATAAATTGATGAATACATCATCATCGGTTTAGGCGGATGCCTCATGGAAATGAAGATCCTCGGCCCGTAACTATCCCCTCTTAGTGTGTAACTCAATTTTTATGCGGAACAGGAACGTCCTCCCCCATTACAGGAGCATACATGTGCCCTGGAAATTCTATCTGGATCCCGAAATCGACGTAGCTAAGGGAATGGCTAGTGCTTTCACCAGGGACGTCGGGATGCCCTTTTATGGCAGCATAACTTATTGGGCGTTGAATTCCTTTTACCACACAAATATTTGTGCGGCCTGGATGAGGACCACGCGCCGATAACACCACAGCCTCCTTCCTCTCCATAGATCAATTCCTTCGAATTGAAATAACCTTGGTGCGTAGAAATTTTCAAATTTTCTACTTTGTGTTTTATGAGTATTTGAATTATATTAAGGCTGTGGTATGAGGGTCGGAAACCTCGAATGGGAGATGCACGTGTCGGTGGCAAAATTTAATTTATAGTGGTGGCCTATTTCTACATTCGTAATTTGTTTATATCAATTTTTCATTTCTCAGGTCATGCCGATTGAATACCATCGGCATCATGATTGGTTTTTTCGTTGCATTAATTTAACATTCCACCCACGACAGAGTTTTACGCTTATTCCAAGTTATTTCTATAATTTATCAATCAGTTCCATCCATCAGGGTGAATTGCACCATAAATCAGGATGAATTGCATCGATTTGAACGATAAAGTTAGCCACTCCCATCTCGATACTTTCAATTTGTCGATCATTTCAAAATATAAAGAGTTCAAGCTTTAACTGAATAAGAAATGACATTGAAACTAATTAAAGTCGAATTGCGATAAATTAACCGAATACAACAAGTTTAACAGCTGGAAATTATCTTTCTGATTTTATTGCGGACAAAGTTATGGCAACATTTATTACTCTTTAATTTAATTTAAGTACGCTATTTCGTTGAATTTAACGTTTCTATGTACTAATATTTATTTAATAAAATTAAATTAAATTTGAAATTGACACCTACGAGTACTAAGAGGGAAATGCTTATAAATAGAAATTACATCGATTAAATTAAAATAGTAAATGCTCTTAAATCGTTAAAAGTTTATTACCTGGCAGAAATGAAACAGAGTAGGCTGTATCATGCATTTTTGGTGCTTCAGTCTTGTGAAAAATCGAATTTTTTAGAATGATTTCATTTTATGAAATATTTTTCTAACCTAAAATTTAGCAATTTTAACAACGGTTAAATAAATAATAAAGAAAATAAATTAAATAATTCACTTTAAAAAAAATCTTCCGGATATGCATTTCTGAAATTTACGAATAACCCACTTAAACTCTTCCTATCTACTTTTACGGCTTATTATTAAACAAAAAATTTATATTTAAACGTTTTTAATTATGCCATTCGTACTTTAAGGGGTTTAAACTTTTTAAATGAAATATTTAAAATTTCAAACCAACAAAATCGCTATAGTGATAATTTTTTCGCCGTCAGATAAGTATTCAATCATTTACCCTAAAATTTGGGTTCAGAATAACATATCTATCTATTGTAGGTGCTTTAAATGTTTGCTGACTAGTTAGTTAAATCGTGCATTAAATGTACTCACATAAATGTCTATCGGTTTAGTTTTAGGCAATCGAGCTCAAAGACTTCCTATTGTAAATAGGAAGTCAGTCTCAAGTAAAAAACCGAAAGAACAATTTTAATTTTCTCTTCACCCAAATATCTTTTGCCCCACACTATATTTAAAAAGTATCGTTATATGAAAAAGTGAACATTACACCGATATTTTTAACATAATTATCGGTTTGTTGATATTAACATTTGAATATCAAATATGATCTTATGCAACAACTTTAGCACACAATTCAAATTTTTGTGTGCCCTAGGGTTTTAACCATTCACCTAACTAATTTGATTTTCTAGACATTATAAAGTAATAAATAAATTTTTGTAAAAAACACTGGTAGAGGCTAGAATTACTTAAAAAAAAAAAAAAAAACTTGATGCATTTTTGTTGATGTTTAAAATCGAAGCCAATAATTTTATTAATGTAAAACTAAAATAAATTTGCCCCAGAATCAACAAAACTTAAATTATTTCTCTATTTCTTAAAATAGTGAATACATGACGGATTTTTGGTTATTTTTGAATTTATGTTTTCTTGTTAAAAAATAAAAACAAACATTATATTGATACTTTTTCTTGATATATCAACCTCAGATATTAATATATTTTTAAAAGCCTGATACAATAAACATATTTTTGCAATATCAACACCAAGAGGAAAATTATTTTGATTCTGATTGACGTCCGTGGAGTGGTTTATAAAACTCAATTATTTTTTTTTTACCGTATTTTAGTGCTAGTCACTTTCAGAGATATAAAGTGAAAACAAAATAAATCCTACTTCTTCTAAAATAAAAAGGGTGTAAGGAAACAAATTACGAACCAACGAAATACAAGTTGTTTTGATGCTTTGAATGACAAGAGAAATATTTTCAAACGATTTCCTAATTTTAAATTAGATATTTTGAATGCTTTCAACTCAGAAGGCTGGGAGGGGGAGTGTTCAAAGTGTTCAAATTGTCGCAAAAGCCAGCTTACTAGCACTCCCACAGAGTTTATTTTTATCAGCCCGAGCAAAAAGCACACAGCACACAGCACACAGCTCACATAAAGTAGCCTTTCAAAGAGCAGGTACACGCAAAATATCTGCCTAATAATCTTCCTAATCACAGCGAGTAACGAGAGAAAGAGCCGCCTACGCCAGCGGGAAGTAATTGACCGTGAAACAGTTTTAAAAATAAACCGCCGTCACCCAAGACGTCGGGATATGAGTTGGCCACCACCGAAAAGCGAAGATTCCCAATCCAGAAGTAGTTCAGAGGAAATACATTTCGATGACAAAGTACGAAAGCGGCGTGAAATTGCTCATCTAAAGAAAATGTTCGAAGAGGGATCCATCCGGGGGGATAAACGAGAAAATATTTCGCGGCTATTATCACCAGAAGATGTGCGAAGGGCGCCCCAAGGCGGCGATGTGGGCGAAAAAGAAAATCTACCAAATGTGTATAACATATACAATGTATGCAGTGGAAAGGGGGTTAGCGCTCCGAGGTCTGTCTGCCCGTCTGGTGACGAGAGCCCCGTGAGGAAGACATTTCATCTTCCAGAAGATGAGCTGCATATTGGCTTGATTGAGCCGATAAAAAAATATTTTGAGGAAGGGTCTTCCGTATACGGCACATCCGCAGGGCATGAAGTCATTCCTTCCGCGTGCTTGTCAGCACTAAAAAGATGGAAAAGTTTCGATAGTGTGGCACAGGACCAAAGTCCTGCAGAGAAACCTATAAATGAACAGTTTGGAAATATGAGCAACAATAATCTGGCTTTAAAGCGCTATAAAAGCAGTAGCTACACCGAGCTGCCGCCGTTAAAGCCTCCTCGGCGAGAGAGTAATAAAAACGAACCGCCGACAAAGGAGAAATTAAACTTTAATAATTTAAAAAAATTTCCAGAAGATTATAACATGGAACAGACTGCTGGAAAAAATGATGGAAAAAATTCGAGACCGAGGGGCAGAAATCGGAGCGGCGAAAGAAAATTTTGCTTCCATGAGAGTGCTCAGTGGCCTCCCAAAACACCTGTCTTTGGCACGAATTTGATTACTAAAAATAAATCAGCGGGATGGGATAATAACGGTACGGGCGCGGCTGACTCGGCGGTCTTTAGTAATGACCATGAGAATGGCGATGATGTCACGTCTGCTATTAAAAATAGACGGATAACGACGGCCTCAAATATTTCAGGATTAAATTATTTAAGCTGCAGCGGCAGAAATGAGTGCATAACCGCTCCGTCATCGAAATGCAAGGAACAAAAAATAGCATCGCTTGGTCATCAACCACGAACCGGCGGCGGCGGCGGCGGCGGTAACGAACGTCCCGTTTCTGTTGGCTCCACCACCACCGGCTGCGGTGGAGAAAATTCGCGCGAAAATAAAACCATACAGCCGGAGAGTTATGATTTGGCTGCAGAGCCGAGAAGCGATGCCAAAAATAGCCGCAGTCATAATTTGTCAACGCAGCTAAATGAACATGTTAATGTTGTTGCAACGAATCGGGGAACCACCGCCTTTCGGACCGCTCCCATGCCGTCGAATGATATAAAGCCGGACAGCGACACGAAATACTCCCTAAAGGTGAGAGGTGGTACCCCACCTGCCCTCGAATCTGGTGGACATCAGCAACCCACCACCGGCGGGAATTGTCTGCAGAAATCAGACGAGACAAACGACAGCCCTCGGCACGGATGCAACCACCCCCAGGATTTTGTTGATCATCCTGTTCAAGGGAGTCACAAACCAAAATGTGATGAAAATTTACAGGAGCCTTCCTCCGTCGAGGAACAAGGAAATATTGCACGGGTGGTTCGTAGGAGCCTCCAACGACGTCTTGAGGATAACGACGACTATATGGGGAAATATAACCAGAGAGAGATTAGTAAATCCGGCTTATCGGTGACTGCCTCCGAGAGGCGGGATCGCGGCCGGGGGGTCTATTATACAGATGGTGAATTTATCTGGGGCCCATTCGAGGATGCTCCACCTTTCAATGAAATTTCTGCTTCGAACAATGAAAGAAGTTATGATAGCAGGGGTATCCCGGAAAAGGATAGCGCCTTATCGTCGAATGGCACGAATTCTTTAAATTTTCACAAAGCAACTGTGGGTTTTGAGAGGAAACAACATCCAAAGGGCCAACAGATTAATTTTGCTCCGGAAATTCCACAGAATACAGACGAGAACCCACAAATGGAAGGTTAGTTCAAAGAAGGCACCTCCGAAAAAATATTTATATGGAGAACTGGTTTCGATTATTTGTTAAAGTTCTGGTTTTATACTTTTTTATTATTTTAATATTATTCAATTTTCCAAATTACATTTTATATTTTCTTTGATTAAAAATCCTTAAAAGGCTGAGTATTAAGAGTCTTTTTCATGATTTTACAAACAAAATCGAAGAAGGCAATACCCTAAGAGAACAGCACCTTCCAGAAAATAAAAAATTATTATTAAGTATTGAATTGCTGTGATATTTTTAATGAATTTAATATCAATGGAAGTTTTGGGTTACATGGGCTTTGAGGGCTAAAAAAAACATATTTTCTATAATTTTTTGGACTAAACTTAAAGGAATTATTTTGTATTAACTTACGCCATTCGAAAGAGTAACATTTGAGCAATAATTCATAAATTTTTCAATGAAAAATATTGAAAAATTACGCGATAAGAGCTGATCTACGGAAGCGTCTTCAAAAGCAGTAACCTCGCGGTGGACGGAAGCTCGTGAAGAAATTATCTGAAAGAAAAACCTTAAAATCAAATCAAAACCTTCAATCACGAGTCAGTACAATTTATAAGTAGTGTGCAAAATTTCAGAATGATTCATAGATTCGTTTTTAAAATATCTTGCCCACCTATGAATATGAAAATGCTGTATTGAGAAAAACGAGCTTAAAATTTGCGCGTCCAGCCGGTTGAGCCGTATAGAAGAAGTTTCAAAAGTCTCAAAATGTTTGCTCAATCCAAGCTTTCAAGAAATATTGCTCTCATGTTGTACTTTTATATAAAAAAAAACCGATTTTTGGAAATTTCAAAACCCATGTAACTCTCTGAAAGTATAAAAATCTTAGAATTAAATCTTTGTTAAAATTTTCCCATTTTAAAACTCTATAAACTCAAATCTCCATAGTTTTTGAAAAAATATTTTCAGCCTAAAACGAAAATAAATTTTTAATATTGTGAAAATACATAAGTCATATTTATTCAATGTTTTAATCGTTTTGTATTTAATCAATACGTAGTATTTTTGCCATTAATTGAAACCACTTTCAACATATTCCAAACGTGAGATAAACTGTGCCTAACTAAATAGTTCGCAGAGCCATGATATTCTCTAAAATTGTAAAATTAGCGAATTTTTCTACAAAACTCCGAATTTTTAAATAATTTATGTTTTAGATATTTTTTTTTTTTTTTAAATTATCCAACTCGCAAAGAATAATGAAATTTAAATTGAAAAATTAGTCGAAGTGCCCTCGTATTTCATTATCCTTTAATAGCAAGACTCGAAAGTTCATTTAACCCTTATGTTAATATCCGGGTATCCGGGTGCCCACCGTGTTATATTTGCATAAAAAAAACTGAAAAAAAATAAAAATTTGATATTGAGCTTCCAGATCCTCGTTATTTAGCTCAAAAGTAAGCAAATCAGGAATTTAAGATATTTTTTATGTTTTATTTTTACTTTTTTTCTAATTAGTTTAAACTTAAGCCATAGCTTCATTTTTACTTCTTAAACTTACTTAGATACTCAATAGCAATGTTTTTTATTGAAATGTGAAAAATTTAAGTAAATGGGTACAGGTTACCCCGGGTACTAAACCGTGTCGGTAAAGTTAGGTATTAACACAAGGGTTAAAGGCTCGCTACCTTTCACAGGTATTTTGGCTCTGAAAATTATTTAGAAGAGTAGAAAAAGCTCAGTTTTTTTGTTTTCTGAACTAGGCAGTGAAATCGAGGGCAACGTCGAGCAGAAACTTTTGGACATTCAGAAATCGATAGCCGGAGACCTTCAACGAATCTACGAATACATGGAGACAGCCGAGAGTACCTTGTGCGATGCAGAAAAGCACCTAATAGAATCGTCCTTATCGGAAAGTGCCTATGTGCTTGACACCCCCATAGAAGCCGCCATAAAGGAGGCACTCCAGAAAAGGCCATCTCGACTATCGGCTCCCGAAGCCCCACTACGCACACATCAAATTAGCTATTTCGGTCCCAGACCTATCCGAGCAGAAAATATGCCTGAGACGAAGCACGCTCTGGTGGATTTGTATAACATATCGAGGGCCCTTGATGCGCTGAACAATTTGATCAGCGGCGACTCTTCCACCCGCATCACAGAAATTGATGATAGTGAAGATAGATTCCCTACTGCCGGTACGATACACACAGCCAACATACCCCGCAATGGAGCCCAACCACAAAGATCGAGCAGCAGCACAAGTGACTCTGAGACTGGCGTGACGAATGTTGATAAAATAATTCAAAGCAAAAATATCCTCAGTGGATATTTAATTGCAAAGCAGAACCAGGAAATGGTCCTCCAAAAGGCCGGAATCCCAGCTGTGTGCGATTCAACCAAACCTCAAAATGAAAACACCATCGCCACAGTCGATTTGCCTAATGAAAAAAGTAGGCCCTTCTCGCCAAGACGGTGGCCACCACCACCACCACCTCCATGGAGAAATCCGTCCGCGCCGGAGGCTCCAAGAAATGGCCCATTGAAAATTGATGAAAGGGAGGACTACTCTGAAGTGGTCGCCCCGAACAATGAGGCACATTTGACCGGCAAATCTGATTGCCCTGATGAAAGACGCAAATTTTATGAACCAGAAAAGTCAAGTCCTTCCGGCAACAACCGGCAATTAAGTCCTCATCACCCGTGCACCCAGGAGTTAACCACCTCTCGTTATGACGCCAGCGAAGGCATATCCTGCGATGACACAATAAATAAAGATAATAAATTTGGCGCAGGACGAGATGAGGACCCCAAGGGGCAGAAATTCGCCCCGGGGAACGAAACTATTCATGGATCCGGGCTGCAGTCCGGAGGCCGTGACGAGAGGGTTACGGCCGATAATCCTAACGCCGTGTCGGCAATTCGTTCCGGTAGGAGGCAAGAGCACCAACGTAGCACCCCTTACGGTATCTACGGCCTCCACCGGCACCGGGAACAGCCGCAAACGGGCAATGAGCCTGCACATTTCGACGTTATGAAAAGCAATGCCAGTGAATCAGGTGGAACAGCTCATGATTACCGTCGGTCGACAGGTAAACAAGACAGGCAAAATACGGAAAACGAAATCAAGGAAAAATTGGATTGCGAACGCTCGTTATCCTTTCCTGGCAATTACCCGGAGGGCGACTACCACGGCAATTACACTGATGAATCTCCCCGGAATGAGACTCGTCCGGATCGGTTTAATCGAAGAGGTCAAGGTGGCTCGAATGAATTTCGGAGCTCGTCTCAGCCATCCACCCCATTACTACCAAACTGGACAAATGAAACCCCCGAAGATCCCCGGCAGCAGCCACTTGTACGACAGCATTCCTTCGACAGCAGCGAAAGACACTACTTTGCCTCGCCAAGCTTATTTATGACTGGACACTTCTGTCGAGCTGAAGGTACCTCGAAGTGTTTGTGCCGTCTCTTTGTCCGGCACATGTCTCTTGTGTTTGTCTCCTTGTTGTGATTAAATCTTCCCAGAGTGGTCGGCAATCGAACGGGATGAAATTCTTAGCCTTTCTTAGCCTCACTGACATAGGGATGACCATTTCAATGTTAATAATTAAAGAAATCACTTACGCATTCCACACTCACTGAAGGTGGGAAAGTCTCCCAATTACAACTTTAATTGGCACTTGTTACCAGAGCTGTAAATTGGAATTAAAGAATTCCACTTCTTCTCAATTAGTAATCAGAATTGACAATAAGAATACCATTCTAATCAATTACACACTAATTTTCTACTCAAAATAGGTAGTTTAAAAATTTCTATCACCCAAAATTAATTTGTAATTAAAACTTAATTTATTTTCAAAGAAAAAATCATAGTTCAACCAGATCCACCTATCATCTCTAGACATAGTCCATAGTTCCATAGGAATTGCAAACAACATACGGTGTAATCTTTTATCGAACACTAAGAAAATAGTGCAATATGAAAAATGACTATAAAGATTTTAGAGCCCCAGGATAACAGGGGTGTTTTAGAAAAATTAGAAGACAATTACAGCTTTTAATCGAAATTAAAGTAAGTTACTTCTAATAAATATCCATTTCAAATTTTCTCAGTTTATAATACTAAAAATGAGCTTAGCCTTATTACAATAAAACTGGAAGTAATTGAACGATAATAAGTGCAATTTCGTCATGAGATCATCAAAGCACGATTCCTTATCAAAATTCGTGTAGGAAAACGTGTTGTTTAGTGTTTACGTATGATACTAATTTTAAATTACTTTTTAATTCCACATATCGGTACATATTACATTATATTGCTACTACATCTTAAAAACAAGAGTGCGCGCTTTATATCTGCTAATAAAACAGCACAGGAAACTTCCGGATTGGTTTTCATGCTATAATTTCAGTTCAGCAATTAAAATAACCAAACTTCCCCAGATGTGTTGTCGGCTGCATGTAAGACAAGGTCATAAAAATTGGGGGTACTCAAAAAGTTCTAAACACCCATCCGGGCATAAGCGGTACAACAAAATGTACTATGACATATCATTAAATCTCAAAGTTCGCGCACGCTGGCAGCAAAATGTGTCTTAATTCCTTAATTATTGCAAGTCACTCATATCTTAACGAACTTTTGATGGCTTCGCATGTTAATTATATGAAAATTTTGCTCCTTGGAAAAGCACTGGTGCGGCCCGCTGGCACACAAGGGGCAATTCTGCAGAAGTTTGCTGCAGTAATTTTTGCCGCAGATGCTAAGCCCAACAAAATAAAATTGGCTCTCAGTTTTCGTTTGGCGAATATTTTAAAAAATAAAAATTAGACATCCATAAATCTTGCCCCTGCGTAAAGTGCGATGAGATATGCCCATCAATGACACTTTCTCTCGTAAGCTGCCAGGGAAGATCTGATGAAATTTTTTATTTTTAACAAGGTCCATCCATCATCCGCCATATAGCGGTGGGTGTACGCGGAAGTTCATAAAATATGAGCCCCATCGTCCCCCTTGCGCGGCTGGCAGTTCCGGCTTTGGTTATCGTTAAAAAATACAAATTTCATGAATCAGTGGCCCCTTTCTTCTCCGGCTGAAACTTCAACTTATTTTCAAGGATATACGAAGTTAGAGAAGCCGTCATATCTTCCCTTCACCAGTCGACACATTCGGATAACGTGACCTGAAAGAGCGTCCGATTTTCAAAGCTCCAGAACTACCACCATCCATCCCGCCCCTGAGAATAGAATCGACAGAATGAATGCTAAAAATTTCTTTTCGCGATTTTGATGGGAGCTTATTGAATTTTTTTCCAAGAATGGAATAAGGCGGCAGAAAGAAAGAAACTTCGCCCTGGGAATATCTAAATTTTGCGGGGAAACTCTTTCCGCATAATTCCACTCTATAGGAGGTGCCGAAATAATTTTCGGGCCATCGAGGTTACTCCGGTGGAGCGACAACGTTGACTCGGGCCGTGCATAACAATCGACCCTGGCACAATTCAACAAATTTCCCTTCAAATTTGCTTAATATTTTTTTCACGTAGAATTTAGTGCAAAACATTCGCATGAAATGGCTTTAAGGGTGCTCCAGTCTGATTTGAATATTATCATGTTATCAGAGCTTTTTACGTGTTCAATAAAGATTATGTGCTTACGGGCACGTGCCTCTGCAGAAGATAAAAACCAAAGATCGAAAAGCGAGGTCCTGAGAACGGGCATTCAATGCTTAAGATCTTTACTTAACTTCTTTTCGCTAACAAGAGGAATTGTATTGTATTTGCTCAATGCATAAATAATTAATACAATGAATCATGAGCGACGAACGTTTTAAATAGGCACAGTTACCTGAAGGACAAAATTGTCTAAAGACGTGAATTCTTAATGGGAATGTTTTCCTTAAGCCTCTGACAAATAACACAATGTATTTAAATGTTTTATCATTTAGAATTTGTTCTTCTCACACAAGAGTAAATTTACATTCATTCCATTATTTTTGTTTGTAAAGTAAAGTAAGTCAAATTAATAAGGATACGCCCTAGTTGACTCAAGCACATCTTTCCGAGACACCCTGTAGATAAATATTTCAACCAAACGTTATACATTTCAAATGACATATATTTTCTATTTTATTCAAATTTTTTGTACAAACATTTTAATTTTTACAGTAAGCTAGGCTCAATTTACGCTGATAATATATCTAATCCTAAATTGAAACAATTACTTTAATCGTTCTCACTGAATTTGTAAATGTTATATACTTTTAAAAAACAAAAGCATTTCAAGATTTAAAAACTGACTTCGAGAGCAACCTTCCTAAAAAAATGTGGGTAGTACCTACGCACATATATATTGTGTACTGTTTTCAAAAATAAAGGTCTCATATAAATGCCAATCCTTTATGTAATCAATAAAAGCATAATTTACGCTAAGACCAAACACCTGTTCAAAAATGTTACGTGGTTTCCGTGGCTAAAGTACTAGCGGAATATTTAACTCGAACATTTCATGCTTTCGACAAAACAAATTCAATAACACACAAATACAATTTAGCTTTATAACTAATTGCACCTCGAAGTATTTACGTTTTTCAAATTATTAACTCAATTTTATGGGCGACCAGCCAAAAAATAAATTCCCTGGTGTATCGCAAGGACGATTCCATCATACCAAAACTACCAAATCAAACTTTAATCGAATTTTCTGCAATTCGTGACCTGGGAAAAGACTACCAATTGATTAAATTGAAAGAGACAAGACAATAATGTTTTTTTTTTTTTATTATTATTATTTGATAATCGATACTGCAATTTGCAAAAATGTTACGATATGTTTTATGGACCTTTTGCATTTAATTTGGCAGGTGTTAGCCAAGTTCTAGTCATGCGTTGCATTCCCTGGCAAGTTTGGCAAGGAAAAAATTTTAAGAAATGGTCAATGTCAACATTCTTTTGTATAATTTCGTGTCTCCGTTTGTAATTGATGTTGCTTAAATAGTGTAAGAAAATTAGTACTTATTTTTGTTTTTATATTAATTGTTTTTTAATCCTTTTGTCAATAACCGGGTACCAGAACTAATTTTGTAAACAAATCCAATTTTAAATTTTCATAATAATTTTCTCATTCGATAATGTAATTTAAAGTAGATGTATACTTTGCTATACTTTTTTTTAAAACTTAAATTTTAAAATACATATACAGATTTATAATTAGAGATAATTGTTGTTATTAACGTGCTAAATTATAACATTCGTTACATTTCATTGTAAAATAACAAAGTTCTGGCGAGAATATCTACTACAACGTTGTTGTTTACCTAACCTCAGGGTGTAAGAACACCTGGGATACACCGATTAATTGAAATGTACCTCCTGAACTATTTTAGTTGCTACTATTGTAAAGTTAAAAAGAAACAAATCTCAGCGACAACTATGGATTTTATCTTTGTGGGTACCCGGATACACTGGTCATTGAATGGCTGTGACAATTTTGGTTATTGACATAAGGGTTTAACAGAATTATTCACTTTTACATACATGTTGAGCAAAAGCTTAAAACAATTAGGCGCTTATCAAATATTTTTCATTAGCTAGAAATAATTATTTGGAAATTGAACTATTAAATGTTAAACAGAATACAAAATTACATCGAATTGGACAATTTGAGCACATGATGGTTTTCCTATTTGAATTTTTCCCTCGCAGCATTATGCAATACAATTGTGAGTCTATTCATAAATGCTAAGCCTCTTCCAGCAAATTCAAATGATAGCAAGAATAGTTTCCACTGCTGTAGGCACCATTAAAAAATAGTCATAAAAAGTAATAAACCATTTATACAGGTCATTCAGTGTGGTAAAACATCAGGCAAACCATGTTGCATGAAACGAAATAGGTGATAATAAAACCCATAAAATCTGATGAATGTGACTGTGCTAGCCTTGTTCTAGTAAATGTTTTTTTTTCGTAGTAATGGCAATCAATATTTCTATGTAGGTACACCCGTAGATAGTAAAAACTGGAGCGTAGTTCAGTTCAACTTAGAAAAATTACACCTTAATCATAATAAGAATCAAATTATATTAAAATCTTGAAATAAAGACAATCAAATGTTTAACTGACTTTAAAAAATATTTTCATAGAGTGACTATTAAGCATAGTACAGTTTATTAATATTTTCAAAATACAACAGGAGTTAAAACCATTATCCTTTTGGAACTAATTATAATAACTATGAAAATCGTGATGAAGTTATGAAATAATTTTCAATGTATACTTAACAAAATGTTGAGCAGATGTTGAATAATTAAAGAGGTGGAGGAACAAAATTCAGCAATAATTTAAAATGTGCTTGAATATGCTCGCCCACAAATATTTAATTTATTTAAAATTACAACAATTCAGTTTTATTCGTCACACAGATATAATCTGATTTCATTGCGTACATTTCACATCATAACTGCCAATTTACAGAAAAACAAAATAATCTTCAATGAAATATGCTTCCCCTGCCAAATTAAATTTGATTATTTATTGACGATTGCCCTCGGAGGACTAATTATTTCAGAAATTCCCCCCGAGCGGGCTTCAAGAGCACAATTAAAAATTCCTGCCATAGTCTGTTGCCGGCTCTTAAGAAGAACTTAAGAGTTTCTAATCAAGATCAAAAAAGTATTTTAGATCTTGCAAAAATAGACTTGCTTACACCTTAACCTACTTTCCAGTCATCCTCACCCCAGCTCACAGCAGACGTGTCGCTACCCTCCCCAGGTTTTGAGAATAATTGCTGTGGAAAGCGGTGATGAAATGAAAAATCTTAAAAAAAAAAAAAAATAAAAATAAAATTTTTTTCCTCGAAACATTTTAATGAGAATTGCTCAAATTAATAAATCCCACCCCCATTGTACCTGAGACGTACCTCAGAGTGCGGCCCAAAAATTCTTCTAAGCCCTTGTGCCGTATAGACCCCGTTCCGCCCTCACCCGGAAAAACGACGACGACGACGATGATGATGAGGACGACGGCGGCCGGCAAGAGCAAAGATAAGCGTTCTAAAACAAAAGGAAAAGACAATTTTGTCGAAATAATTCTACCCACGTGCCCACCGACCACCGCGTTTCGGCTATTTTTTCGCTTTTGTGCTTTATTAAAATCACTTGTACACGGCACGGCACGGCACGGACCCCTCTCCGAACACCTTTAGCGCTCACCTGAAAATAACTCAATTTTGTGCTGAAGCGCATTTTAGTTCAGTCTCAGCCAGCTGACCACTTGATAATTATCGCTACGAAATTCTGTGAAATTTTTCCTCTGGGTAAAATAAAGTACGTGCACGAATATAATTAAGAAACTTCATTAGTCGAGGACGATTTATCTTACCGTCTTACGGATCCGCGTCTTATCCTCCCGCTCATTGCTCCACTGTGGAATCTTTAGCATCATTTAATCCGTGCGACTGATTTCTCGGCGGCACACCTGACTCTAGGGCTCCATACGTGGATCCGTGCATAAATAAGCTATCATAGTGCGCCCTAGTGGCGCTCTGGGTACAGTCTATCCTATGTGGTGCTCATTTGGACTGTTTAATCTTTACGTGATTAATGTTGCCGCATAAAATATAAATGCTTGCGCCATGCTCGCTTAGTGTGCCTTACCCCCCGTATGTAAAACTGCTCTGCATATAATGGGACTTTCCGTTTTTCAGGCTACAAACGTGTTGCTTGGCCACCAGTTTCCGAGGGAACCCCGGTAAAAGGATCCACTCCGCAGCCACAACAACAACCCCAGCACCAGGTATGTAGGACCTAAACTGCCTCGCACACTTACCACCCACAAAAATTTCCCCCCACACCCATGTAACATTCGTTTTGTAGGGACGTTGTTCGTAGGCCTTTGTCTTCCCACGGGCACCGGGCCTCCACCCTCACACACGCTGTTTTTCCATACTTTTTACTCTATTTATTTTGTATGCTTTTTTTTTTTTGTATCCCTTTATTTTTTGGTTTTTGCTGGTTATACTTTTTTGTAAGGTAATTGGAATATAATGAGAATTGCCTGAGGACACATAATTTCACATTCCTTTAACGTTTTCCTTGGCGCACTCTCTAATTGGGCCTAAATGTGGAATGCGGAATGTTGATAAATCCGTGAGAGTATATCTCACGAATAAACAGTGCGCCTGTTTTTAATCACATTATAATTAAAATCTTCCATCGAACGACTGAGAAAATGTGCTAAGAAAGAATCTCAAAAGGAGTTAAATTTAACAAAAGCAGATATAATTTAAATAGAAAATAAGTGTATTTACTTCAATTGTGACGCTATTTCACTTGTTATGTGTAGATGTGACAATAAACTTATTCATAGCAATGAATTAAATCCGTGAAAATAAAATTGAATCATACATTCCTTCGAAATATTTGAGTTCTTTAACATCTCGAAAATATCACAAATCGCAATCACTTTCGACATTGTAAAGGCGAATAAAAACATTACTAAAGAAGGCTTTTCAAAAGATTTTGTAAAAAATTAAAGTAAACGAATTTAATTAATTATTAGTCCTAAAACGAGAGTACACTTGCTCAAATGATAGATTAAATAAATATGCTATGCAATTATTATTTGAGCTGTAAAACGATTGATTGGGCAGCTAGATATAAATAGTCCGCCAGTTCTCAATGTTCAGCCCGGAATATCGGAATTCGAGTTGATGAAAAATGAAGCAAATAACTTTATATAATAAATGATTTTCATTTATATTCATTCATTTTCTTTAAAAATATATTATGAAAATTTCAAATTTATATTCAAATTAATTTCATTTCTACGAACATTAGGAGTCAGTTAAAAATTTTAGGAAGCTCTTCTTACCACTTTGGGGTTAGCTGCGGTTAAAAATAGTCCCATCTTTTGCTTAGCCTTTTATGCATGATGGGATATATCTGAACCCACCTCGAAAAGTTCAAATTACTTCGGTTTTTAAAGTTATTTTACTATAATTAAAAAAAGTATCTGTGTAACTTGAGTATCAGATTTTCTTTAAAAACATGTGCTTCAAAGAGTAAACCAACATTTCCTAGCACAGTTTACTAAAAACGTTTTATTTTTATGAAAAATCGCTCTAGTTTAAATCATGATTTCCTATTACCATATGCGTAAAGATCTGAACTAGATCGAATTAAATATTTTAACTATTTACACTTCACTTTAATTAAATTTAATAAATATGTTAATTTTGAAATTTCATAACATATTTCATATTTTCGATATAAACACCTTTAATTCGATCTCATACGAGTATATGTGATGGATATTTGTTTAAAAATCATCAAGTAAGATAACAACAATAACGTGCAATAAAATTATATTAATATTTGTAATTAAACAAATGAATCCATCCCTCTAGAGATTAAAGATCTGAACAATTTGCTTTAAATATTTATTTCAATATCCTCAACTTTAAATTTAATCGGTGTGAGGATGTAGAATACAATGAAACTCGAATTTACATTTTGATATTAACGTCATCGATTATTTCGAGAGCTCTTGGTCATCGCCGCCACCGTTCCCCCCACGCAATCGCCACTCATTAAACATGACGTGAGAATAGTAATTTCAGTTTATATCATAAAGTTGAAATAACTTTGTTAGTTTTACAATATGCTTCACTTTGATGCACTTCGTTACAGACATGCATTCATGTTTTATTATACGTACAATAGTTCTTGATAAAAATTTCAAATTAGTAAATTTATAATTCATCTTCAATCCTGGCATTTTGGCCACCTTACATCTTTGTTACCCCAGTATTGGACTTTGTTCCACCAAAACATAAAAACAGAAAAACGAAAATTAACTCGAAAATAAATGAAAGTGTGGTAAAACATATAAAAATTAACAAGCCAGGATCGAAGGGACTTCAGAAAAGTAACCCAAAGGATGAAATTAACAATTTAAAGCGACCTCGTTTTCGATATGCCCGCCCTCGAAATCTTTTACATGCAGCAATGCACATAATCGGACCAGGTACGCGTCTGCCACATTACGGCAATGAGAATCAATTTCGGGAAATAAACGTCGTCCTTAAATTAAAACGTAACGTCCCGGATGATAAAAATAAAAGTTAATCAGAATAAATGAAATCATTCCGGTGGCAGCCAGGCGGGTATTCGCATCACGAGGAGCGGCCAAGCCAATGTAATACTTTTCCCACGCGAAAATCCGTTTAATTTCGCACAGTGTGGCCGATGGGTTCGTTGCTGTTTTCATTTTTTCCGAGAGAGATCCTATAGGACCAATGCAGGAATAAAGGATTTATTCGAACGTAGTGGGCATGCATATAAATTAAAACTTAAATAATACAAAAATATAAATCATATCCGAATGGAATATATGTACATTATAAATATAATTCCCCGCTGTGCGAATCGCAATTACAGAGCCACGCACATAGTCTCGTGCTTGAACAACGCGGATATTTTGAGAGTAGGACAATATCCAGCACCCTAGCTGCGCCATCAGATAGAGTTATTATATTATGTCCGTTCCCAAATTCACAATTAAGTGGATTTTATTTCATAATATTTGATTCTGTTTAATTTTCCGTGAGCACAGCGGAGCTTCAGTATTTAAAATGTTTGCAGATAGACCAAGCAGCAGCAACGCTGCCAGGGCTACAGTTAAAAGTCATTTAAATCATTTGGTTTAATTGCATGACATACTTTTGTTTTCTGTATAGTAATTTGCAAAATTATGTTAATCAGACGACCTGTGCTCACCGACCTCATTTGTATGCGTTGATTTGCAGGGAGGCCAGAATTATTATTCACAGCCGACCCAACCTCAATATCCCCAACAATACGGTGGCCATTCACCACAGCCCCATCAACAGCAACAGCCAGCACCACAATACTATCAACAACAGCACCATCAACCACGCCTAGATTCCAATTTGTATCAACAACAACAGCCCAGTCAACCTGAACAATCCTATAATCGTCCTCAGGGCGGTCAGCAACCATCTCAAGGTTTCCGACCTGTACAACCCAGCACTGTGGCGTTTACAGGAGGTGCCGCTCAAAAACATATCCCCTCCCTTCCTGGACAACCCAACTATCCTCCCGTTGAACAGCCCCTACCAGCACCAATAACTTTCCCACAATATCTACCCTCCCAATACGGCTCGGGAGGCCAGTATAGCCCTCAGCCACAGCACACACAAAACCAACCCTTATACCAACAAAACCAGCCCTCTTACCAACAAAATCAGCCCCCATACCAACAAGCCCAGCCGCAGTATAGGGCTCAACAGAGCCCTCAACCTCAGCACCCACACGGACAGTATGGTCCTCAATCCCCAAGCCCTTATCTAATTTCCCCATCGGGACAAAGATCTGAACCAGCTCCGGGTAACCCCCCTCCTAGGGGATGGTCTCACGTCACCTCGCCCACCCCAACCCGTACTGGCTATACCCAAGGACCCCCAAATTATCCACCAAGTGCTAATCTACCCCAGTTTGGATCTGAATCGCATTTTGGACCGCATCAGGTATCCTGGCATTGGATTTTGTCGCACTTTTTACCGATATTTTGATTTTTGATTATTTTGCTACTTAACAAGTCGATCAACGACAAAACGTGTGATAATTTTTTTCGTGTTCATTTTTGTATTTGATGTAGTGGCTCGTATTGCATAATCTAAAACCCCGCCAATTTAGTTAAAGCTTTTCTGTCGCTACCCACAAATCCCATTAACTAATATTAAAACCCCTTTGTTTCTTTCATCAACCTAACTGTAGCCTCAAAGTCAACAATCATATGAATCACCTGTGAGTCATCAACCATCATACGGTCAACAATACCCTCAACAGAAATATAGTGAACCTCAACAATATTATCCACAGGGACAACCACAGTACCAATTTGACCGTGGACAAAGTCCAGGTATTATACAACTTCGCAAGGAGGCGCCAGTTTCTCAACAGCCCGCACCTGTTGTTACATCTCAGCCTGCAGCCAGAAACTTTAGAGGTTCGAAGACCAGAAATTTTAATGATAAAAATGCGAGGCTATCATAATATCACTTATATTATTGCTATTCACAGGAGGCTCCAACATGCGAGGAGATTTGAAGTGGCCACCACCAGAAGTTAAGGCCCAAATGGAGGCCGAAGAAGAACAGCGCCGTAGCCTAGCCACGGGACCAGCAGTCAGGCCAAGGCGAGTGAACAAGGTGGGCATTACAAATGTAAATACCCCCTCACTATATCTTCAGTGATTTGGCTTTTTCTAACTTAACCTTTTACTTTCTAATGTATGTAGTTGTCCTAATCGTCTCCCAAAATAATCAATTGCAAGGTTTTTACTTCATGTCCGGATCTATTACTGTTCTGTCCGAACCAATGCAACCTTGGTCTCAATATTCTAATTTAATATAACTTAAGGTTACTTATGAGCTCATACTTCCATACTTTTATTTTATTTCCTTTTACATAAAACCATCCCGTCTGAAACAAACTTTTCATTCACACTTTACACAGTATACTTTAAGAATTCAAATGTTTACGTTACTAACACTAGAACTACCAAAACCAGTCAATTTGACTAGTACTCAATTCTTTCCTTCATTTAATTGTATATTTTTGTAAATTTCTTCTGATTTATGCCAACGTTTAATAGAATTGAGAACGACATATTCAAAAACCTTTTGGCATTAATATCTATTTATTCAAATTTGAAAGCGTATTAAATTAAAGGTTCAGAAAGTTGTTAAAATTACAGACTTGCGCGCCGGTAGTTCTAGTGCTAAAAAACTCTGGATTCCTCTTTTCTGGAATGTGTTTTCGGATTCAGTATTATAGGTGTAATTGGAACTTTGTCCAATGTTATCTATCATATAATGTTTAAATTGAAAAGATGTTAATTCAAAATTTAAATATTGTTGGAAAAATGTATCATAAAAAGAAAAAAATAACTTTTAATAAACCAACAAGAAACTGAGAATATTGAATATATATTACAGGCGCTGTTATATAAAAAGAGGAAGTTCAGCTGCTTTTAATAGATTTCCTCCATAGAATAATAATTAAATAGATCTCCTAAAGTATTGAAAAGGCAATGGATTCTAAGAATTGCAGCAACTTCCCTTACAAATCAATCGATCATCCCTTTAACTTTAAAATAAAATCATTTAAATTTCATATTTCTCTTCTATGAATTAACATCTCTAATTAATATCTCTTCAATTTAAATTGGCAGTTTTTGAAACCGAACTGGTATATTTTTCAAGGTCACTATTAATATAGATCCCCCTATATTTTGCCTTTAAAATTTGCGAAAAATTAGTACATATTCTGCCTCAACCACTGCTCTTCCATTTGTAACATTATCAACACTTATATGGTATTTTTGATATTTTATTCCATAAAATTTTTGATTACCTTAACTTTTCATTTTTTAAGAATCGTCCCTTTTGATTTCTATTATCCTGCAGTACCGAATAGAGGATTCATTTCAACTAAGAAAAACAGTCGAAAATTTCATGTGCCTATAAAAGAACCCGTTTTTTTTTAATATGATTTATATTGAATAAAACAATTAATAGTGGATTATTTTATTTTCAGGATTATACCAAGTTTTTTGCACAGCATGCACTAAACTCGACATACCCCGGATACAAAGTTCCTCCAGGCACTCAGCACATATACGCTGAATTTTAAGGAAATCGAATTACTACGAACCACGTCAATACATACAAATAGAAAAAAATGTTTTCGTTTATTAATATTATTATTATTTTAAAATTGCATTGTTATGTTGTGTATAATTGCTTAGGGTGAAGTGTCGCTTGCAAAATGAAAACGCAATTATACGGCTTCTATTAGAGCTCTTAGTTTAGTTATATTTTCCAACAGAGCAATTGCCATGCACACGGCACCTTAACTGGCCGCCGTGAGGCTTTTAATTTTTATTTGTTTCTTCGCTTTATTTATTTTATATCAGTTTAACAGAATCGCGTCAATTTTATTAGTAAAATTAGCAATTTTCAATCTAATATTAAAACATAAAGAAAACGAACGTGTGCGCTTTTATGCTTTCGATATATGCGCTGCTATATGTAAAAAGGTTTTGTCGAAACGCAAAGATAGACAATTAATGTAAGTAAACCATCAAGCCGGGTAGAATGAAACTATTACAAAACACAATGCACTAAACTGGCACCGCCTTAACTGCACTGTGCTAGAGCTAACTCTAGTCGGGTTTTATGTTTCTTTTACAATTTAATTGTAATTTTGAGGATGCTGTAAACATTAAATCTGTCTAGCATTAGCTCGTGCCTTTCGTAGTTTTTGGCAGTGGACAGTTCGTTTACTTTTGATAAAGGAGAATTTGTAATTTGCATCTTTACTAAAATACGTCTACCAAAAAATATAAAAATATTTGTAACACTTTATTAAGTTTATATGTAGATTGTAAATAAATAACTGGACCGAAATTTTTGCATTTCATTTTTTTCTATTCATTCAAATTCAATAAAATTCAATTGAAATCACACAGATTTTAGGCTGTAATATGTTTTCCTGCCTAAAAGTCAAGTTGC
The DNA here is from genome assembly GCA_963969385.1 of Philonicus albiceps. Lineage (NCBI taxonomy): Eukaryota > Metazoa > Arthropoda > Insecta > Diptera > Asilidae > Philonicus > Philonicus albiceps. The sequence continues at coordinate 60,579,606 of OZ017772.1, forward strand.
CATCTGAAGAAAGAACATCTTTAAATTTTATCCATAGGAAATTAAATTTCATTTAAAAAACAAGTAAATGAAAATGTAAAGCTTTTTTACAGCATTAATGAAATGAAGAAACAAGAAAAAGTGAAAAATATTTTAACATGGACGGAACTTGAAAAATTATTGTTTGCAATATTCGGTTTAATTACATAGAGTACTTTATGTGTAGAGTAGAGCACTCAATTTCCTATAACAAGTTATCAGAAAGGTAATAATGCGGAACCAGCGGCTCAGCGAATCGAAATAACAATTTAAAAAACAAGAAGTCTTAGTCGGAGGTGATTTTAATAACAAAATGTTTTTTTTACTTTCAATAAAAATCAACTTATTAAGAACATCCGAGCCATTTTTTTTTAAATAAGAAATCAGTGGAAGCCCTTCTAAACAGCACATAAGCAATAACAACTTGAAAAATAAAAAGCCAAGCGAATTCAATGCTTAGTACATTTTTAAGAAAGATAAACGTGAATGAAAATTACAATGAATAAATAGGATTTATTGTATTTTAAATTTGTCATTAGAATAACAGTCCAATGATGGTGAAATCATACAAAAAATATAGAATGAAGTTGGCTCGGAAGCAAATTTCTCTTATTTCTTTATATGTATGAAATTAATGTTAACAGTGAAAAACGTGTTACGTACTGCGTACCGGCGTTGATTAATATAGTCTTCATGTAACAATTACAATGACAATAAATAATGTTGTGGCACTAAATGAATGAGTTCCTCAGGACAACAGAAGTTATGCAAGCAGATGTCGCTATAAAAGTATAATAATTGTTTAAACAATTTTAAGCTTATTTATTTTTGCTGATGTTCTTATTTAAGATAATCATTAGAAGGATAAACCTATTGAGAAGACGGTGATGTATTTTGGGCATCTTCTCGCTCTTCTGTTTCCATTTCTTCTTTTTCGCTAGTTGAGGTTTCTTCGTCTTCTGGTTGTTTATTGCTTTTTTTCTCGTCGTCATCCTCATCGTCATCATCTTCCTCTTCTATTAGTTTCCGAGCTAACCTTACTGCCTCAAATTCATTATAATGTGCTTTCCTACGCCGCTCAAACTCTATGCGTTTTGCTGTAATAAAAAAATACAAGTATTAATAATAAAAATGTAACAAATAAGAAACCTTTCTCTGAATAAAAACAAATAAGCAGCAAATAACAGTTTAATAGTGATTGATAAGAAACCTTGACAACAATTTTATTTATACCTAATAAAACGCACAACGAACTTTCCCCATTTAGCAATAAAAATAATAGTGAATCATAAAATCGCTCCAAGAAACCGATATCTGCTTGTAATTACACCGAATTCAAAGATTAAATTCCCCAGAACAGTTGTATTTGCAGGGAAATATTAGGAATATAGGGATTGTATAATCATTTGAATCATACGATTTTCATTTTTGTCTTGCTAAGCTAACATTTTTCCCATAATAAAAAATACCTTATACATTTCCCGCCAAACATCACTTTGCTAGTAAGCTTTAAAAATATTTTATAAGTTTTTTATCTAGAATATATTTGTTCTTTTAAGGCCTTATAATGGATGGACTTTGGATCAAAAGCCTAAAAACCGTTTTGCCTCCAAGGCGGAAAAGTGTCCTTTTACAATTTAAAGGGTTCTATCGTTAAATCAAAATCTCTAAAGACTTCAAATTAACCCGTAGACTTTCTCTTAATTTGCTACATGATACTTTCCTCTTCTCCAACAATATCAGATCCGGCATAGACAATGTAAGTTAAAATAGAATTCTAGGTACCTAGAATCGGGATAATAAATAATCTCAAAACTGATAAAGTGAAATAATATAGAAGACGAGAAGAAATAGAGCAAAACTATTCAATCTTTACTGATGTTGAAGGTGTATTTATACCAGACTGATAGCGAGTTAGCTCTTTTTTTCTTGTTAATAGATTTAATGATAACCTCCCTTGAACTTTCGAACCCAATGAGTGATATTTAACAAGTAATTGCGACACGTGAATGGCCAAAACTGAAAGTCTGAAAGGTTGTCTTAAAACGGTTAGTCAATACCATTTCTACAAAAAAGTCCAAAACGTGACAGATTCAGTAAAATGACCATTAATAAGTTCGCCTACACCTTAGTGCATTCATATTAAATGGTGGGCAATTAACAAATTAGCTCCAAGAATAGTTTATTTGAAATAGTAACAGTGTTAAGTATGCCTCTATTTTCCGTCGGTTTGTGACCGCACCAGAACGATTTCTTTCCCATTTCCATTCATCGATCAACCAATTCACATCCTCCCAACATTCCCAGCCCACAAATGAATGAGTGATGAAGCATATCAGTGCGACGCCAGGCAATGCATAGAATTCGCATGGGCTCATCCGATTGCATAACGAGAAATGTGAATATCCAAAAACGAAACACCGCTCCCGAGGCAACGCCTTCGTTCAGCTATTTAAGCCTCGAGACTTTAAGCGCAAATTGTTACGGGTGCGGATTGGAACCTCGTCAGCAATGTCGTGCCAGATAGTCACTAAATAAAATAAAACGTACCTCTTTGCTCCTCGGTTTCCTCCTCTTCTTCTGAAGAAGAATCGTCGTTAGAGGAAGTTCTTGAATTCGCAGCTACCCTGAGTCTGTGGAATTAAAGAAAAGGTGTGAGCACAAATTGCGGGGTTCATTGCCTGGGATTCCGAGTTATACTTCTGTGCCAAGAGTTCGGCATCCAGCTGATCACAGTTGTTAAGGTCCGGGTCTGTGTAGTTGTAGGGTGTCTTCGGCTCCTCAATTTTCATGTGGCCATAGTCCTTATCCGGAGGGTGGTACGTTTGGAGCACGTTTAGCTCATCGAACTTCGCACTTTTCCTGTGGCTGAATCATGTTTTAGGCTATTTTTGAACTACCGCATAGTTGCTTCTTACCTGGCACCTGAATGCTTGTCGAAACTACTGGAAGTCTTAAGGATTCCTTTGCAGGGCTTTTTGGCATCTGGTGATCCTTGCATTTTGTAAAATTTCCTGGAGAGAAAATCACGATGCCAAATTAAATTGAGGCGCTACGCAATCAATTAAATGATGACTTCATTCATCCAAACGGACCTGTAATGCAATTTCGCGGACTTGAACTATGCAATTCCGCAAATTTGGTCAAGTTGCGAGCGGGACTCAGTTTCGATGAACGAAAAACGTCAAAGGGACGAATGGACGCCCTTCAGATATTTACCTTTAATTTAACGCGATTGCTCTAAAATTAAAACTGGCCCACAAAGCATTATACGAAGACCACTCCCCTAATTTAAATTCAACGCGTATTGCAATTTTTCTCACTTCAACAGCCAAAATATCACGAATTTGTAGCGGGATGCTCCACTTTTAACTGGCACTGTTTTGACATATGCTCCGCAAAAACAAGTGGCCTTACTCAACGGGAAAGTGCATAGCTCAGTCGATTTCGAAATATTTCAAATGGTAAATTTTCACTTTATATCTAGAATCCTATATTTAATGGCCTTTTAGAACTTTTTCGTAGAGTTTAAGGATATAACAATTTGGTTTTTTACAACACAACGGGTCACCGAATCAAAAATTCAGAAATATAAAATTAAATTTCGAATTCCGCTTTAGTCCATTTTTCTAAACTACTCCTACTTGATCTGTCAAACATTTGACACTAATGCGGGCGGTAAATTTCAACGGGACGAACTTGTTAGTGCTCGATTATCGGCAAAATAAAATGAACTACACTCAAAAGATAAGGTAAATTATTTAAAATCTCTAAATAATTCATAATCATAAAAAGGTTTTACAGCACCCCCGTCAGAAAAAATGTTGTCGTCGAGCAAAGCTTGGAACTCCATCTGAGGACCAAACGTGCCCGGGAGTGCCTCAAATGGGGAGCGGTTAACTGCGTCCTCCTTGCTATTCTGCTTTTCGATATCAGCAATAAGTGCCCGTACACCTTCTCAAAGTGGTTCTATGTAGAGTATGCCGTGGCCGGTGTAATTGCCCTGAGCCTTACCGTCTATTTCTTAAAGTATTTTTACTACACGTTCGTCTATGAGCCGGTCAAGGGGACTAGGGAGCAAAAGAACCTCCTTGAATTTGAGGATGCAGGTTGGTTTTTTTCAGTATTTCTATGAGCAGCCTACAATGGCCGAATTTCAGATAACTCCTTTATAACAACAACAGCAACAACACCAGTGGCCAAATCTGATGCAGGCTCTGCTCCCATGAATGCGACTATTCTTAGTTGGCACTCCTCTTTTAACGATTGTAAGTAGCTGTAAGATTATATAGTTTCCCTAATCCTCAGGCTCTGCAAATATCCAAATTAAGCCTAAACAGTGGGGAGTATACCCCCTGCTTTAAATAACATTTCTGAACATTCTTAGTTTAGTTTAAGAAGAACTAATGCACCACTTCTTATTCCACAGAAATAGCTTTTTTTTCTGCTTTTGGCCTATTCAGTCACAATAATTCCTTGATTGATTTCCAGCTAAAAAATTACAGTTCCTAAATTTTATTCTCACTAATAAGTGATGATAAATTTTTTTTCTTCATATTTTGTAAGAAAAATGTTGCAATCATTAAATTATTGCGTTCTTGGTTAATAAATTCTTGGTTGGTTATATTGCTTATCTTTATTATTAGCTAATCGTGGACTTGCTTCCCCAAATTGGAGCTTCAATCGTAAAACCCCTCCGCGCACAAGCCTAAGCCCTGCTACGAATATGTCGTTCAACTCGTCAATGCAGAATAATTCGTTAAATACAACCCCACGCACTCCCAACGCGTCCTTTGCTTCTCCATTTAAAAAGTACACAAGAGATGAAGTAATCACAGATGAAAAGGGACTGCAACAATATTTGAAGTAGTACATTTAATTACATCAATGATATTTTTTAATAAAATCCTATTCTCCAATTTAGAGAAGTTTCTAAACAAGAACTACTTATTTCTGAAATGCAAAGTGGTCAAAATACTTTTCACACCGCTTCAATGAATTCTTTCTGGAACTACTGCAATACAGCAGCTAATCTGCTAAAAACATCGTTATATCAATTATCCCCATCGGCAGGTATTTGAAATTATTTATTATATGTTTAGGAAATTGGGTACAATTATCTGTTGGGGTTGTTACAGCTACAGTATCTCCAAATAAGCAATCTAGCAAAGACGAAGGTGGCAATTTTCGTACCATAGACTCTGACGGGAATTCTGAAATTATTAGGAAAATATCTTCAGCGAAACTTTCGCAATACGTAGCTAATTTGAGAATGGTCAGTCACATACCATTCTATTTTTTCATTATTATATAAATAGTTTTTGAATATTTTAGTGGATATCCATCACTATACTACAGAGGCTCGAAATAGAAATAAATAAGATTGATTCTAATTTCCAATCGCGTGGATTATCCGATATTCAAATTGGCAGTGTAGGCCTCGAGAGACTTAAAAAAACAGCTGAGGTAAATTAATTTTCCTCTTTCATTTGCCTAAATGCTTTAAAAGATATTCCCATTTGTTGTTAGAATCAACAGTTTGTTGCACAACACGTCCCTATGTTACCATTGGTACTTCCGTTTTTGGAGATGTCGACTAACCAAGAATATTTAGTACAAAGAATAAAAGGTAAAATGCATATTTAGGGCATCAAAGTGTAAATGTTATCAAACGGAAATTTTAAGATCTCGCAAAAGGGAGTTGTATAGCAGACTACCGTTGGAACTCAGGATCATCATATCACGGCTTGAACTGGGATGAGCACCTTCCAACCGATTCAGCAGTACGTTAGACTCGTATATTCCTTTTTTTTATTCTAGAGATAACCTATCAACGCATTTCAGATTCTTTTTCATATATTCTGCACGTATATGGACAGCCAACTGATGCCACTTCCGCAACCAGGGGGCAGACCATTTTTCAATCGATACGTGATACTAGGCGATAAAAAATCTGTGAAAGAAACCCTTGCTGAAGTTAGAAATAAATCTCGGTGTGCCATTCTATGCACAAATTTACTAAAACCGAAATTTAATTTTATAAGCGACAACAAAATCCACAATTGTACTCCCGATAGGAACAATCTCTTTTATGTAATCATTCAATTCCTCATCTACATGAAAACACATCATGAAGGACTTTTGGAAGGTGTTAATTTAGGTAAAAGTGGTATAAATATTTTGTGCGCTATCGAAGACTGATAATACATTGGAATAAATTATTTAAGTAAATATTAAAGATAACTTGTTGTACAAGTAGTTTATATCTTTTATTTAGCAAACATAGTTTACTTTTACAATATCCAATAATCAATAGGATGTGATTATTACGAGTATTTTGAGTAGCTTTTTTATCTTCTTACGATTTTTTATCAAAAACGATTCGCCTACTTTCAAAGATCAAAGATTCATAGTTTAATTATTCTTTTAAGTTTGCCAACTTCATTCAACTTATACAAACCAAAATGCAGCGCTTCCTCTTATCTTTCCTCAAATCTATTATCTTAGCCTAAAATTAGTAACGTATTCCTTTAACACGTTCAACCCGGCGTGAACCATAAGTGGTTCACAGGCATTGCTTTTATCTGGCGACGTGGACCACCGGTGGTTCACATATGTACATATATATGATAACTTAAATAAACACCACCAGAAGAATAAACAACTTATCATCACGCCGATCATAGAAACTTCAAAAAAGTGCGCCGGGTTGAACGTGTTAAAGACATAATTATAATAAAACACTAATAAAGTACTGCTTACTTTTTATTCCTTTTCTATTCAAACTATACAATTTTCATCTTTTCATAACTAGAAAATTATCAAAACTTAAAGAAATTAAATCATATTTCTTGCAACAATACGGTTTAAACCTCATAAAAATTACAAAAATTTATAAAATACTCGCCTCAATCTTAAACTTCACTAAATTTTTGTTTTTTTCTTTTGACACGATTATTCGTAATTTTAATTAAATTAACTTATAAACCAAAGTGGAATTAATTAAAAATGAGTTTACATATTTTTGGAGTTCACTAAAATATCTAAATGTAGATGATAGAGACGATATGCATTTGAAGGCTATATAACTTTAAAAAATGGAAATTGCAGCCTCTTATAATTTGTTTAAAAGAATTTCTTTCATGCATATTAGAAGATTCTTTCATCTGAAAATTGATAATAACTATGATTTGCGGTAGATGATCAAGTGTAACGACAACACCTTTTGGAACTATGTTTCCTATTATGATAATGTTACGTCAAAGTTACATTAACATGAATCATGAAGTAAATACCGTCAAAATAATATGGAATAGCGTTATCGAAAGTACCTTCTAAATTCTACAAAAGTATAAATTAAATTACAATTAAATCAACATGCCTGGATTACATACTATGAAAAATATTTATATTTTCTTAAGAAATTTTCAAGATACGAGTACTCGGTATAAATCGAAGGGTCTGTATTTTTAAATATTAGCTGTTGCAAAACTTCGAGTGTCTTTCAAAAACATGTTTGGATTAAATTATATGATTATAATTTTGTAGAGAACTGCTTAAATAAAAATTAGTATAGCTCAAAGTATTATTAATACGAAATAAATGAATTATGAAAAGTAACCTTATTCGATTACATTTAATGAATACATTCATAATTAGATGTTTAACATTACAAAACCACAGAATATATATAATAATATAATATATATAGAAGAAAATAAATTCCGGTTTTAGAATTCGACTTTATTTAAAGAAAACATCCAAAATGCGCAGAGTGTTAGTCGATCTTTAATATCAAGCCAAATCTTAATTAATTCTTCACCGTTTTCGAGGTATCGAAAATTTAATTATTTGAATCGTAATATAAAATAAGATTTTGAACAAATTTATTTACGAGAAAGGTTTTTATGAATTTTATTTTAAATTTTTTGGAATTAATTATGAATATTCGAAAAAAAAACTCATAAGCTACTAAATTGATAACGCTGCGCTGTTTAAATATTTTCAACATAATGCAAGAATCAAATTGAAAAACCGGACGCATAGTTAAATATGTTTAAAATACTAAATAATTCCAAGATATTGAAATCAGCTACAAACAGACGGTTCATAATTAAATCCTGCAGAGTATTCTTCATAACACAATATTATGTCTTATAAGTTATTAAAATAAATACGAATATATAAAATCTATTTAAAAAAAAAAAAACAATTTAAAATCTGTTTTAAAAAAACGAGCAAAATTTACGACTATGGAGAATAACGATTAATGTACGGCAATTGTAAATTAATTGATTGAATTTAAAAAGTAAAAAATATACAATTACAATTTAAAACGGTATTTTAAAATATTATGATCAAAGTTAAAATATGTGTAAAGAATTAAGTACCTTACTTCTAAATGCTTTGGCAAAAAATATTCGAAACACACATAAACCTTTCAATTACAACACTTTATCAATAGCATGTAGGTTAACTATGTGTTATTTACAAGTAGCATTGGGATAAAAAGGGTTTGTGACACACGTATACATAATATTTTAGTAAATATATAACCATAAAATATTTTGCAAAGCCCATGTTAACTCACAAAAACATGAACACTATTCTCTGCATGCACCCAGTATTTAAAAGTTGTTAATCTGGACTTTTTGGAGTGTAATTGGCAATATCACATATTCGGTTAATTTACTTTACTAAAACATAAACATTAACATCCTAAAGAACTTTTGTTGGCAAAGAATACATGTGCTTCAGGACCTTGGAAACCTTTTCTAAATTTATATTCAAAGTTAAATGGTTGTCTTTGTAATAAATATTGCATGTTCATTTTCCTTACAGTAAACAAAAGATCTATGAGTTCATTTGAGCCATTAATCATCAATTCTGTGGAGTTTCTTAATTTGATTTTGACTAGGAAAAAACTATGTTCAAATATGACAAATTATTATGGAGCCAACACATACACCTCACTTTTTCTAACGTTACAAAAATGATACCCGAAACGTTATAAATCAGTTAACATTCAAACAAAAGATATAGTAATAATCATCACAATCAAATAACAAATTAAACTCCTATTAAACTAAATAGATTATAGTGAGGAAATAAATTTATCCATTTTTCGCGATATTGGCTTAAAATTTAAAGCTACGAGACAAAAAATATCGAAAAGTTACTACTGCACAGCGCATTACCGCTTATGTGCTTTCTTTGTGAGTTAATATGGGTAAACAATAAAAGGCAAAAGTAATGACATAGAACGTGAAAATATAAAAGTAAATTAAATTTACTTCAAATTCAAAAGATAACTAAATAAATTATGGAATCGGAAATTTAAATATTCGTATTAGATTCTAGATCTCAATCAATAACATTACCGACGATATAAAACCAATACACCAATGATAAAACATACATCGACTGCAAACTTTCTGTATTTATCTATTGAAGTAAATTAGCTAGTTCGACTGCCTTAAATTTTCCTTATATGCTATTTTAAAAGATTTATCATTTCTATAACTTTATTTCTGTTTGCGTGGATGTACGCTTTCGCATGCCATAGCATATTGATCAACTTCTGATCATTTTTCTCATCCATTGCAATTTCTTCTGGAAGTTGTGGATTGAATCTGTCGAAATAATAAATTTAAATATTTTAAGAAACTAATTCTTCAAAATGGAACTCGGTTAGGCAATTATTAGTACCTAAAGTATGGGACGCCAATGGTGCTGCACCAAGCCCGAGCGCGATCAACTACTCTACCATCGGAAGCAGTTGCTTGATCCACTAGCAAATTGCCTAATTAACGAAATGATTGTTACAATGTAAAACGTTCACGAGTCGAGTGTTTCAAAAAGGGGATTCGTGCGGTTACAACAAAAAGACTCGAATTGTTAGAAATGATATGAAACCACCTCACCTATAGCAGATATTCCATAAGCCAATTTCGCTGTGTCCCAAATACTTTCTGGTCTGAAGACATCGATTTCTTTTAACTCAGTTACAGGAATAAGTCCGGTTCCAAGAGAAACCACTACAGATATCTATAAAGCGATTCATATTTCACATAACTTACAATTTTGAATTTTTAAAATTCCTTACCGGTTCAGCCTCAGATTCTCTACCGACACTTCGAAGAGCCATATTATGTTCATGTATTTCAGTCATTGCATCTAATGTAGGATTATTCGCTATCAAGCCTCCATCTAAAAATCGCCCAAAAGCTCTGTAATTTTAATAGCAAGTAATATACGCATAGCAGGTAATATACGCATAGAAAAATTAACCTAAAATAAGAAGGAGCTGCTCCAGTCGCCCTTGCAGCTTTCCAGACTAGTTGGGTATCTGGTTTTGGTGGTGGGACTCGTCTATTACCTACATAAAGAGCAGATTAAATGCACAACACTTAATTAAATAAATTTATCAATTTACTCGTAGGCGTTACAAGACCCAAAATATCGCTAGCACTTGTATAATTTCTAAATAAGTGTAAATCTACCGGTTTCCTATCAGCCATTACACCGCAAACCATAATCTTTGGATGCTGGATCTCCGACATAACTGTATACTCTCCCAAATTCTCTTTTAATACAGTTTCTAATAATTCACTAGGATAAGGTCTTGAGCCAACGAAACATTGCTCCTTCATGCGTAAATAAAGCCCCATGCACTGTCGCATAGTTTTTCCACAGCCAAGTCCTAAAGCTAAAATACCGCCCGTACTGGTCCCCGCGACCCAATCAAACAAGTGAATGATTGGTGTTTGTGATAATTTCTCAATTTCCAATAGCATTTGAACGAGAACCAACCCTCGAATACCACCGCCATCTAAACACAATAGACGACCTCGTCCATATGGTTTATCTTGTCCGCCTGCAGCCCGACTAGCCTCATTGTCAGCATTTCCAGAACTACTTGTTGGCGATTCTAAAAAAATAAAACTTATTATTAAACACATTTTTTTAACCAGCCCCAAAATGCACTAAATTTTAAAATAAATCTTTTTACCTTTCTTTGGAGTTTCTGCTTTTACAGGTTTTGAGGTGAACATTCCTAAAATTGCATCCATAACGCTGTGGCCTTTCTGTTCTGCCGTAGTGTCGACGAGATGTGTACTGAAATAAGCAAAATAATAAAACGAAAGACATGTTTATGATTTTAATTACGACAATGCGAATTCATTCGAAGCATTTCCATTTCTTGAAGTACTAACAAAACTATGGCTTAACCGATTAGATGTCAAAGCAAGCATTTCTTGAATCTGTTCTCTTTGCTCCATAGATTCAGGTGCTACCGGTGGAATTCCATTGTAAGTGCCCTTGGAATTGCACCCCGGTGGACATTTAGTGCTTTCTTCAGGACAACTGATGATATAGAATGGATTGCTTTTTGTTAAAGAAATAAAATTTTAATAAACTTGCTTACCGTTTAGCTCCTACCGAATGTAAAATATAGAGAATTTCATCGTCTTTTCCACCAGTCGCATCTCGTCCTACCATATGCCGAGGAGTTTTACCTAAAAAAGAAAATACTTTATAATAAGGAACGAAACTAAGTTTACAAATTTCTTACCTTCTTTATTTTTCATGTTTATATTTGATCCAAATACAATTAAACTCTGCACAATAGGGACAAATTTTTTCTCCACAGCTATATGAAGCGGAGTATTTCCATCTTTATCAATTAAATCTACCTCAGCATCATGAGAAAGTAACGTAACTACGCACTCCAAGCGATTTCTGGAAACCTAATTGAATAAAATATTTACAATATGCACCAAATCTTCATACTCTTGTTTATTACCATCACATGTAAAGCAGTTCGACCATCGAAATTTTGAGCATTAACATCGCAGCCTCTTTCAATCAAAGCTTGCAGGGTCTCTCTTGAGGAACACCAGTGCAATGGAGTGCCACCGTATTTCATATCTTGTGTATATAACTTATTCGTGTTGTTTTTCAAAAATTCCGCCACAGAACCTGAATTTGAAATTTAAGAAATTAATCTTCAAAAAGAGACGAAGTGTGTTCTTACTAGGAGTCGCTGATTTGTATATTTTACTAATATTCGTTGCTGTTAGGTTTACATCGGCTCCGGCCAACAAAAGAGCTTTCACGCACTCTGGTTTGTCAGATAAACAGGCCAAATGCAGTGGAGTGAAACCGTCTGAGTTGAAATGATTGATATTTACTATACTTTTCGCAGTTAAAACCTGTGTCAACAATTTTTTAAATAGTTTGTGCCATTATTACAACAAATGTTTTACGTACATTGATAATCTCTTTAGTTGTTATTGCAGCATAGTGATAGACGGAGTTACTATTGTTGTCTAAATGTTCCATTTTGCATAAGGGCAACATGGTCTTAACTACTTCCATGTTTCCAGACTTAATAGCAAGCTGAAATTTTAATAAGTGGATGTAGCGCTCTCAGGAGTAGACTATAATTATTTATAAAAGTAAATTAACAGCTTCATTTATTAAATTCTAACTTTGTTATTAATCTATAGGGATTTTGAATACAAGAACATACATTTTTATTTTTACTAAGACCTTCATTCATAAAGATCAGAATTTCAACTGATTATTATAATAATATCAGAAATTTATAATTATAGCTATAATTTTTTATTTAAAATTACCTTCATGCGATTTATATTGCATATTTAGGGTACTGACTTGACTTACTTGAAAAGGTGACATAAAATTTTGGTGGTCTGGGTAATCTATAAATTCGAGAACTTTCGGGTGATTCACATAATCAACCAAATTAAAACACGCGATTAAATGAGCGAGGGACCAAGATGGATTCTCTGATAATGCATCGCATACTTTCTGCAGTCCATTTGTGTTATAATACTAAAATTAAACAGGATGAATAAATTGAAATCTAGTGCAATCAATACTGCGCAAACCTCCTTTACAATAGCGATGAAAATCGGCAGACGATGCATGAAGGCATTGAATTTCTCCTCAGCCTCTTCCTGAGAGCTGGCCCTATAAAGACTGATGAATCCGCAAGTTAGAAGGTAAGTTTCGATAAGAAAGCAGTAAGAGGTTACCTGAAAGAAGTGGTGGCTGCATCGGTGCAAGGTCGTTGCAGCACAATTTCATAGCACGGCTTCTTGTCCGGCTGGTTTGCAGGTGGAGCGTACAAGAGCATGCTATCGTCCCGATGAATGACTTGCAGTGCCCGCAGGGTGTCGTGCTTGACCTCTTGAACCTTGTTCGGCGGAACATCGCCTCCGAGAAGGCGCTGGAGTACTGAAAAATACGTTGAATAGAAACATCACTGCAACATAGGAGAATGAGGAAAAAAATACCTAAGCCCGAAGCATAAGCTCCAAAGCTTAGCCAAGCCATAGCTGCTTTTTATGCTACGATGCGGGGGTGAAGTGAAAAACAACTGCACTCTGAAGCGCACAGGGAAGAGTTATTGGTTTTCATGGGATGCACAATGCCTTGGGATTAACAAAAACAAAGCCTGAACTTGTGACTTTCGACAAATGATTAATGGTTAAGCTATTGGGTGGTGAGTTATGCAAGCGAGTCGAAATATACACACATTTTTAGCAAAAAACATTAAATAAACTACAAAGGAAGACTCCTTCAGAGTTTTCTTTTTTTGTGAAAACTCGATTCATGCGCAGTTCCTTACCATTCAACATTTCGAGAGAGGGAGGGAGGTGAGATCACTTAACCAGAATACGAATTTAACTAAAGATTCTGATCCACAATATTGGCGGTCTGATCACAACTGATGCGCAATTCACAAAGTATTTGAAAAAAACAAGTCGTTGTTCTTGGTAAATCGCGATATCGAAAACCATTCACCCAGCACTTTGCTTATCAGCTGTTCTCTGACGTTTGCTCGTCAACAAGGCGAAAAACCGTTGGCAATGCTCGCGCGAATGCAAATGGAAGTTCGAATCGAAATTGGAAATTTCAAATTCCGACGAAGACCGGCTGACCAACGATGACTCACCGCCCGCGGTTGATGCCGACGGTGCCAGACAGGAATTTGCTGCGTTCCGCGTTTCCAAAGTCTAAGCAATGAGATAATTCCTGCAGGGCCTTACAAAATTTAAAAATAGAAAAAAGAGTACAAATTTACCTCAATCGACAATATGAAAATTGAAATTAATAAATTGATTCGCAATATAGTTGAACAAATGCATCAGCACAATTTCCAGATAATCGCAATTAATCTTACGACACACACTTAATTTTGATAGAACGTTTTTTTTTCAAAATTTAAAAGCTACTATTGCTTTTATCTTATTTATCTTCCCTTGGGACGCCGTCTCAATTAGCCACCTACAAAGAAATAAAAGGCGTACATGAGTCCAATTACTCAATGAGCTGTGCAACTATATGCAGAAGCTAACTAAATACGCTTGGGTATTCCAAAGAAAAGAATTATTAACACATTACCTCCCGTGCATTTCGTGGAACTTTATCCAGTGCATTTCATTAAAAAAGCTATGATGACTGAGACTAGCCCGCTTCCACTGCAAAGGTTTAAAGTACCAAATTTCATGTCTAATATAAAAATAGTAGACAAAATAGCAATTAATTATCATTTCATCTAATTTCACGCGGTATCAGGCGTAGTTTTTAGAAACAATGCAAGGTACGTGTAATGTGCTAAGATTCTACACGGACATAGCAGTGCCTATTCGTAAAGACAGTAACAATTGCGATTATATTAACGCTGGTAAGAGATCCAGTGGCAGTTCAATTATTATCGATGTCGTATTACAAATGCAAGGACTTCTGATCAGCGGATGTGAGTTTATGGCATACCATGTTTACGACTGTAAGTTAAAAAACATCAACTTGGGTATGATACTATTCTTCAAATATTTTGACGGCAAATGCGAAATTAATTAAATTACTCATATCGCATGGATCACATATTATCGTTCTAGGTAAGAAATGTAACGCTGGAGTTCAAAGTAGGGAATCTGTGGTTAGTGCTGGTCAAAACTTGGAAATACAAAATGTAGACTAGGGCCCTTCCATTATTATACACCAGTTCAACAATTACTTGCCGCGCACAGTGGCTTACAGGGTGTATATTGAAATTATGATGTATAGAGTCATTAATATGCTATGGATCGCATTATGTGAGTCAAGTAAGGTAGGATCACCGTTTAGAAAATGTTGTGTTTATATTCCGATCAGAGGGTAGTTCAGTTATTAGCGCACTGAACTACCGTCCCAGAGGCTGTTAATTCATATCCCACCGATAACCATGTTCGCTTGTGCTACGTGGTAACACAATGGGCCAAACTTGGCCTAAGTGTGCCTTTCTGGACAGCCACAATAACCTAAAACCTAAAAACCTATTCCGATCGGAAAGTTATTTTCGATCTATCTAAAAATTGATTGAGAGCCAAAATATCGTAGGTTATTCTTATTTTAACATAAAAATATGAAGACAATTGGATTCTGCCACAGCATCTATGCGTCTGTCGTTTACGATAATTTGCAACGCATCACCATATATTAGCCCGTGCCCCACAGACAGGTTGCCTTTCTTGTCAGAAAGCCCTCAACAAGAAACATTTCCTCACGAAGTGTGTAAAGACAAAGCAGCTCTGCAGCGGTTCCTTACCCAACCTATTCAATATCCTAAATCCATTTTATGGTAAATGCTCTTAAAATTACCCTTCACATTTACATATATCCTTCCGCTCCCCTACTGAATTAGGAAAGCCAACCCCCTTGCTTTAGAAGAAAAATAAAAATCTGTAGAAGAAAATATATATTTAAAAAAAAATATAGAAAAGTAAAAAATTCAAAAATAATAATAAAATAACATAAATAAATAAAATACAAATTTTATTTTTATAGGGTAGGTTTCTCCCTGAAATGTGTTATTGTATAATTTTAGAGTAGCTATTCTCACAACTTGTAAAAATTAATTGTGATGTATTTAGTCTCTTTTTATTTTTGTAATTCCAAACCAAAATGTTTGTCTTAGGTTTGATTTGTAAATTCTGTATTAATGTTTAATTTTTTCTCTTTGTTTAAAATTCTTCTTAATATCCTTTTTAATATTGTTGGCTTTCCTTTCTTTGGTAGAATACGCCATATGGGCTGTGCTCAATTGAATTGTTCTTCTATTTTTGTTAAATAAAAAATAAAATATAATAATAAAATAAAAATATTTTCCACATTTAGGACCGACCGTCTGTTGGGTATAAAATTTTAATTAATATGTTGGCTTAATTTATGATTGTATAAATGTGTTTAGAATATGTGAGGGTTTTATCAAAAGTGATACTAACGTTTTTAAAATTTACTTTTAAAATTCAAATATTATATGAAGAATTATTAGGATTTATTTATATTTTGAACAAATAACAAACATTTCTTCTCTGTCTTATTTCACAGCGTTTTAGTATTATTTAAAAGGAAATTTGTAATAATACAGTTAAAAGCCTTTAAAATTGGCACAATTTCCAGCTCAAATTCCTGGAGGAATTTTTATATAAATTACTTAAATACATTTATTAGAATAATTCAATTTCAGTATTAGTATATTAATATTTTTGTTTTACTACACAGAAAGTTTTTATAAAAATGCAAAGTTTGAATGTCTCAACCTCCCTAACTAATTAACTATTTTGTGGGATCGTTCCAACTATTGGTTATGATGGTTAACATGACTATCACATATCAATTTTGTGCTACTAATTATTGCTACATCCACGTAATATCGATCATGCTTTTAGAATAAACAATTAAAATAATGCAAATTTCAAACAATTATATAACGTAAATGGGAAATCGAACTTTCATAAAGAGTTCAGACGGTGCTTAAATAATCGTTCAATTTCTCTTTCATCAGTGCCCAGTTAAGTAAAAGAAAAGAAATGCAAACAGAATTTTAATTGATCAAAATACAAAGAGACGCCTTTTTACAAACTGTAAGCATTAACCTGTATTTTGTTTTATTTGTTTTATACTATTTCGATATTTAAAGTTTCTCTTATTCATCTGGTCAAAAAAATGTGGTTCGAATAAATAAATAGTGACGTAACCGAAATAGGCATCGGTATTTTTAAGTGAAAAATAAAGGAACCTTGAATGCAAAGCCTTACTAGTATTCAATTTATCGATGATTACCATCAAATTTTTGTTATAATCATTTATTCTACTCATAAATGCAAAACCCTTGTAAGCAAATCCAGTAAAAGACAACACACAGAATTTTATTTTTTTTCGAAAATAATGATTTTAAAAAACTAAGCTTATATGATAATAATGAATAATTTAACAGTCAACAAATTAAACTGCAGAAGTTACGCACATTCCTCAAAAATATTTCCACTATTATTTAATACTGTTCAAAAAATTTAAAAATTTAAAAATAAATAAATAAATTCATTTGTTAAGGTATAAAAGACAGTGAGTTAATACAGTCATCTTAAAGACCTAAAAGTCCTCTGCATGTAACCTGTAAATTCTTATTTAATTTGCTCTTCCAAAAGATATCATGCAAGTTTCAAGGTAATGAACTTCTTTCAGGAACAACCAGCTGAGAAAGAGGGTCACGATCAGCGCATTGCATAATTCTTTTCGCCTGAAATCTTGCACTCTCACTGCCATCAGCTTCAAAACCTGATCATACAATTTCACTTAATATTTTTACCAAAAAAAAAAAACTAAAAACATATAATAACAAGACGAATGAGAGTATCTTGGCGGTATTTATTTATTTTCAAGATCTTTTCACTGAATCATCGCTGTTTATTTATAAAATTTAAAAACATAAAACAATGGTATATTGTAATTTTTTAGTGTATAAATAAAGATATGGTGCTTATTTAGATTCACTCTATGTTTAGGGAATAATTAACGTGAGTTTTCAAGCTATTTAATAGTGTTTTTTTATATACATACATGCTTTACTATAAAAGAGTAGATTGCGAAAGATGCATAGTGAAATATCGCACCATCCCAGTGCATTCTACATATATCAAATTTGCAACAACTTTATACATAAATATATTTTTTTTTAAATTTTGTCAAATGGGTTAAATGTCTTCACGCCTTTTTTCTAATAACACAAGTTTTATTTTCAACTTGAACCCATATTTCTGAAACAAATCAGTGATCTTGCACAAATCGTTGTTATTTTGAAATTTACACGATCTATTGAAACTGTCTCATCGACGTTATATTCACAAATTGATAGCCACATTCGAATTCAAATGGCTATTTAATTCGGTTTCATATCCCGAACAGGTTTTCCAAATTGCACTTGTGCAGCAGCGCGGAAAAGTATATGCAGGCCTTGACACTGAAAGTACGCAAAACCGGTAGAAGTGCGTAAAAGCGCATTACATGCTTCATTCAGATAAGAGGATTAAAAGTTTGATTAATTTCAAAAGACGCTCATCTAATTTTCTAGCATCTAATTGGACTTGCTAACAGGTAGCGACCTTGGCGAATTTGAGCTCGTTGCACTCAGAGTCAGTTTTTGATATGTTAAGGGAGTGATCGCACTTAGGCGGTTCATTCATAAAAATTCCACTTAGCTGTTATGCAAATTTATTTGTCCAGTCTGACTTTCTCTTGTTATCACATAATTATAAAGTCAACGTGGAGCCTAAATGTACCTGTTGAGGCAGCCGCAATCAATGAGATCTTGGTAGCATGAATTTGTCATCATTTTGAACATGTTTGCGTTTCGCATACAAAAATTCCCAACATTGCACAAGTCTTTCTAATTTTTCATAGAAATTCGCGGGAAAAAATTTAAAGATTTTAAGAAGATTGGTAAGAAGTAAGAATTGCCGAAAATAGATCATTTGATGATGAAACAATGTTCCATTTTACGCACGATGAAACTTGAGGGGGGCCTTGATAACCGCCACGGGGTGCTGTGCATTTCTGAAGAAGAGTGCTTCATTTTTTGCATTTATTTTTGGACTTTCCGATATTGCAACCAGATAAAATGTCCCAATTAAGTAAGTCAAGCGATTCGATTGCAAAACCATCACGAATTAGTTAGTTCAAAATTTAAAAAGTGAAATTGTTTTCCTACTGTTTTACTTTAAGAAATCAAATGAACGCGTAGTCGATTAATTGTCAACACTATTTTCACTTTGGCCACCAAATTGCAACAACAATTTTATATCAATTTCTCTTATTGCTTACTAAAAGGTAGCCAAAAAAACAATTTGTATTCGAAGAAAGTAGTGACAGCGGTCTCGCAAGTTGTTTGCAAATTATTTGTAACTTCTTACATCAATCGGCAAACTACCACGATATGCTTTTCAGTATTATTCACACGAACGTTACGCAACTAGTTCAATTAACTGCTTTTTACTCATGCTAATGACCTCTAACCAGCAAAATTCATTCAATGAAAATAGCATCACGCCAGTTACTTTCAATTAGTAAAATAACCGACTGTTTTACGAGGTGTTTCGATTTTGCTAAGAATAGGAAAAGGTCGATCAAGCCATGACATTAAATGAAAATAAAATTTTTTAAGTAGATATTACGACTAAGACAATGAACTTGTGCTACAATAATTGACATTGTGATTGTTGTTAATGCAAAAAAGTAAATATACGAAGCAATATTGAATCGTACTTGTAAAATCTATTCAAATTTTAAGAACGTCTAAAAGTGGATAGATTGACCTTCTTTTCTACTTCCTTATTACTTACTGTAAAAAAAACTGACATACGAAGGCGTTAACTCTTATTAAAGTAATAAAGTTAATGCCTAAGTAGAACCTTTTATTAATTTTCTTTTTTCGCTTTACACTTATTTTTCAAGGTATGGAAAATAAAATTTCAAAGGCATTTGCTACCAAATGAGCCCCGAATTTATCACGATCGTATTTCCTTTCTGTTCGGAAGCATTTTTGCTATACGATAACTTGATTTATGAGCTCATCTCAAACAGATGTGATGAAAGTTTCTAGAGTTCAGATACCTGAATTATAAATTCCAAAAAAATGTTCAGTTTAGAAATCTATTTCTTAATGAATATTATGTTACGCGATTTATGCAAAATCCCATGGATTTTAATAATCTATTGAATTTTCATGATGCATTAACAGTCTGTAAGATCAAATATGAAGATCTGAATATGAATCGCATACTGGACACGTTTTTAAAACAAAATCAAACCAAAATTGTTGCAATGAGAATTTTTAATGTTTGTAGATATGTTAAAGTCAAAAAATAATTTGTAAATTCAAGAAAAATGCTTGTAAACTTTATTGAAAAAAGTAAATTATGAAAATAAAATATAAACCAATTAATATTCAAACAATCTTCTCGTGTTGCTTTTTAGGTCATTGAATTAATTGTGCAAACGAGAATATTTTTTTGTACAACAGGTTCATCTTAGTGTGAATAATTTTAATATGCCAATTCCTAGAGGAAATGCTTTCCCAAAGAGTACAATTTGAATTTATATTTAAATATAAATTTGTTGTGTGTTTACTAGAAAAAAATTAGTTTTATTTTAAAGATTATTTCAAAACAACAACTAACAATTATTACAATTCAGACAAAAATGTAGACGTCTAATTGTGATCAAAGTCTGACTGGCATCATAAGTATTTTTCTTTTGTGTAACAATATCTCATCTAATTAAAATCTACTTAAATCACAAATTGCTAGATAGAGTTTAAAGAACAATTGTCTCACTAAATCAAAAACAATAACAAAGCAAACAAACGAGAACAAATGTTCTACCCCTTCAGAATTTTCCATTTCAAAACGATCACGAAAAGGCATTCAAAATATTTCTCATAAGGCTCCGGTTAGGCAAAATTAAACCGCATATCAAGATCATATGGATCATCAGCAGCATATGATACAAAGTGAATGGAAAAATTGCTAAAGAAAATTCAAAAAGGGCTCCAATATCGTTCGCTGTGATCGCAATTAACGTGCTTGCGTGAGAAATTTTTTTTTCCATTCATTAATGAAATCTCGTTCTATGGATTTATGTGATTTACTTTACTACATATAAAAAAAAGGTTTAAAAAATACAAACTATACTATATAACTATAATTTTGGTCAGCTACTACCAAATAATAACGTTACTACTTTTTTAAATAAATCAAATAAATGTAATTGTTTTTGCTTATATGATACAAACATAGCCTCCTCTGAGATCAAATGGACGACGTGAAGAAGACCATAGGCAGTTAAGGGTAGTGAGCATATTGGTAAATGACTGAGATTTCTAACTACAGTCGATTTTCTTTTAGGAGGACCCTTTCTACGAGCCGAGCATGCTCAGGGAAGCACCTACGTGATCCATCTTCAGCATGGCCGTGGGCCACATTTCGGAAGGTCACTTCTTTTTATCCGTTTTCAGTTAATTGCTGGGATAATCAGATTAAAATTGAAAGTGTAAACAATATTTCCTCGATGGGCATTGGCCTCACGTCGTCACTCTACGCATTTATGGCCTATCGCCGAAAAAGAAAACATCTCACTAAAATGGTGCGACAAAGATGTCCCCTCAGCAAGCAATACACCAAGTCCATGGAACCTTTGAACAACGCCAAATTATGTCGAAAAGTAAACAATCGCCACCCGACTACACCTTTGTTGGGAAAATTTTTACCTGCTCACAACCAGAAATATAAAAGGCCTCCGCATTACTTCGTTCCATGCAGTTCAAGTTTGGATTACAAGTGAACAAGAGTGAACCACAGTCGCAGTACAAAATGAAATTCATCGCATTGGTACGGCTAAGATTTTTAAATACAAAAAGATGTGACCATTTTACTAAGTGTGTGATATTTATTGTTTAAAATTTACAGGCCTTTTTGTTAACCATTATGGTCGTGGGTCTCGTTTCGGCGGTGCCAATAGACGAAACAATAGTTGGTGATGTGTATGGAGCCGAGAACTACTACAACCCACAAGATCCTAACGCCTTCTTTAAATTGAAGAAACTGAAGAAATTGCTCTTCGGCTAAACGGAATTATTTTCATCCAAAGATACCACCAGCAGTAGTAGATCGAAGCCGGAGGATTCCACCCCATTCTATTGTACATTTTTTAATGTCCTTCAGTCTATCAAATTATTTAAGCATTCAGCCCATTGAGCCATTAGCAGAGTTAACAATATTTGTTGTTTTTACTACTCATAAACGTGTAGATTTTTAGGTTTAAGATCTTTTGTAAATACATTGTTTTGTTCTCCAATTATTTCATTTTATTAATTTTTATCCCAATTTCAAATTCAACTTTCATAAAATTTGCAAACTTAAATTTCTTAAAGTGATCACCTCGTATTAATCTGGAAGATGTATAGACATGTCCCATTTCGTCTCTTATGCATTCAACCATGAACACGTTTGCATTCAACCATAAAAAATTAAGTTAATTTGTTTTCTACAATTGCATAACCTAGTGAAAGAAATTTTGTTTTTCTTCACAATATGAGCTTTTATAGGTTTAAGGTAGTTTGCTGAAACTGAAATTTTTTGAATTGTCTAAGTCTGAATGCCTAATTTTTTCCCATCGTGTAAAAAATATTGTCCACTGCCTTAATTCACCTTGTTATGTTCAAAATAACATTGATAAATTGCATATTTTGCTATTTACACAATTTTAAAAACGATCTTAGCAATTTTTAAGCACGAACGTATACTGCTTAAGGTGCAATTATGTAATAATTATCTTTGATTGTTAGAGAAAAGGTGAACGATTTGCGGCAATGAAATTAAAAATTGCTTGGGATAGAATGCATTTGTATACTTTACAATGCAATTGCTCGAATAGATTTGCCTTTTGAGCCTGTTTCTGTAAATAGAATAAATATGCAAGTAGTACAATTTATTTTAAGTTTTTAGTTTATAATGAAACTTAAAAGGAATGTGTAATTTTACTTCATTGCTTATAGCAAGAATTTTAAACTTGTGAGAATCGTATCAAAGTGTTTGCCTCTTACTTAAAATTTTCTTAAATATAAAAAAATTCTATGAAATACAAATTTACGTAATTAATATTAAAAATTCTCATTAATAACTGAAATGTATATCGAAAAGGTATTTAATGAAAAGTAGGTTTCTGTAAATACAAAATGTAGAAGCTGTTTGATGATTTAGAAAAAAACTAGTAGTACTAAAGTTAAGTTTCAGTTCTTTTTAAAGAAGACAATTTTTAGAAGATTTAGAGGCCTATTATCGAAAAAGTTCCAATCAAATCGAAAGGAGCTTAGAAAACCCTTTTTTGGATAAAAATACCTAAAATTTTTATTAAAATCCTCTTAGTTACCTTTGTCTTTAATTAATTTTTTCGGATATAACGTCAAAATAATTCGATTGGATATTTCTAATCGAAATATTTTAGCAATTTAAACGCAAAAATTCATTTAAGTCAAAGGTTACTAAAATGAACTCTTGACAATTTTTAGATAATTTATTAACGAATTTTTATCCAAAAGAGGGCTTTTCTAAGCTCCTTTCGATTCGATTGGAACGTTTTCGGCTTAAGTTCGGAATAAAGGAAATGGACCGATTAAAATAAAATTTTGCAGGAGGTTTTCGTTTGGTCTAAAACGGAAGGATCTCAAAGAATTTTTTGTCGGTTGGCTACAGTTTCCGAGATATTCCACTTTTAATTTTGACACCGTCAATTATTCAGGGACAAAGAATTACAGTGAAAATATTCAACTTTTAATTTTGATGAAATTCCATTTCCAAACGAAAGGGTACTGCAAAATGTTATCGAAATCGGTGACTTTCCCCTATTCCGAACTTGAGCCATATTTTTAATTTTAGGACCTTTAGATTTTTCAACGGACTTAAATTGTTAAAACAAAAATTTGCCTAAAATCTACCGATGGGACTGTACCACAACCAAATGTTTCTGACATTGACATTTCGGGAGTTGAAGTTATTTTTCGGAACAGCTGGCCGTACATGGCGAGTTGCTTGAAAATTGTTTTTTTGTAAAACAAGCCTTTGCTGACTTGCTGACAGAAAAATGGTAGTGAAATTTGATCAACGGAAAGTGAGGCATCAACTCCTGCACATTAGCACGAGTCTACTAACTGTCCTCATCTGCATCTCGTACATTCACAAAGCAAAGGCTTGGCCCAACATCGGCCGTCTTTGGGACTCCCTTGTGCTGCCTATCGTCCTCTTTGGCGAGATAGGAAAACTAGCGATATCTCGATACTTTGAAAAGAACGACAGAGACACCATTATTTTGCAGCAGAGGAAAAAGACAAACTTGTCCTCACTCAAGGATGTCGCGGGAGCGGTCTTCTTGCAGACCATCTGCACCCTGCTCTACAGCTTTACCTGCATCATCTTTGGGGCTCCAGTTCTTCAAAACTACGAACAAACTTTTGTCCTTTCACTGCTCCTGACCCTCCTCACGGTTTCGCCAACAGTCTTTCTGCTTGGGATGAGCGGCACCCTTCAAATCGTTTTCTGTGAAAAGACTGAATTCCTTACCAAAAGCAAGGACACCACAGTGGAACTCTTCAAGTACAACTCTGTAGGAGCTATTTTTGGAGCATGGGCCGGCTCAATTGTGGCTCCACTGGATTGGGATCGGGAATGGCAGGCATACCCCATTCCAAATGTTATTGGTGCCCTGTTGGGATGCGGGGTCGCTAACATTTATATCTGCTGTAAAGTGTTGCTTTCCACTGGAAGAGCTTACGTAAATAAGCATCGATCGTAAAATTATAAGTTTTAGTCGTTTGTTGCTAAAAATGTCTATTAAAAATTAACTGGATCTTTTCGAAAAAGTCATATGCACTGCAATTGTAATTCAGGTTCATATTGTTAATTGCTAAATTTTTAATTATAGTGCGGATAACTTCCAAAAAGGTCCACAATACGAGATGCCAACATAATTTATATAAATTTAGCATTATGTACCTACTCTTTTTGTGACTGTATAGCAAAAATTTCAATTGTTACTAGTTAAATATGTAGGCTAAGTTTAGGTTTAATGTGAGACTTTACATTGTAGCAAATGACATGGTTTTCGGAATATTAGTTCTTCTGTATGAACGTATTTTAAAACATTGACTCCCAGATTTTAATCAGGTCAGAGTATAAAAGTATACCACTTCCCCATTATGTATATAATTATATAATATTAATGCGCCACATACTTTTGTTAAGATAAATATATGACAGATTTAAAACTTCTTTTGTTTTCTATCTATTTTTAATTTTTAAAAATAATCTTGGGAATTTTGAACAGTCGAACTGAATTTAAATGTGCTATTAAAATTTAGAAATTCAAGATGGAAACAAAAACGCAAAATTAAAGCATATATCTCGAGAATATCTAATTTTATTATATTCTACAAAATTACGACTGAGATCCTTGTTACTCATTTGCCAAAAATATGTACGGTTTTAGGATAATAAATAAAAATTATAATTTTTTTTTGAATTTTAGGATATTTAAAATCAGTCCCACTGAAATCTGCTAATTATTATTTTATTTCGATAAAGCTAAAAGTTTATTAGTCCACTATTATAATAAATTAAATATGTAAATAAAAAAATCACTACTTTATAATTTTTAATAAACTCTTTAAATAACGACATTTAACTCCCGCAAGAAATAAATTTTCCGCAATATCTTACGGTCTTAATAAACCTTTCCACCTTCTTGGATCTGCTTAACAAGGGAAAAATTTTCGTCCTCTAGCAAACATCGTTTTCCCACAAAGTAATTGTTAAACTCCCACTGGTCTTCGTCATCATCATCAGTGGCTTTAAATCCTTTAAATTCATAAATTTTATGATACGACTGATGATCTCCAAGATACGTTTTAATTCTGTAGTCTGCAGTTTCAGGACATGAGACCTGTTCATAAAGATTTCGCAGTTGAATAAAATGTTGCCCGTGTGCTGTTCGTGTTATTGAATTCGTGTCTGAAACCAAAGCACTCCAGGTGATAGCAACAGTCATATGTGGATCAACAGCGGATACAATATTATTAAATTCCTCTGTGTTTATGTTCGCGTTAAGCACAGTAAGATAGCGCGTTTCGTTCTTAATTAGAAAACCATAAAGTGATGAAATATTTGGAATTTTTCCTGGTTCAAGAATTCCATTAATAAGTGGAAGGGATGACATTCGTTTTGCAACATATTCTTGAGGAGAACTTGAATTTTCGGCTGGTGATTCAAATAGCCTGCACCGGAAACTTGCTGATTTTGATGATTTCAGACATTTCTCTGTAAAATATAATAAAAATTTATAAACTAACTATTTAGAAAATGTATTCAAATTTTATACCGTTTAGTTGTCCATCTGCAATTTCCATTTGATTCATATCTAAAGAAAACTGGACGTTAGAGTAATTTAAATATAGGTAAATATCTTACAAATTATCTTGTCAGCTTTAAGCTTGTACTGGGAGCAGAATAAATCTACCGAATTTATATAAATTTCAGTCATCAGTGGATGATGTGCCTGATTTAAATTTTTCAAATCGACATCCAATCCCAAATCGTTGGTTACCAAATTTCCAATAACGCAACCAATTTCTGCTTGCAATGACTCGTTTACATTAAAATTCCATTCATGACGAACCAATCGATATCTAAAGCAAGTAATTTTATAAATTACTGTCTTAGGGTAGCAAAAAAATGCAGCATACCTAATTTTTGGATAATTTTGTGGCATTTCATAATACACCATTAAGCGAAGTTTAAATGATCCTTTCTGAAATGGAGCTTGTATCCACATAGGGACTGTTGTGGTTTCCTGTGGATTTAGTGCTGTAATATCAGTTCCTTTCTTTAAAATCTTGAGTACGTGTTGCTTTCTTGTTTCTTTATCTTTGCTTAAATTTGCATTTGTAAGATCTTGATAATCTGAAAAAATAATCACTCCATATAAATCGAGGACTTATATAAAAATAATTAATTCTAAATATGAAATAAACAAAATAAGTGAATTTAATTAGACAACCTTTTAAAATAGATAGAGGCAGTTCTGCATTATCATCTAAAATAGTCATCCAACGTGGATTATCGCAGCCAACATAAATATTTCCGATTGGTGTTGTTCCCGAATTTGTGAGGCACATTGTAACTGGCAGAATTTCACCAACGAGAACATCATTTGGAGTTTGAGAAAAACAAACATGTAGAGAAGGCGCAGGCGGAAGAATTTTGATGTTTAACTTATTGTCCAACTGAATAGCAGGAGATACTCTTTCCGAACTTTTAATTTGTTGCGTTTCAAAGTAGATACATCCTAAAAGAGTGCCTGGTTCATTTGTTGCGGACATATTTCCAACAATTCCCACAATTTTTAATTGTCCTGTTCGTTTCGGGGTTAACTTAAAACAAATGTCCTTTTCTTCTCTTTCATTTAAAATTACTTCTTGATTTGTTGTAACCCCAATTGCTGAGAAAACCGAATCTCTTTCTAGAAATAATAAAAATGTTATTAATTTGACTATATTAAAGGAAATTTATCAAACCTTCGTCTGAGCACCACTTTTCGAAGAAGATTTTATTTGAAATTGTTTCACCGTTTTCCAAAGTAAACTCCCAAAGTAAATTGATGTCAGTGAATGTAATTCCAGGTTTAATCGTATTCAGTAATGAGAAATTCACTTCAATTGGTTCTTTAAGCAAATAATAACAATTTTAAATTTGTATTTTAAATTCTTAATTTAAGTCTTATGTTCGAAAATGCCCTAAAGCAATTGTATTATACGTTAAACTAATATTATATATTATTATAGCTAGAAGTTTCAACAGTATGCTACACAAATTAAATACTTACCCCCATGAACGCTAAGAGGATATTCAGTAGTTGGATTCTCTGAAGTAAAAAGTGCTCTAGTTGGTTTAAATACAATTGGCTTTGAAGAAGCAGTCTGCACAATCATCTCTTCTAATTTTTGCCACTTAACGCCATCTTTCAAGTTTGACTAGATATAGAATTTAAAAAATATATATGTTTTACTTAATTAAAATGATAAAATACAGTATTAAATTGATATAGAAGTATCTAATTTAACACCTTAAAAGTTACCTTAATATTTATATTGCTGGCTGGAATGTAAAGCGGATTCGAAACTGGGGGATGAGGAGTAACTAAAATTCGAATTGAATTTTGTACGACCTTTGGCAATGATATTTCTAAGAGTCCAACTTCAGGATTTCTATTCAGTAGCTCCTATAAAACGAAATATGTAAGTCTTTAAATTAGTCCAGCCAGTAGTTTAAGTCTCAAACTTTTTGTGTTGCAATATACTCTCTCAAAAATGCAGCCTGCTGCACTGCATTTTGTAAGCTTGTTGGCCTCAGCAAATGCGCCAATGACATACTAGCAACATCTAATTTTTTTAAAGTCACAGCCTGTTTTCCAATTGTATACTGTATATGATCCTCAGCGAGACTCCAACCCCTGTCTTGGAAAACTTGATAAGCTTGTTTATAGCATCTGAACGCATGCTTCCTTTGTCCGGCCCTAGAGTATCTATTCCCAGAAAGGACAATATGAAAAGAATACTTCCGGTACATTGGTGGCTGAGTAGCAAGGAAGCAGTACGAGGCTTGCTCAAGAAGTAAAGCAGATCTTAAATCTGAGTCTTCGCTTGTCATTCTTATCAACTGCTTTGCTGCTTCGCCATACATTCGTGCTGTTTTTAAACATTCAACACTAAGAAGGGTTGCACGAGTTGCAAATTGAGGTAATCTTAAATTTAAATTATTCAGTAAAGATGTTTTTTAATTTTTTTATAAATTTACTTGCATACGGTGAGGTAACAAACTATTGCATCCTCCATGTAGTCGTATGTTTTTCTACTTGCTGTTCCTAGCATAAAAGCAGATAATGCGGCCATTTCAAGGGCTCCCGCGTAATACTGCCATGCTGAATCAGCATTAAAATCTCTTTTAGCTTGATGATATGCCTGGAAAGCTAAGTTATAGTTGCCAAACATAAAGTATAGATCGCCTAATTTTCGTGTTTGAAGCTCCACTGACTCTGAGGTATATCTAAGAATAAAAATATATACTACTCGTTAAAATAATTAATTTACCTTAGACTACTAATATAAAAATAATTTTTAAACCTTTTTTTACTTACATAACAGCATTTTGGGTACTACTTCCTGCTCCTGGCTTATTTGTGGCGAACCATCGTTTCGTTGCACTAAGGAATGACTTGCTAACACCCTTTTTGTTAGTTATCTAAAAAAATGTCATGTTAGTTAACATTATAACAGTAATTAACAGCCCACCGCTTCGTTCAGTAATCCTACTAATTTTTCCACATAAGGAATGAGTGCTCTAACTGTGTAATCTTGTACAAAATGCCGGAGATTTTCCACATCTAATGCGGTGAGATACATTCCATGAGGTACGTCTACATCGATTTCCGAAGCCCATACGTTTGGATTTATTGTCTGAGAATTTAGACTTTCACTGCTCACTGAATACTTGGAATGCTGTAATTTATATTATTGAATATATTTTTTCTTAGTATGATGCCCTTAAATATAACACACAATTGCTTCTGTGGCCTGTTCCTGGACAGGACTTAGTGGATGGATAAAAGATTCGTTATCTGAAGGAGACTCTAAATTGGAAGTTTGAACAGATGATGGCATTGCTGTTACTGAACTCATATCCTGGGGTGTTTTTGGAGCACTTCCTTGATCCGAGTGGGTATCCTGGATAAGTACATAAAATCAAATTTAGTATACAACATTTAATTATTATGTATTTCTTACAGATTTTGGTTGCCTTTTTATATATCGCAACCACGGATCTGAGCACTCAACTGGAGTATCGGTGACTGAATTAATTTGAAGTAGAAAACATTTTTTGTCTCCGAAAGTTGATTTAAGTAGTTCGTAGCTTTGTTGGGCTCTATAATTAATAATAATATACTAACAATTATAAAAACATATTTATTTCAATCACCTTGTTATATCCCCCTGAGACCCGTCGTGCAGCAAAACGTAGCTATTTAGCACATCTGAAGAAAACCATTTTGGTAACTTTTGGGGAGTTACATTTTGTAGCATTTGGACTTTTTTAGATAACTGATTCGCTGTGTCCAGTATATTTGGATCTGAACTGGCAAGAACGATCAGGCAGCTTAAAAAATGGCGCGTGAATTCGTGATCGGCAGGAAATTGAACAGTAAGAAATGTTTCTCTCCAGTTTTCAAACCAGGGTTCAGATGTTGGAACCTCCAAAGCTGTCGAACCTTTAAGAGGTAAATATTGTCTCTATAATATTCTAAGTATATTTTTGAAAAGTGAAACTAATAATTCATTTGTTTTTAATTCCAGATTAACCATTTTGAATGGTACGAAATTATTTTAGAAGCGAAGACATTACATTTTCTGAAATTTTATGATTATGCACTTATTTCATTTTAATTTTGAAAGTATTTGATGGAAACACTTTATTTTCATAATATTGCCTTTCAGGCGGGGACTAGATTAAATGACCTTACTGCGATTATCCTTTGTAATCACCGAATGGGTTTTATGCCCTTGATTTCTACCTGTGGGAGCTCTGATTTTCATTTTACAATTTTATTCGTCGGCAAAGAAGAATAAATATTATTCGTCAGTACTTTCAAAAAGTTTTCTCGTTTAAAGTAAATTATTAACGCATTAAATTCACCCATAGAAACCATTTTTAAACATTTTCTCATTGTTTCAGTATTTTAAAAGTAGTAGCAGTATTTGCCTGATTTGACCGCATCTTTACTGATAAAATTGAAAATTAAAAAGATTTATTTAGCTCTTTATTAGGACTTCCTGTTTGCCTCTCTGAGGATCTACAATAATTTTAGAATTTCGCTTGCCTTAAAAGAAGAATTTTTGTTTGAGCCGGGCAGACATAAACGGTTTAAAATAAAATCGAGTATAAGAATTTTGTGCTTATAGTTAAGTTAAATCGAATTAAATAACTACTTTATGATAAAATTGGAATTATGTGGCTGAGTCGCTGCTAAAACTCTTAAACGAATCCAATAGGTGTTTTTATATTGATTCAGTGTTATGATTAGGAAACAGCCTTTAACATGTTTTCACAGACTCTAATTTTACTAGACATAGGATAACCTGAACAAATACGGATAAATTAAAATAACGCTGTAATTTGCTTACCAACGGTGAAAGATTTCATCTTATCGCAACTCCCATTTGTCACAGATTCGTTAAGCATTTTCCTCGCGAGCACTGTTTGGGGAGGCCGCCAACCAACGTCACAAATGTTCAGGCGGAGTCCCTTTACGGAAACACTTGTCCCACTGCTGTCCCTGAAATGAGCTATTGTTGGAAGTTAATGGTTGATCCCCAAGACTTAAAAATTATAAAATTATACCGTCGTTAGTCAGCCGACTAAAGGGCTGCAGGAGTTCTACAAAGGAAAGGTTGTTTTTGTAGCACATCTCGTCTGCAAGTGAACTAGACACTACACCCACCAGGGGTGAAAATACATTTTGTATTATTTCCCGGGCAGTGAAATTCTGCCCCGTTAAGTGGATCATTTTTCGGAATTCTCAAATGTTTTCTGCCTTCACGGTCTTCACAAAAAGAAAACACTCCCACGGATATGGCACGGCAACTGACAATTAAGAACTGCCAAAAACAGCTGACTCACATATCCCAATCCGTTGGAAAGATTGAAAATTAAATAAATATAGGAATGGAAATTTATTTAAAGATATGTTATATTTACAAAAAAAAAACATTCATTTTTTAAGTAACGCCTTAGTTATTTGAAAATAAAAACCCGCTCAGTTGCAAGTTTTGTTTACTTTAAAAAAAAATCACAGGCTGAAGTACGCACTCTTCGGAATCAATCACAATAGCCAAGAACCAATGACAGATTTGACATCTAAAGCCTTCTTGAGGTTCGCCGGGCATATTTTTGTTTCACGTAATTGTATGAATTTATTGACTTGAAAATTCAGTGTAAATTGTAAACATGGAGCCCCATATTGAACCAGAGTCTCAGGCTGTTAACGAGTGGATCCGTTTCGGTTTGAGACTGGGCGTGAGTGCGGCACTGCACCCCTTCGAATATTCCAAAGTCCTAATTCAGGTGATGCTGCTATCAAAATAGAACTTGATATAATTTAATTTAGCTCTGATCTCTTATTCTTCCAGCTCGGATACGAGCCCATCGCCCCGCGACCCGGGAGGTCACTGCTCGGAAAGCCAATTTTGGCCCTTCCCAACATATTCCAATACGGTAAGGATCTTAAAATTAATTTTAATTTTTGTCTTCTGTTTTTTCAAAGACTTTTAAAATAAATATAGGGGTTTATAGCAATAATTCGCATTATATTCGCCACGTCTTGTTGTGTGTAATGCCTTTGGTAACAGTAATTCGTTTTCTAAATCAGACCATGTAATTTACGGCTGCATTATTATATGTGAATTTTTAAAGCTCTCGCATGGCCTGCGTTGGTTATGATAGTCCTTGCTTTCTGCACGCCAGGCGTAATTTGGCTAACGTATTCGCCAGGATTCTATGCTTGAATAATAATTATTACCGACTTCGGCGTCTGAAACTTTATTCTGAATAAGCATTAAAACTTGTATTTTCAAAAATAGTAATTCTATGTTAGTTTCTAATTAGAAGTATGACATCATTAAACCTACAGCACTAAATTCAATAATATACAAAATGTAGCTTTTTAGAACTCTTAATCGTTTTTCCTATTTTCAAATATCGATAAATATTAGGGGTATATACTTTCGTCAACATTTAATTTGTAAAAATCGATTTTCCTTACATTTCCATATTTTAATTTTGCACATGACAAGAATATTATTTTAAATTTATTTTTATTTGATTATATTGTACCTCTAACAAAAAGACTTTGGCATAGTCACGATATTTTCACATTCTAAAACCTAGTTCCTGAGTGACGTAATGACCATCTAGGCTTTCAAATAGGACTTCCTTTAAATTAAAATTTTAGATATCTTAGTCCAAATTGGTAAAGATTCAACTCTCAGTCGCTATATTGTCGCCGTTTTATTTAATTAGAAAAATTGGATATATGCTAAGATGAAATGTGAAAACACTTTGTTAAAAACTTCGAAAATATCGTTTTTCCGTGATTAGGACTTGGAGCCATAATTTCGGATTCACGTACGTTTTCTTCTTTAAAATAAATCAATTAAATTAGGTATCTGAATAAGATTCTTTAAAAAATACCTTTTGGGGATTACTGGGTGTACAAATTTCTGGAGAATAAAGATGCAATAGAATAGAAAGTGTAATTTTTTATGTAAGAAAATAAAAACTATAAGCACTATCTTCCACTAAGGTTATTTTATTTGTCTAACACATAATTTCAGCTGGCTACATAAAAAGCATTGACGGTTTCTTCGGATGTTATAGAGGACTTACACCGAAACTGGTTGGAAGCGTTGTTGGTGCAGTATGTAGCGAACGAATTGTTAATAAACTTGGGATGCCTGGAATACCTGACGATGGCAAGGATGAAAGTGAAATGTCTGAAGAGGAGCAGTTAGTGAAAAGATATTACGTTTTAAGGAACAATATCATAATTTTATGAAATATTTCAGATTTCAGAGATTTCAGGACAATCTTAAGCGTGATATGGTTGTTCACGTAACTGGTATTATTGTTACTCATCCCTTCAATGTTATTTCACTTCGAATGATGGCTCAGTTTATTGGTCGTGAATCTACTTATACGTAAGTCAATTTCGGAATATTTTAATCAGTTAGCTGTTTTTGACGAGTATATTCGTCATGGGAAAAAGTGCAAAAGTTTTAATTATGACGAGTATATTCGACATGGGTAAAAATAAGAGTTTGCAGTTAATATTCCATATGAAACATACTTCGTAATTGGGGAGTATACTCGTCATCGCTTAATTTGTTCGATATAATTTAGAAATAAATACATTTTCCAAAAAGTTTGAAACTGGTTAAGAATACTTACAACTTATTCATTTCAACAGATCTATCCTGGGTTCCATCGTTGAAATTTATAGAAGCGAAGGAATTTTTGGGTTTTTCTCAGGGGTTATTCCAAAACTGTTATGTGATCTTGCTTGTGTTACTCTTACTAGTACCACGGTATTTTTAATAAACAAATATTTAATAAGGGATCGCGACACTCGACAGTATTGTGCCAGTTTCACACAAGTAAGTTTTTTTTTTTTATTTTGATTCGTAATTCTCTTCTATTTGTAAAACGTTTGCATTGCAGTTCGTGTTCTCGAGTTTGCTGTATCCTCTACAAGTAGTATCCACATGTATGGCAGTTTCAGGATCAGGGTAAAGAGTCCAAACTTTTATAATGATATATTTTTTAATATTATTATCACATTTGCAGTCTAAGTGCTGGGCAACCACCTATAATGCCTATATATAACAATTGGTCTGATTGCTGGTCAGATTTGCAGGCGCGAGGAGAATTGAAGAGAGGCAGTTCATTATTTTGGAGGTATAAAGACTTTGAAGAAATAATAATTCAATAAAACCTATCTAAAATATGGTAACAGGTCCGCTCGGAGCACTGCCGGGTACAACAAATTCAGTTATGCTCCACTACCAGCTATTTCCAAATATTCATAAATTTGAAAGAGTACATTTTTTATGTAACCAGTAGTTTGAATCTTTTAACACCAGATTTTTTCTGTAAATAAAATCATTCACCAATTATGTACATGTTTTAAAATGCCAACCAATATCCTACCCCTTTTAAGTAATTTTAAATAAATTAAGTTATTTAGAATCCTACTTGTCCTTCTCATATCTGCATTAAGAATAGTAAAAAGCAAAATGCATGTGTTAATCTAGTTAAAAATAATTTATTCAGCACTATAGATTAACATTTAATAATTTAAAAATTTGAGGTACACAAGTAGCAAAGCGAAAAGTGTGAAAGGTGCATGGAGTCTACCTCCAGAATTATTTTCGCAATAATAATCATTACAATCGGCATTCAAAAACCGTTCATATTTAGATATAACGTCGGACCAATCACAAAGACCCACTCTGCACCAATCTAACAGAACTGGATTTTGGTTTAATGAAAACAAAACCTTGTTCTTATCCCTGGCGTCATTTGGGCAGCTATGAAAAACGTTTATTAGACAATTTCCTTGCTAGTTTAATTATTCTCACTCATATTTCACAGCAACAAAATTTGCTCCGAACGGACCTAGTCGACTTGTTTTCCACTCCCGTCTATTCATGCTATAGTAATTGTCTGCCCTCAAAGCATCGTTGTCTTTTGCAATTCCTTTAAATAAATAAATTGAAATGAAATACTCTTTTTTTTCCTACAATTTTGTGGTTTATCACCTAATGCAGTCAAGAAAGATTGAATTGTAACTGAATGGGTGAAATATGCGACGGCATGTGGTTCACTAGTACTTTGCAAATGTTTCATCATATCTTGAACAGTATGGCATGCTACTCTGCTGTTGAGTTCGTAGGCATATCCGTTTTTGTAATAGTACCGCAAATCCTCCCCAAATTCCAAAACTGATACTTCTTCTGGAGTGAAAGCCTTAAAGTATTTCATTAAGGTATTTCAATTATATAATAATAAATAAATTCTCGTACTGCACACCAAGAGCTAATCCGGTCAACATGCCAAGCTTGCTCAAATCGACACATGTCCCAAATCAATTCAATTTGACTCATGTCCAGGGAAAATTTAAAGCTAAAAAACATTTTGATTTCTATAGTTAACATAAATGGACTATTAATGATGAATTACCCGAGCCGCATGGAAATGTTCCTTACAGTTTCTACCATTAGATCCGATTTCTCAAATTTGTCTATTTCAGAACCAGGAGCACTTTTTTCATCATTTTGTTTTACCCACAATTTGCAATTATCAGTAGGTTTTAGAAGTAAATCTTCTGCTGGAACAGGAGGCAATCGAATGCGGTCTTGGGCGTTAAAACCAAATAGTCCTTCTACGAATGCTTTAAAACTAGCCTCGGTCCGTTGAGTGCCAGTGTGTCTAAACTGAAAATTTCAAAATTTATTTTTCTGTTCATTTTTATATTAAAGCGATCGTTTTTACTTACTTGGAATGCATTGCTATTGTACGAATTTTCTAAGAGTTCTGGAAATATCCTTTGATATGCCTTTGCCAGGAATTTCATGTCAGACCATCCCTAATTATAAGAAGTAATAATTGTTAAGAAAACATTTTTTTTATACTAAACACCAAAGATATTGAGTCTGTTTTCTTTCTTTATATATTTTAAATACACGTCTAAAAACGAATTTACGAATTGAATTTTGTATATTCGACTATGATTATAATTTTTTAAAGTTGGAATTCCTCTTCGTTTAATTAATGATATGAAAATAAATAATGAAATCGTCATTACGTATTTTCAAAATTATAATGCGTTTTAATAAAGTCAATTTGAACATCCACACTAATTTAAACATATGAATTGAATGAACCTTTAACTATTATATGTATTTTTAGATGTTCATTTGAAAAAGAAAAGTTTTATCTCTGTAATTTTTGATTCTAATTAAAAATGAACACTGCAGATAAAGCAGTAAACGTGATTGCACCGACAGACCTACATATTAAGTTATTTAAGCTGCTTCAAATCATACAAATTAGCCTTTAATTGACATCAACTTGAACGTGACTGAGTCATGTTGGATCATCAATAATAGCAAATATTTAAGCTATTGTGTTACTAAACGATGACATTCTTACCTGTGTGGTCAGGTGTTCAGCATACTCTTGAGTAATATTTGTATTCAACCTCCAAGTCTGTATGGAGAATAAATCTTCTGAGCATAGAGCACCTCGCAGTGGCTGTGATCGCCTTTCGCGGTAGTTTTTAATAATTTCATCCCGGAGCTAGGGATACACAAATTAATTGAAAATAAAATAACCCTCTTAAACTCCAGTAGTACCTACCGTTTCAAGTTCATGTAATTTGTTAATTGTCTTTGCATTTGGTAGTCGAGTTCCATGACGACTTAAAATCCAAATTTTAGTGGGCTTACAATCTAAAAAAATATATACCTATGTAGTTAAAATTTGGTATTAATTATAAATTAGACTATTTACCTGGGACGGAATATTGACTTCCATGATCTTTACCCTTTACTAACTGATATGCGGTTTTTGTTGCATATTGTCGTGTCTGGGGTTTTTCACCATCCCTTCCATAGCAATATTCTTCGCAGCAATCTCGTTGACCAAGAACGTTATGTCCAATTACAAATAAAACAAGAAATATTAACCTCATCGCGTTGCGCTCACTGTAAATAAAATATTTCATTATGCCTGATTAGTTCCAAAAGTTTAACTTATTTATAAATCAATAGTTATTATATAAAGTGTAGCGAATTAACAAATTGAATTGAAAAACCAGCTTTTTCTGCATATTCCGTATTCGAACTAATCGTCTAATACTTTGATATTTTTCACTTCTAGACTCAGGTAAATAGTTCATGTTAATCTATTGAAATATAAAAACCTTTATATTCGGGATATTTGCTATTTTGTAGCTCTGAAAATATCAATTAGTCAAAGAATTATTTCTTTTGAAGATATGTAGCTGAATTATCACACTGTACTAACTCAGCTAAAAATTAAATTTTTACGGCGACAAATAAAAGTTTATGGTTTTACGGTAATATGTACCTATAAATCTGTGCTAAAATGCTACCCTAACGAGTCGTTCAGGCTCAGAGGCAACATCCAACAAATGGGTCAAGGAAAGTTATATCATTCCATCTCCACCGATAAAATATAAAATTCAAATGGTAGGGCAATCATTTTCCTAATCAGAGCTCCGTTTGACACGTTCAAGCATTTCTAATCTTGGGAAGTCATTTGAATAGAAGAAGCAAAACATCTAAAGATCTTGGGGCTCGAGGTATGCGGTTTACAAATGAAGGAAATCATTTGAATCGTATTCATACCCAGACCACTTGAGCACTCTCGGCTAGCAGAGAAAAGTAACACAATTTTTCACATTTTGTTTTTGTCGACGAAATGCAAACCATATGTGGGGGTTGTGTTGTGGGGCATATTATACAATTTCTGGATTGTTTATTGTGCAATCGCTTGTTGAGAGGTGATTTATGAGAAAAAGGGATTAACATGCACTTGGCCATGATCAAAAACAATGATAAAAATCATCCATATGGCGGTGGCCGGTAACAATATTCAGAATATTGCGTGCAGTTAATAGTTACATACATGAAAATTTTGCTCAAGTCTCTTGCTAAAAATTTGTGTGCACATCAGAGAATCGACGATTCATATGAACATGAATTTATAACCGATTTCCTTTATAAAAAAGGGTAGTGTTCTTTAATTTAAAACAAAAATTGGTTGCAATGATAAGCGAGTCTAAATATGGTAGCAGTTCTAGCCCCCTATGTTATTAGCTGATATCGTTCGGCCTATCGATAATTATCTTAGTTTAACTGTATTCAAATATCTTTTAATTGACGATAGTAAAAATTTTACATACTAAGTGAACAAACAATGTTTTGTTATCTGTCTGCTAACTGGGATTTATCTTAACATAAATTGAGTTAATAGCAGATGTCAATGGTACGAGAAGAACAAAAGTAACGATGTCTTTAAAATTGATTATAGCTGAACTTTTTGGTTCAACATTAATAATAAGATTTTAAGAACCTTCCACATATAAAAATACAAATTTAAGTCTTTACAGATATTTGTGGATTGTTTGGAGTTGGTACTACGAATTTAATATTTATGTAATCCTACAATGTCACAGATGAAGATTTGAAAAACTCAATATTCCTGAATTCGTTAAATTATAGTTGGTTATCGAAATTACATTAGCATTATGTATTTCGTTATAAATGAGTAAATTCAACAATTTTCAAAACATTTTTATAAAACTTTGTATTCGATTTAAAATTACTTAACCCACAAAACTCTCATACCCCCACATTCTAGGTTTTTACTACTCCTTTCTCCCATAAATAAGTTTTGTCTAGTTCAATCCACTCCGTGTTATATGCGAACTTTTTTGGAAATAAAGTAAAACGTTACAAACAAAAACTCTTTTCTAGAATTATTTATTCAGTATTTTAGCCAATTCTAAATAACCTTTCGGTTTTCTTAAAGATAGCATTCTCTAAATTTAAAACAAAATAGAAAAATATTTGCAAATGCCCGATCAGAACAACTAGCGTCGTTAATTTTCCAGTACAATTTTAAAATAACATAAAAATAATTTGGTCTTGAACCGTCAACGATCGAATACCAAGAAGTAAACTAAGTATTCACTTAATTATTGGCTTTTCTTTCTCTTTGATTGTTTGTGTCATTGTACTTCCTTCGATTCGCAAAGAAGTAAACAACTCTTATCATAAAAGTTTCTTGCATTTATAATTCCAACTCTTTCGATTCTCTTTTGCGGTACGGTGCGATTTTGCAATCACTTCAATGATAATTTTTATTGTGTGTGAATAAATAAAGATGATTTTTATCATCCAATTAAAAAAATAAACTTTAAATTACTATCTCTGTCTCTAAATAAATAATGGTTAATTAAGTTGGATTCGGTGGATGCCTATCAATTTAATTATTGTTTATAAGACGAAGAGATTTATTGTGAAATTGAATTTGTTTATCAAGTAATACCTACAGCATTTTCCCATATTATCTATTCTGAAAACGAAACTGTTTTTCAGCAAACAGTAATGTAAATGATATTTTATATTATTGCGTTTTGTGTTCTGACAGTGAAAAATTAAATAGACTAAGGTATAAATTTTCTGACTTAAATAAAAATTTAAATACACTAAGGTATAAATTTAAAGTTTTTGGTTTACATGGAACAATTACAAGAAAAAAAATTAATTGAAGCAGGCCACAGTTCAGATAGTAGGGTAATGGGATTGAGCAAAGTTTACGGTTCAGATAGACGACACCTCAATTTGAAGGTAAAATAGACGTAAGCAATGTAACAATTGCAAATTGTATAATTTGTATGTTACCAATTCGTTTCCGTATAGAATTAATTAAAAACCATTGAATATCGAAGTCGTTATTGTCACTTCTCTTCAAAAGAATAAAAATCTATGCCAACTACATACATCTAAAATAAAATTAACAGATGTGATGATAAACACCATTGCTAATAAATTTAGTTGTTGCTTTTCGTTTCAGTTGGGTAAATATGTAAAAGTTCGGGTGAATGACTCCTAACAGTTTCGCTGATGATTGCAAAAAACAATTTTTGCAAATTTTCGGTTCGTTTATTCGCCCAACAAGTAAAATTTACGCGACAATTTGTTATAATGAAATTGCACAGCTATTTTTTGGCTTTTAAAGTAATTTTGAAGAAAGTATGTGCGTATTTCATTCAATTAACGAGTTTTATATAACTTTTTTGAATTTTGAAGAAGTCAATTATAAAATACAAAGATTTATTTTCTCTCAATTAGGAATCAGTAAGGGTTTAAAATTATCATGACCTATGTAGCACTTAGAAAAAAAAATCTATTTATGGTTGGTTTTCAGTATATGTTTATATATATATGTGATTCCCTATTGGCATCTACCAAATTATTAGAATTTATTCTTTAGTAAAATCATATATTACGCATTTACTTTAAATATTAGAGCCTTCTAGGATTGAAGATACTTGTCGTAGACATGATAGATAATTTTGGAAACATACCAAAAAGGAGGACTTTTGAAATACAGAGGTAATGACATTTTTAAAATATTTTTTTAATAAACTTTTCTTAATTTAATTTAATTTGATATAAAACGCTTCTGACAGAATTGTTTACATGAAATTAAGTAATGAATTTAGGTCGCATGTACTAATGTTAATGTTCTTTTTTCACATTTTTAAATAGAGTAAGTAAATTAGGAAAAAACATGTTTAATTACCTTAAGAACGAGCATAATTTAAAAAAAAAAAGAAAAATTATATTTTCTATGCTACAAGCCTTTAAGACACGCACTTGCAATTTTTTCCCACGTTTGAGTAATTTTTTAATTACTGCCCTGTTCCCTTTCCTCATATCTCACGAAAAATCCTATGATAAACCGACCGTTTCCTTCTATGGCGATTAAGGCACAAAACATAGGAAACATCGTTAAAGGAATATAACTAAAAAGCACAAGGGGTAGTATTAATTAATTAAAGGAAAGGTAATTGCGAGCTTCAAGTAATTCCTTCGAACACTGTGATGTTACACGAAACCTAAAGTAAGGAACTTGGATAAATTTTTCGTGTAATCGCCCTCAAGTATGCTTATCACGCAATCCTCGTGCAAATGCAAAGATAATAGCGAAAAATTTTGATTTCACCGGACAAGCCCTTAAACTTAAAGATATGCTTGAAAGCAAAATACGGAAATTGTCGGGAAAAGGCGTATAATTATGATTCCCATCGCTTTGTTGTCTGGTTTCCCACATATTTCATAGAAAACTACATAAAGGAAGAGGTGTTGCACTACTGAAAGAAGGGTGGCCCAGAAAATAAGGTCAGCTATTAAATTCGCATTAAATTTAATGATCATGTCAGTCTAGAAGAGTGGGTGAAAGCGATTTTTAAGACAGACCAACCCACTTAAATTAAAAAATGTGACTTTTCAATTTTCAACTACGACATTTCAATCTGTAAAACTATAAAATCAAAATTAAAAAAAAAAACAATAAGAATAACTTAATTTTAAGTGAAAAACCGCGACATCGCAATCCTGATTTTCTATTAAAAACCTTAGTTATGCATAAGATATTTATAAAGAGAAAGCAAATTGTTCGGAATAGGTACACTCTAATTATAGATAAAATCCGTCTCTGTCTTTCTGTGTGATTTATATTTTCGAAAAAAAAATTTAAAATGAGTAGATGGAAATAGAAACAAATTGTTAAGTAAAGAAAGTTTTAAATTAGCTACGAAAATTATTACAAAGAAGAGATATTATTCAAAAACTTCTATTATGATCAATTATCACTACCACAAATTCTTTTGCCCAGATACTCCACAAATACTTAATTTCTCAAGTTGTTGAAAATTGTCTTTCTTTACTTTCGTCAACCCAATTAATGCTCACTGCGTTGTCCTAAGACTCTAACAAGAATTCCATTTTTCTGCAATAACGTTTTTAAAAGATAAAAACAAAATGACTGGATTTTCTGCTTGTTTGTTCTACTTTGCTTACATTTTAGAATGAATCGCTCCAATCCAGCATCCATTTGTTTAAACTTCTCACAAAGTGAGCAAAACAATCGATTAGAAGTCCCCTTATTCATCCAATTTCATTTATCAAACGCAATGTGATAGACTAATAAACCAATTCGAAAAGCTAACATTGAGGTTCGTATAATCGCCTATACTTACTTACAAATTAATTACTCGATCATTCTTAATTTCATAAAATCAAAAAGAAAATTTCTTATTTATTTTTTTTTTTTTTAAAAGACTAAGCGTGACTTTCAATAAATTACTCAGAACACTTAATTGATTGTATGTATGTAAAGAGTTTCATTTCAGCATGTATAACTTATTTTTTGCAAAATGGTGCAATGAAATATTAGTCGACATAAAGCCAAACACAGTGCAATGGAAATGAAAAACAGTTGTACTTTGTTTTCACGATAAATGCGATATGCGAACAGGTGAAATAATACTCAATTGAATTTCAGTAATTCAATAGTCTTCTCATTTTTACCCTATTAAATCATAGAAGATTTCAATAAATTGATTCAAAAATTAGGGTAATTTCATTTTAGTTAGATATAAAATCTCCAACAATTTATATTTATATTTTATTGGTTTGATTTGAAATGTACTTAACGATAAATTAAAATAAAAGTAATAAGTAAGTAACAATTTAATTTCTTCCTGGCGATTAGAAAAATGTCATATAAAAAGACTCCTGATATCTTTTTCGGTAGCCAAGCCTTCTGCCTTTTTAATAAGGCGATTTGTCCAAAAATATCTTTAAAATGTCTTTTATAATTAGGTACATAAAAATATGGATTTCTCCCCCAGTCTTAAATTGAACACCTTTAGTTTTTTTTTCCACGTATCAAATTAAAATGATAAGCTAACAAAAAAGACACTAATGAAAAATTTTCGGACACTCCCAAGTGTCAATAGATCGATAATTACAATATAATTTCTTTGATTTCTTTCAAAAGTTAATGTTCCCTGTAGGGCCGTTAGAAAAGAGGCTAACGACAACCAACACGAGATTCACCCCATGAATATTTTTCTATCTCCACCTGGAAAAATTTAGCTTTCCTGTAGTTTACCTAGCATAAACAAGACAAATATGAGTGCTAACGAACATATAATTATAGCTGCACAAACATTTCATCAATTACTCTGAAGTTCGGATATTAAAGGTTCATTCCCCCAAGAGACCATTCGAGCGCGGAAACTATCGCGTATGTTCGAAGTCTAGGCAAATCGCATGTTCCCTCCTCAGGTGGTGTTCATAAGGGTGACCGCTCATTGGCACTGTGTAAGCAATACTGAGAGGTTCTATTTCTGTCCCTAGATTGTGAACTACATAATACATATATTAGGATCATTTGTCTCTTTGGTAGCACAGCCCCAATCAACCAGATGTTTTTATTTCCAAGAGTTTGATGCGCCGCAACAACATAAGGCAAGACAAACCCCAAAAAAGGAAGCCATACAGGCATACATAGTTCACATCTCAATCACCAACACCAACCATATAATTATTATAACTCATGTCGAGCAAGAAAATTATTTTTCAGTAACTTAATGAAAGATGAATTTTCGTATTAGCGGCATCAATCGAACTAAGAAAAGGTTGCGTCAGTGTCACTTTTAATGAAGGTGAAGGCCCTTTGCATTAACCACAAGACGAAGTATTCTATTAACTGGTTTTCTCCTCCAAGAGCCGTCAGTAGCGCTGAATTTCTTACATTTTTAATGAAAATTGCTACCATTAATGGTGCATCAGACACAGGCCCAACCATTGTTAACTTCTATTTTCAAATTAGTTCATTACACGTAAATTTTTCATGACTTTGTGATTAACATTTGGCCTAGCTATCAATTACTTTTACTAACTGGCAATCAATCCATGATAATTATTTAATCAAGTATTACGATTCGATTATACCTAAATGAAAAGTTTGAATATAATAAAATATTTTATGAGAGCAATAAAGTTTAATTACAAAGATTACTTTTTTAATGTATTATTTTCTACCAAAATCGAATAAAACATTAGCGCCATAATCATAAGTGTTTGATTGTTGTTTGCAAAATAATTCTTCGTGACCAATAATAATAAAATGTACGTGATGTGATTTCTTATTAAACGGATAAATTTATAATGCAAACAAGATCTCGTCCTCAAATAGAAATTAATTTTAAATGCCTAATTTTGTTGCCTTTCACTGGTTAGTTTCAGTTTGTCTTGTTTAAGTGGAAATTTGTTACAATTTAAATCTTTTCTAACTATTCACCTTTTAGTTTTATTTATAATAATAAAACTAGAAACGCCTCGTCTATATAGAAAATATTTACCAAAAACTGATTGGGGGGAGTAACGTAGAAAAGCTAACAAAATACAAAAAGACCATTTTTAAAAATGTTGTCTGTCTGTTCGTACAAATATGACTTAATAATAGCTAGACCCAATTACTGAACTTTACGTGTATCATACGAATCCGCGTAAATCAGCTAGTTAATAATAAAACGCATATTTTATAGTTAGACACCGTTTTTATACGATGGAAATGGTTACTGAATCATTAAAAAAATGA
This sequence comes from Philonicus albiceps, assembly GCA_963969385.1. NCBI lineage: Eukaryota > Metazoa > Arthropoda > Insecta > Diptera > Asilidae > Philonicus > Philonicus albiceps. Next base: position 60,624,398 of record OZ017772.1, read on the forward strand.
TGTAACCAAAATCAATTGAAAACAAAGTTAGTCCAGCGCTTCCGTCGATGTGATTGATCGCTAATCTTTTTGAATAATTTGTATGTAAACGGCCAACAGACAATAATAAGTTATAGCCAAAAGTAGTCTAAAATATCCTAGCATTGAAAAGGTAAATATATGTTTCACTTACTACACGAGTTACATAAAAGCGCGTTTGCATCTCAATGAAATATTGTTCACTCTATTTATTTTTTGTATAAGCGTGGTTCCGACGACACAAAATGAATCAGCAATGAACACAGGAACGAATCTCGTTTACTATCAGATTTAAGTGCCTTTGTAAACGCAGTTACGTATTTTTATTACGACAGTTAAATGTTATAATCGCAGGTTTCTTTCTTGCAAATCTATAAATCTTTCAATACCATTTTATATGCATGTATATGTCTACAACCCGTACAAAACCCGGTTAAATAATCGATATTTACCTTTTTTTATCGATTCTGCATAATCAAATGATAGGTAGAACTCCTATGCGAAGAAATTACATATTACAAGTTTACTTAAGTCCATAAATTACAACAATAACAATTATGGCACGCGTGCTAGACTTTTATCTTAGATTAATGTTTCATTTTTATGGATAACAAAATACGGATAATAGGCGGATGCTTAGTGCAATTTAAATTTTGGTTTCTTTTTATTTTATTAAGGTAGACATTTCGGTAGAGAAAAAAAAACAGGTCAAGGAAACGTAGCAAATTATTTTATCACCAAAAGCAAATTGTGCGGGTTAATGGTGGAAATGAACAAAATTGTAAAATGTAAAAAATTTACATTTATAAATTTGGTAAAAAATACTTTTGATCTTATTTTAGAAAAATTTTTGAGATTAGATAAAGCGCCCAACGTGAATTAAGAATTGAACTATGAAGCAGTCAACCAGTTAAAAGATTAAAAAAAAGCAAAAGCAGAAATTTAAACACTTAAAAATGTCTGTCTACCATAAAATATTTAACTTTATTTTATTGTGTAGTACTCTTTTTTTATGGCAAATTGAGATTAAGGGAGTAAGGCAGAAATACAAAATTAAGAAAACCAACATGCTTATAAAATACTGAAATAATTAGAAAAATTTCCAACATTCCAATATAAAATGAAAATTATTCATTATTCAGCTGTAATAACGCCAAAGTTTTAAGAAAACATAATTTAAACTTTCTCTCTCACGAGATTCAGAATATAGCACAGCATTGCTAATAAATAACGAGATGCTATTAATGGAGCAAGGCTAGTTGGAATCCAGATCGGGCCACTGAAACCAAGCATTAATAAATTTAAAACCAAAATTCAGCACCGGTCAGGAAGGCTTACATACTTAAAATTTGCAATTTCTGGTAGTTTTTGCGATAATCCAAAAAAAAAACGAATAAATGAGAAACACATTCATTTTTATGTTGATGGGAGCGAATCTCTCGCATCACCGTACAATTTTAGAATTTATCAAATTTTTATTCGATACACTTATGCTACTGGTTGAGGCGGACAAAGAAAAGTAAAATGAATTTGGCACTAATTCGAAATTGCAACACATTTGTAGCCATTTGGCTTCAACACAATCCACACCTGTGAGACAAACAGCGACAGCACTATTAAAAAATTGTATATAAAAAATTCCCCCTAGAGATGTTTTGACTCAATCGAATTGCCATCAGCTTCCGTTAATAGTCAAATGAGGCGTAGAATATTAACTAGGGAGTCACAGCCCTTCCAGACCGTGCTCTCCCTGTTGCTATTCAGTGCATGACCAGGTGTGTCGTGGCATTGAAACCAATAAACAAAATCTAAAAGTGAGTTCACTGAGCGTCCCAAAACTGCCAAACCAATTAAACTCAAAAAGATTTAACCGCCCCATTACTTGGCTGGCAGATAAAAGGCCTGTTGAACAGTAGACTGAGCAAACAAAATTTATACATTTTAGCGAAGGTACTTAACGATATTAAGAAATAATCTTCAGATGATGTCAGCCTAGGAATAACTGATGTCTATTCACTATATTACAATAATATAACCGAAAATATAATATTCACACGCGACAGCATAGACAAATGGTAGAGGCCCCACCTTTATTCGCTTTCGAAGCGATTTCTTTCGCGGTTATATTTATGTGGCACGACCGATTTACTCAGTTTTCTTAAGAGACAGACAGGTGGCAAACGACTAGTTCAATGCTAGAGACTAGTGCACGAGACCAGATTCAAAGTGAAACTGATCAATCTAGCCAAACTATAAGCACATTTTTTCACATCAACCTCGGCCTCGGCTTGGTAAGCTTTTCGCACCGTACTAGAGACTAGAAACTGAATGACTAGTGAACACTTTTTCTTCCCATGTTCCCGCTGGTTGAGTCGCGTCGATCGCGCAGGTCTTCTCAATTATTTTCTTCATTTTCATTTACATTATCCAGACCCCATGCACGTGGTAAAGCCATTCCCGAGACTATCTCTCAACATCTTTTAGCCCGACACACTATCTAATAATCTTGGGAGAAATAAATTATTCTTGGCGACAAATTGAGACTATCCGAAGGAGCACTCTATTAGCACTCGTTCACCAAGTGATGCTGTGGTCCATTGCCGCTTCCAAGTATAAACAATTTCAACTTGTCTTGAGTCTATTTACTGTTTGGATGTTGCGAATTTATTTTTAAAAAAAATAAAAACGAAAAAGCCAACGCTTCGAGTAGTAGTAACCTTCAACAGCCTTCCGTAAACTTGAAAGTTACGTAACCCTTGTAGGCGAAAATATTGTTTTGATTGCAAGCTGTTGGATCGTGTCGCGTCATCTCCTATAGTTTTGAATGTGAAGAATAATTATAAACAAAAGAATTTCTAAAAAATAATGCAAATGTCGAGGGTTACATAATCAACTGATGAAATCTGAACAATACTATCAGAAACATATTCCGAAATCTGTAAGTATTAACTCCCTCATCCTCTAAAAATTGTTTATCGATGGCATCTAACGAGTCACACTGATAAATTGGTGCTGTAAATTCGTTTTTTCCTCTATAGCAAAATGAGCAATTACTATAGCATCTCATAGTTAGATACATAGAGACAGCATAGTGCTCGGCAGTGGCTTTAATATGTTTAATATGCTCAGCAAACTTTGCACTATTAACCCACTTTTTAAAACATGTTCGCTCTCTCGAGAGAAATTACTAAGTCATGAAGAAGATTCAACTTTGCCTTAATTATGGCAATTTAGAATCACTTTATTTAGAGCTATTGTACGATATTAGCGCATTAATCTAATGGCGGTGTCTGCGATAAAAACGGGTGCGAAAATGTTCGCAGGCGTCCGAGAATCATAAAAATTGACCGCACAACCAAGTAATATAAATTAAATGGGTGAGGAATGTAAAAATGTGCATTGCATTACGTAACCTAGGTAATAATAATCCTGTAAAATGTATATAGATAAACCGTGAAAAAATGTATGCTCATCATGCGTCCTTTGGTGATGCTTTGCTATTTGAAATATGACAAGACATGCTTTAAAATGTATAATAGAAATATGTCTGACCCAAAATGTCCAGAGAAAAACGAAATATTTGGAAGAAAATGTGAAGTACAGCAGGGTCTCAGCAAGTGTTATTACAGATTTATAACTGTATTAATTTGACTAAAGGAAATAACAATAGCAATAAGTAAAATATTGTTAAAATCTACAGTACTATACAAAGTAGTATAACATATGATGTATAATATTATACAAGGCTACTCTACCGCTGCGAATAATTTTTCTTTACAGCTGTTAAACTCTGTTTCATTAATATTTTTTAAACGAGCTTTATATTGCAAGCTTTTATTTTTTTATTAATTTATTTATGAAGTAGATATAAATAAAAAGAATTTCCTTCGATAACAATAATTTTTATCATATTTTTACCATTTTATTTAATGTACATTTGAGTGGTTGATTACTTTGTAAGGTATGATGAATTTAAACATTTGTGAAGTAATTTATAAAAATATTTACAAAGCGTACCTTTATAGTATAACATAGTATAGGGTACGGACGCAAAGATCATCTAAAACAATCTTTATACAAGCCCAAAGCTCTAACCCACATCACAATTCTAAAACAGTCTGAGATTAATTTTCCCATTAGAGAAAGCAGCAAAGATTGCTTCCCATGCCTTATCGAAATTACAATACAGACAGAGACAAGAATAGCCAGCCAAAGATTCTCATCTACAGCACTTACAGTGTAGAGTATAATATGCACCGTTTTTTTACCACGCATTTTTAAAGGCGCTGTAAAGTCTCTGCTGCGATGTGTGCCTATGCATGCATGGTGTTAGTGCAATCCCCGCACAATGCTCAGGCATAGAAAGATCCTGATTCGGAGGAGGGCAACAGGCAGGTAGCAGCATTCACAGCATATATATGGATACGGATGTTTACATTTTTTACTTGGCATTTTTAAAAGCGATGTAAAGTATTGCGAAAATGTGCATTGCTCTGAGTGGCGAAACATGGTTGATCGCTCCGCCTCCCCCTAAATTTTTGTCTTTCTCTTACACATAAGCCTTTTATTACTATTTACTTTTAGTAAAATTTGAAAGGCCGGTGGGTTAACAGGACCAAGGTCGAAAAAAGATAAGGAAAAACGTCACATACTCAGGCGGCTAAGCGCAAAAAGAAATCCGCCTTCGTATAGCTCTTTTCCGCCCTCAGCTCGTAATATACTCGTACTATTATTTCACGCATAAATTTGGATTGTCTATTACTAAACCAAAAAAACTTCCTTCTAGCTTAAACCATTCAAAAGATAAAAGGCCATGACACATAAACTAAAAAAAGCTAATAAGCTAAAAAGTTAAGTAAATTAAAATTAGCCACTAACCGAAAGCTTAGTAAAAGCAAAAATTATATTGTGATAGTAGATGGTAAAAAGTGTGTGAATAACCTTCTTATTTGACTTATCATCATTCATTCGAGAAACAAGTTTATTTACTTCCTATAGATATGATTAATATTGACCTGTTGTTGTCAAACATGTAGATAGCTATCTTGCACTTTGCATAGAATGCGCAGTTTTTCTAAATATTTAGTCAGGTTAGATTAATAATTTAATTTGTAATCAGTTTGGGATTGCTACGTCGCAACAAGTTTAACCGATTGATTTTATCAGAACAAGATATTCAGAATTTAAAAATAGAATGAAGTTCCAAAATTGAGAACTTTTGAACTTTTTATCGCATATTTTAATCGATCCACACAGTCATATCGAAAGGTAAGCAATAGGACAACAAACATTTTATTAGGTAGTTTTGAATGGATTGGCCTTTTATAGAAATTTAAATTTTCTACTTATAGTCTTACTTTTTTCTAGATCGACGATGATTACTAATTTTCATATAGTTGAAAATTCATTAAAATAAGTGTGGCAATCGAAAGAACATCATTTAATCCCCGCAACATTCAATAAATCAGAATAATAAAAACCTTGTAGTTCGTATATTTAAAAACTTGAAATATTTAAAATTAGATGACTAGTGTAAAAATGCTCGTTTTTCTTAAAATATCAAATTATACACATTATAAGATTACTTCATAATTATTTACACAATTTCTATATATTCATACAATTTCGTTTTATAGTTCATTCGAATTAATTTTTAGAGATAAGACTATATCATATTTTAAAACTGACATAATTTTTATTAAAATCCTTTAAAGCTTCTGAAATGGGACTTAAAGTAATGTGTAAACTTTAGTTTTAATATTTCATATTTATATATGGATAAAAACTCTTTATTGAATTATATTCAATGTTTCTATCCTCGTTTTGTGTATATGCACAGATTTCAACGTATTTGAGGTACTTAATTAAAAAAAATAGATAATTATACATATTTATAGATTTAGCAAAGTAATTCGTAACTAAATATTAGCTAAGATAAAAAAAAATTGACTTTAAGATAATCTATTCGTTCTCTCCGTGACTTTAGTGCACTCAGGCCATGTGGGTATGATGCATAATTTATGTATATCTATTTTAGTCTAAAAGTAAGAGCATTATTTATTTATTATTTACCCTGCTGTTTTTCTACAAATTCGGTCGATAAATTGACTGTTCAGGCTAATTTGTTGTATCTACATTAGTTTTACATTTTCCTATTCATGTTAACATCAACATTTGCATGACAATTATTCTCAGTTCAAACAAACTTATGTACAGGATGTTCTGCCAAAATATACGTATCTATCACATCACTAAGCATATCAGTGATTCTATCACGATAAGTTTGATCTTCCCGGAATATCTTTCGGCATACGGCCGCTCTCTGCTTAATAAGAAACTCCTGGAAATTATCAGAATTATTCATCATGTCCGACGAGAAATTCGCTGGCAGGAGTATCAAGTGTGAAAATAAACAGCTTTCAATTAGACCCGACAATTTAAAATACTCCACACTTTCATCGAACTCCCTCCTCGAGATGACTTCTTCGACGTCGATATTTTGCTTCTGCAGGAACTCACTCAGGTAGGAGTAATAATTGTTTAAGAGGGTTTGCAGATGCTCTTCACGGAATGATTTTGTTGTGGGAATGGTCAGCACGGTCAATACATCGAGAGCAGGTGGAGCATATCTCGCCAATTGATAGTCTACCAATCGGCACTCTACGGGAACTATGTTTGTACCAATTCGACTATATTTAAACATAATGTTGTTAGCCCAAAGATCGCCGTGACTGAAGGTGTTCTTGAAACGGTTTGATGTTTTGCATAGTTCAAAAATTTTTTCCATCATTTTTTCAAAAATTATCAAAATTTTAGGGGAGTTCTGGTATTTTGGTATTTCCTTTATCATCTCACATAGAGCACCACAAGCTTTGCGAAACACAACACTTCTTATATTTTCAGGATCACTAGGGTACGCGTTTTCTTTAATAGCAGATGGGTACAACTCCTGAATCGATTTATGCGATCGATCTTCTAAAACTATTGAAGCTGAATGGATATTTGCCAACGTCTTCAGACAGCAGTCTAAATGTTGAAAATCCAATAGAGCACCAGGTTTTGTTCCTAACCGAAATCCTTGATCAGCTAAATTTTCAAAAACTAATATATTTGATTTCGCTAGATAGCAAACAGCCGCGAAATAGTCACTTTCTATATTTATGTGCTGAAGTCTTGGAATAACGTTCTTGTAAACGTCTACTTCTTTCTTGAATACTCCAAACCCTTCCACATAGTCCATATAAGCTGGAACGTCCAATGGAGGTGTTTTTATGAAAAAACGAACTTTATCTTCACTAACTCCAGTTTTTGTTCTCCTTTGAATGAGCACGTTAAGGTACTCATGTCTTCCAAGGAATCCCTTTGGCGCATTTCCCACTGAGCTGAGATCATACTGGAGGACTCTAAGATTTTCTTCCGACTGTTCTTTATAGTGACGAAGACAAAATTTCTTCACGTCGTCATCTGTGAATTGTATGGTTGAGCCCGCAAAATCCATTTTAACCAAGATTCCGCGCTAAACTAATCACTCTACATGGATCTACCTGCATTTAATAATCGCAACTTTTCGTATTATGTGCCGCATTTTGAGATAAATTTAATAGCGTAAAAAGATTTGACGAAATGAACGATTTATCTCGTCAAATGTTTGCAAAGCGTATAAATCACTGAGACAAGGTGCCCGTGTGTCTTTGAGCTGCGAAACTTCAGTATCTGGGTAATTTAAATTTTGTCCAACAGTTCATAATTATATAACAAAAATAAGCCATACTTACGTACATACTATAGAAACCTTTCAAACTTTTATTGTTGCTATACATATTTAAAGTGTCAAGACATTATCAAAACGCTAAGATAAATAATTAAACAGATCGGGCTATTTTTCAAACTCGTAGTAAAAGTATTTGCTATTTCCTTGAAGTAAACAGACTTCTTAGGGGCCGATAAAATGAAGCAGTATGTGGAGAAATTATGAATCTCTTAATCTATACTCATAAATTATTATAATATCACATACGTAGTAATTGTCTTGATAACATTAAGTACGGAAGAAAAAATACGAAAACATATTTAACATATACTAGGTCTACAAATAAATAAAACCATTGGACCCATACGAAAGTTAGCAACTTTCTTTTATTCGTATCCACTAAAGACATTGGCCTCTGCTGTTATTTATTTTTATTTAAACGCAAATTTTAAAACGCATTATTTGGTTTTTGGTTTATTGAGTTTGGTAAAAGTATTAGTGAAGAAGAAGATATTTTAACAGTAGAAATAATACGTAAGAATAATACTCGTAAGCAGTAGTGGACTTTTCTAAAAATTTTCTACAAATATTCAAAAAATCCTTATAAATTTGATAGAATGAATATTTTTCAAATTTTTAAAACTTTTTAACCGTAGTTCGACGAAATATTTAAATTTATAATTTAAAAGAAATGGATAAGTGCGAGTAGAACTCTCGCCTTGAAGGTTCCATGCCATTATATTACCGTACCTTATCTAGTTAATAAGTAGTAGTTACTATTTAAATTGAACTATTTAACTTATTTATTTAAAAAATTTATTCCCATACATCGATATACGTCACGGTCAGTTCTCCAACTGCAAATGTAAGTTTGTAATCGCAAAATAAAAGCAATTTCTTTATGTGATATAATTACAAATTAACGATTTTCGGATTTTTTCCTTTACTTGTTCTGTAAGACTCTGCTTCTTGCCAAATCTCATGATTCTAGGTCAACGGGAACTACCCTATATATTTTGATTTATTTACGAAGGTCAAAATATTAGGTCAACTTAGGACCATAGGCCTAAGAATTTCATATTAATTTCAACTTGATATTTCCATACGTTCCTGAGAAAAAGGGTCTAGACAGACAGACAGACGGGCAACGAAGTGATCCTATAAGAGTTCATGCCACTCTAAAATCATTGTTATGATTTCAGAAAAAATAAGCATAAGCTTACATCGTTAGGTCTCGACCACGGACAGAGTGAGCGAGCGATTTTTGCAGAAGAAATGAAACGGCTTAACTCTCCCTTCAGTGGCAACAAAATGAGCGTGCGCGTGACCGATTTATTGCGTGTAGCAATCGATTATTTTACAATCAAAAGGCTTTGATTTCTTGAGCGTCTAATTTACGTGTAACTTCATTTTACAGCGAAACTTTGTTAAGAGTTGAGCGTATTTAAGATGAGCGTAAACAAATGCCTGGTTATTTCGGAAGTCCCGTAAAAGCCTACACTATGGCAGAATGAAAATCCTAACTACAAAAATAAATGCATAACGAATAAACTTTAGATTGTATTGTACTAATGTTTATATAGGCATAGAGTATATTCAACGAATTCGTTAAGAAATCTTCTTAAATTGTGGAACAAGTGATGAAATTCTCATTGAACGGATCGCTTTTTATTTATGGGATGTACCCCATACTTCCTACTTTTATTTAAAAAAAAACGTTCCACCGTAGATACAGGTTACTGCTGTACATTAAGGACCTCCTTGCTCTTGCCATGGTTAAAATGTTCAACTAAAATCAAAATCGCTAATTGCACACTCATACTGTGGCCACTAAAATCACTCGCTCGCCAATCGGTCGCGTGCTCTGTACGTGACCAAAGCCTTATTCTCTACTCTAATCGAAAATTTCTGGCTTAATTTAAAGACAAACAAACTAACTATTGAAAATTGAATTGAATTGAAAATCTGAAAAATAATATTCAAATATATTTTAGCACAGAATAAATAAGTAATATTTTGAAAAACAATGAACCAAATAATCTCGTTTAAACTACAATCTAAAAATACATTTTTTACTAAGCATTAATTCTTCTAGACTTTTAAAAATATTAATTAAAATAATACTAAACTTGATTTGCACATACATTAGCAAAAATCTGATGAAATTGAATTGTACCACAGGCTGACTGAAAATCGCAAATCGGAAAAATAAATTATTATTATTACACGTCCCGCGGTTTTAATTGAAAACTGAAACTGAACTTAACTCGATTATTATAAATCTGTTCTCACACATTCGATTGAGGTATTTTTTCGCAAATTCAAATCGAAACATATCGACTAGAAAGAGGAGCGGTCATTAAAAATTAGCTGACCTTGGCGCGAGGCAGGGATTTGGTGGGTATGTTTTCTAAAAATAATTAAACGCTGAACGGCCATAGTTTGTCATTTGTGGAAATGTTGCTGCCGACACGCTGCGGCGCCTCAATTTGCAAATTCGCACAGCCATTGAGTTATTAATCACAGGAATATTTGCTACTTTGGCTGCCCAAACCAAAGTCACAAATCAAAGGCGACCTCACCCCCCCAAAACGTAACTTGTCTCGAGCGAAGACGTTGTGTCTTATATCTTACTTTTGTTATCTTAGTGGACTAGATGCTCCCGTACACTTAACGCCATATGGTCCTTATTGCTTTTATTTTTAAATCTGGATTCAAGCGCCTGGTAGCAAGTCTAATGAGGACAAATGGGGAGCGCCAATGTTATCGGAATGCGAAGTGTTCGCGACAGAGACCTGTTGGGAAAATAAGAACTTTCCACACGCTATTATCACATTATTGGTTTACAAGTAATTCCTCGTCCTATGGCTTAAATCTTCTCTCTGGAAAACATCAGGTGTGGGGAGGTACACTATTTCTAGAACTATCCGCCCACACAGCTATTCAAAACAAAAGAACCTGCATTTGATTCTAATTAAGCAGTGGCGCATTAGACTGAATTAGTTTGTGCTTGAAAGATAAATTATGTGATAAGGGCTGAACATGACTAAAATAAAGTCAATACACATTATCATCGGCTAAAATAAATAATTTCAATCAACATCTATATGGCATAGATAGCAGCTGTATCATTTGAAGCTACTAACTTAGGACAGCTTATAAATATAAAAAAATCCATGGTGATCTTAGCGAAAAATTCATGCACTCGATATAAAAGCACTCGAAATTAAGATAAATAACAAACAATTAAGAATAATTGAAAATTGTTAATAGTTAGGAGTCATACATTATGTACTTAATAAATAAGACTATATATTTAATTTTTATATTCCAAAAAATTTCTAAAATGCTCACTCACTCTTGATGTTGTACGAGGTCTGTTCAAAAAGTATCACGAATTTTGAATTTCCGCGGACTACGTATATTCGATTTTCGATTTTTTTTTATAGCGTTATGTTGGTACTCATGTCCCTCACTTATGCTGCCAAGCTCGGCTATTTTGAATGTTCAGTTAATTTTTGAGAGCTATTTTGCTTGGACGTATTTTGGCTCGTCTTCGGAATTTTGCCTATTCCACACGGTTCAAATTTTCATTAGTCCATTTCAAACGGTTTTCGATGTGCTTTTCAGATAAAAATGGTTTGATTGTAATACTGCGGTGTTTGATGGAATTTTCCCTTATTCTTTGGCGTACGGTATAGAGAGACGTTTATACTTTTTTCCGCTAATTTGCTATTAGCTCGCCTGAGCTTCAAAATAAGGATGTCTTCTTTTTTTGATGTTGTTCTAGTTTTACCCCTTCCTGGCAAGTCGTCGACGTTTTTTTCCCTCAGAAAGCTTCTTACACCACTTCTTTACAAAAGACGCATCCTTTTTAATATATCTCCGAAAAACGCAGCTTCAAGCTTTATAAAATAAGGCATTCATGTTGAAAGACGATCTTAGTAGTAGAAAGTTCAACGCAAAATAAATAATATAAAGTAATACTCATCCCCTCCACTTCAAGTAGTTCTGTATCTTTCTTTCTGAGAAATAGTCGATACACTCTTACCAAACAAACTGTACTTGTTATTGAATGATTATAAATATTATATTTGCATAAACTATTATTATTATATACATATATCTTAGATTTAAGGTAGTTTTAAGATTACCATATCTACAAAAAAGTAACAAGTTAACCTCTACAAGGTTTGTATTTTTTTGCAATTTGTAAACTTTCTGATTAATAAATAAATAAATAAATATTGATAAACTTTGAATTCAGGATTTAAAATATTTAACACGATCAATCCAACGTGGACCACCGGTGGTTCATAGGCATTGCTTTCATCTGCGACGATCTGAACCATCGGTGGTCCACACCTAGTTTGCTCTGTTTGGCGGCGTGGACCACCGGTGGTTCACATTTATATGATAACGTAAACAGGCACCACTACAAGAATAAGCAACTTATCATCTCTTACACGCCGATCATAAAGACTTCGAAAAAATGCACCAGGTTGAACGTGATAAAAATATACCTCATTACCTTGAATTTTTGGTATTTCAAAATCACCTAAAGATTTTGAATGAAATCACTTCATCTATGTATAATAAGAATTTGTTTAAATTTATCGAATAATTAACTAACAATGAACCATTATTACAAAACTTTTCACTTTTATTGCATATATTTTGGCGCTTATAAAATAGGAACCTCAAATAATACGAGTCTATTTGTTTCACTATTAATTCAATTATAATAAGGGTAAGTTAAAGTTGCATCACATACGACATTACAGCTTATAGCTAAATTATGTGTTGTAAATTCTTCCTACAAATTATATTTACAATTCAGCTTTAAATCTCATACTCTTACGTTCAGAACATACTTGAAAAAGTGTTAAACCTAAACGAGTAACTGAACTTCCGAAACGCATCAAAACTAATTTGACTAAGCTTTTGAAACTGGGTACACCACTCAGTGCATCAGTATCGTTGCAAGGAATTTCACGTCAACAATGCGATTAAAAAAACACTCAGGAAAAGCCTAACTTGCATTTGATACTACCAGTCTGGATGAATTTAAATATGTAAGGAAAACTCAACTATTGAGAATTCAATCAAAACGTTGAATGAAATATAAAAAGTAGTTATCCTTGTAAGTAAAATTTATTCATCGGTTAACAATGCCTTTCTAGATTTATACATGGGAGGGGATACAAACTGCTTGAAACGCAAAAATTTCCGTATACTATTTTATTAACTAAATTAAAAAATAAATACAAATCCTTTGTAAGCTTAATCAAGGAATGAATATGAGAGTTCTGCAAATCAGTATAATGAAAACGTAAACATGTTTCGTATGTACAGTTCTTCGTACAAACCACTACAACGCGGTAGCAAACTCCTAAATTATTTCATAACCTTAATCTACTTCCTCCATGTGAGAAGCATCCTCAGTGTCATCAACAAGAGGAGGGGCATCACCACCAGCTGGTGCTTCTTCTGTGACCATCGGCTCCTCCTCGTCAATGCCAAGACCGAGCTTGATCATCCTGTAGATTCTCGAAGCATGTACCTGTGGGCTGTCTAGAGAGAATCCAGAAGATAGCAGGGCGGTCTCGAACAGCAGGATGACGAGATCTTTAACAGCCTTGTCATTTTTGTCGGCCTCCGACTTCTGACGGAGGGTCTCGACGATTGGGTGGTCGGGATTGATTTCGAGGTGCTTCTTGCTAGCCATGTACCCCATAGTGGAGGCGTCGCGCAAGGCCTGGGCTTTCATAATCCTCTCCATGTTGGCTGACCACCCGAATTGCGAAGTCACGATGCAGCAGGGTGACTCTACCAGCCGGTTGGAGACGACCACCTTCTCGACCTTGTTGTCCAAAATTGACTTCATCAGCTTGCAAAGTCCCTCGAACTTGGCCTTGTCCTCCTCCCGCTTCTTCTTGTCGGCCTCGTCTTCTGGCAGCTCAAGTCCCTCCTTGGTCACAGAAACTAGTTGCTTGCCTTGGTACTCCTTGAGGTGCTGGATCACATACTCGTCGATGGGGTCGGTCATGTAGACGACTTCGAAACCGCGCTTCTTGACGCGCTCGACGAAGGCAGAGTTGCTAACTTGGTCCTTGCTCTCGCCGGTAATGAAGTAGATGTGCTTCTGATTCTCCTTCATGCGGCTGACGTAGTCGGCGAGCGAGCAGTACTCGTCTCCGGAGGCGGATGTGTAGAATCGGAGGAAGTCGGCCAACTTAGCCCTGTTCCTACTGTCCTCATGAACACCCAATTTTAAGTTCTTGCTGAACTGGTCGTAGAATTTCTTGTAGCCTTCCTTGTCTTCAGTCAATTCTTCAAACAATTCCATGCATTTCTTGACCAAATTCTTGCGGATAACCTTGAGGATTTTGTTCTGCTGAAGCATTTCTCGGGAAATGTTGAGTGGCAAATCTTCGGAATCAACTACACCCTTGATGAAGTTCAAGTAGTCGGGAATTAGATCTTCGCAGTTGTCCATGATGAACACTCGACGGACGTAGAGCTTGATGTTATTACGCTTTTTGCTATTTTCAAAGAGATCGAAAGGAACTCGTCTTGGGACGAAGAGCAGAGCTCGGAATTCGAGCTGACCTTCAACTGAGAAATGTTTCACAGCCAAATGGTCTTCCCAGTCGTTGGTCAAGGATTTGTAGAACTCGCCGTATTCCTCCTGGGAAATATCATCGGGATTCCTGGTCCAGATGGGCTTTGTTTTGTTCAGCTCCTCGTCTTCAGTGTACTTTTCTTTAATAGTCTTCTTCTTCTTCTTGTCAGCCTTTTTCTCATCGTCCTCGTCTTCGCCCACATCTTCGAGTTTTGGTTCATCACCCTCCTTCTTTTCTTCTTCCTTCTTCTCCTCCTTGTCGTCTTCAGCTTCGTCGTCGCTAACTTCCTTCTCACGCTCCTTCTCAACTACCATTTTGATTGGGTACCCAATGAACTGCGAGTGCTTCTGGACGATTTGCTTCACCTTGCTCTCCTCCAAGAACTCGGTTTGATCCTCTTTGATGAAGAGGACAATCTTCGTGCCCCGTCCAAGTGGCTCGGAGCTGTCTGGGCGCACGGTAAAGGAACCTCCAGCAGACGACTCCCAGATGTACTGCTCGTCATCGTTATGCTTCGAGGTTACAGTGACTCGATCAGCAACCAGGTAAGCGGAATAGAAGCCCACACCAAACTGACCAATCATGCTAATGTCAGCTCCAGCTTGGAGGGCCTCCATGAAGGCTTTGGTGCCAGACTTGGCGATTGTTCCCAAGTTGTTAATTAAGTCTGTCTTAGTCATGCCAATACCGGTATCGATGATGGTCAAAGTTCCAGCAGCCTTGTTAGGAATGATCTTGATGTAGAGCTCCTTTCCAGAGTCCAGTTTGCTGGGGTCCGTAAGGGATTCATAGCGGATCTTATCGAGAGCATCTGAAGAGTTGGAAATCAATTCTCGGAGGAAGATCTCTTTATTCGAGTAGAAGGTGTTGATGATCAGCGACATAAGCTGAGCAATCTCAGCCTGGAACGCAAAGGTCTCAGCCTCTGTTTGTGGTTCTTCTGGCATCTGAAATAGAAAATAGATATTCAGCATGGGTATATAAATTCATATATATGTGAAATCCCATTCATTGTTGCTGGTAATATGAATGAAAAGAAGCTTCGAGTACAAAGACTTAAAATGACTCAGCAGGTTTTTTTTCAGTATCAAACGTGGTTATGCCTAAAGCATACAATGCTATAATGTGAAGGAAAGAACACCCGATAGAAAGAAAACCCTGGCAGCGTAGAGCTCCATTAAATAATTTTTTTTTCATGCTTTGTAAAAGTGAGGACAATTTGTGAAATTCAGTACAATAACCCCTATGCAGAAATATCTTTAAATGATTTTTCTTTTTGTAGGTCAAGAGCATCAAAATATGGGGAAAATTTAAAACTCCAACGGGAGGGAAGCCTATTCAAACAAGCGTAAGATAATCCCTTGGGGAAAAAAAAGAACACCCTCGGAAGGGAAATTCCCGAATGGTCTTAGTGAACAACCAAAATCAAAAGGACAAAATAATATTACGTTCGAAAAAAGCTTAATTTGCCGTTTTGTGAAATTCATTCAGTACACATGCGAATTCTCAAAACGAAAACGCGGTTGAAAATGGCATGGCTTCGAAATGGAGGTTTGCAATTTTTAATAAATCGATACACTTCCAGACGAAAAAAAAAACTCTGAGATCATCTCGCAAGAAATGATTAAACCCTCAGAATACACACCTTGAATGTTTTTTATTCCACTTATTGACTCACAAAATTCACAAAGAGAACACTTTTCTGCAAATTCACACTTCTCACTTTACTCAGATGATACGCCTATGAACTTCTTTTCCGTACTAACGCGATGCCATGCGGATTAATGCGATTATATAGCGAGGTGCAATCTTCTCGAAATGTCAGAACTTTTCTAGAAGCACTGCCGGCTTCCTGTCTAAGTAGAGTTTTTTGCTGTTTGTTTAATATAAAAGTGGTATTCTACAAACTAAAGATAAAATGTATTTGTGATTTAAGAACGAATCGGTATTGCTCATTCTCATTCGAAAAGTAATTTTAAAATTTAATTTAGAATTTAAGCTCCTATTTGATTCTGATAGTGTATAACCTATGACTCTCAAACTGTGCTTGTGTTTATTTGTCTGGTTCCGCGCCGGTCGGGAGGCGCGCTGACATTTCTAGAATATCTAGAAAGTTTTCTTTGTTTTTATCGATTTTCCTTGAAAACTTATAAATAATTTACTCAACTTATTCCATCTTTCTTTGTCAATTAGTATCATGTATAGAAAATAGTTATTTAAATCTCGTTCATCGTACGAAATTAATCAGTTTTAATATTTTTATGATCACAGACCGGAACTAAACATTATTTATGCGTCGTTTATGTTAATAAAGTCTTTAATCAGGAATTCCAAGTTTTCATTCATGTAGAGACGCTAGTTGTTTTGGCTTCGTCACTTAAATTACAAATTTGGGGCTTGCGTTCCGAAGTAAAACCTTCCAGACGCTTCTGGTTTATCATAGCTTCTTATTCGAGATATTCAATTATTCCAAGAATTTTAGGATTAACGAAACTAATTAAATTAGTGTTTAAAAAACGCAAAGCAGCACAAACTAAATTTTGTGCTATTAAATTGCTATACAGCCTCGTCCCCGATGCACCAAAACATGAGGACTACCAGAGGAAAGAAATTTAAATCATTTTTAAATTGCTAACCTGAAAGAAGCTTGAAGAAGCCCTAATACAATTTTTCTGGAGCTGTTGCATTTCCGTATCAACATCAGCATTAAACTGCTTCTTCAGATGTGTTTTGAGATGATCGCTAAAATCAAAGAATTTATGGTTTAATTTGTTGATACACCCTGACTATAATTTTAATTTGCAGAGGTTTATTATTTTTTACAATAATCATATCTTTCCTTATATTAAAATATTGCCAATGTTTTGCAATCTTTAGCTGCATCTTCGTAAAAATTTAAGCAATTGAACCAGAAATATTCTTTTATTAGAAGAGCGTTGTTTTTTGAATAATAATGTTATAAATTACAACATGGAAAATAGCTTTTATCTAATAAAAATATTTAAAAAAGTGTGCAAAACGATAAAATAAATTTTATCCAGAAAAGAAATGAGCTCAATAAATTTTAATCAAACGTTATTATGAATTTTAGTTACATGCTGCCATCTATGTTAATGAGAATTAAGATTTCTTAAATCTAAATACGTCAATAAAACAACAGTACAGCTTGTTTTCGTAGCCTCAAAATATTTTAGGTATTGTAAAATTAAACCAAATTTTTTATGAGAAAAATAATACGTGAAATTATTGAATAAAAGTTTTTTCGATAAAATGTTTGAACTGATTTTATTCATTCCTACCAAATATTCCGCTAGATGGCCTTTTAATTTGAGCTTACATTGTGAGAAGCACTGACGAATGCTATTAATTCATTTACCAACTACAAGAGTCGACTTTTATGAACAAACATTTTATTACAGGTCGATATAATTATTTTGCGAAGAAGTAATTTATCAATGTATTGGTTAAAATAAATGCTTTTAATATTAAGTTGCCTGCGGTGGTGTGACAATTGACATTTCTCAGGAAAAATAAAAGTTGCATCACTATTCGACCGGAAACTCAGTTAGTGCTGTCCAGAAAATTCTACCCAGTTCTAGAAACGTCTCAAAATTTCTGTGCTGTATATAATGCAACTTGATTCGCGCGTCGTATGTTAGTTGCATACATCAATTCGTGCTGTTGAAGTCACGGCGATTAGAGCGAGTTTTGAGGTGTTTAATTCCAAATAAGAGTTATTTCAGCTAATTTGTATAAAAAAGTTAAAGGAATTTAAAAAATCAAGGTGTGTTCTGTTAAATAAATATGTTATTCCATAGAATTTCGAATAATTTCGTTTTCCTGTAAATTACAAGGAATTTATGAAACCGGCATAACCTACTTGGTGTTTTCTGTCATGTTAAGAGTTACTAAAATATAAGTGATTTTGCAGTTTTTAAGGAATTTTCTAGTAATTTGACTGTTTTCCTGTTTCCTGGAATACATATAATGAAACGCTTTCTGACACCGTACAAATAAGTTTCGAGAAATTTTCCGAAACTTTCAAACAAAAGAGTGCAATTTACTACTTCATAATAAAATACTGCAGTTATCGATCCCGAACAAATGGTCTGGCTGCAGAAATTATTGATCGAGTCCTTCACACCTAGAATGCAGTATTGCTGTGACGGTAGTGCTTCACCTTTTGAGTTTCTTGGAAATTTTAAGAAATATGTTAATTCTTTGCCAGCTATAATTTACTATTTAACAGTCTTTGATCTGTACTAGGTATATATTGCCTCATTTCTTCTAGTCAAAACGTAAAAAGATGTTATTTTTTACATTTACATCTGAAATTATTAAAGGCAAAGTACTTGATACAGGTTCTACAATTTCAAATCATTCGGTATTTTGCTGGAATATTTTTTTTCCTTAATTGATTTGGTATTAGAGAGCACCAGCCTCGTAGTCGACTTTTGTAGCAAAAAATTATTTTATTCAGAAACTACTGAATAATTTTAAATTTAATATCCTTACTGAATACCCATTTTCCCCCATTTCAGATGCCAGAACAACCACAAGCTGATGTTGAGATCTTTGCGTTCCAGGCTGAGATTGCTCAGCTTATGTCGCTGATCATCAACACCTTCTACTCGAATAAAGAGATCTTCCTCCGAGAATTGATTTCTAACTCTTCAGATGCTCTCGACAAAATCCGCTATGAATCTCTCACGGATCCCAGCAAACTGGACTCTGGAAAGGAGCTCTACATCAAGATCATTCCTAACAAGGCTGCTGGAACTCTGACCATCATCGATACCGGCATTGGCATGACTAAGACAGACTTGGTTAATAATCTCGGTACAATTGCAAAGTCCGGTACAAAAGCTTTCATGGAGGCCCTCCAAGCTGGAGCTGACATTAGCATGATTGGTCAGTTCGGTGTGGGCTTCTATTCCGCTTACCTAGTTGCTGATCGAGTCACTGTAACCTCGAAGCATAACGATGACGAGCAGTACATCTGGGAGTCGTCTGCTGGAGGTTCCTTTACCGTGCGCCCAGACAGCTCCGAGCCACTTGGACGGGGCACGAAGATTGTCCTCTTCATCAAGGAGGACCAAACCGAGTTCTTGGAGGAGAGCAAGGTGAAGCAAATCGTCCAGAAGCACTCGCAGTTCATTGGGTACCCAATCAAAATGGTAGTTGAGAAGGAGCGTGAGAAGGAAGTTAGCGACGACGAAGCTGAAGACGACAAGGAGGAGAAGAAGGAGGAAGAAAAGAAGGAGGGCGATGAACCAAAACTCGAAGATGTGGGCGAAGATGAGGATGATGAGAAAAAGACTGACAAGAAGAAGAAGAAGACTATTAAAGAAAAGTACACTGAAGACGAGGAGTTGAACAAAACAAAGCCCATCTGGACCAGGAATCCCGATGATATTTCCCAGGAGGAATACGGCGAGTTCTACAAATCCTTGACCAACGACTGGGAAGACCATTTGGCTGTGAAACATTTCTCAGTTGAAGGTCAGCTCGAATTCCGAGCTCTGCTCTTCGTCCCAAGACGAGTTCCTTTCGATCTCTTTGAAAACAGCAAGAAGCGTAATAACATCAAGCTCTACGTCCGTCGAGTGTTCATCATGGACAACTGCGAAGATCTAATTCCCGACTACTTGAACTTCATCAAGGGTGTAGTTGATTCCGAAGATTTGCCACTCAACATTTCCCGAGAAATGCTTCAGCAGAACAAAATCCTCAAGGTTATCCGCAAGAATTTGGTCAAGAAATGCATGGAATTGTTTGAAGAATTGACTGAAGACAAGGAAGGCTACAAGAAATTCTACGACCAGTTCAGCAAGAACTTAAAATTGGGTGTTCATGAGGACAGTAGGAACAGGGCTAAGTTGGCCGACTTTCTCCGATTCTACACATCCGCCTCCGGAGACGAGTACTGCTCGCTCGCCGACTACGTCAGCCGCATGAAAGAGAATCAGAAGCACATCTACTTCATTACCGGCGAGAGCAAGGACCAAGTTAGCAACTCTGCCTTCGTCGAGCGCGTCAAGAAACGCGGTTTCGAAGTCGTCTACATGACCGACCCCATCGACGAGTATGTGATTCAGCACCTCAAGGAGTACCAAGGCAAGCAACTGGTTTCTGTGACCAAGGAGGGACTTGAGCTGCCAGAAGACGAGGCCGACAAGAAGAAGCGGGAGGAAGACAAGGCCAAGTTCGAGGGACTTTGCAAGCTGATGAAGTCAATTTTGGACAACAAGGTCGAAAAGGTGGTCGTCTCCAACCGGCTGGTAGAGTCACCCTGCTGCATCGTGACTTCGCAATTCGGGTGGTCAGCCAACATGGAGAGGATTATGAAAGCCCAGGCCTTGCGCGACGCCTCCACTATGGGGTATATGGCTAGCAAGAAGCACCTCGAAATCAATCCCGACCACCCAATCGTCGAGACCCTCCGTCAGAAGTCGGAGGCCGACAAAAATGACAAGGCTGTTAAAGATCTCGTCATCCTGCTGTTCGAGACCGCCCTGCTATCTTCTGGATTCTCTCTAGACAGCCCACAGGTCCATGCTTCGAGAATCTACAGGATGATCAAGCTCGGTCTTGGCATTGACGAGGAGGAACCGATGGTTACAGAAGAAGTTCCAGCTGGTGGTGATGCTCCTCCTCTTGTTGATGACACTGAGGATGCTTCTCACATGGAGGAAGTCGATTAAATTTACAGATTTTGTCTAAATTAAAGGCTGTTCCCCGGATGTGTGATGATGCCGCGTTGTAGTGGTAATGGAATGAAAAAGGAGTGAATGATTCGGGATTTGCGTGATTTATTTTTTAAACCCACCATCAAATTGTCTTCATTTTAATCTGTTTTTTAATGGTTAGAAATATATGTTTATTTCACATAAAAATTTTGAGGTTTTTACTTGAAAAAATCCATTAGCTATTTTTACAGAAATCTCTTTGAAGCCCTCATGTTTTCTCCCATCTTTTGCATTTTAATTGATATTCAATTTCTATTTGAATCTACGGCTATTCGTCCATCACCTACAGTTTAATTGATATTTAATTTCTGATTGAGTCTCCCGCTATTTTCAAGGATTCACAAACAACAATGCAGTGCTGTTAAATATGTCCAAATTGTAAGATGAATTTCTTCTGAATTTAACGATTAACTAAAAATGAAACAACTTTAATTTTTAAATAATTATTTTATTCTACAATTTTTTTTTCATACCTAAAAATAACAAAATTATTGAAACTCGTTTGAAGGTCTAAACAAATACTTAAACGTTTAACATAACATCTCCATCCACTCACCACTTAAAAGTAAACCTAGAAGTTGCCAGATGACGGCTACCTCACTAGAAACATATCCATATATCACACGTTTTGTATGAATTCAAATTGTTAGCCTTGTGAACGAAATTGTTTAGAAAATGATGCGCTTATCATTACATTTCACCTTGTTTTCACTGAAGTGTTTACAATTATTCTACAATAGGACACATTAGCAACCTACGCATGCGCATGCACACGTTCAGAGACACTCCTTCATTCGGTTGAGCGTGCTTGTGGTTCCGTGAAAGTTCTACAACACCTGTTCTGATTAATTTATTTTTTTAATTTTTATTGTACTGTTTGATACACTCGATAAGACATTTAAATTGCGTTGGAGCGAATTAGATCAATCGCTCCAATACTGAAGCAGTGCCTTTTTCAATAAAGGAAGTCTCCAAAGGTTTATATATCTTATAAAAAATGCCCTGAAGAGAGGTAAGATTTTTCGATTACAAAAATTCTTGTCTTATTAAAAGTTATTTTGGTGATTATTTTTGTTTTTAAATTCCTTATCGAAATGCCCTTACAGCTTATACTGATGTAGGTTTTGTGAAAATGAATTATTCGTTGGGGAACTAACAGAGCCGGTGGTAGTTAATTGTTGAAATAAGTCGCGTAATATGCTTTAATATCAAAAATTCAGCGTCGCTAATAGTAAATTTTGTAAATTCGTTATCAAGAGCTCTTAAATCCAAATGAATCGATGTTTGAATAATAAATATTTGAAACTTCCTAAATTGTTGAATAATTTGTCTCAAAGCTCTTTTAATATGATGTCTTTAAAAATTTTGAAACTTTAAATGGAATCACAGAGATGAGATAATTTTTAAAAATTGGTCGATCTCTCGACAAAAAATATTTAATTAGAAAGAGTATTATTTTTATTAATTAACACGTTGACGCTCATGATTTTAATTCAGCTATTAGCTGTCTAAGCTGAATAGACGTCTATAGACGGCATTTATGTCAACGTGTTAAACAACCCTGATAGTGGTTTTTTTGTCGGTCAGTCTGTTCCGAGGTTTAAAAATATGACTAAAATATTTCTCCATTTTCAAATGTGCCGCATCTTATTTGATATTTTTAATCTAAAACTTTGCAACACTTTTAACTAAAATAATTTAAAATATTAAAAAACTTCGAAAAAAAAGACCCCCTTAAACGTTCCCGTGCTAAAAAGGAGCGATTGCGTCGTCGTTAGTTCTCCAACAAAACTATGCAAAAAATATAAGGTGTATAATAAACTGCTTTCTAAAATGTTTACATATGTATTTCCAACGTTTCAATATGTTTCGTCTCTTTTTATACAAAATTAAAATATTAAAATTTCCAGTTAATAGTAAACCGTTAAAGAATTTGTGATATCCATTTATTGTTTTCTCATAGCTCACTTAACGCTGTTTAGTTCTTACTTAAGAATTATTTTTTTGTCAGCAACGCTATTCATTGGCAGCTGAAAGCTATCTTACATTAGTTTTGGATACTTCTTTTTTTTTTTTTTGTTTTTTTAATTTCTGAATCGGTTATAAAAATATTAAATTTGTTAATTTGCTGGATATTTTTTGAAAATGTAGTTAAATTAATCTTAAAACCGAATTAAGCTGCCTTTATAGTGGTAGGCTTTAATATTTCTTTTAGGATATTTAAAACCGACCACAATGGTGTTTCACTTTAACGAATTATTTACTTTTAAATTTAATAAAAAGAATTTGATTATTGCTTTTCAGTGTCGATGTTTGTATTATGCCTTAAAATCTAGTAAAGCATTATTCAAAATATGACTAGTTAGACATGTTTTGGTAGAAGAATCAAAAGTGCAGTAACAGAACTGAAACTTAAATTATTTCTAGAATAAAGTTAATCTTGTTTGCGGCGGTACTGTGTTTCGTATTTATTTCAAAACCGTTTTCACGATAGTTTAAGAATAGACATAAATTAATATAGTGATGTATTTATAACAAAAGGAACAATTTAAATTATAAAATCGATAGATAGTAGACCGAGATATATAATAACTAGAAAACACCGGCAGAAAAAGGACTTTGCGTCGAGCACTAAAAGTCATAATGACTGATTTTACAATTATTAGAAAATTTACATGCAGCCTAAGATATATAATTTAATTAATATTAAGTTACTTTTACTAAAAACTTGAAAAAAGTGATTCTATCCTTTCTCAAGCAAAAATTTGCAACGATCATTCGTTGATCAGGCGTAACACTGTCAATGATTTGCTTCGCTGTTTATGATGCAAAAAACTTTTCTTTTTGTCTCTCCAGTCGAGCTGCTTTTTATTAATACTATTAGAAGGTAATAACTACACTTCTAATTGTATCATAAGAAAGGCGATTGTCAATTGTTAAAATAACCAGTGGTAAAATCTTTAATGTGATAGTTCCGTGTAAAAGCAACTTGATTTTTTATAATACAAAGGCAACTAATTTGAAAATGAGAGCACTCATTTGTTATACGGCTTACAGTACAAATAAAACGAGCGTATGTAATGAGATTCAAATGTACAGAATAATTTTAAAATATTGACCATAGCGATAAATCATAGAGATATATTTGTTATTAGCATGAATAGCTTATTTGGGATTTTTAAATTAGACCGTATCATATCAATAGTACGGAATCCCAACATCCAATGAGAAAAACAAACTATTCTCTGCTCTACTGCACCGGCCTCATCAATGATTTTCGATTGTTCTCTTCTAGGAAATGCACTTTTTAACAGGAAAAAAATGGCTGGATTTTATGACGAAAAAATTAACGAATGTAACACAGTACCATTTTTGAGGTAGGTGAAGTTCGTAAAGCTTTGATTCACAGCGTATTTCCTTTTGTTTCGACAGTTAATAAAATTTTCTGATCTTGATATGTTTTATCTATCTTAAACTGAAGACTAATAAAGTTAATACAATATTTTTAATTAATTCCCTTCATCTATAAAATTCAATAATAAAAAGTTATCAGTAATCATGGATTAATTATCATAACGCAATAAAATTTTTTGATAAATTTAGTTATGTATTCTTTTTTACTATTGCTATACAAGTTTTATAAAGTAAAAAAAAAAAGCAATCAAATACCATGCTGAACCTCCGCAAACAAAGACGATACTGGAAAAAACCCGACACTAAAAAGCAATCAATTTGTTTTATTAAAAACTATAAAAAAAAAAGAAAACTGAACCGTAACAAACTAATTTACACAGATGTAATTAAAATGAAACTTTACAAAAATATATCATTTTTTACAATTTAATTTAAATTCACTTTTTACAATGCCTCTTTATCATCCTCATATACTTTTTTCAGCACTCTTCTTAAATACACTTACAAGGTAATTCATTAAATATACTCTTTACTATTATAATGATTTTTTAAATATTTTTTTGTTTTTCTTTTATTAAAAAAATACTCTTAAATTTATATTCAGTTTCTTCACTTCAATCTTATTTTACAGTAATTTACATATCATGGAAAATTCTGGCAAGTTTTAAAGTGATCACACCTTAAAGAAGTCTGATAGCTGAATGAGGAAATTGGATTCTATTTTTTGTTTCTTTTTTTTTTTTTAATATTTGTGCTCTAAATGGTTAACTTTTTATATGCGTCTTTTGTGTTTCCGGTTTTAGTTCTTTTCATTTTTAGAAGGTATTTTTAGATGTTTACAACTAAAGTTAAAATAAATAAATCTTATAAATGCAACAATATAATTCGACATTCTTTCAACGGTATTTGATTTTTAATGGGCAATAATAGGAGTTCTACATTTTCGGAATATTTCAGTTTTCCAAATTATATACTTCATGCTTTAATAAAACTTAAACATTAATTTATAGCAATTTAATATCCGTTGAATATATTGTCAGAAAACGTTATCTTAAGAGTATAAACATGATGGAAAGAATAGGGTAAAGTTAACTTCACCTCATGAAAAAGTGCAAATAAAAATAAAAAAAAAAAATAATATAGAAATAGAAAATAGAAAATTTGGAATGAAATATTTAAGGCTGCTAAAAGTACAGACATAGCTGCGTCAGAGTTCATGTAAAAACTTCAGGTTCAACGTGCGATCACTTAATTGTCTGGCATAGTAATTAACTTGCCGACAAATTTGCCTAAAATTAAATTAACAATAAACCATGGAACAAGTTCGTTTATGCATTTTTCGCATTTCTAACAGCAAGACGAATTTTAAACACAGTAAAAATATATATAACACTATAAAAGTACAGACTTTGTATCCACTGGCTGCGCTGCGGTGCATCCAGTAAAATAATATAATTTTCGAGTTACTTAATAATTATTTGTATTCACTTCGAACTTATTTAATGATTTAGGTGAAAAGAAAGAATATCAGTGACTCCTTTGTCATCTTATAAACTAAATCTATTGGAGTGGTGTGATGAGCAGCTAATTTTTTGTCTTACATAATTCTTTTTTTCTTTTTTTTGCAATTCTTTTTAATTCGTCGCTGTTTTCTCTGGCTCTTCCTTCTACTTACAAATTTACAACATTCTCAACAACTTGTCAAACCAAAAAGAGAAAAAAAGAAAAAAAAAAGAACAACAACAAGTTATTCTGCTAATTTACGCTAAAAAATAAACACCAACAGAGGACTAGAGTTGCGCTGATGAATCTGATCGCATGAGAGGCGATAGAGGGCTAGCCACCTTGCGTCCCCTTTCAATTTCGTAATGAACGTCCAATGAAACTCCTATGCAGAAACAACTTTTTATATTATGCTATTATTAATGTCCTTTTAATGTACTTACTTTTCTTTTCGCTGGAAGCTCGCCTTAGAGCTAAGTCGGTAGGACCTTCTGGAATAAAAACAGCCACAAGAATGGCACAGATTACCATAAATGCCCCAAACACGAACGGCGGGCCCGGCGCTAGTTGTGCATAGGAGTCCGGGTGTAGTGTTTCGTTACGTATAGGCTTATTCACAGAATGACTTAAACTATGTTCGTCATTTAAATCAACGTGAAATAGGTAAAATATCACACCGAACATTGCTGGACCTAAGCCATTGCATAGTCCACGCATTCCTGTTACCATACCCTGCACCACTCCTGAAAAGGCAAAATATGATGAGCTTTGCAATAGAAAATTAAAATTAAGTTACTAAAATATCCGACTACTACTAAAAATTAGTATACAAAGGCTAGTAATTTTAATCTTTTACTTGATCATTAATTTTTGCCTCTTAAAAGAATTTTTGAAATTATATATATAATTTCTGTATTTTATTTGCGTGTCAACCATATGCATACAGATTTTTGGCATGTAGTGCTATTTTGAATATTAATTTTAATTTAATAAATTTGTTTTTTGAAAAGCCTCCACTTCGGCGAAGAATATTTTAGTTTTGTTTCCAGTTCAATTTATAATTTCGTTCAGTTTCTGTTTCACTTATAGAAGGATTTTTTTTTAGGTTTTTGTATTTTAAAATACTGTGCATACCAGAGCTCTATTACATCCAGGTTTTGGATTATACAACAAAAATTGTAGATTTAAAAACAATCTTCTTTTATATTATACCCACCTTGTTGGTCGACATTTGAGTGTATGGAAACAAAAGCACTTATAGCAGGATAAGTAATTGATCCTAGTGAAGCTAAAATACCGGCAGCCCACATCATCCTAAACGCATAAAAAGCATTAAATTAGTAAACCTTCCCTTACAGAAGATACCGATCCTACCATGTTTGACTACCAAACCCATACCACAGCAGTTGCATCATTTCAAATATTAACCCTATTATTATTGTACGTTTTGCACCAAGCACTCTGTAAGCAAAAGATTAATGTTAGTAGTAGAATAATATTGATATTATTAATAAACTCACTTCATTAAAAAGCCTAGAATTAATTGTATAAGAATACTCAAGATTCCAACCACAGCTATGAAAATTGACACCTCAATTGAGTTAAAACCCATTTTTAGCTTTAAATAAACAAATATACAAGAATATTGGCCAGCTTCCGGCAAGTATGATAGTAATACTGTGACGCATTGCATTAATATTGTGTGATCCATGCCAACTTTTCGCAATGCCTGAAATTTTACCAAGCAATCAAAAACATTGATTGGTGTGTGATTGTGATCTAATTACCGCAAATGGATCTGCTTGTTCCCAGCTTATAGGTGCTCCCCATGAACTAGGTCTCACTTTTTCAGGTAGGCTCTCTGGAACGGCTACTAGAATAAAGAAGACATCTAGGACGGCTATTGCAGTTGCGAGCGCAACCACCAACGTATCGCTATAAATCTCCATTAGATAGGCTCCTAGCGCAGGAGATATAACCTAGGAGAGGAAGCGCGAATTAGTAATTAATAGAAAATGCGATAAACCATTTTCTTTCCTACCAAACTGGCTGCAAAGGTAGCCGAGACTAGACCATATGCTTTTGACCTATCCTCAATTGTGGTTACATCAGCTACATAGGCAAAAACTACTGAAAACGTTACAGCAAAAACGCCACTTATTGAGATCATCGCAAAAAACCACCAGGTGTTGATGGTCATTAAAGGAATGGGGACGCAGGTGAAGAAAACCGTGATGAGGAGAAAAAACTTGCGCCCCCAAATGTCCGACAGGGCTCCGATCAAGGGAGCGCTTAAAAATGAAAGAATGCCTTTGATGCCCATTACAAGTCCGTTCATGAGGAAGGTGTGATCCGGAAATGTTTGGTTCAAAACCTGTAAGAAAAATAAGATTAAAATTATGCCTTGGTTGTTTTTTTCTTTTCTTTTTTTTTCCTATTGTTTATATGGGAAATAATAAGGGATGATAAGTGCCCAATATTTAGCACATTATTATTATCTTTTCCGGAGTGTGCAAAAATGCCCTATCTGTATGTACAGGGTACCATCTATACGTAAAATTTAAAATTTTTAAACACTAACATGACTTTAAATTTAAGAAAAAGTAAAAAATGTTTTTACTTTATGGGAGCTTATAGGCAGTTCAAATTTTCTAAAGAAAAACTATTCTCATATTTCAGTAGAATGAACGTTTAAAAACATGTTCCATTCTATACGAAGTTTCGCAAAATAGCGAATTCTAATTTTGAATACAACTCTTAATATCAATTTTCTCCAATTTCCTGTAAAATGAAAATTTTTGAAAATCTCTATCGTTAAAATATAGTCAACTATTTTTATTATTTGATTTACTTTTAGAAGCTAAAAGATCAAATCCCTTTTTTTTCGAAAAAAATTGTTTTTATTGTAGTTAGTAAGGCGGCAGACACAAAATTATTGGACATTTAATAAATAGTTTAAAAACATGTTGTTGCTGTTAAAGAGCCCACTTAATTTATTTGTTCGTTCATTGACTTAGGCAAAACAGAAAAAAAAACAGTATTTCATTTTATACTTACTAAAATATTATCCCAAAATCATTTTCATTCTCTCCGGTAAATTAATAAATCATTAAATTCTATTCTACATCCTGTTGCGCATTTGAAAAGGTTCTGGCTTTTACAGAGATAAGAATAATTTCGTATACCGTCATTAAATATAATGAACCTTCTGTTACATAAATGTCCCGAATGGTTCCTAAGAAATAATTTCATAATTCAGTGCATATGCCGGAACACGAGTCCATAATTTTATCACCGGTTCCTTCTTTTGTATCAAATAAATGTGGCACTAATTTTAAATACGACAATTTGCTAATTCTGTTTATTTAATAAAGAGGCAACTATTCTTATTTTGATTTATTAGGATTTATTGTGTATAGATCAGAGCTTATAACTAAATTCTTTAACTACAACGTATGAAAATTTCTGAGGATGGTTATCTAGGAAAATTTACAACAATGACAAACAATATGAGAATATAGCAATGCTATAAGAAGCAATAAAAGAAGCTTGGGTAAATATTCCTCCACGCATTTATAAAAATTTATATGAACCAATAAAAAATTGAAGTTATTAGGAATGATGGTACATCTATCCATTGTCGATTAATAAAATAAATTAATTAACTGTGCGAAATTCCACGTAATTGTACGTTTTCTACAATGTACCTATTCAGTTGCTGCGCTTTTTTATGCACGATTTTAGAAAAATGCATCCTGGTAAACGCTGCGATTATTCTAGAAACTACATTTTATGATTGGAATTTCAACAAGTAATAAAACCATTATCGATTTGTTTCGCTATACCTCTCCGGCTTCTGAAAATATTAGGGTGTACCTTCCCAATTGCTCGCCAGTGTATGTACTTCTAGATAATTAAAATCGATTTTAGTCGAACTTTGACTATTTTGTAACTATATGTATTATGCTATGAAGATTTTTTTATTAACATTTCTCTTATATTTCGCACAAATTTTCGATTATATTAAATATAATAACATCTCGTATTTACGGTTGAGTTTAATTGTTAACGATTAAGTTTGTTTGACTAAGCAAATACTTACGGATATAACTGGCATCGTCAGCAGGCCCCATGCAAAAAACTCTAGAAATATCACAACCAAAGCATGGTAGACGCTAGGCTCGCCTATCCCAGAACTCTGCAAGGCAAAAAGAGTAAAAGGTTTATTTTAATCATATATAGAAGTAATCACTGCGGATAAATTATACAGGGATATTTAAATAAAACAGGTGACGAATGACTTTGCTACATGCGAAATTCACTGCCGCAATGTAGGAAAGCATAACTTTAAAAATTGTGAAAGCCGTAGGGGGAAAATTTTTGGCAAGAGCTTACTGGCACCCACCATAGAATAGCATAAAAGTGCATAAATTCGTTAGATGGGGTGGAAATCTGCGGCCCAGACATATAGCAGCTTTTACCAAAATAACATAACCCAGCAACAGCGGTATGAGACATTTAAATGCTAAGCAGCGCAGCAACTCGTAAATATCTGTGCAGAGTGGTATATCTGTTAAAAGCCGGGCGTTTCACTTGTTATCGTCCGATTCGAATGACAACTTTGACCAATTTATTTGAATTAGCCTGATAGCAGCACTCTGCATTACTATTGACCTTTATGTGCCTTGTTTTGTCGGCGTGTTGAATCAACGTAATGCACCCTGTGCACTCTTGCTCAGAACGAACGTTATAAAGTTCCAAGATTTGATTACATTTAATCAATTAGGGGAGTGTTTTATTGAAAGTATACCGACTGCTTCCCTAGGTTATTTTTATTTTATCAGGCAGTGAACATAATTTAACCTACTGTTATCATTGCAGTTTTGTACGTTTGCCTTTAAACCAGCAGGATATTTTTGAGTAATAGTCAATATTTTTCACTATAAATCTCACAGTTCAATAATACGTCACAAACTGAATAACATTCATTGAGTTACTTTGAAAATCTGTATCCGTTACATTTAAAAATTTCAGATTTCTTATCATAATTAAAATAAAAGTGAATTTATTTTGCCAATAAAACCCTGCATACACTGTATAATGTAAAATTAATCAAAAAGGTGTTTTTCTCAGAAACAAATAAATAGGAAAATACGAAATAATGAAACTAGAAATAGAACCAAATCGTCAATATCAATAAACCAATAACTTCATAAAGTAACGACATTAAGTCTTCTTACATCAGCATATTTTTGTTGTAGAAATGGACCGTAAAACTTTATAATAAAACATATTTTGTTTGTACTTTAATCGCAGTTGTGCATTGCAATATTTTGATTCATCCAAAAATAAGCATTTTGAAATGAAAAAAGAAACAAACCAAATTTCATAATAACTTCTGAAAAAATGTGAAAAAGTATTGTTTAACGTTACCGGCCAAATCCTATTTTAGGACTAACTAGTTTTTTCCCTTCCAAATTGATGATATTCATTAAATTAAAGCGCAAATGCGTGCTTGTCAGCAATTCATTCTTCCTCAATTGACTAATCATCATAAGGAAGTATTGCCGACAAGCACGTATTTAAGCTTTATGTGGGTAGTTGATCCTAAAATTGATTTTACTGACAACATTCACATATAATCCTGCAAAGCCATTTTTTTACACGATACTCGCATGCATGAAATCGATTTATTTAGAATACTCAAAAACTTATTATAATTTTTTGTAAAAAAAGCATTATTAATAGAATATCAATATTTAAAAACTATAGCACCTTGCAATGTTGAAAGATCCTTCGTATCATTTCGATAATCCGAATTTTTGGCTTAAGTTGAACGACCACCTGCACCGGCTGCTGTACAGTAGAAGTTGACTGCGATTGCGCCAGGGGTGTTTCAATATTGTTTGTGTTACTATGCGAACAATGTTTTTCCGGTGAATTGCAATTGCAGTCAACAAGTGTTGATGTTGTTTCCGCGGATGTTACTGATGTAACCATCGAAGAGGATTCAGCATTTGAGGCAACTGACAGCAGATTCTTTTTTGGTGATTCTGGCATCGCAACTATTGTTGGAATGCTAGTTCTAGTAACATTATCACAGGTACAAGTAACAGTTGTGTCACTGTTACTACAACTACAGGAACATTCTGTGGAAGTTGGATTATCGTCGACATCATTTTCGATTGTATCGCTAATATCTGTTGCGGACGGCGAAGCTGTTATCCTATTTTCCATTTTGTTAATTTTATTGGCTTCTTATTTTGGTAAGATTGTTTGTTATATTTATATAAAATTTCTTTTTTTTTTTTTGATTAAACAACAAACGTATAACTCTTTATAAATAGCTATTTTATTATAAAATGTTACTTTTATTTTCTTAAGTTTAATCGCACCAGCTATCCATCACCTGAATTATTTCAGGAAAAATAACCTTTTCCAACGTGGAACTAACGCAATCACAGCATCGACATGAGTTGAAAGACGCTTCTTTGGTTCGCGGGCCCGCCTTGACCAGCTTATTACTTTTCGTTACACTTTTATTATCCCATTGTTCCTTTTAAAATTAGGCACTTTGCATACACTTTCGCGCAACAGTCAAAGTCCAATTTCTTCAGTTGTCATTATGGGTGCGAATTTATTGTCTAAATATACAAATTCGTACAAAAGATGATCCTGGGAATATTATTTAAATTAGCAGTCTGTATTTACTATTCGCAGTGATTTTGTTGGTTCATTATAAGTAGCAAATTCTACTCAGTATTATTATTATATACCCCTATGTTCAGTGTCAGCGTTTTCCAAATAAAATAAGGATGTGGATTTCAAATATTTTGTCAAACTTTATGAATTCAATCTGAACTTTATGGAATTCTTAGAATTTTCATACGAAAATGCATTTTAAAGTATATAAGGTATTTGTTTATGATACAACTACTACTCCAGTTGGAGTTTCTTTAGTCTTTCAAAATCAACATAACCAAGTGCTACGCTAATACTCAACAACTTATTGTAAACTCCTAACTTCTAATATTTATATTTATTTTTATATTTATACTTCCATGTTATTATTTCTTACGCACACTTATATTAAAACAATGTACGATTTTGTAAAATTGCCACTGGGCATAGAATAAATAAATAAACTTTGAATACCAAGACCAAGAATAACTCAATCCACTTTTGCGAACTGATGCCAAATTGTTAAAATACGCCTTCTTTTTTACCGGATATCTTCACAGTGAATCATCACTTTATCTTGCACCACAGAAGACCTAAATTGATATCGGATAAATAGACTTCATCAAAACAGAATGATTTCCCAACGTTCTAACAAATTTAGCCTTGAAACGAGACATATAATCGATAACAAAACGAAACGAAACCAAAAACTTTTTTTTTAAAAATATCCCTAACAAACCGTCTAGCCCCCAATGTATTAGAATTAGCGCCACATTTCGTTAGGCAGAACTGAAACAACTATAGCTTAGGAAAAGCAAAACGACCAGAGCTGATTACTTCACCGAAAATATTCCCTGGCAGAGCACCAAAACTTAGCGATTCGCCCGCTCGATTAATTATGTTTGCTGCAATGCAATTTGATATAACGTGGTCTTATCTCGCCTTTGGCCTACCCGAAGATATTTTTGCTAATAAGGTGCTCGCTAATTCTCCTGATTACGATTTATACTTCGGGGTTGGAGCGCGTGTCTGCAGCGGCTTTGGTGAAAATAAATGCGACGAAGACCTACTTATCCGGCGCGATTAACCAGCAGAAGATGCTCGCAATCTTAATTCTTACTTGTGGAGCTCTTAATTGCGAGACTGCGAAGAGAGAGGTTACAATTTTCTAGATTCCTTTCCGGCAGCATAAGGCAAAATAAAACAATATCTATGAAAATTCATCTTCGATGTTAAAAGCCGGGGAAAATATGGTGCTCTAGTTTTCCAACAAAAGAAAAATCAATGCTCAGAGTAGTTTCTGAGATACTCGGAAATACTTATGCAATGTTTCGGACTGTTTGTAAGCATATTTATAAAAGTCCCATTACCGTTTCGCAAAAAAAATTCACTTCTTGTGCCCGTAACTAAAAATCAAAAGCATTTTAATACGAGTAGGGTTTCCTTAAGGGGTCACATACATGCAAAATTTAAAGAAAAAACAATTATTTTCTCATTTTTGATTATTTTTTTATATGTTTCATTTAGTAACGAAATTATAAACGATTACTCTGGCCTCACAAGTTGGCTATCACAATCTTTTTCAAATCTTCAAAATTAAATTCTTTA
Source organism: Philonicus albiceps (assembly GCA_963969385.1). Lineage (NCBI taxonomy): Eukaryota > Metazoa > Arthropoda > Insecta > Diptera > Asilidae > Philonicus > Philonicus albiceps. The sequence goes on from OZ017772.1 coordinate 60,658,747, forward strand.
TAGTTACGAAATTTGTAATAAAAAATCAGTTTTTTTTTCAAAATGTTATAATGAAGGGGAAGCCTTATTATATAACCTTCCTCAGAAGTTATGTTGCCCTTTAAAAATATACCCTGTTCTAGGCATACACTGGAAGAATATCTATCAGTATTATTTTATAAATATAGTAGCATAGTCGTACGCTTGTATAGTTCAATTGTTTTATTGCCGTCGCGAAAAGTTCAGGTACTTTGTTGTAAATACCCGTTAAGGGTTGAAAAAAATTCACTTTCAATTTGGTGACTTTTAATTAAAATTACTTAATTTATAATTTTGCCGCACCAGGTAGCACCAGGATTGCATCCTTTGCACCGGAGCTGATACAAGGCCATAAAAATCGGAGACTGAAATTTAGAAAAAAACCACATATCTTGGATTGAAGAGTGGAAAAGGGTAATTTTTAGTGATGAAAAGAAATTCAATTTAGACGATCCAGACGGCCAATTTTATTGGCACGATTTAAGAAAAGAAAAAGAGATAATGATTAGTCGTAATTTTGGAGGCGTATCAGTGATGATTTGGGCTGCTATTTTCTTCCATGAAACGACTCCTGATGTTTCATTACGCATAAGATAAATTCCGAAAAATTCACTGAACTTCTGGAGAACCTTCTCATCGAATTTGGTGAAAGTTTAATATTTCAGCAAGATCACGTATCAACACATTCCAAAATTTTCAAAAATATTGAACCTTTGTCATAGCCGGCTCATAGCCCGGACTTAACTCCCATCGAAAACTTATGAGCTATCCTTACCAGGAGAGTTTGTAAAAATGACCGACAGTTCAATAATGTTTCAGAACTCAAATTGAAAATTATTGAGGAATGGAGAAAAATAGATAAAAAAATATTTGCAAATTTAATTTTGTCAATGACAAGAAGAATATTTGAACTATGTAAGACGCGCGGTAGCTCTATGGATTTTTAATTTATTTCAAATTAAATTAAAATGTGAGAAACTTAAAGTGATTTTGTGTCTATTTCCCTTCCCAAAACTCCTAATTTTTATAAATTTGATAGCTTTTCAACACTGTTCACTAAAACTAAACAAATTTAACTATTAATAAAACTTTTAACTATTAATGCTAAATATGCTACTGAGTTATATTTTATAAGTTAGTTCTAAAATATCCGAGCAGTTTGTACATAATTACAAAAAGGTAAGTGATCTTTTAGCTATTTCCTCCACTGTAGTAGTTAATATAAAAAAAAAATTATAATTGAAATCCTATAAAACGGAAATTCTTTGAAAATTCTGATTTATTTTTGCGCTTTCTTCAACTGAAAGCATTTAACATGGCATGGCGAAAATAGAGTAAATTGCTCTTCGCATCATCGCATCTGTGTGCTGATAGCTGCCGCAGCATCCCTGGCATTCATATAATTTATCTTCGCTAGACTCTTCTTGAATTTTCAATGAACTTGACCGAAGTACTAACATTTTAAATTTTTTGCTGACCCGCACAGATAAGTACGGAAAAATATTGACGCGATCAAGCATGAGACGAGACGACAAATAATATTTTTACCAAGGTGCGGCCTTCTGAGATGGGAGATAACTTCTCTGACTAAATCATGAGTCAGTAATTTGGGTTATGTCAGATGATATTGTTTTGAATTTTTCCTTATTATCACATATAAACATATCAAAATTTGATTTTATAATTGTATTATAGATTCATTATTTAATTCCAAATTAAAGGTCAAGAGGATCAAAAGTTCTGTAGCCGAATTAGTGATTAAATTAATCAAACTTTCTACACTATAAGGTGATCCGAAACAACAGAACTTGCAATTTGCGCAATACTACAATATATATAATTTTCCCAATGTTCAATACATGGTTCTTTGGACCACGATTTGATTAGAAAAATTTATAGATCAAGTAATTTTATAAAATAGTGAAATCGAATGTCTGGAAAGAGATTTAATGATTCGAACCCCATTTTATTTTTATCTATAAAATACTAATCTTAATATTTTAAATCCTAAAATACCTTCTGAAAATGACGGAATAAGCACTATTAATTAGAATTCTTAATTCCTTTTTCAAGGATTTTTATTTCAACGACTAAAGCTTGATGAAACCATTATAAAGGAAACTTAGAAATTAGTTCGCTAAATAAGTTTCAGTGATATAAAAATTCCAAACTAAACATTTTTGAAATATGTATTATAACATCACTGTAACAGTTACCTTCATAATCCAAAATAATGAGTCAAGCGTTATCAGTGTAATCAAATATTAACAATTTCATAGTAAGCGATCTTAAAAGTAAACACAAAACAAAGATAAGCCTCTTATTCAACAAAAGTGGGAGATATCATAGATTAAGCAAATATTAACGCAACCGAGAACCTCCATTCTGGATGTTATAATTTTTTACTCCGTTCGTATTTTAGTGTTGCTAGAAGGAAATATGCATCGTAGTCGTTAACTACGACATTACAATTCAAGAATAATTCAACAAATTAGGCAAAATATTCGAATTGAATAATTGCATAGCCCAGGAAACCACAACTATAGCAACAAACAACACAATCAGAACATTTTTTAAAACGTTAAAAATTTCAAACCGTATACTTTTAAAAAATTTCTTCTTTAAAGAAACGATAATAAAAAATCCGAACAATTTCTTGCTTTATACAGAAGGGAAGAAAAGGCGAAAAATTTCAGAACATTTCATAACTTTCTTTCTCAGTTTCAACCCCTTTAAGGTGCACTAGGTACTATAAATTTACATAATTAGTGTAATAAGGAAAACGAAAAAAAGTAGTGCCCACATATTTGAACAAAATGCAATTAAATTGCTCGTGTGTATTGTTTCGCTTCTTGGCAGCCAAGGTAATTGGACAATTTGATGGAAAATCTATATTTGTCCAATTTCATGGTCGTTAACATAAAAAAAAAACCCCATTACGCTTTACTACTTCGGTAAATAAATTTTGTTCACGCCTATTATCGGAAAAATTATATGACGCTTTATTATTTATTCAGTCTTTAATTCTGTCTCTCTAGGTTTTTATGGGCTAACACCTTAAAATTTTGGTATTGAATGACTGAATGAGAGTAGTGTGTGTGTGTTTTTTTAAAATTACTAATTGGAAAGCAATAAATTGTTTTGATTTTCAATATAAATTGCATTAAAATCGACTATTATTATTGCCATCTATCACTTTTGAGCTAATATTACGTTCCTAAAGCAGCCCTTAAGGATTTAACCTGTTAAACAACTTTGAACCCCTTTTTGGGCACACATTTTTGTAGTAGATGAATTCTTACAAGCTTTCGTCGCTTATTTCGAACCCGCTGTCAGAAAATTTAAATTAAAAATAGCGGATCCAATATGGCATACGAAATATCGGAAACTGTTGGATTTCTCTGAAAACTGGTAAACAGGTAGTTTAGAGGTCGGTGATTATGAATCTATCATCAGATTTTCAAAATTCAAAATGACGAATCCAATATAGCGTACGAAAATTCGAAAAATTGTTGCTGCTGAATCTGAAGAATCAGCAACTCTAAATAACTATTTTCATTAAAATTTTCGTAGTTTCACATATTGATTGCTGCCATATTGAGTTCGCCATTTAGAATTCCTTAAATGTGAAATTAGAATCTTAATCAGCGACCCCAAATACCATACCATACCAAATTTCAAATGATTATTCTATAAAAAACTTCGTCGATAATAAACTTTTTCGATAGAATAAACGCTTTTTTGTATTTATGTCTACTAAGCTGTTTTACATATTCTTTTATCACTAAAGCGACAGGAAATAGGAAAAATCCCGAAACCTTTGGTGTAAAAAACTAAAAACACTTTCCTTTTAAGAACGGAATAATTGAACACAAAACCTAATTCACGAATTTAATGAACGAACTTTCTCAATAACAATTATAATTTTCTCAAAGCATAGAGATAAACTCATCAATAAATTTTAAACTTATTGTATGAAAATGCGAAATGAATGAATGAAATGTAATCTGTTCTAATTTGCCAGCAAATTGAATATTATTTTAGTCTTCGAATGCAATTCGAGTACGTGCCATGGGCAAGCAAGCAAATAACCACTGGCCACCCAGGAATCGTTCAATGACATTAATTGGACGAAAAAGCCAAGTGGATGCAAACCATTTTCATTCAATTTATAATTTCCTAGCTTAGCTCTAAACTGACGTAATCCATTCCGAATGAAGAATTGCGGTTGCTCCGCCATGGTTAATTGGTTTGATGTGGGACACTTTCTTTTGTGAAACTGATAAATGGCAATTTAGGTCAGTGTTAATGTCTTGTTACACTTGACCCTTAATACACCTTAATATGCAAATTCTCTAAAAAATTTACATATACAAGTAAATAATAAGTGATTGCTATAGAATTTTGTCTAGTTATACTTAAATTTTTAAGTTTCAACAGTTCTAAGATAAAAATTATTGTTTAGTAGGGTACTAGTTCTATTCACTGTTCGCACATAGTCCACTATAAATGTTCTCATTATTTCCTTATTTATAGTCTATAACAAAATTTTCTTTACTTACGAATGGTCATAAATTAATGTAGTTTACAATTTCTGTTTTTAGCAACACAATAGTATTAAGCGGAAACACCTACAAGAATTCTAAAACAGAATTTATTTTGCAAAATACACTCACAATATCTAAAATAAGCTCTTATTACAGCCATTACCCATAACACATTGTCTGGAAGTTGAGAGCGTGCCGGCCGGCTGCTTTAAGATTACAAAACTTTAAATTATTGCACAACTGAAAATCTATTTTTACTCCCATCCGTATAAACGAATAAGATATTCCAGATTTATAAAAAAGAAATGTATTTAATTTTTACTGAAACTTTATAAATATAACTAAAACTCGCTGCCACTACTTAATGGACAACAAATTTATTGATTTTCATTTGCAAAAAAAAAAGACAGGAAACTTTCTTTCAACGGCACGCAAGAAGAATTTCAGGAACGAATCAATGCTTAAACTTAATTTTCTTAATGGCCGACAACTCAAACTTTCTTCCATTAGTTGCCTAGTTTTGATTAGTTTTAATTAAGCGGTGTTCTAAAGGTAATTTAATTCAGCAAACTTTGCGACTAGCTCTTTACCAGCCTGAAACTTAAGAACCTTATGCTGCAAGAAATTGTTTACTTTGTTATTTAATGACACTAAATTTGAGTTTCGTGGTTTGGTTTATTTCAAATCCATTACTGTTGTTAAAACTGTTTTAATATTGACGAGAATGGTATCGATTTCAGAATAACAACGATCGATTATTTTCTATTCATATTTTCATTTAATATGCATAAAAATAAATAAATTATTGAACGCTAATTAAAATTTTGCTGGTAAAACGATAAATTTTCCTGAAGCTAGTAAAATGTTTCCATGGTAACTACTTACAATGTTAAAATAGAATTTATTTATTTATATTCATTCAACAGGACCCCACAACCAGAAATAACAAAGAAAAGCATACAGAGTTCGAATTGTCTATCGAATCTTCTCCTTTTCAAGTCGCTCAAAACTAGGAATAATTTATGAATGGCTAGAATGAAAGCAAAAAGCTGCATTTAAAATGAATAAATATCTTTAGAAATGCAATTAATATCTGAAATAATATAATTATTTAATATATTTTTTTTTAACGGGTTTATTTTGAAAAATAGAGATCAACGCAACGCGCAAGTATAAAAAAGTATTTTCATATTTTAAAATACAGTTCAAGGTCAATTAAAAATACAAAAAATAGCCAATGTTCCACGCTTTTCTAAAATAATACTGTCTGTAATTTGAAAATCAAGAGAATTTGTTGGCAAGTGACACATTTTGAGAGAACGACAAAAACTTTATTGAAGTATATTTTTCGGCGGCTTTCAAATGCTTTTATGTTTTACGATAATATCATTTATATCCCAAATAAAAAATAGCTTAGACAGGCTAATTTAATAAAAGTTACTTAGCTATCGAAGGTGTTACTTCGATATGACCCAACAAGTGGATTTCGGAGCAAATTGAAATAGTTCAATGTTTCTATTTTTCTCAAATCCGCATCGTACTAATTGCCATCTTTAATTGGAATTAAAAGTCCTTTAAATATGTTAGAAGTTTTGTAACCTAAACAAGAGAAGAGCTACATAAATTATTCTAAAATTCTGTCGAAATTGGTCTTACTGGCAATTAATTAATTCTACCGAAAATGCGGACTAATTACAAAAATAATAATACTAAATAAACAGACAAATAAAGGTTAAAATTGTCTTACAAGTATTGATTTTGTTTTTTCTTCAATATGTAATTCGTCAAAATTTCTAGAAAATACTTATGTTGAGTTTGACTTATTTGCTATTGGGGTATTATTCTTCCTTTATAAAAGTACATTTTAAAGCTTTAAATAAAAGAAAATTTAAATTACTCAGGTACCTTATTATTAATTAATAGACGACTGATTTAAGTTCAAACTTGTAATTACCAGAAGATATAGACCAGCACTAAAAAATTTATAAAAATAAGACTGAACATAAATCAAAGACAAAAGGTGTATTTACTAATGACCGGAATCTTAGTTTAAATTAGGGCCTTTTAAAAGAAATGTAAAACTTTACATTGTGTAGCTTTTCCCCATCACACACAGAACAGAAAAAGGACAATTTTAAGTTTAAATTAATGGGTTCACATTACAAAGGGCGTCCCCAAAATATAAAATAAAAAGGCGTTGACAAGGCTCCACGGGTTGGTTTCTATTGCAACCATGAACGCAGATAGACACCAAAACTCCTTGTCGATGGGACGCTTCATTCCCTAAACAGGATATTAATTGCTTTTGATATACATGCAAGGCCTGAACCCGTATTTCGTCAGTGCCGGCAGGAGCAATTATTATTTTAGCCTTTTGTGCTGCCTCTGCTTTTTACAAGGTTAATTTCATATTCATGCTGCATAGCGCATTATCCGAATTGTCTTTCTACCTGGTTTGTTTTAATAACACCACAAATAATAGTACAATAATGTCCCACTTCAGTATTCGATCCAAATTATTTAATGCACGGATCATTTAGAGTAATTTGAATTAGGGAAACCACTGTCCTGTAAGAATACCATATTTTCTTCAGAAAAAGTATTTCTAAATTCAAATGTTTTCTTAAGCTTTTATGATATTTCTATGGTGTACAGTACAGTACTACAGTAATATTATAAAGAGGTAAAATTTGTAACTTTGGATGTAGGAGATAATCTCCGAAACTACTCATCCGATTTTTAAAAAAATGTACCCAATATTTAGAATTGACATTCAGGGTGGACATAGGCTTTATATTATTCCGTTAAAATAAAAGGACTTTTCGTGGAGACCAATTTTCTTGTTTGTTTCTTAATCACGCCTAAACGCTTGGTCCGATCATTTTCATTTTTTCAGTGAAGGCTCTACATATTCCTACCTTACATATAGGCTACTTTTGACGGACCCAAGTTACCGGTAAAAATTTGTACTTGTTATTTGGGCAATTTTGGAGGAAGGAAAATTATATTTTAATGCTAACTGCTTTTAGTCCTAATTGCGAATCTTCAATGAATTTAAGTGAAATTTACTACTATGGTTATTTTGAGGCCACTAATTTCGAATCTACTATCAAAATTTATAAATTCAAAATGAGTGACGCAATATAGTGACCAACATTTTTGGAGTCTAATGAATTTAAACGAAATTTATTTACGGGGCCATTGATTTTGAATCTATATATATACATATATACACTATGGAGTTTTTGGGGATACTGATTTCGAATCTATCATTAAAATTTCTTAATTTAAAATGGTCGATCCAGTATGTCGACTGAAATTCCGCAATTTCAAGTAATTTTAATGAGAATTAATACTTAGGAGTCTTTTGGGCTATAGAATTCAAATCTACCAAAATTTATGATGGTGGACTCACCATTTCTTATTCAGATAGCATTAAAATATAATTTTCCTTCTAAATAATAAATTTTCTTCTTGCACCAAAAGTTTGGTTCATTGAATATTTTAATTGTAAAGATTTCCTTCATACAAATTGTTACTGAAAATTCTCCTTCCTTCTTGGTGCTATAAAAACCAAGATTTATACTTTGAAGCAAATTTTGCATTTGCTCATGAAACAATAAATTAAATTAACTTTGAGAGAGGAAATGAAACCAACCCGCTGTCGGCGAATTACATTGTTTTTATTTCTTTGGTGTCTTATTTGAGCATAAGGATCACTCAACATTTCAACAATCTTCAAATTTTGCATACCAAATAAAATGTATTTCACGCCTGCATTAAATGGCAAATACAACTATAAATTTTATACTTTGATATCACGAAAATGAAGCGAAATACACGAATTTGTTTTGCAAATATTTGTTTTTTGGGCATTATAAAATATTTCAGTACTTCGATAGGAAAACGGTTTCAGAAGTATTTCGCCGAAATAAAAATGATAAAACATATAAAATACAGCGAAATGCATCGATTACTATGAAATCTTTTCTTGAAGCCAATTTCTAGGGAATTAATTAATTTATTAAAAAAACATAATATCTAAGGAAATAAGGAAGGTTAATTCTTTTGTTCATGACAAGTTTATAAATATGAACAAAAAGCATTTTGTGTTGAGAAACTAACTCCTGCAAATTATCTGTGATTTTTTCGTGCCAAGTAAAAGCAATGGCAGTGTCGTTTAGATTTTACGGCCGTAAAAAATTTCAATGAAAAAGGCAATTTCCTTCACTGCTTCTATAGTCATCGGGCAGCATTTGTATCAATCGAATGAAGTCAACTTCTAAACTTCCTGAATGTTACATTTAAATTAATGTTATTTCTAAAATTTAAATAAGTACGTTTATTTGAAAATAATGTAGTACAAAAATGATTACTCATGTCTTTTGCCACATTAAGTGAATACTTCTCAAGTACAAAGCCTCCTGGTGCCTCTTTCGATGTCGCAAGGTGCCCAAAATAATTCGTCACCAGCAAAAACGAAATGATGTTCAGAATTTGCCACCGCGTTCGTTCGTTATGAATTCATTTATCTGGAGACTCCAGACGGATGTGTTTCGAGGCGATAAGAGAGAGAGCAGATAATCTGCAATATGCAAATGTTACAGAAAGTGATAAAAATGGCTCGGGTGCCCACGTAAACCGAACGGGCTCAGACCCTCGACATGTTCAGAGGCCTATTTATATTCAGTCAAAGTCTTATTTTAGCAGCTCCGCCAATTATTTAATAAAAACAGTTTCGTAGAACAGCTGTTGCCATTGTCCGACGCTCTCGATGTTGTGTGTGACCACACACGCTTTCGCAATTTATGCCAATTTGCATAATTTCCCAAAGAACCCAGACCCCAAGTATATTTTATTTCTCCAACTAGCTGGTGGGTTGAGTCGGGTACGAAAAATCCCTTACGCAAGGTCAAGCGAGAAATTCTGTCGGCGACATCCAGTCTCAAGCAACCCACTCGGGCGGAGGGATGGTGGGATCTGTGTTTTCACAACAAAGCTGAGGAGGGGTGGCCAGCGAACTACGGCAGCTGAAGGACTCAATGGGAAGGGTTTACAAGTGGGGAGCGGTGTAGTGTGCAGACCGATCCTTGCATAAGGGAGGATTCTTTGAGTTACGACAAGAATTGATTTCTCTGACCCCTTCCCCCCTGGTCTAAGGAGGGACAGTGGAAGACACTTCGACGTCGCGAGTTTTTAAACCAACAAAATCACTGGAATTCCTTGCGTTATATAAAAGCACTATCGAGCAATTTTCTATCACAGGACACTCAAAATAATCACTTTTTTCCTTTTCCTAAACGCTCAATTTATTTTATTTCGCCCCTTTTATTGAGGGGAGCCCTACACCACTGATAAAAGTACATCTTGGGGCGCACTCACTGGGGATATTTGTGAGAGCACTCCGACATAAAACAGCAATATGCGATTAATATTTACAAAATCCCCGTTCAAAAGGTACGAATTTCATACAAAATCACAACTAAAATCCATTGAAAACAAAAACTTTTCCCATCCAAACTAAATGGAAAGATTCTAACCGGGCACGTCTCTCTTTCGTCGCGTAAAAAAGACGTCTGCGTTTTTACAAAACGTCAAAAAATTAGCGAAAGAGGCTGCCTCCTCTATCTGTGCAGGATTATTGTTTTCATCCAGCTTCGACCGTTCCGTTCCTGTAGAAGGCCCACCAGTCACCAACACCGCAACATTTCACACATTCGTCCCAGCATTATGCAAAGGAACAAAAGTGCGAAATTAGCTTTCGCCCGCACTTTGCAGAACCAACACTTTCTGAAGATGCGCAAAGGCTCTCCATATTATCGTCTTTTTTCCCGTTATAATTGAAAAAAGCTTTTCCCAGAGGCGTTACCACAGCAGCTGCAAAGCTGAACAAACTACAAGACTGCTCGCCGAAACGCTACTCACTCAGGAAAATATCCACTCAATTCAAAAACAACGGAATTGCGAATATCTTCTTAAGTGCAGTTTTCTCAATAGAGGAGCTTTTAAGAATGAAAGCTCCGCAGAAGAAGTGCCTCTACGCATGGAAGGACCTTGCAATTACACTGCCGTTCGGAATTTCTTTTAACCCCGACATCGTAGACTGTTCCAATGTTTACTTAACCTTCGATTCCAAACATCAATAATAAACAAAGTAAACACATTAAATATAGTGATAAAGTCTATAAATTCACTCATACTTATTTATACTAAAAGTAGGCGGATATTTACTAGCGAAGCATTTTATTTCGTTCCAACTATGTGTCCAAGAATAAATAATAGACTAACATACCAAATTACTATTTAAAAAACATCAATTAACCCACATCATAAATCATTAGCTGACCTGCACCAAGTATTGTCTATACATAAAATATAACCCCTTTGTCCAACAATAAAATTTCTCCAGTCGTTTGCTCAATTCAGCGCTTGCTTCCTTAAGCTGAATTGAGCAATCAATTGCAGAAATGAATTTCTTTAAACGACATGTACGCTAGGTCCATGACGCTTACGATTGATTCGTACAACCCAATTTATTAAGAGATACAAGTTTTGAGACAACCCATAATTGGTATAAGTAATGTCCGATTAAATCGCATGCCAGGTAGTATATCTTCCAAATGGGAGTTTACTCATTATTCTTGTGAAAATTTTAAATTCAGAAAAAGAGAATTTTGCAGAAGAACTCACAGAAACTACGACCAGTAAATAGTTTTGTTTTTCTTTTCCTGTACTTTTTATCCGAGTTTTTAAAATTTCAAAATGTTCGGCATTTTTGAAATATTAAAACCCACTAATTTGAGTTATCTTTTTATTAGTAAAAAACAAAAAAACGTTCTCAAGTTAATGTGGTATGGGCAGTTCAAGATTGTTTGCAAGCAATCATTTAGGTTTTTTAGAATAATATAATGTTTTTGCGTAAAACTAGTAACAGTAGAGAAATCTCTCCCTCAACGTGAACACGTTTGAGTAAAAACCTTAAAAACTATTTTTTTAGATATCGTGTAGAGAAAGGTGTTATGGCGTGTTAGAAAAAGTAATAGTAATAGGGACAATATTTTTGTTTTCATAGTTTTTAACGAACATTTTCAAAAGATTGAAATTTAATTTTGCTCCACCAATTCTCATACAATTTTAACAATAATATATTTCAATATTAACTTCCAAAGTTTTTCAAATAATTTTTTTTTCGATCATTTCATTACAAATGACGTGCTTTGAATTAAATATATCAATTATTTCCAATTATCGAATGTTAATATTCATTTTCAAATTTTTAAAATCAGAAATGAATACGAAACACAATTTTTAATAATTCAAACTTTTCAAAGCATGCTAACTATGCAATGAGGGTTAATCACGTAGGAGTGTTTGTCTGGAGACAGATAGAAGGCTTTCAATTAAACGCAGCGTTTTTACTTTATTAAGCAGTGCAATTATGCCATTTTCTCATGAAAATACTTTAGTAGTCTGCCAAGAGAACTAGGTTGCTTACCACTGAATTCGACCTAAAAATTAAATTGCTTAGAACACCAAATAAAAGATTTAAGAGTTCTTCTAACCAAAACTACCTAATTGTGCTTCTATATAGTAGATTAGTAATTGTCGTAAAATACTTAAAAAATATTGAAGAAAAGCAGACATATTGCTTTAATATAAAGGATGTGCTCTACCAATTGTATATAAGTAAAAATAAACTCCATTGACTAAAAGCACGCAAAGATTTCCTAATAAATAACATCAACATCAACACAAAATTTCAACTCAAGTCCAAATGTTTGTCCTGCAAAATTTAATTAAAATCAGAGAAGTTACCAAGTTTAACATTTAATCCTTATTTTTTAAAAGCATATCGTAATTAAGATTGTCCTCATCGATCCTCTGAGTGTCCGCAACAGCGACATTGATGAGATTAGTTTATTTATTTTAATTAAAACATTTCACGTTTTTTAAAGCTTGATTTTTAAACCATATTTAAAAATACTATTTTCACGTATTTCGGGTATATGTTAGACTTTCTCTTTAATTTTACAGAATTTACTCTGAATCGTGAAATCATGGAAATGGTTAATTTATTGGATATTCTGAAAACTTGATACATTAATTAGGGCATTGCTTTTTTTCCAAACCTGAATTTTTGTGCATACTCTAAACTAAATTTTAAAACCTTTCGAGGCATTGAGACTGAGCTAAAAACAATTGATAAGGAATGCTTGAGTTCTGAGGCAGTGTGTATTTTAATTTTAAGCCAAAAAACACAAACTACAAGAAGTAGCGATGTTTAGATTTAATCATTGGCTTAAAACGGTCATCTTGAGCACTTCTGGCCAAGATTTTGTTGCTGGTTGCGTTTTGTTGTTTCAGTCTGATCATTGCACCTGCAAAAGTTTGGATCACGAGACATAAATCGGGTGGTTTGTACAATTGGCTTTTTTTTGTGTTTGTTGAGGTGGAAGATAGTAGCTAGTGTTCTCTTGGGGGTACATAAGGAAATTAACGAAGTCCAGGTTGTTGTCTCCGTCGATGCCGTCAGCTTCATGAAACAGATGGGGTCTAAAAAGAAATTATTTCCTATTGGACACTCATCATCATGAGGCTGATTCATCTAATTCTAGGTGCCAACACTGAAGTGATGTCGCAAAATAAAAGCTCTGTGATCTGATATCGATGAGATAGCGGACTGAGCGTAGTTTTTACGTAGAGCTCTGTACAATTAAACAATAGCACGCGTCATAGAAAGCAAATTTTCGTTTTTCTGCTCAAAAGTAGAAATTCCAGACCGAAAACGTCTGAGATCGGTATCCTCTGGGAATTCTAGTCCAGTTTTCCCGCTACATTGCATTTCTTGGACAACGAGGCAGCACCTTAAAGGTTTAATTAATTTAAGGGAATTTACCCCGCAGAAGTCGCGCTGCGCTTGGCAGTGCCCTAGCCCGAATGCAAGCAAAGACCGAACTACCGTCCATCGCTCCGCTCGACACCCAGACGACTTGTCAGTTTGATACGTTGATGGCTATGTTTGGTTTGGCAAAAATTAGATAATTTCCTAGCAAAAGACGCCAAATTTGGTCAACAGACACGTCTGTGGTGGTAGAAACTATTTGACCTACCGTAATAACTCCATCCTTTAGCGTATTCCTGTTCCGCAGGACGATACCAATTGGTTTTTTCATGAAAATCTTAGGCATTCTCGTCTGCAGCTGATAATTGCTGTCCCGTCGGAAATTCACAAGTAACTTAGTACACTATCACTGGCATTATCGCGCAGTTATCGAATAATTTCGCCGTACAATTTTCAATTTTGGGAGATATTTATCCGTTTTACAATCGCCAAAAAGGAGAAAAATCTCATCACCGATACCGACAGCGTGTGACATAAAACCAGCACTGAAAATATGACAACTTCAGTTTGTGCGCGATGCTATGCGATGCTGTCAAGTTGTCGCTACGAAATCAGATTGGTTTACATTTTGCAATTGAAATTAATTTATTAGAAAAATATTCCAGTACTTTATAATTTAAACCAGAATAGTCACAGTGGTAAACCCCAATCACATTTGTTTTTAAAAAAGTGGCAAATAATAATAAAATTCCGGGGGAATATTAAAATGAATTGCTTTTGTTTTATGAAAGGAACTATTTAAGTAAAGATCATCAAAAACCGTTTCCAAAATCAAAAAAAAAAAAAAAAAATTGTTTTAAATTTTTATAAAATAACGAAAAATAAATAGGAAGACTAGGTTTGGATCCCCACTGGACAATCTACGAAAGTCGATTCGTCAATCAGCGAGTGATCCAGTTCAGTTTATGTTAGTGGCGGATTGAATCGAAGTCGAGGTTTTATGGCCGAGACTTTAAGCAGTTGGAGGGGGTTAGCGTAAATATAAATTTCGTGCGAATAACGAAAACCGTTTCACGAATTTTAGTTGCAATTGAGGTGTGCAGTGAGTAATTTGAAATGTCTGAAGCAAATGTGAGCGAAACACTTGGAAAAATTAACTTTTCGAGTAAGTTTGGGATGAAATTATCACAGTGCATTTTTACAGAACTTTATTTATACTCAAAATGTAATTAATTTTATATTTATGTTAAGCTCTTTCATCCTTCGGTGTTAATGTAATTCGATTCGATTCTGTTTTATTTGTTTAAAAATGCTTGCATGCTTGCTTAATGCCGAATTCGCATTATCGTTCGAACACAGCAGATCATACCAAGAGCATTTTTGCGATAACTAGGTTTTGTGGGGTTTGAGAGGAAAAAAAGCCAAGAATTCCTCGTATTTATCTTAAGTTTCCTAGTACAAAGGGAAAAAATTAACCCTTTTTGAGTGAAAAAGAGAACGTGGAGTGGCGCAGGCGTCTCAGACTGGATGATCCCAAACGCGGAATCTACGCTTTAAAATAGGGCAATAATTGTTTGTTTCTTTTTCAATTAATAAATGATGATGTTAAGGATATTTTAAAGCTAAATTCCTGGTCTCTGGTGGTAGGCGTAAAGAATATCTAGCCCATGTAACGCCCTCAACGATTTCAGAATTTTATCCTCCTTTCAATATAAGGCTAAAATCATCAGGATCAAAAAAAAAAATATATAAGGGAAAACATCTTTGAAAGCTCAAACATCATATCATTCATGAATAGTCGGAGCCTTCTCTGCACAACGCATGAAACATATCCTCTCATATTTTTTCAATATAGACATGTCCTCGAACGAATGAGTAGAACAGGTTTTATATTCCTCCCCCTCACCATAAGTTCTTTAGAAGCAATCTAGAAGGCCTAAAAGGAAATAGCTTAAATCGCTTATCTTAAGTTTACTTTTTAACAATGCACTCTGTCAACCTGAATACAAGAGGAGTTACAGAAACGTGTTCAAAAACTCCAACGTAATTTTATTTTAAAACTAGCTGAGTAACCTGGTTTCACCCGGTGTATCATAAAAAATACTATTTAGCTAAAGCCTTCTCAAGTGCGCTCAAGTTTGATATTTCACTACTAAAATCTGTGGATGTGATATAGAACCACATCTAAAGCGGTTTAGTACGTCCAGTCGAAATATGAAAATTATCGCACCAACCTAGTAACAAATAAACAAACTTTCGATTTTATATATCTATAGGGATAGAGATTTAAAATCGGTGGTCCGTGTTTACTAATTTCATTTAAATTAGTTGAATTCAAAAAGATTGCGATCGCCATTTTGAATTCCCATATTTTGATAGTAAGTTCAAAATTAGTGTCCCCTTTGTACGTTTATACCAATTTATATAAAAAACCTTTAAATTTAAAAAAAACAATCGCTTGCAATATTGATTTTATTATCTTGAATTTCTAAATTTTGACAGCAGCTTCGAAATTAGTTACCCTTGGTACCAATTTTAACTTAAATTCGTTGAATTTCGAAAATTGTTGGTCGCCACTTCGAGTGCTCCCAAATTTGGAAAATAGATTCGCGGAAATTTACGTTTAAATCGTTTCAATTTTCAAAAAACCAGTCGCCATTTTGAATTTTCACATTTTAATAGATTCGAAATTCGATTTCAAGATACCGTTAATATTAATATTCACTTACCTTTCACCTTTGTTGAATTTCTTAAAATATAGGTCGCCATATTGAGTCCGCCATCTTGAATATCTAAATTTTAAAAGAAACTACCGTATGGAAACTTAGTATGGTGGCTTATATGATAGGTCAACGTGTAGGACATTTTTATCCGGGCAAGAGGAAGTTTCCGGTGTGTAATCAAAGCATTATATCTCTGGAGTAGCACAATGCAATGAAGTAAAACCTTCATGTTTCTGTTTCTCTCCAATAAATTTAGCAAGTTCAGTGTAATTACTAGAGATTAATACAGTGTAAATTGAGAGTAACTTTTATGTTATTTATTACATCAATAATTAACTTCAATTAAAAGTTTTAAAAAGCTATTTGTTTTTAATTTGAAATAAAATATTGCTCTATTACCTTAGTAGGCGAGATTTCTTAAATTTGCACCACTTTATGTATGTTTGTACTAAATAATGTACGCACTAAGGATAAAATATAAGAATGGGATTTAAACAAAAGCTGTAACTTTATTGTTTTCATATACTTAAGTAATATAAATAAAATTGCGCAAATTTATTTACTAACCATCGTAAGAAATCTCATCCACTAAGGCAGTTGAATATTTTATTTAAATTTAAAAATCTAAACTTACAGCTTACATTGCATTAATTTCAGCTAGTTTAAAATAAATTTATACGTGTTTGGTATCAAATGAAGTAATAATCCTCAAGAACTAAGTGCGTACAATAGGTATAATTTCTTTAATTGAAAACTACCATAATGTGTAAAATATTGATTTTCGTTTCTACAAATAACATTTCATTTATTAACTAGACCATCATTTCGACGAGATGTCTCAACTTTACATGTCTGAAAAGTATTCTGATGTTGTATTCATTATTGAGGGTCACAGGATTCCAGCTCATAAATGCATTCTCGCTGCAAAAGATAAATTCTTTCAAGGCTTACTTTATGGTGGGTTGGCGGAATCAAATCAGAACGAGATTGAATTGAAAATCCCTCTTGAAGTATTCAAGGCATTACTTCGGTATATCTACTCCGGTAAGGGTGATATGTGATCAAAAGTTGTTTTTTTTTTTTTTTTTGTTTTGTTTTATATAATTTTTATTATTTATTAGGTCAGATTTGTTTGTTAGATATGGAAGAGGGGGACATTCTGGAAACTCTGGTTCTTACTAACATGCATGGCCTCACAAAATTTGAACACGCTATCATTGAGTATTTAAAAGAAATTATCGTTGTAAATAACGTTCGGGCTATTTTTAATGTAGCATGGTAAGAAATGAAATGTTTACTATTATAAAATTTTAGATTATCAAAATCATAACATTGCGCTTCTAAAATTTCTATAACTCACCTTCTTGTTAAAAATCCCAAATAGTTGTTTGCTTTAAGCCCCGAGCGAATTCCGCGTTCACAGATGTGGTTATTTCACTGATCGAAATTTATTGCATTCCACTAATTCTAATATTTTTAAAATTGAAGCGGAAATTTTTTGTTATTCTAGTAATCGGGTATTTGAATACCAGAAAAAATGCCTGACTATTCATAATAACGAAAATTACTATTTTATATAAAAAAAATGTTATGTAATTGTTACACAGGAATTGTGAGTTTGAGACACTTAAAAAAGCCTGCTACACTTTTATGGATTGGAATGCTCCTAAACTTTTAGTACATGAATCATTTAACAAATTCTCGAAGGTAAATCTTAGTACTTTTAAGTATTGTAGTAAAGTTATCTCTTTAAGGAACTTTTACAAGATATTTTGAGTCGGGATTCTTTTCTCGCATCAGAATTCGAAATAATAAAAGCTGTAAAAGAATGGTGCAATCATAATCCAGATGTGGAAGCTGATGTAAATTTTATACATTTGTGTATTTCCATGTTTAAGCCAACTGATTGTAATTTTTAATTCTCAGTCGATTGTATCTTACGTTCGGCTTCCTTTAATAACTATTGATGAACATTTTAAAGTCCGAAAGTTAAAAATGTTTAACACTGAACAGATAATGGATGCAATGGAGGAGAGGCGCACATCTAAAAAACTTCCATATCGTGCTTGTAAGTATGTTGGTTTTTTTTATTGTAATAGAAATTTGAAAATAAAGACAGTAATGTACCCGTTCGAATCCTTCTTATATATTAATTTGTAGCCACTGATCAAATAGGGATAGACAATATAAATTATAATTTATTTCAGCAGAGAATTTGCCCATTGTTAATGAATAAAAACATTCTTAGTGATAAATTTTATAATAATACATTTTATTAATTTTGATTGTGCACATTATTACATGTTTTAATAGGGACTGGGGAAAATATGGCCGCAAAGAAATTTGGCGCAAAAGTAATACAGGGGGAATGGCAGATTGATTCTCCTCCATGTTTGATAGATGCTTATGATCTGGAAGGCAAGTCTTTTAACAAAATCTCGAATTCATCTAAAAAATTCATTCTTGCAGGTTCCACGCCAGCAGCAATTAAATCTCCTAAAAACGAGGGGATTGTTGTAGAACTGGGTATGACCACCATTATAAATCACATTAAATTTCAGCTGTGGGAGGACGATGGCCCGTATTCATATTTTGTAGAAGTTTCTTCAAATCGGTGTCAATGGGAGAGAATTGCGGACTACAGAGAATACGATTGTCGACTTTGGCAATCATTATACTTTTCTCCGAAGTCTGTAAAATATATAAAGCTTGTGGGAACCCGCAAATTTGTAAATAATTCTTGTTATCCTACTTTTACCTTTTCAAAATTAATGAACATTTTCTAGGGTTTAACCATAGTTGCCTTAAAAGCAATTTATACAGAAATCGTTCCAAAGCTAGTTAACGGATTTATAGCTGCAAGTGTTGAAATATGTGGAAAAACCATAGATAAACAAGAAGCAGCACTTTTTTACAGTGAATACGAAGAGGAAGAGGAAGAGGAAGAAGAAGAGGAGGAGGAAGAGGAAGAAAATGAAGATGACTATATTGAAACTGAAGATAAATTAGTTTTAAAACAACTAGGTAGAGCGCAAATTTACTTCATTAATTATATACATGAATGATTATTTTCCTTTGGCTAGATCAACCGTACTGCATTAATTCTCTACGCCTTCTTTTATGGAACAATCCCGGTGTTTCATATAATTACAATATTTATATATCGGAAAATTTGACATATTGGCAGCGAATAGTCACTAAAAAAGGCTTGATCATAAATTCATGGCAAAACATTCCATTTTCACAATTTCCAGTTGTTTATATCAAAATTACCAGCAATCATTTTTGCAGGAAAATTGTGCGTATTGTGGCTATTAAGAAATCTTTTAAATATTATTAAAAAGTGTTTTTTCCATTTTACAGACAGACCATTATGTCCAGATTGAAGAAGTAGAAGAAGCTAAGTCCGGTCGCGAAGAATAGAAAATCCTGATGGATGCTCAAAAATGAATTTAATTATATTTTAAGGGATTATGAAGATTCCATTTCTTAATATTTTGTTTTGTTACTGAATTCCAATAGCATTTAAAAAATATATAATATTAACTATTTTATGCCCTATTTTTTCCAATTATTTAATTGATTGTGGGAATCTATTACTATTTTCCTACTTTTAACTGTATTTTAAATATTCAATCAAATCAAAATTTATTATTTTTTGATTGGCTGGATGGCTCATTTTTTTTTTAAAACAAAGCATAATAATTACTTTACTTTACTTTACTAGTTTCACAATCAAGACTCAGAAAATATTGTTGCGAATCGAGTCGATTTCATCGAGAATAAATAAATTAAATTATCAATAATTAGGATTTCAATTATGTTAGTTTTGAATCCTTTCGTAATCAGAATTTTTTAATTGAATTACAAGTTTATTAATCCAACATTGAAAAAACTAGTTTGGAATGTATAGTTTAATGTAGTAAATTCAAAACTATAAATAGTAAATATTTATATTGTATTTTATGCTTTAGGAGGAACGTTGAACACTGTGATTTCTACGTCGGTACCCTCAAACACTTCCTGTAAATGGAGACGAACCTTATTCCAGTCCATGCCATCAAGGCCGCAACCAATCCTGGGAATCGCTAACTTGCTAACATTATTTTTAATCTAGTGGAATGGAACTATTGCTCAAAACGCTTTAGCTTAAATCATTACAAATACCATGTGCTCCTTCGTAGCCTGCAGAGAGGAGTTCAAATCCCCGTAAGTGGGTTTATTGTAATATGCCTCCTTTGTCACCATGTAGTAAATGAAGCGACCTTTATCCTCCAGGAAAACCACATCACCTACACTTGGCTTCTGCAACTTCAATTCGTTTATCTTCCCAAATTTATTCCTAGAAATATATCCAATGCATCCTTGTCGTTTCAAAAATAAAATCTTACTTGAAAATAGCCGCAATTCCCTTTCCCAATCGAAGATCCGCTGAAACGCAATGAGCCAGGGAATGATCGTCTGGAGCTGAGAATAAATCTCCAGTGACTTCAGTTAGGGCGAAAGGCATTTTTCAAATTTGTTTTCCTTCCGATTTTAAACTACAGAAGAATTAAGACTTCTTTCCCGGTCAGCAGCAAACACTTTTGTTTACATCTCTCTAACCTCAATTAATTTGTGAGCTCGCTAGATTTATATGAAATCTAAAATTAAACTGGGATGCTGTAAACTGTCTAGAAACGAAGTAAAGTCGACGCGGAGTATAATTTTTAAATATATTTTTCTTTCTTTCTTTTAGAATTAAAAATTACTCCAGTTATATTTCGAATATTTAATAAGGTGTTTGCGTAAATCAAAAATTTAAATAGAAATATGCTAGAAAAACATCGGTAGGCTTGGTTAGTTGGTAAGTTAAGTTAAATTGGTGCCTATTATTTTATAATATTTATGAAAATATATAGTGGTCCTCATTTAAGATCATAGTTATAAATAGTTATACAAATATCATTTCTACGGAAAACTGAGGTAATTTCATATTTGACCTTATCCCATTGTAGACCATCGATTCCACACCCAATTCTAGGCATTGCCAAGTATCGTACCTTGTGTTTAACCTGAAATATAAAAATTACATTGTTTAAAATTAGTGCATAATTAATAAAAATATTTGAAATATTTTTTATGATGCTTCTACCTCTTGGTAATAAATTATACAGTCTGTTTGGTAAGAGCGTATCGCTCAGAATTGAATAATGCAATAAGAAATTAACAAAATATTATTTTTCCCTTATTATTTACTTCATTTTCTTTTACGCAATACATTTAATATTTGGTGAAGTCAACCATTATTTTCTACTATAGCTATACACCTATTGTTCATATTTTCAACTAGTTTTTCAGCATATTCTAGTAGTAGATCATTCCAGGCTTTCTTTATCGATGATTTAAGTTGTTGCAAAGTAAAAGCATTTTTCCGCTGCAGCTTTGCCCTTATACGTGCCCACACATTTTCAATTGGATTAGTATCAGGACTTTGTGAGGGCCATTCCATGACATTGATATCCCTCTTGATCTTTTCATTCGGCACAAAGACGACATCTATGTTTTGGATCGTGTCTTCTTGCAAGATCCACGATTGGTTTTCCGTTTTAAATCAAGAATCTGTAGACTTTAATAACCCGTTTTTGTAAATTCGGATTGGCAGTAAAAGAAATCAATTTTCCAAATCCTTGCGAACAGAAACATCCCCACCTTTTATTGGGTATTTTACAGTACGTATGATGTAATGTCGTCATTTTTAACCATACTCGTTTAGGTCCTTAATATGCCCAAAATGATGATTTGTCAATGAACACGACGTTTGCCAAATCGCGGTTCAAATTTTTATTAGCCCATTTCAAATGGTTTTCGATGTGCTTTTCGGATAAATTATTCTGTTGAGTATGATAACTTTTTCTGCTAATTTGCTTCTAGCTCGCCTCAGCGTCTTTTGTGGATCCTTTTTAAAAAGTTTCAAAATAGCGATGTTCTCTTTTTTTGATGTTTTTCTTGTTTTTTTCCTTAAAAGAACATGTTACATCACTTCTTTGCAAAAGACGCATCCTTTTTAATACATTTCGCTGCCTGAACATAAGTCCATTTAGGTCCTTTCGGATGAAGGCAGAGAAACGCAACTTCAAAAGGTTTATAAAATAAGGCACTCATGTTTACAATTGATCTTAACAGTAGAAAGTTCAATGCAAAATGAGACTTTAAGCATGACGCGCATATATGCAGGTAATACTCATCCCCTCCACTTCAAATATTTCTGTCTCTCTATCTTTCTTTCTGAGAAATCGTCGTACATATTTTTGGAGTTTGTTTAAATCTTGAAAACCAGGAACCAGACTAGTCGCAGACCATTCTAATACCATTGAGTTTTGCTAACTTATTAAAATAACGCTTACTAAACTACAACGTATTAATTTAACCTAATCTCTGCAAAAAATGTGGGAAAATTAATAGTATCAAAGATATTCACATTTTTTAAAAGTTTGTATCATTGGACAAACTATTTTTAAACTTTGTAATTAGAGATTCATAACCGAAATACTTGTTAAAATTACTATTTTCGTAAATAAAATAAATTTAGTAAAATGTTAATTTTTAATCATTTACCACATGACCCTTCATGGCAATCAAAGAAGACCTTAAATCAGGGTACGTCGGCTTGTCCTGTGCGCGATCTTTGGTCACCAGATAGTATATGTATCGATCTTCATCTTTGAGAACAGCCACTCCTCCCTTTTTCACTTTTTGAGATATCAGTTCCTCTATTTGCCCGAAAATCTTGCGAAATTTAACAGAAATGCCTGCGCTCATATCCATATCGGCTGCCACGGAATGGACAAGAGAATATCTGTTGGGGGCAGCGAACAGATCCCCTTGGATTTCGTTGAAAACAAGATTATTAGACATTGGTCTTCTAATATCTGGAATTATTGAAAATATTACAATTATCTTGTTATATTCTAATTTCTAAATTTATTTTTCTTTCTAAATTCTCCATGCGTAATGTTTTGCCATACTTTGTAGAATTTTTAAATCATAAAAGTTAACAATTGTCAAATTTTAATCATAATAACTCATTTTAATCTTTTTTACGAATTCAAATTCAATTAAAAATAAATACCTCTAAGTCAATAATCGCTAAGGTTAAGATAAGTTAATATTTAATTGCACAAACATTTTGAAATGCAGTGAAAATAACTAGAATGATACAAACTTAACCCATTGTAAAGTGCTTGGCCCTACAAATGTTTTTGAGAACAGTCACCAGAAATATTCATTCCTTAATCCAGGGGAGGATAACAAGATTTATTCGTTTTGTAATTCAATTATACTTACTCTTTCCTTGACTTTAATTTAAAGTATATTTACTTATGCGAGTATTTTTTTTTGTAACTGAAACCTAAACTAGAGTAACTCTAAGCTGCATAACTAAATCGGTGGAGTTAGTTGCCTGACTGTTGGATTACCAGATTTTCTGCAGTGTCCGTGTCTGTCCGTGTTTTGGGAATGAGTCTAAATATTTGATACTGTCCATTCATGTTATACACTTAGTGATTATGTTTGCTCTTTATTCTGAGCTTACTCTGATTTTTGTTTTGTGTGTCCAAAATCTTTTATATAAATATTCGTTTGTTCGAAATCATTGCATTCGAATACGCTCGTGTTTTTATGTACCATTTTTTTTTTTTTTTGAAAAAACATCGCCATCGGTTGGGCGTGAAAGCAACACATGCTATATTAAATTTTTTACGCCTTTGTTCATGCCAGAAAGCGTCCTTCGTAACAGCTTTTGTCACTTAGCATTTCCAATGTTTCCGATTGCATTGTTAAATTTCATACAATCAATTTTATTTTCATTTTGATTTAATTGTTTCATGTCAAAGATCATGAATTACTGGATGGGACACTCGTGATGTATTCCCTTATCTTTTTTCGACCTTGGTCCCCTTAGTCCATCGACCTTGCAGATTTTGCTAAAAGTGGATAGTAATAAAAGGCTCACGCGTGAGAGAAAGACAAAAATTTAGGGGGAGGCGGAACGAAAATTAAAATCACGTTTCACCACCCAAAGCAGCCCACACATTCGAATACGTTTGGCTCGCCTTTAAAAATGCACAGTGAAAAAATGTAAGCAGCCCGCATCCGTATACATGCTCTGAGTGTGCTACCTGCCTGTTCCCCATTCTCAATTCAGGATTTCCCTATGCTGGAACATTGCCTGGGGACGGCACTAACACCATGCATGCAGAGGCACACAGCGAGCCCGACAGATTGGCCCGCCTTTAAAAATGCGTGATAAAAAAACGCTGCATTTTATTACCTACACTATAAGTGCTGTAGATGAGAATTTTTGGCTGTCTATTCTTATCTCTTTCGTTCTTATTGGAATTTAGATAAGGCATAGGAAGCAGTAGTTCTTTGCTACTTTCTCTAATAGAAAAATATTCCCCAGGCAGTTTTAGAAGTTGCATATGGGGTTAGAGCTTTAAGCTTGTATAGAGAGTGCCCCTATTTTTCAATACAATTGGCGGTGGAATTGAGCTTACAGTCCATTGATTTTTATTTGAATTCAAATTATATCGTAAAATTTACCTCTCTGATTAAAATATTTCGTTTCCCATTGCGCACATGGACGTTGCAACAATCTTGAGAGGAGCTTTCAAAAGTAAAGATGTTCTCATTCTTCGCATTCCTATTATTCCAATATGCCATTTCAATTTAGAGATTACAATTCCCAATTCGTTTTCCATTTGTAAACACCATAAACAAAGCTCAAGGCCAATCTTTAGAACTGTGCTGCGATTGACTCCCTCGCTTGTTCTAGAGTCAACAAACCAGATAATGTCTATATCTGCATAGATAAGAATAACAAAAAAATATGGTACACTCATACGTATTAGAAAAGTGTGCTTGCTCTTTTCTTTCTTAACTAGAATGATTCATAGCAACGCATGGCCGGGTACAGCTAGTAAATAAATGAAAAATTTCATCCGCAGAATACCCCCGTAAATTTGACTAACGAACCCATTGTGAATTTCCAAAAATATGTTTACCGGAAAATGACATAACGGGCGAATTGAAGGGCAAAGATTTAATTCGCTGGGGAGGGGAGCTTTCAAACTATGTCTGTTGGAATTGCGAGAGAAAAGTACGCCAATCGAAGGCTCAAATGTGTTCACTCACCCTTAAATTGTGGCAGAATTTTTGTAAAATTGCTGCCAAACAGCCGTCTCGCCGCGAAAATTAACATCGTTGAACGCCTGCGTCCACAGAGCCAGCAGAGCTTGTTCTCTTCGCGTCGTCAGTTCAAATCCGTTCTTTGCTGCTTCGTAAGGTGTCGCTTTATACCACAGTGCGGTGTTTGTATGCACACGGACTTTAACGAATTTTATGTAACTTTGGGACATAGGTCCAGCTCCCGTTGCAATTGACAATTGACAAAATCTGATAAGACTTTACAGGCACAGGCAGGCGCTGAAATCAGCTGTAAACTCTGTCATGACGTCAGTGCACACTGCAATCGCACGACTGCAACTGCTAATGCACTCTGCGGTACCGTCGTCGGTCATGGCACGACGTCACTGGAGCATATCGTCGTTCTCGCTTCCGGCGGCAATGCATCTGCAGTTGTACACCGTCCGCCAGTGTAATGTTCTCGCGCCTTCGTCTGGTGAGTTTCCACTTGTTTATCATATCATCACTTCTCATTATTGATTTTATCAGCTGCTGCTGACTGCTTGCGCTTGCATTCCCCGAAGGTCGGTGGTGCATCGGCGCAAGCTTGTTAAATATTTTTAAAAATAATGTGGTGCGTTTTGCATTCAAATCCTTGAGCCCGTCGCTCAGTCAGCCCCCACCACCACCCACCCACCTGTTCTATTGTTACTTAACATTTAAATGACCCCCTCTTCAAGTTGAGTGATTCTTCATAAAAATTATTCTGGTTTTTTATCTGTAGCGATAGTGAAATTTAATTACACACTCTGCGATTGAGGCTTTTTAAATTTTAAAATATAAAGCCTTAATACGCTTCGGAATTTGATGACACCGGTGTGCAAAATGTTCACTTTTCACTGTTTCACATTTGAATTCAAAAATGAAAATCTTCCATCACATCACTTTTTCAGGAAACATGAGGCTGAAAAATAAAATTTCAAATTTTGGCCATTTTTGCAAATATCTTAAAAGATAACCGGTTACCGAACGATCCCGACATATAGCTCAAATGAAAAAAAATTAAACCCATAGATATCTACTATCAGTTATTTGTAAACATCTGCGAAATCGTTCTCGTAAGTGTTTTTAGGTTTGAATTTAGCTGCCGATTATTTTAAATGAATTACGGGTAAACAAGTTACGGATTTTCTATTATAAAACATTTTATTTTATTAAAACTTTATATAAAAATATATAAAAATCATGAATAGTTTTCTAACTCTGTCATAATTTTGAAAATAAATGTTGGGGCTAAATAAAATAAGAGCCATCCGTTATTTCGGTGTTTATTGAAAAAACGAGCTTAATTTAAATATTTAATGAAATGTTTCAAAATTAAAAAGTGCATTTGCTTAAGGGCTGTTTAATACACACAAATAAATTTGTTTTTATTGTAACCACGTACGCATGCGCGATACATGTACATTGGAATTAGGTATAATTTAAACAATTTAACAAATTTAAAATTGGAGAAATTATAGATTTAATTCAGTTACCTTCAATCTTCCGATTTACGCTCTTATGTTCTGACCGCTAAGCTACCGTTGAGTAATTTTGAGGTATATCCCATCTTTTTGCAATTTAAAACAACTACAAATTATCCAAATACACACATATCCGATAAATAAACTAAAATTTGATCGAATTTTATCTTTTGCTGCCAATATGTGTTCGGATTTTTCTTTAAAAACCATGAACGAGACAAACTTACTAAATGGTCGTTTGATAGTTTCCAATTAATGCATTCGTAGCGCAAGATGAAACGTGACACAATTGACCAATTAAAGCTGAAAAAAAATCAATCATGTCTCATTGCGCTTTCAATTGTTCAAGGTCACTAAGAATTAATATTCCATTGTAAGTAAAAGAGGTTCTCTTCTATAAACTGGAGATGAATAATTTCACTTTTAATAGTGGAGAAGGATATTACTTATGTTTTATGGATTATACTTATGTCTCGACATTTATAATCATTTCTAAAGTTATTATTTTGCATTATTTAAAAAAAATTTAATTCTTCGAATATCCAGTTTTCGAAAATGTGTTTTGAGGCTGTTTGAAACCGTAAATAATTCGTACGAAAATTTATAGTTTGAACAAAACAATAAATATCAAAACTTATTAACTAGTGCAATTTTAAAAATCGACAAAGTAGGAAACTAAATGAAAGAAAATTAGTTAAAAAGTTTATGCTAATAAGAAAAATAAATACATCTAATTCTGTTTTTACACGGTACACGGTAGAAAAAACCGTGTTAAATAAGAGATGAAGTACATAGAAAAGAGGGGATTAGTAATAAAGAATAAATAAATAAATACCTTCCCTTTTGAGTTTCGGAGTTGTAGTATTCGACATTTTACTTAGGGCCTTAAAATTTAATAAAGATATCAATAAGTTCGAATTGTAAAGGGTCTTTCATTAAGCACTTCCTATCTTTAAATTTATATAAAACAAAAAAGCTAATACACAATTCATTTCGTTAAATATTTCCAGTTTTTAAAATTTTACTAATTGTGAAGAAAGAAGAATATATGATTGCATAAAGTTAGGATTTAATAATAATATTTATATTTAATATAAAAATTTGGATATTCATGAATCTAATAATCAGTGTTTGATGTAGTAAAACAAACTCTTTTATAACATGGCAAAAAAAAAACGCTGTTTCCCTGTTTCTTTACTTAGAAGTTTTATAGGTTCTTATTCCAAAGTAAACTCATTCAGAGACAGCCTCTATATTCTAGAAAACGAAACAAGATCTGGTGCATTGGAGCATTCGATCACTGCCACTCAAATGTAGATTTCGATCACTGCCACTAAAAAGGAGATTAATGAAGAATTTTATCGCATTACCTTTGCAAGTTATGCTCTATTCAATTTTAGTAACGTGATAATTTCATTGCGTAATATTTTCATCAAGTCTCACTCATTTAAAAAAAATTTAAGTAGAATATTACCCATTGAGATGGCCTAGCTTATCAACGACTTCTCAAACATACTCAAATTCTGCATATGTTAAATGTTTAGTACTTATTTTACAACCTGATTAATCTGCTTGTCTTGCGGCAATAAAAGCTTGAAATCTTATTTTCTTACTTCAGATAGTAGATTCCCGCGGTTGCGAACATTTCATACTACGATATCACAGAATATGGCTAAAGAAGCGAATAGAAGACCCCTGATTCCAGTTGCGGAGTCCCGTCGGTTTATGGTTGATTGCTTTAAGGCCGCTCAAGTGCCTCAGAATCATGCCGAGGAAATGGCAGACTTGTTGGTTGCTGCCGATTACCGGGGCCACTTCAGCCATGGCATGAATCGCCTGGAAATGTATGTAAATGATCTGTTCAAAAAATCAACAGACGGAGCAGCTAGACCAAAGATCATAAAGCAGACGCCTGCTACTGCTTGGGTTGATGGCAACAATGGACTTGGAGCTGTAGTTGGGAATTTTTGTATGGATCTAGCGATCGAAAAGGCGAAACTCGTCGGCGTGGGTTGGGTAGTCGCCAAAAGAAGTAATCACTATGGAATGGCAGGATGGTACCCTACCAGGGCTTTAAAGGCTGGAATGATTGGACTTAGTGCGACCAACACTTCACCACTTCTAGCCCCTACTAGAAGCAAGAAGGCAGCTTTGGGGACTAACCCAATTTCATTTGGAGCACCGGGCAACAATGACGAATTTCTGCTGGACATGGCCACCACTGCCGTAGCTCTTGGTAAGGTGGAAATCCAATGTAGGAAAGGTGAGCCCATTTCTAGTGGTTGGGCACAAGGTCCCGATGGTTTTCCAGTTACTGACGCTGAAGTGGCCTACCAAACTTCTTGTCTCATGCCCCTGGGAGGCTCAGAGGAAACTTCTGGATATAAGGGATATGGTCTCAGCGCGATGGTCGATATTTTAAGTGGGGTATTGGCTGGAGCTCGATACTCCACCCTCGTAAGGAAATGGACACACGACGGTTCTGATACTGAAGCTAATTTAGGACAAATTTTTATAGCTGTCGATCCGAAATGCTTTGCACCAGATTTTGAAGATCGCATAACTGACTTCAACAATAAACTAAGGAATTCTGCACCGGTAAGTGTCTATTTCTTCTCTAATTCGTATTTTAAAACTGAAACAAACATTTAAATAACTAGACAAATCCAAAATTGCCTGTTCTAATACCTGGAGAAAAAGAGGCAGCTACAATGAAAGCAGTTGATGATGCAGGTGGAATTCAATATCTTGAAAATCAATGGCAAACATGTGAAAATTTGGCGAAACGATTGAATATTACACCTCTGGGCAAGGGTTTTTAAAATCATATAAACTAATTAGATTAGATATTTTAGAAACGCACATTTATATTGATATTTTTCTTATCAATATTTACACGGCCAAGGTGCAATATCTTAATAAGAGTATCGATAAAAATTAGCACAAATAAGATAAAAGTAATTAAGTTTTCTTGTATATTTTTATATGTACATATTTTTTCTTATTTAATGTGATTTTATAAAAGACTTACAAGTAAGTACCTATTTAGCGCTACATCGTGTTAGCTTACAAATGCAAGAGCCACTGATAATAATATTTCTGTAATCTTGGTTTTCTTCTCATCACGAATTTTGTCAGACAAAGATTTTTAGTTCAAACTAAGTTTATTTGTTGTGAATTTTCTTTAGTTCTGATAACTTGAAACCAAATGATTAGTCTTATCTTGTTTAAATATGAAATTCTTTAACGATAAGAAGATTATTTGTAATTAATTCCTTCAATTTTGAACATTCGATTTATATTTGTTAATAAATTTTTGCACTATAGAAATTTGCCTATCTTTTATTTATTTATTTGTTGTTTGTAATAAATGTATTCATATATCATTAATAATACTAAAACTAACACTTATTATTTGCTCCATTTAAAATCGTTTAAACTTTTATAATTTTCTGCAAAATTGTAAAATCAGTATAACGTTCAGTTATAGTTAGGAAGGTGCCCTCAAATTTAAGAGTAGGGCAATAACTTTCGCAGCATTATTCGTTTTAGTAGGCTCTGCTCAAAATCCTCACATTATTGAGGAGCTAGATATATGTACATTATCCGATGGATATTTGTATATATGTTCGTATGTAATTGCATTTTCAAAAACGGCTTGAACGATTTCGATAAAATTTGGTGTCCAAGCGTTTTTACAGATGATAAATCGATTTAGATAGCTATCACCTCTGGGAAAATTCCTTTTCACAAGCAGGTCATGCTATTGTTAACGATCTACAGCACGTTCGTAAAAACATTATGGAGATAGGTTTATTTAAATATCCCTTTTTACAACAAAATGCTTAAACGATTTTTAAATTGAATTGCCACAAAAATTGTAATCGTGTCGACGAATTTTACAGACTCAGTTATCTTGCCCTACGTTAGCCAGATAGTGTAACCTTGGAATTACATAGGGGGTCAGTTAGACCCAAATAATTTTTTGTCCACTGTTACAAATTCAATTTTACTTTTCTAAAGTGTACACACATTTTCAAGAAATTTGCTAAAATTTACGTTTAGAAAACCAAACAGATAAGGCGACATCTTTGGAAGTTGTAATTTTAATTTCGTTTATTTCGAAGCGATTTTTTCAAAAGAAAAAATATTTTTTATGGGCGTTTTTATAATCATTTTATCTTTAGACATAATAGTTCTAGAAAAATATTTATATGTAGAAACATTTTAGAGTC
Source organism: Philonicus albiceps (assembly GCA_963969385.1). Lineage (NCBI taxonomy): Eukaryota > Metazoa > Arthropoda > Insecta > Diptera > Asilidae > Philonicus > Philonicus albiceps. Next base: position 60,689,803 of record OZ017772.1, read on the forward strand.
CAACAGGTAACTTTATAATCACAGAAATTCGTTATTTCCGCGAAAAAAGACGTTTTATGATTTGGAGAGCTTTGAACTTATTCAAATTGTAAATTTTATGCTACAACATCGCACCTCTTACTTGGCAATACCTACACATATTCGCACATGGAAAATGACAGTGACAATTCGTTGACAGTCGGTTAAGTAAATTTTTCAATTGTATTCTGTTTCTTTGGACAAAATCGTTTTATTTAGGTGGTTTGTTTAACAGAAAATGAAGGTTCTTACATACAACTTTCTCACATCGAAAGCAATTCGCGGAGTGAAAGTCGGGTTCCCACTAAAGCTGAATGTAAAGAAATAGTGGCTAACATTCTTCAAAATGCTTACTAAACATTTTCCATCATTGTAGATCACGAAAAAGGAAGAGGTTACTTCTGATTTCAATCCAGAATTCATATCTCGAATGCTTCCCCGGTTAGACTGGACCGCAATTTACCAAGCTTCTGAGCTGGTCAGTTCTTTGATTCTCTCAAATTCTCAATTTGAATTCTTTGCATTGGATTTTAGCTGTCTCTGTCCGAAAATCTCCCTAAGGAGCTAGGAGACAACTTTGCAGGAAATCAGGAGCTTCTTCAAAAGCTGCATCATCTCCTTTTAGAAGTTGACATTATTGAGGGTGAATTGGTTTGTCCAGAAACAGGGCGAGTGTTTCCGATTCAGGATGGGGTGCCGAACATGTTACTCAATGAAGACGAGGTTTAGAACAAAGTTAGCCCTAAGATTAGCTGCAGCACATTGTTAATATATGGATTAAAATAATTATAAGTAAATGCGTTGCTTTCTTGAAATCCAAATGGTGTATAATAAAACTACGTAAAGTAAGGTTTCTGTAGGTGTTTTCTCTAAAATGTTTATAGATCATATCCAGATATAAATTGAATACTGCTTATTTAGTCGAGCATATGACTAATACCTAAATATCAGAGTTTAAGATCCTCCGAAATCAGGGTTTTAACAATCTACTTCCAATATTTATTTTAAAGGCTCAACGTATTGCTTCAGAACTGATTACTGCTTCTAATGTACACCAGCTTTTATTTCATTACAACATCTGATAAAAATAAGCATTTTGTTTTTAACTTTTACATTATTATGAAAAACTTAACTTAGTTCAAAAGTACGCATATTTTTAAATAATAAGTCTTCTACCAAAATGGTTCATTTATATACACCATTTCTACAGAACTTACCCCTTAATGGAAAAATACAAATGTATCCATCATCATAATCTGAAATTTTAATATTTTAAGGATTCACTCAACGTAATAAGTAATCTTAAGGGAGAATTTTTGTCTGAACGATTTTTTCCTTCACATTATTGTTAAAAAATCTCGCAGCATCAAATAATTAATTTTAGTAAAGCATTTTAAATAAAAATTCATTGAAATTTTGTACAATAATTTTATTGGACTGAAATCTCCCATGCACATAGTGTAAATATAAAATAAACTTTAAAATGCAAAAGTTCCACCCAAATTGTTAGGATTTTCTCCTAGATAAAACAGGACAATCGTAAGGGGATCAAAGAGAAAAGCTCGAACCTCAAGTTAATTTATCACATTTTGTAAATTTTGAGTGTTGGCAATGTGTTTTAGAACTCTTCGTCCGTATAATTAATATCGAACCATTATAGAGAGCAAAATGTTTTCTTCCGAAAATATATGAGAGATCTATGTACGTTGCAAATTCGGTGAGAAAATTTACATTAACAATGTAAGGACATCAATAGAAGTATTAATGAATCATCTAAATCTTAATACACCTTAAATCTAAGTAGTTTGTATTTTCGTATTTGGATTGGTACTGGTAATTGCTTGTGACTATGGATATTTGGTTAAGTATGATAGTTACTAAGTTAATTTAGTTTGTAAATTGAGCCTCCAAAGAGCAGTGTATATTTGAAAAAATGCATATGCAAAAAACGCCTGTAGCTGTTATGGTTATAAAATTTTTGAGGAGAGATAATCGGCACCATGCGAACTGCGGACTTAACTAACATAAATTTGTTACAAAACTTACTACAACAACAACTTTGAGTGCAATCACAAATAAATGACGGAATTTTGATAACTAACAGACCTGACATTTTTAAGGATGGAATACGATTGGACGACAGACGAAAAACAAAACGTTGAGAAACGAAATTCTTTGGCACACGCTTTGCTCCAGCCGTTTCATTAAATAAGCTAACAGTACGAGTGCTTAGTTGCACTTAACATTGGCTGCAAGATTTTGGTTCAGTTGACTGTAAATGCTTCCTTTGGCTAGATTTGTATTAGGACCCTTGCACAGTTCCGCGTTGTGGCCGCGAGGACTGAAGTTCCTTTCTCCTAATAAATTCGAATCATGACCAGTGGCTATATTTTTATGGCCCAACGAGATGTCCGGATTAGCACCGTTCCATGTAACGTAGTCGGCTCTGTAATAGGGAATAGTTAGCTTATATTTTTTGTACATTTATTTTCTAAGAGGATCGATAAAATATCCCGGATGGTGTTGTTTTGCTCAAGTACAAAATATTAACTTTTCGAGAAGAAATCAGATCTCAATTTGATAACTAAGTCGAAAAATAGATTTCCGGAGTTCCAAGATGTTGCTTAATAAGACCAGTTCCATCAATAACTTTGATTTTTAAGAGAGGCAGTATTATTGTTGAATAACCATAAATTACATTGATGGAAATGTACAAAATAGGTTTTTTTAACGAGCGATCTAAAATTCGTAAAGAACGTTATATAGCACAAAAACCAATTCCGTAAAATTTTTATAATGTTTTGAACCTGAGCAAACAGGTGTCCGGCAATTGTTACCCCATAGCATAGTTGGAATTAGTACCTAAAAGCATACTTACAACAATAAAGTATCATCTGACCCTTTGGACAGCTCGGAATTATGGCCAACAGTGGTTATGCGGCCCACAATCGATTTAAATTCAGGCTTCTTGTCTGAAGCCACGTTATCGTCAGTGCAACCCTTGGGAGAATTCCTGAAGTTGTAAAAAAGAGGAAAGACGTGTTTCTAATTTAATCAAGCATTGAGTGCACATCTCTACAACTACTACAAAAGCAAATGGAATTAATGGATATTCAATAGATATTGATGATATGAAGCTCATGAAATTATGATGAAAAGTGGGAGAAGAGCAACTGAAGAGAAGCATTACCACAAACTGAGACATATTGAAATTCAACAGCTACAAAATAAAAATAAACTAAAATTAATGCAATAAGAGTTGCTCATACTTTAGCGAATCACGTTTGACCCTGTAACGCGACCTATCGGCTTTTTTAGCTCCTTCTGTGGGGGTTGATGTAGACAAGAAGGGTGTTTCACCCTTCACACGCATTGTAAAGTTTTCTGATTCGGATGAGGTCACTAACGTTGCGATGGTTGCAGCAGAGAGATCGTGAGGCTGTGATGATGAATAAAGTTGGCCGGTTGCTTGACTAGAAGAACTGCGACATGACAATGAAGAGAGAACAATTTTTGTTTTGTGGTTTGTTGGAGATAGTAAAGAAACTTTGCAAATGTGGTTAAAAAAATAATCACTTATTGTTGGAACATACCGGACAACTAAAATGAAATTAAAGCATGCATCGAAAATAAGGAAAATATCAAAGAAAAGATCATGAGGTAATGGCGATATTCACAATTTCTGCATGAAACATGAACGAGTATTTTTACATAAAAATATGTGTGCCTGCGTTTATTTTGCAAAATACCTCTCTGATGCGGTTTGTGGCTCTTCTGGAATCGAGTTATCTATTTTAGATACTTCGATGGCATTTGTATCTCTCTTTGCTTTAGACTCATCTTCCTGCTGAACTATTTGCAATATCTTCAAGGCGCGATCCTCAGAGTAATTGACGCTCTCAAGCGCCATGATAATAATTCGTTCGGCGATGTTTTTGTAACACTGTTGAAGTCGCACTTTCACTGAAAACATTTAATGGATATTAAAACGGTAAAATACAAAAAGGATAATACAATTTCATTAGAATTTAAATATCAAAATATTGTCCTAAATAATACTCAGAACTTTGTCTATGTTACGAAAATATAATGGATGCAAGAAATGCTATCTTTTGATTAAGAAACCTATTTGCTAAACTTTGCTAACATTAACAGTAAATAGAAATGAAAAATTGAGTGTTTTAAAGATCACTGAATTCGAAAATCAGACGTTGAAATGATAATTATAGTAAAGTTTTATAGAAATAAAATATTTGATTTGATGATTTTCATAAATGTTAAGTTTTTAAATCCATGCATTCACCTATACCTCAACGTTTACAATCTGTAAAAATTTTTATAAAACCAAATCAAACAAAAAAGAACTCACTTTCATTTTTTTCCTCAAGAGTTAGAATCTTGGGTTGAACCGGTTCTTCCTCTTTTTTGGGCTCTTGGACCCGCGTTGACACCTTTGGAGGAGCCATGTCGCGTTTCTGGTACCCCATTGCAATGAGGGTTTCAGACGCCTTCTGAACGTTGTTGTCAGAGTTAGCCAGGATGTCTAGGAGCATTGTTTCATCAGCCGTAGGGAACACAGTCTTCAGGTACCTAAAGGGTGACGTCGAAGGCGTATTATAATTTCATAGAGTAGTCAAAAACAAGAGGGTAGGGCACTAGACACATATGAGCTAAACATGGCATGCAAAACTGAAAATAACAGAATTTTGAAAGGGAGTAGTCGAACTCATAATCCACAACAAATAACAGTTTCACTCATTTTGAAAATATTAAAAATCATCCGTAACCTCAGTTTCATTTTGGGCGATGAATGTGGTTTCGGTGAGTTGCGGAACTGATCTCCGATCCTGGGCGATCCGTAGAGTACGTTGGCCACGCTCCCCAATCGTCCAGGAATTGGACTATCGGTTCGCGAGATACCATCGAAACGACGTGCTGGCGGTGTCATTTGAAATGCGGAATTGCTATGAAAGAGATGCCGCTGTGATGGCGGGGTTGCAAACGGTCCCGGCATTGTGATTGGATTTTTTTCAACTTGTAAAGCGCTAATTACGACAGCCTCACGATTGTAGTATCTGAGTTTTGTTAGTAATGTTAGATTTGTTACAAGATAGTACGTTATAAAGTTGTGTTTGGCACAGAGATTAGTGGAAAGCGTGAAAGCAAAAGGCGTTTAGTGATTTCAAAATCATTCAAAATAGCCTAGTCAACGAGTTCAAAATATCAAAATGTCGATCTTTTTATCAAAAAAATTTTAAGAAAAGTTCATACGATTCTGTGGAACAATTATTAGCAAAGTATACATTTCAAATCCCTCACTTAACCCAACTGAAAAGGAGAAGTTGTGGGCATACTAAAAAAAATCTTGTCTCATAATTACATTACTTCGTTAATATAAATAAAAATAATGAGAAATAAATTAAAATTACTTGTGATTCAAAATATTAATTTAGAGAAGAAAATTGAAAGAGAAAAAAAAAGAGAAAAGAAAATAATTGTGGGGCTTTGAAAATTGTATACGCTTTATTAATTATCATTTTGAATCGAATAAACCCTTGCTTAAATTTTTTTGACATGGGCATCAATATATGGAACTTTTAAACTAGTCGATAAGACTAAAAATAAACTTTATAGCTTGATTAGCGGTACTCACTTTTTCAGCAAGAGGCGAATGTGATCGTCACTAGCTGTTGGAAACATGTTGTTTATTTTGGCGACAACAGCGTCCGTGTCGATGTTGTTTGAAAAGGAAGTCTCCTGGATTGTCTGCCGTCTGGGGATATTTCCCATGCGCGGTGGTATTGGGCTTTGCTGCTTTAAAATTGGCGACATTTCCTGGGAACAGCGTTAGTTAGTTAGTTTGCAAAAGTTTTAGTTCATCTACTCTACGGCCATGCAAGGGAAACACGAAAACATTAAATGTGTGAAGCAATTGTCTTACTTACCAGTTGGTACTGGCTCTTGGTGGAGAGCAACGGACTCGCTGATACGCTTTGTAAACTGGGGTTAGGACCCTGGAATGCTTTTACAGCAGGAAAATTACTTGCAGGGTAAACATGATAGGGGGATCCATGCAACGGCTAAAGAAATTGATAATGTGAATATACAGAACATTTACCGAAAATTGGTACATAGAAAACAGAATTTTTGGATCATTTACAGACATTTTTATTAAATTGTGCAACTTCGTTACCTGCATTGGAATGGATTCGGTTGAACACCTTTCGTTCTGCAGCTGCTTGTATCGGATTCGGGGATCTTCGATCTGCATTGTGGCTTGAGGTATATTTGTAACTGAAAATTAATCAAATCTGTTTATAATTACTACTCTCAGGAAATAGACTCGAATTTTATTAAAAGGCTGGAAATCCCAATAGTGCGTAAATTGAATTAATTATTTCTTTTAGTCAATGATTGTTGTTTTTTTTCAAATTTCTTAATTACAACTGAAGACACAATATTGAAAATACGAGTAAAATATGAACTTAAAACAATTTCAAAAAATTAGAACTAATTAAAGCGCACACCAAGCGCGAAATAACCTATTAAAATTATTATAGATCACAGTTGGGCGTAGTTAACTAAACTTTTAGCTGAATAACAACTTCTAGTTGTTGATTGGACTCAACTAACGAATCCATGATATCCTTCTTGTTCTTGAATCGTCGATTTCCTATTTTGCGTTTTAAAGTTACAAATAGATTTTCGATGGGATTCAAGTCGAGTAATTGGGCCGGTCAATCAAGGACTTGAATCCCATTTGCTATAAACCAGTCTTTTACTAATTTTGATGTGTATTTCGGATCGTTATCATGTTGAAACATCCATCTAATTGGCATTTCCCACTCGGCGTAAGGAAGCATCAGGGTTTCTAATATATTTGTGTAGATGAAACGGTCCTTAGTAACGCCTATTTGATGGAAAGGACCAACACCATGACCAGATCATTATACTTCCGCCTCCATGGTTAATTGTGCCCCTACAGTAGCGGGGATTTAGTCGTTCTCCTGTTTTTCTTCTTATATGACACACCGTCAGAATTGAAAAGATTGAATTTACTTTCGTCACTAAACAAAACAGTGTTCCACTTACTAACGGACCAATTGACATGAGTTTTGACCAAAATTCAATCTAATAATTAAAAATAAATTGAATTTAAAGCAATAAAAATTAAATTAGTATCGTCCACCAATTTTCAAGTTATCAACAGTTCCACTAAGTTTATGCTTTTTTATTAATCGCGAAATTATTGATTTATTAATTTTGTACTCTTTTGCAATAGATATTCACGATTCACCGTCGTTGTAATCTGCTATTATCCTTAATTTGAAATGTTTATCGTATTTACAACGCTGCATAATGATTGTTCACGGTATCTAGTATGAAAAAATATATTTTTATTTTGCTATTATTGTACAACTTAAGTTGTTTTGATTTTTACAATTTTTAAATTTTCAAATTTCGATAACAGATTTAAAATGAGTGTCTCAAAAAAACTCTAATAGAGCTTTTATTAATTATATAAAGATTTTAGCGAAAAAAGGTATATGGAAAATCTTGCGAATCCTTACGAATGGAAGGAAGAAGGACGAAGTTTCTATAATATTTGTTTTATAATATGTTAGTGCCATTTTTTGTTATGGAACACATTTTCAGATTTATTACATTTATAAAAAGAGATTAATTGATATTAATTTTTTAACAATTAATCTAAAATGCGCCAACGACCCATATACATAACATGATTATAATTTTAGAGTATGCCTAAAAGAGCCCCCTTTGTTAAATAAGACCTATGCGAAATTGATCTTCAAATTCGAAAAATCCAGCGGCCCTTACTCCAAAACGTCTTCCGAAATTTTATTGAAAGAATACGTACATGCTAGCAGAGCCTTGTTGGTCATTCAACACGTTGATGTAAACAACGCCTATAGACGTCCATACAGCTTATACAACTTATAGCTGAATTAAAATCATAAGCATCAACGTGTTAAGCGACATTTCATTTCATGTGTATCATAATTTACATTTTATTAAAAAAATAAGAAATTCGAAAAAAATATAATGATTTTTTATTTATTTAAAATTCAAGTTCTTGTTAAGACACCCTTTATATTACCTTTAGCATGTTGACGCTCATGATTTTATTAGGTCATCCCATAAGTAATGCGAAAATGTGCACGGGTACTCTTACACGACTTAATAGTTCTTTTGTATATGAAAGCGTAACTATGCAGTCAATAATGCAGGTTGATTAGCATAGTTAGCTAGTATAACTGTAAGTTTTAAAGTGGTTGAACAAATTAAGAACAAAATTATAAAAAAACATGGAACCATCCAAAGAGCACATTCGTACGAGTGGAACATTCTTACAACCTCGTCCCAGACTGTATCCCCAGCAGGTGTTGCCCTCTGCTTGATGGGATATTTGAAGAGTCATTCACTTGAATCTTTCCCAATTAACCAAACAATAACGACAGACTATACTGTCAACAATTAGAGCGCTTACAACAGCAATTACAACATAAGCGGTCAGGGTTATTCTTTCATTAGGATAAAGCTTGATTTCATGATTCTTATCGTATCCTGGAAAAAATAAAGGAGTTTGGTTGGGAAAGGATGTATTCTTCGTAGTTACAAGATATCACCCCGTCCGAATTTTATTTATTTCGAAGTCTGCAAGCATTTTTAAAGGATAAAACTTTGACAAATGTACAAGACGTTGAAATAGCCCTTCAAAATTTCTTCACCTCTAAACCACAGGATTTTTACAAACGGGGAATCACTAAGCTTCCATTTCTCATTAGCCTATAGTAAGTAAATTTAAAAATTTCGCATTGCTTATAACTTGATAATTCGTGTTAATCAACGAATTGTAATCCGTACATTTATCCTTCCTCAGATCATGTGATTAATTTAAAGGGTAGGCAGGATAAAAATTCTAAAGTATTCTAAAAAGTTTAAATTCTATGCAAAAAAAAAGAGTTTTTGAATATCTCAAGGTATTAAGCATTTTCTAAGCGCAGTAAATTTCTTGTAGTGTTATTATTATGAATACAAGAGGTTTTAATGTATTTTAAGTTAGAATCGATGAAAGGTACAGAATTTGTTTCCGATAGGGGTAAGGTTTTCTTTTGTGAAAGGTTGTGTTTTGTCTGAAATTCTTGATTTGTATTATACCAAAATTGGGTCAAATACACAAATAATTTGGTGCCAGTTGGTGGAAGTTATAGCATCATTCTTCTACTTATTTTCATCGACTTATTTATTAATAGACGCTAATTTAGGATCATGACGGGTACTCCTCAGTCATATGAAATGGTTCGATTAAAATTTGTCTCATTGCGCTAGGAGTCGCAATAAACTCGAGGAACACCTTGACATGAATGTTAAATTAAACGTAAGAGTCCCGCGCCCCCCACGGGACCCCATCGAGAAGTCAAGTGGGAATCGCAAGGGTGTGCACCGTTTTGACAGAAAATAAAATGAGATGAAAAAAAACACACTCCAACCGGGAGCGAAAACATCCTCCACCCACGAAATTAATTCTAGCACTTCCGAGGGCAGGGATGCGCCACTCGAGCGGCGCTGGAGCACCTTTTCGACCCATTTCTGATATGCACCTCAGTCGAGGGTGCTTCGGCTACCTCGAGAGCTCATCTAGCATACTTGCGGGCGCGTTTGTTATGCAACCGATGCAACCAGCCGCGGGCGCGCCCCTGCATCGAAATTCAAGTTATTACGTAGCAGGCGCCTCCGCCATGTTGCCCTTCTTCGCTCGGGCGTCTTCCCGGGGAATTCCCTCGTACGGTTCACTCGAAAAAGCGAAATTTCGTTTTAGCAATTTCTACCTACTCACCTTGCTGCTGTCCTTTGGCCTCACTTACACAGTTCTTTCCAGCGGTTACTCTGCGATCTCAGCGCGGCACGTCCTCGATTCGAGCATCACAGAACAGGCCTAAAACATTCACTGGGTGGCGTTTTCCACGAAATGTTTATGCACGCAGAACCAAAACAAGCCGAGATTCTGTCACATCTGGTTCCGTTGCGTCATCGTTTTAGTACCCCGCAGCGGAGGCGCCAACCCCTTTTGTAATTGCTTTTTTCCATTGGTTTTCTGGAAAATATCTCCTCCATCTCCGTAATATCGGGTAGTAGATTTATTTATTTATTTCTGTTAAAATGAAAATAGTGCAACTAAAAACAAAGAAAAGTATCCAATCGATTTACTTTTTATAAACCTCTTTTTCCAACATTTCGTATGATTTACAATTCTTATCTGGCACCACCAATAGTTGCCAATCGAAAAGATCTAAACTGGAAAGTTTGTTTTGACACTTTCCAGTAAACCGAGAGAAATTGCTCCAATTCGCAAGACCGTTTTTTCGAGTGCTCGTAATTTCAGTAAAATCGCCTAAATTTTGCCCGTGGTGTGTTTTCTGTCTATCTCACATTGCGAATTATCTAAGCAGCTTGAAATGGAGGACATTTTCCACTGGTGTAGGGAGGGTAACTCGATTCAGGTGCGCCTGTGGCTGGACGACACCGAGCACGACATGAACCAGGGGTGAGTGCGTCTTTTGAGGCGATTTCAAGTGCTTTCGAGCTACGTATCCGTCGTCTTTTGATAAGATATGCGGGGAGCTCCGTTGGCCCACCGGGTGACGAGAATGCCTTTTTTGGGAGGAATGACTACACCCAACCCATTCATAAAGTCACCTCGGCCCGGACCGCCGTGTGAGCTCACGTCCGTTGGATGTATTTGTTCCGGGGTTGTTTACAATGCTTGCGTCATTCCTCTTGATTTCACCAAAAAGTATGCAATTGTTTGTCTACTTCCACAGCTTACTTTTTTTTAGTAGAGCGACTGTTTGAATTAAGATTTCGATCTGCGTTTTAACTATTGATGGGCTAGTGGTTAAACTTTTTGCTCTTGCATTATCTGGAGCATTTCCAATGTCTCTTCGTGTCCTCAAACGTTTCTCTTCAACATTTTATGCTAAAATAAAATAACTTACAGGCTAAATAAATCCGACAAAGAAATTAATGCTGTTACAACACTCAGCGGCAATTGTTAAATCGTTAATTGCTCGTTCCGCGTTTGTAGCTGTTATCTAGCTAGGTAAGCGAGATTGGATCCACTCAATCCAGTTTCAAACCAATCTGCTTGTATATGGAATTAAATGCAAACTCAAATTAGATTCGATACTGCATGTATACGACTTTTACATTGAGCCCGACATCAAGAAAAGAAGACAAACTAACATTCCGAGTTCCAAATTAATACGAGTTTATATTTGATCCCAACAAGTTAGGGTTTATAAACGATAGAAATTACGAGGACTAGAAGAGGACTTTTAGCAGGGAGTTGCTGAACCCGTATGAAGTCCGAAGATCTTCTGTGAAGAACCTTTTAACTTTTAAAAGATCATTACTAGTCAAAGTGCCCATCATATGAGCTGTTCCCTATGTAATAATAATAACATATTTTCTGTAATTTGTATGAAAACTTATTTAATAAATCGTTCCATTAGCAATTTTCAATGTTTTTTATTACTAAAAATCAGTTACCTTATGGATTTGCATCGGTAATTTCGAAAAGGTGTGGTGTCTGAACATTTACATTTAATAAAAAGGATAAATTTCAAAAAGGCTTTTTCTGAAGGAGTAGACAAACATCAGTCACACCGTATGAAGCAATAAGTAAAAACAACCTTTTACTTATTAAAAATGTAAGCTTAAATTGTTCAGGCTACAATAAAAGGTATTTGCTTATACGTTTTCTTCTGACCACTTTGAATTTTCTTTTGCATTGCATTTTAGTATTACATATCTTCTTGACAATATAAATTATTTTAATTAAAACCCGTATCACTTCAACCAGCAGTATCACTGCCAATATTTTCGAATTTTATCATTATTGCATTAAGTTTGCAAGAAGCCCGCGTACATTATACTCGTACATCATGCCGTTTTTTTTCTATACTCTTAATTTTTCTGTACCAAAATTTTATAAATAGTCTTACAAATAAAAATTTTCCTATTAAAATGATAAGGGTTAATACATTTTTAATAAGAATTTTATCGGTTCGTATTCAATTTAAATTTTGTTGAATTTACACTTTTCTTATTTGTTATAGTAGAAAGCTATGAAAATTACTAAGTATTAAATTATAAAATTATTTGCTTTCCAGAGATGACCATGGCTTCAGTCCGCTTCATTGGTGTGCCAAGGAGGGTCACTTTAAATTGGTGGAAATGCTAATGCAACGCGGAGCCCGTGTTAATGCTACAAATATGGGAGATGATATCCCTTTGCACTTAGCCGCTGCACATGGACACAGGGACATTGTGAATTTGGTAAGGACATAGGTTTCTACTTCATGACATCAAATTCATTTTACATTATAATATGACTTAATAATTTACAGCTCTTACGAGAACGATCTGATGTAAATGCTACAAACGAACATGGTAATTCTCCACTGCATTACGCTTGCTTCTGGGGCTACGACACGATTTGCGAAGATTTAATCAACCATGGTGCTCTAGTCTCATTAGCAAATAAAGATGGGGATACTCCGTTGGACAAAGCAAAACAGGGATTAGCTAAAAAGTAAGTAATATCTGTCTTGTTTGTTGATAAAAAAAAATATATTTTCCACAGCTTACAAGATTTGGCAGAGAAGAATGGACAAGACATGAAGAAAATTAGTTTCAAAGATCAGAGCTGGTTAGGTTTAAAGACAAGATCACGTGATGCTACGCTGTCAAGATTTAAAGGCATTCAAATTGGTGATCTGGACTTGCACAGTAAACTTGCCATTACGCCTTCTGGGGAGACCTGGCGTGGTAGATGGCAGAAGAATGATATTATTGCTAAGGTAAGAGCTTGCCTAATAATGAAGTACATTTAATAGACTAGAACATGCGTCGATTTCCACATTCCTTTCCTTATTAGGCTACTCAAAGTCGAAAGAAAAATTTTTTTCTTGAAAATCAAAATTGTTTCGTAACCGTCTTTTCGTAAACCGAGAGAAAATGTGGTTATTATTTGTAATAAAATTCATGGCATTTTCAATGTTCCCTTTTTCTAAAATTTGGCTTTATTAGATTTTGGCTATTCGAGAATGTACACCACGTATATCGCGAGATTTCAACGAGGAATTTCCAAAACTTCGAATTTTTTCGCATCCCAACATATTACCAATTATTGGGGCTTGCAATTCTCCTCCAAATTTGATCGTCATCAGCCAGGTACGGCCTTTCATGTTTCACTATTATTAGAAAGTCTATTAAAATAGGAAATTACAGTACATGCCTAGGGGTTCTCTTTACGATTTGCTGCACGGAGCAGCAGGAGTGGTCGTCGATACTTCGCAAGCAGTTCGATTTGCTTTGGATATTGCTCGAGGAATGGCATTTTTGCATTCTTTGGAGCGAATTATTCCAACGTACTATTTGAACAGCTACCATGTCATGGTAGGTAAATATAAAATAGCCAGAGCCATTTAGCATTATTTCAAATCCCAGATTGACGAAGACTTAACGGCTCGGATCAATATGGGTGATGCAAAATTCTCCTTCCAAGAACGAGGACGAATGTACCAACCAGCTTGGATGTCACCAGAAGCGTTGTTGAAAAAGCCTGCAGACCGAAACTGGGAGGCATGCGACATGTGGAGTTTTGCTATCTGCGTTTGGGAGTTAGCCACTAGAGAGATTCCTTTTGCTGACCTTTCGCCGATGGAGTGTGGAATGAAAATCGCCCTAGAAGGTTTGCGCGTTAAAATACCACCTGGAACTTCGCCTTATTTGTCAAAACTAATCACAATCTGCATGAACGAGGATCCAGGAAAGCGGCCTAAATTTGACATGATCGTGCCTATTTTGGACAAAATGAAGCGTTAGAAGGTAGCTCTGTGTTCATCATAAAATTTATTTATTTTACGCGTTATGATCTAATTTTTAATGTATTAATTTACTAATTAATACTAAGCTCTAAAAATCGATCTTTAACGAGTGCCTTGCTTTTTCTCGCTGGCATAGCTGGATGTATGAGAAAGCTCCAATTGTGCCTAAAATTTTACAACTAAGTCAATCTGAATAAATTAAGTACAGACCGAACTGCAAGCATTTTACGGACAATAGAAATAGTTCTTAAGCAGCTACATAAAGTGCAGCATACGTACAATAGTAAATTTTATATTTTTATATTTTTAGTGCTTTATTTTTGAAACTACTACGCACAAAATATTGGTCAATAATATTCCGGATATGTGCCATACTCATATTATTCTTTTCATTTCTTCTTTTTCGCTCGTTTAGATAATTGAAAACTGCCAGATTTTTTTTTTAAATGCCTAAAATAATCAGCTAGCCATAAGTTTAAAAATTTAATTCTAATTAACTCACCAAACTCTGCCTTTTTTAGATGCTTACAAATAATTTTTTGAAAACTTTTTACTTAATGTGGCGAAAGTTTTTGCTTATGGCACTGAGATAAGAAAAGAATTTGAAAAATGTATTAGAATATGTTTGTAACTTATAAGGTTGGACGTACACTGTAATGATCTTCAATACATGGCAAATTTTTTTTTCATTCACAAAATAATTAATCTCGTTTGCCTAATAGCGATTTTGGCGAATAAATTCAATTAAAATAAATCCAAGACATACCGATATAGCTATTTGGTGATAATCTATTTCTAAATAAGCAGTGCAGCAATCTTTCAGTTCAATATATTTATTAAATACAAGCGCGGTGATAATTGGAAATCAAGAAAATACAGTGCGTTGTTTAATTTACTTAACAAAGAGATGACGGAACTGTTCGCAGACGATGAAAAAGTGATCAAACTGAAATAACCATGTTGCATTTTATTTAAATCCTCCAAAAATGGCACATCCTGAATTAATTTTAATAAAGTTCATACAGCACATATTGCCTACAGTGCTCTTGCAAAATGAGAAAAGTTTTAAAACATATTCCAAAAATGTATGGTTTAAGTGTGTCCAAGTGGTGGCACTAGTTTCTGGACCTTAAAATGTACAATAAATCAAATGTGTGGCCTGCCTTATAAAAACATAAGCCTTAATGTTGCCCTTTTATAAATATTTTACTCGATAATAAATATTATACTTGTCTCGAATAACTTCTTTAAACCATTTTTGGTGCTTCACTGTGTAAGTCTAATCACTGTATAAAATATATTTTGTTTTAATAAAAATATGAAGTTTAATTTTTTCCCAAATTGAATTTGAATTAACTTATATAATTAGTTTGAAAAAGGACTACTAAATTGAAATAATGAAGGTTTTTATTAAGATGAAATCAATCTTACTCTTGAACTAAGTTTATGCATATTTGGTATGGGTTTTGTAGATCAGGACTTTGATTTGAACTATTTATTTAAAGAAAAGTTATATTCGTACAATGTAATTTGTGGTTGTAAAAAATTGACGCCTTGCACTTTGCCAAATATGTTTGGATATTAAGTATAAAGAAGAACGGTGTGAAAAGTACCTATAAACTTTAAAATTTGTGAAGTAGAAAATATCAGGTAAAAATTAAGTGCACCTTCACATAGATGGATGTAGAAAACTTTGGAAGTTTTGAAATGATCCGTGTAAATGTGTAAAAAGGGCTTAAAGGACATCAGCACCTGGAATTTCGGGCACGTGCAATTTAGGTCAATGTCCATACTTTAAAAAAATTTAAAAAAACTGAATGGTGAAATGACTTAATTATTTTTATTCAAACATCTTCGGAGGTTGGTGGGGCGTGTATGTTCCATGAAACTGACTGGTGGAGCCTAATTTTGTGAGTGCCACTAAACTCGGGTGCTTAGTCAAAGCTCCACCGTGTGCTGGGGAGTTTTCTCCACAAACAACTTGAAGAGGCCACTTGAAGCCTGAATAATCCTCCTTGAAAATGCAAACAACAATTAAAAAACCCTCATAGCTCCTCAACGACGATGCATGTATGTATATGCAGTGTGTGGGAGCCTTTATATAAATACATTTGCGCATATAGGCCTAGAAGAAAGTTCTTAGAGTGTGCTACAGAGGGTGATGGGGGAGGGAAGCGGCTTGTTTAAATCGCATTTATCAAATTTTGTTGTCCTTAAAGCGCTCAATTGGCCTAGTATGTCCTATTTCGCTACCTAGGCCAGGTTTTTAAAACTATGGGTGGTGAGGGCGGGGAGGGTTGCGAAAGAAAAACGCGATGAGCCAAGATGGCTTAGGATAGGGTGGAGAGGAGGCGCGATGCATGCACGCAGGTGTGTGACAAGGTGCATTGTAGAGTTGTAAGGATGACGGAGCAGTTCCAGGCCCAGGCGAGGGTGGCAGGAGCCTGATTCAATTGCGGGTGTTAAGAAGAGATTTTCTAAGCGTACAGTACCAAAACGAACCCACTAAGAAGAGACGTGCTCCGGGTGCTCCGAGCGCTCCACTCGAACTCCACTCTGCGCTCTCTGTTTTGTGTATCATTTACCAGTTTTGTGGGTGGGTAGAAAATACCCATATCTTCATAATGTGGAAGGGGTGGGGGGGATGAGTGGATGCCTCTATGAGTACAACGGCCATGACCTGTTTTCCGCGAAGCGTGAGCTTTCCCCAAGTTCTCTTTCTTTCTGCATTTTGTGGCACACGTTGAAAAGCTCGAACAGTCCGGTACAGGGTATTGTTGTTGTTGGTAGAAAATCCAAAGGGATTTTCTGGGGGTTGCTGTTCTCGTTACTGGAGGCATTTGAGCCAGTCCATACGTTGACACTTCCGGAAATAGGACGTGATGATCTGAAGACCTAGAGCACCACCAGTCCTCGGTCGTGCACAAACTTTCCGGGTTTGCCCTACTCTAACTAAAAGTAAATTCCTTCTTAACATGCCCTAAAAAAATATACATATATTGTATATATAAATAAAGATTCTCGATTGCAACAAACTTTTTTAAGGCGCAATCCCCGCAATCAATGCGTTCTGAGTTGGGCATCCAGCCCTAGAAAGTGATAGTGCAGAGTGTGGTGGTGCATATCGTATAAAAAAAATAAATAAAATAAAATAAGGTAAAGAAAATAGGCAGAATAGCTGCGAAAGGCGAACTCTGCAGTTTTCCGGGGAGAGTGTGGAAATGAGTTGTGTTACAGCACCGATCCAAGAGTGTTTGTGTTGCTAAATGTGTTTTGGTGCAATCGATTTAGGCCAGCCCCATCGAGGGCCGGCGATCCATGGAGTTTCCTACTTCATCTAGCTTAACAACCAGTGATACGAACAGGTGGGTCTCTTTAAGCTTCCCTTTAATAACAGGGGTGGATGCCCTTTTTCCTCGAACCCATCCCAAACTTTAGTTATACACTGAACGCTTTTTGCGTGGCTATTTTGTGAATCTCTCTGCTTTGGAACACTAAACCTTCAAATCCGTATCAGCTGGGATGCGCCTCCTCCCAGCCCTTGCACTCTGGGGCTTTTTAGTTGGATTTCGCGAAAAATCAATTAAATCCACAGCTTCCGAATTTTAGTGTGCATCTAATGTGAGGAGAGTTGTTGTTGAAATGTTCAGCGAGCTTGGGAAACCGACGCATGCAAAATTCTGTGACGGCGGTGGTACAGCGCCACTTTAAGAGGACACCATCGATTTTAAGCTTCTCTAGCAGTCCTCTTCCGCGGGTCTATTGAAATCAGCGGGAGCCTCTAAAAAAGGTGTCCCACCAAGCATAATTGCGGGCTCAACGACTTTGATCTGCACAAAGCCCGATTAATAATTCGATTGTCGAGTAGCTGACGCAAATCCATCCCGAGGTGGGGGATCCTTCCTCTTCGATTTTATTGGTGAGTTTAATGACCCCTCGCGGGTCTCAGGTAAGAAGGAAGTTTTTTTCCGAAAGAAAAACTGAAATAACTCCCCGCTCTCGAGTGATTGTGCGACGAATTCTGTGCCTCGATTGAAACAATGTCGCGGAGTGAAATGTCCTCTTCTTTCAGCGGGGGAGTATCCCTGATCCTGACGATTAATGAAAATTATGTGTGCTCAGCTTGTTTACTCCGAAAGTCGTTACGCCAGGGCTCTGCGAAGGTTGAGGATTGATTGAATTATTTATGGAGCTCTGTGTGATGGATGATGCAAACTTAATTGGCCTGGATTTCAACTTTCTTCTTTGTGTATAAGTCTCCCTTTTTTTACAAAGGGACTTCTTTCTGCTTTGTGAGTTCATTTAAAGTGCTGTAGTGCAGCAGGTGGGTCAATTTGGATCGAAATTATGTAAGAAGTTCAAATATACATGGGTTTCAGGGGAAAGCTTACCTTTGAAATGATTTTCGGGTCACTTCTTGGTGACGGTTGGAACATTTGACTAATTTTTTGATACTCTCTTAAATAAAGTTCTGTAAAAATCTTTTGGCCCCAGTGAATTCTTTGGAAACTTCTAGTTTATTGAAGCACATCTTTTTAATGGAGAAGGGCAAATATCAATGTAGGGAAAAACTTATCCTGATAGTATGCTCTAACATTTTACATAACTTTATTCAATTAGTAAAATTCCTTTGGAAGTTGGTTTTTTACCTGATTAACGAAAGATAGATTTTAAAATTTAAAGGACTAATTTTTCTCGAAATATTTAAGAAATATAACATTGATCGAATAGTTTCCGAGATATTTTGATTTGGCCATGATTTCATTTATCGTTACTACAGCTGCAGGAGGATGACAAGATTTATTATATATATAATTTCCCTAATTTTTGTCGGAAAAACCTTAAATTTTCCAAGAATATTCTTGAAAGGTGATACCTACTATTCGAAACTAAAACAAAAACATATCTCTTAAAAATCATGACTGGCATACGTTTATGGAAAATCGACTTCCATTTATCCTCTGTCTATTCTGTTTTCCAATCTAAAACCGTAATGTAACAAAAAGTTACTTTAATACACGATTATATGGCAAATTTGCCAAGATGAGTACCATTTTTCTAATACTTTTTAAGTTTTGAGTGATTTTTGTTAAGAAAGAAAATGTGTTGTTACCATTTTGTAATCTATGAGTATTTTAAAATTGCCAAAAATAAAGTACAACAAACAATGCACTTAGTTTATAATAAATTTTTCGTCCAACTAAAGAATTGGTCCTATTAAGATCTGGGTTTCCTTATTAAGTCCAAGCCACTTACTTTTTATAATGTGCTACAAAAAATTGTAAATATTTACAACGATACAAACGTACTAATATTTTTTTAAAGATAACTAAATAGACATATGCAGTTCTAATAAATTTTGAGATTTTTTATATTATATTGGGTATCTTATCTAAACCCATGGTAAAATTGATAATTTGTTTTTTTTTTTGGATTTCTGAAGGTGCGGACAAGATTTAGCATAATTCTCATGTTTTTGGAGCGTGGGTACGTTCGAAAAAAGTCCATTCCCCTTAGCACAAAATTACCTTAAACAACCTTAAACAGTATGATTAGCTGTTGAGCGTCGAAGTATCTTCCTCAATCAACTGTTGGAACTGTTGCAACTGTTGTGCGCTGCAATTACATCAGAATTTCCACGGCTGCGTAACAGTCGGTTGTTGATTGCGACTTTTTATCGGCATTTAACAGCGAATACGAAAGAGCCACCGGCAGCAGGCGCAATTCCTGCCATATCGAGCGCCTTTTTTCCGGAAAGCAGAAAACAATTTCAAATGAAAGAGGAAAAGTAACGCGGTCTTACTGGATCACTAGATTAAATCAATCGAGATACGCTAGCTATCATTACGTACAGTTAACCACATTTCTGCGAATAGTCGGATTTGCGGCAGATTTATTGCTGCGAACAATTTATTGGCCGGTACCCCCAACCCGATGTTCGGGTGGGTTTTCAGAAAATTTCATAAAATATCATTTTTCAATAATTTGTGTTAGATTGCCTCCAATAACATCTTTGCTTCCTCGTGCATAAGTAATCATAGGCAATTTCAGGCGGATTCCTCGAAGGTACGTGGTCAGTACCCTCTTAAGCCATTCATCAAATTGGCGGCGTTCCTCTCGGAAAGGAGGTTACCCATAACCACCCAATTGAGGAACAACGAATTAGCTGCCGTTGGTCTTTATTCGCCGAATGATTGACATTCCGTGAATGCGAAAAAGTAATTGGGGAATCGTGCCCAGCCAATTTTGAGAGTAATTTCCATTCCTGTAAAATATTTGGTAAATGTTATTTTTAAGAATACTGAAAACTAGAAAGAAACTGCACCTGGGCTAGCAGCCATTGGCTAGTTTTCTTCATATCTCACCTTCCTCATTGCGTCGTTATCTCTAGACTCTAAGAAAGCGCAATAAGAAAGTATTAGTTGAAGCGGGATAAGTTCTACTATCATACTTCCCATTTCCAGCAAAAATATCATTAACGTAGTAAAAGAAACGAAATAAAATCAAATACATTTTCCGAGGCATTTGTGGCATATCTCTGAATAATCAAAAATTGTAACGAATTATAATATAATTAATCTAATTAATTAGATTTTTTTATGAATGGGCTTGAATGAAAGCTGCCCAGGTATTGTTCGCTATGCATTTAAAAAAAATGTATAATTGCTCTATAAATTAATTTATGAAGACGTAGATGCTTAAAGTTTTGCTTGATATAAGCTAGGCTTAGGGCAAAAAAATATTCAAAAAACAAAATGTGGGTTATTTTCAATAAGAAAATTTCTCCATGATAGCTAGAAAAGATTTGTTAAGTATAATGCTAACGCTAATGCATTATAATTACTACAAAAGCTACTTCGGAAGTGTTTCGTTATATTATCGTTACTTTTATACCGTGAAACCGGTGGCAATCTATCGTCTCTAATGACTTTAGTAACAGAACTTGATCGTGACCACTGGCTCATGTTCAGGAAGCAACTGGTGAATAATTAAACACGGCTATCCAGGCACATACGCACATGACAATTTCAAACTGGAAACCATCATTAACTATTAATTCAAGTGGTAATAAATGTTCTCGCTTTCGCTTGATACAAAATTCGAAAGGTTCTTGTGCGTGAGTTCTAAGTACAAATTTCGAACAATTACTGCCTTAGCTGCCATCGAATTCTCAAACATACACATAAACAACGGTGTGTAGGGATAACTTTTTGGGGACGGGAGCGGTGCGTTTTCAATGAATCCTTATTGTATTAAGAAAATTTCAATAACTTTGTGCCTGCGGGTATTCAAAAAGTTTGTCTTTTGTGTATTTTAATAATTGTTGCCATAATATTCAGAATGAATAACGCCCCCATGCCCTTGTACTTATGCCTGAAAGTTAGGAATTTCTTGTTGTTTGTAATTCCATTGAACAAATTCCAGCAATTAAACATAAATGGTCTTCCACCCTTTTGCAGCACACCAATCAACACAATCCAGATATCGTTTCAACTTAAGCAGGAGAGGATTTCTTCCCCAACACCAACTCCACCAACTCCAGTCAGTCCACGTGAACCCCAAAGTCCAGACGGTCATACTTCGGTCAGCTCAACAGGATCAAGTGATACTGTTTCAGGTGAGTTTCTTTCTTATCTGAGGAGATGATACTTATGTATAAACAATTGAACTTTTTACAATCGTTTCTGATTTATATTAAGAACAAAATAATTATTTAGGCGTAGTTCTTTTTTCTAACAATAATTCATAGTTATGGAGCCTTTTATTGTAATATTAGAAGAAAACGAATCGTTTGAAAGCACACTCAGAGAAAAGTGCATCTTAAAATAAAATACAAACATTTTTAATTTACATGACTAACATTTGCTATTCTATTTCAAGATGAAAATAAAATTATGTAAAATTTTTTATTTCAATAATGCACATTTTTCTCTATGAGCTAATCCTTTTTTAAAGAAAATTTGGGATTTTAAAATTAATTATAAATTCCTTGCATTTCTGTGATTTGGTGAGAGAATAGCAACGATGAATGAATTAAATGTGATTAGTTGCCCCCTAACCAGGAATATTTTTAAATAGAAACGCCAATACTGAAATAATAAGTAACGTTATTTTAAATATGTTTTTATCAAATCAATCAGTCTGTTTTTGAATATATTTAAAATTTATTAATTATTAAATATCAAAGTATTTGGCGCCAAATCATATTTGGTTTTTATTATTGTAATGATATTTCACATTGATTTTATTTATTGTAAATGGGAAATTTTCGTACAATCTAAAAAAGTGCTATAAGCTTTTTGAGAAAATGTTACGAGTAGAATTTTAAAAAAATTCTTTGACAAATGCCATTTAATAACATCTTTATGCAGTATTTTATAGTTTTTCACTTTACTAATGGTTTATTCAGATACAGGAAAGCGACGACTTAAACTCATGCAAAGTTTTATGATGCATAGTTAAACGAACTTTTCATGGGGTGGCATTTACATATTGTGAATCAAATCGAAAGCAGGTTTCTTAATCGAAGGATTTATATTTTCATCCCACATGTTTTTTAATATGTAGGTTTATAGTTTTTATGTATATAATGACCTTTTTTCCCTTATCATTATTTTTTTAAACAATAGAAAATCAATTTCAATCTTGCTTTCTTTTTTGCGCACTCGCGAACTAAGCCCATGTGGCGCTTTCTGTCCAAGCTGTTTTATTTTATTTATTTTTAATTGAGAATCGAACCCACAACCTCGGAAAGTCTTACTTACAGCCAAAGTTTTTTACTTAAAATCCATAAAAGATATTCTAATAAATTGATTAAATATTGTTTTTTAATATCGCATAAAAAGAGCTGTATGATAAATATTCGTTATTATTTTTAATTAAATTTTTCTGAAAGTATATGATTAACAAAATGTTAGCAAATTACTTCAAAGAAACTTATTGAAGGCAAAATATGGTTTTGGTCGGTCTAGTTCTGTGAGTGAATAGACCTCACTTTATAAAATTTAAACTCAGTTTCTGCAGTAAGATTCCATTCACTATTTTCACAAAGTGAAATATTCAACGAGATGAATTGCGATATATTGCAGAAAGTACTGCGATATATTTTTAGAAGCTCTCTAATTTATTTTTAAAACTAAATCAAAACAAACAAATCGCCGACAGAAATGTCAACATTAAGCCATTGAAATTTTAGTGAGGAACCGAATTCCGAAGATAGAAACAATGAGGAGTTCTGGATTTTAGCGAGATCATGACCCAGGAAGAGTGGCGAAATTTATCGCTGATTGCTAGCATTGCCCAGGCACATTGCAGCTTTGAAATTAGAATGTCTAACGTGAACATTATTTATAAGGAAGTTGAATTTATTGTGGAAAATAGCCATTTTACCTCCTATAAATAAAGCGTTCTATGCGATTCACTCTTTGTCGGAATTTTTGCTCCTCAGATTGTTGTCGGCTAATTTACTTTGGATTTAGTTCGATTGCTTCGTGAGTAAGTTGATGAGGTGTGAAATGAATCAGATGCGTCTAGTTATTCTTGTTAATGCCGAAGCGGCTCAAATTTACGGGCATATGCAAAACGCACACATCTTCCAATAAGATGAGATTTTAGTTTTTAAACACATCTACTCAGCTCACAGTATTCAGATGTATCCAAATTATAGTAAAATTAAGATCATATCTATTTTCTGATCGCCTATGATAAAAAGCCAATTCAATTTCCATTTGTTTCTAGATAACTAAAAGATAAATTAGTTCGAAAATTAAAGAATCTTTGGCCTTTTGTTTTTCATTATTTGTTTTTGCACACATTCCCTTTTCCGGTTAAATTTGTCAAAAGGTTAATTATTATATTATTCCTTTAATTACTATTATTAGTATTTCTGTGATTACAATGCAAAGATCATAGTCATTGAAGGGTGTTTAGTAGATTTTCCCTCTTTAGTAATATCCAAGATTTACAGATCTTACAAAGAAGTAACTTTTAATTAATTCACAACTAAAGAAGGAAGTGAACTAAAAATTCTTAAAAAGTAAAGGAACCTGTGACCATAAATATTCAAAAATAAAAACGTATCACTTAAATATAAATAAGAATCAAACATTTCAATCTTTCATTCATTATTCTGAGTAGATAATACATATTATCACTTTTGAAATTTATGTGTACCCATTTAGATAAAACGTTTGCCATAATACGAGAAGAGTAATAAATTTCGAGAGATTTCTACATTTCATTTTTTCACCTAAGCTCCTAAGCATAAATATGCAAAATTCATACAAAAGAAATGAGCGATTTGTGGAATTTATTATTTTACTTTTATTCGAAACGTGATTGTCTTTCCTCAACCCAAAACTTACCCGACGAGCTGCCCCATTAAAGCGATGCTCACGTTTTTCGCCGCAGAAATTTTATATTTCTGACACTTCGTTCTCACTCACCCTTTGAGTTATGATCACGTTTTGCTGACATTGAATTGACCAGACCCAGACCGGGACCAGGCGGTGTTTGCGTGCAAATTGTGTTCGACTACCAAAATATACCAAAAACCGAAGCGGAGTCTGCAAATTTGTAAAACAAATAAATTCGCCGCCTTTGCCATTTAAAAAGCAATCGTCGCGGACGACGCGAACAGAGTCACTTTCCTGCTGAGAATTTTTCCGACCTCAGGAAATCCAAAAGAACAGGCACTTCTCGTGAGTGCAATTCTGAAGATGGTTTATTCGAAAATAATTCTTTCGCCGTTTTAGTTTTGTTTCCCTTTTTGCGCTAAAAAAATTGACGTTATACAGAAGGTGATTGAACCGGAATTGCTTTCTGGATAATGGGCCAAAACCGCGAACATAACGCAAAAAGAAATTGAACCAAAAATATTAGCCGCGATTGATATTAATGGCCCACTAAACGGCGCCAGATATCAATTTGAATTTCGCACAGCTACACGAATTATTTTTATGACCCGCGGATGAAATCAGCAAAACGCAGTCAAATCTAATGCTCGGTTGCCACCCGTTGAGAGCTATAAAATATTTTTTCTTGGAAAACAGTCATACTTTTCAGTTCACTGTGTTCTTATGGTACTTTACAAAGTATGCATCACGTTTAAGAGTTTTCTCTATTTCGAATGATATGAGGCGACCTGTAAATGTTATTTAGAGAAAATATTGCTTAATAAAAATGTTTGTTGTTTGGTATTATTAAAGAAAGGTGCTTACTTTCATTAAAATAAGCTTCAAATCATCTTTCCACCCTTTGTCCAATATAAGTTTTGAATTGTAAATGTTAGGGACACTTCCCTATGTCTGGCGTCAGCGTTATCTACTAACGGTATTCAGTGGTATGGGGGAACAAAAAATAACGCAAAAATGTTAAAAACAACAGAACAATATTTTACATCAAAATAACATACATGGTAAACATTGGTAAAAATGTTTAAAAGCGACTTTATAACTGATAATGTGGCTAATATAAATTTTTTAACCTTAAGTTATTTGCGTAATATACGAAATTATTCAAAATTAGCCGAACATTTTCTAAAAGGTCTTGAATTCGAATGGATTTCTGATTAATTCTGAATTGCTATCAACCAAAAATTTGTTTCAAGAAAATGTCTGATTTTTTGTTATTTTACTATCTAGAGTTTAATTTTTCATTTCCGTAATTCAATTTAAAAACTTTTAATATTTATCTTTTAAGTAATTCAGAGGTATATTTATGTAGCATATACTTTTTAAAGAAATGTTCACGACAGCAATTTGAAATTGATACCTTTAACTTTCTTTTTAAGTGTAACAAATTCAAAGAAAATACCATTCAAATTTTTTGAGATTTTTGAAATTTAACGACTCTCTAACACGTTCCCGCCGGCGGTCGTATTTGCAATTCATGGTATCTGACGGTTCTCTAATTCATACTTTTTTCCAGCTGCCGGTGGTGATGTGAATATAATCGCATATCGTTCATTAACTTTAACCGGTACACTTTCCTTTAAATTTAGGAAAACAAATAGCTCTCACTGATAAATCTACTACGATAACTTGAGAGTAAGAACGCTAATATTCGATATTTGGATTTTTAAAAATCTTTCTTGCCCTGTGGACCACCCGTGGTACAAGCCGCCCGATGGGACGGTCCTCTATGTACCGCTAGTAGTACATGCTGGCGGAAACGTGTTGAAATTGCAAAGCATTATTCATTATCCCCTGTTTTCTCTTTGAAGTGATAGACAAAGCTTTTTCAACGCATCTTCAAGAAGTACTTCTAAATTCTTCTACAGATGCCTGTTTTTGTACGTTTCGAGACGCACTTGACTGTTTTTAAATTTTTATTTATAAAAGCATTGTCTATTTATTGTAGCATTTCAACTGTGAGTGAGCTCACATCGGAATTTATGTAAACGATCCCAGCCAACCAGTGTTTGAAGTGATTCCCGGTTGGATCAAATGTCTTGGTGTCACTCAAAAAATCAAATTGGCGCCCTCAAGACGAAATCATTGAAGCAATCCACAACAGAATTGCGTAATTGATCGTGTTCAGTTCGCCCCCGCTCATTAAGATCGCATCATGCCGCGATCTTCCTTCTTCGGGCATTCGCCAGAGATGAGGAAATGATCGCGTACGCCGTGGGGCCGAAAAGAACCATCATAAGCTTATCGTCGCGCGAGCATGCGGAACATCGCAAACAAGAAATAGATCTCGCCGGCCGCTAGCCCTCTGAGCGCCTACCCCGAGCCCGTTTGCTATTCTGCGGCCATTCGCATGACAAAAGTGGACAATTTGATAAAATAATATTAATAAAAAGTGTTAAAAAGTGAAAATGACGGCGGCCAGACCGGCCGCGCAGGCATGCACAGCGGCGCAGATCGGAGTGCGAAATCTCGGAACAGCGGGAATCGGCGAGTGCTGGTCATTAACCCCGACGAAAGCATTTCTTCTTCCTTGTTATTTGTGTCGGTGTCCCGCTCGGACAGCGGCCCGTTCAACGGGTGTCTCGCTCCCGCGCTGGCCGTGGCATTGAGGTGATCTTTGCGGGGAAATTTTAAAGGGTTTTTGCTGAACGGAGCCGAGATTTGCAATTCGTAAGCGCGGGCCACTTTTCTGCTGCAGAAGAGGTGCGGACCGACGCACGCCTCGTGCTTTGCTCCCCATTTGGGCTGATTGGGCGAAGTCGGCGACGGGTGTCTTTTCTTCTTTCAATTCATAAAAACAACTGAAACAGGAAAAGGCATTTTGTGATTTATACAAATTTTATGAACCACGCCAGTGCTTAAAATCACTTGATTTTAAAATGAGCAGGGGCACATACTTTTTTGGATTAGAAGAACGTATTCATAAATGCTTAATAAGTAGATTGTTTTAGAAGAAATATTTATAATATACATAGAAATGGAATTACATAGTCGTATTTCTCCAATAGCTACTCTATAAACACGCAACTTAGTTAGCATTAAGTAATGAATATCATTCCTCGATATCACCATCAACCCGTCACGTAAACTCATTTTTGTTATGTTTTGATATCACGGTCCATGGATATCCTAACAATGAAAAATAGTGATCTAGAAAATGATTTTAAAGCAAATATGAATATAAAAACTCATTAGATTAGAACTGCAATCAATAGGTCTCGAGTTCTCGTACGAGGAAAACAAAATTAAAATTGAACTTAGAAGCAAATCTATCACTGTTAGAAATAATCGTAATCATACTATTAACGATTTTAGAAGAAGTATTTGCCCAAAGAAGTTTAAGATCGCTAAGTTTTGAGTTAAACTGCAAAATGTAAAATTTTATTGGTAGCGTTTACGACATTTTCTCTATTTTTGAATTTAGTCAAAAAGTCACCAAAAGTCTGACTGGTTTTTGGAAATTTTACATATTTAAATTTATTGATTCGTTCCGATTCTTAAAAAAGTGAAAACAGATCTTAAATTTCATTTATGTTTTTCTTTGTCCGTCCGTCTGTTATTAGACTTCTAACTTATAACTTTTAACTAAACGATTAGAAGTATTAAGTGGGACTGAACTAATTGATGTTAAAGAGGATTTTGTATTTTGAAAAATTTATGCTTTAAATCTTTAAGTTCCTTCCCTTAATTTCAAAATCATGTCTACGAAAAATTTGATAAAATTAGCAAACATAATTTCAAAATCCTTCTTTTGAACTCCAAAAACCATTTCCGGGACGTTGCTCTGCAATAACTCACCACGAGAGGTTGTGACACGCTGCTTCTGAATGAATTAATGGCTTAAAGTAATGCGATCTAAGCCACTTTGTATTGGCACCTTTATCGATTTTCTGGACGAAATTTAATCGGTTCTCCTTTTATCGCAGATCCATGAGTTTATTTGAGAACTGGTTCTGAACCCGTTTAGGGTTTTATTTTTTTCACAATACGAATTTCAGGGTGTTGAAAGTATGTAAATAAACAAATTAATTGATATGATTTCTGTTTTGCATATGTTTTTCTACATAAGTACAAATTTATTTACTGCTCACCTGGGGAAAAGTTATCACCCCATAACACATTCATTGGAGGTTATTCCAATTTAATGTTGAATTTATAATATGCTGTTTTACTATCGTAGACAGTGAAAGACCTTGAGATATATATTTTTTTTGTCGTATGAAAGAGAGAAAGAAATTTGAATTTTGTTAGATCAGCTTAATTTTTACTCGATCGAAGGAATTAAATAAAATAATAAATGGTATTAGTTTTTAGATTTTGTTCGTGAATATTTATTTTGAGAAAGTCCACTCAAACTCGTATGCGAGTAATAATCACGGTTTCTAAATATTTTCAACTATAAAGTTTGATCCAATAATAAATTTAATTTAAAAAAATGGAAAAGGTAATATATGTTCTATCTATGTTCATTTCAGAAACTAATAAATGATAAAATGTAAAAAAATAATCGTTTGAAAGCTTTTTACACATTCCTAATTCTCTAAATACAATAAATACAAATAAGTAAATCCGTTCTATTCATCCGATTGTATTGAAAGAAGAAGTGAGTGATTTTATTGAAAATTTTGACGCAAATAGGGAAAATTTTAAAAAATAAAACAGCTTAAAGGGTTATTATAATTTTACCATTAGTTTCAAATTTATAGTTGTAGGTAGTATTCAAGATCTTTATTTTACAATTAGTTGGCTTGTACTCACTCATAGGCTCATATTCACCTATCAGGATATCTCAATTTATAAAGATATAAAAGCTTTAAATACTTGTTCAAAATTATTTTCGAAATCAAGCATTGGTGATGATGTTGCTATAGGTTATGTTGTTGCATACCATAAAATTATGAGTTATATTTGAGGTTATGTTAAAAAGTTTTTTAAAGGATCATCTCAGAGTGGTGATCTTAAATTTATCTAGGCATGATAAATTGCTGTTAGTAAATGTGGAACACCTTGATTTTGTGATTTCTCCTTGTGTCTTCGTTCCTTTGGATACATATCCCTAGGTTATTAAGTATACAAATTATTAAAACTCGTCAAGGTTTGTGCAATTATACAATAGTATTGTTTTGTATCTGTAATTTCATCATTTGCCTCTGCAATTCTCTGCTTCCGTGTCCCGTGGACGAATAGGTTCAAAACATTTTCAGGGAGTGCAAGAATATCGTTCTCTTGCTTCAGGAACGAATGTTGGAAGCAATAAGCCGGTGCCCGTAGGAGCAGGGCAACAGTTGTATAACATAATCCTTTAAAAAGACCCCGATGGTAGCATCCACCTCAAGAAAGTTTGCCCGTTTGCGGCCACAGCACCTCAACAGCACTTTGGCGAGAACTTTTTCCTGATCGTCGGTCGGGGCGATCAGTTGATTCCTAAATCAGAGCCGAACTCGAAAGATGTTCTTGGTCGAATCGTCGCATTTCTTCCACAATGTCTCTACGTTTCATGTTCCATTACTCTACCTCACTTTTGTTTCTTTCTCTTCGGGTTTTCTTTTTTAAGTTTTCGTTTTAACTCTAACTGCCTTTCCTCGAGTATCTCGTTGAGGTTCTTGGAGCGCGCGCGCGACTGTTCTTTCGCATTAAGAAAGTGATTCCTTGTGTTTGTCTTGTTTGGCTTGCCAGCCCAGCCTGCCCCCTCGGTAATGTCTCTAGTTCGTCCGACAGGGCCCTCGTTTCATATTCAAAGCCAAAGTCTAACATAAACAAGTCACTCCTCATTTTCTGAAGATACGACGGCAGCAAGCTGCTAGAAAATCTAAGACCCCGGACTATTTACAACCGAAGACCACATTGAAGACGCGAAAGATAAGCGCTCAAAAAAAAATTTGTTTTTAATTCTTAAAGAGACTTAAGCTCTGGGGTCTTCTTTTGATCGTTATTTTTTTCGGTTGCGGTCGTTCAGTGGTAGCTTTCTTCACCGGTTAGAAAGTGTAGAGGTCCGAAATTTGCATCAGAGTGGTAAAACAGTTCTGTTTTTTTATTGTTGGTCTTCAAAAAAATAGAAAAAAATTTGTTATTCAGATTCGCGATCGGCAAGCTGGCCCGCCGCGATTCTGAAGGTTAAGAGAGTGTGCCCTGCGTGTGCAAGATGCCGAGGTGATAGTGCGTTGGTTATCAGTGCCCCCGTCCCCGTTCGGCAACTAGTTGCTCAAGACGTCATGGATGTGTTCAAGTTGGAGCAGGCGGCGATCGGTTCTAGCATTAGCAATTGTGATGTCGTTAGCCAGTGCCAGCAGGATGATATGCCGGAAGTCAGTTTTGACGTGAACTCAGACTTTAATTTGCACTTCTTCGACACCCCGGAGGATTCGTCGACTCAAGGTGGCTTTAGTGACCCCGGATCCGTTGAATCGGCCTCCGTCGGATCACCCCCACCTGTTGTCTTTAACAAGCTGCTGGCGCAGGGCGGTTTGCAGCTCCACTCGGAGCGGTTGTTGCATTCCTCCCCCGCGCCAAACAACTCGATCACTTCCTCCAAAGCATCAGGTGGGTACTTTACTTAAGGCCAGAGACACTTACGTGTTAGACTGATTTGTCTGCTTGCCCGCCGGTGTGATGCTCATCTGTAGGCAGCAGTTCGTTCCCCCGGTCTGCGTTGTGGCTGGGCAATCTGCATAACTTGGAAATGTAATCTCTCGCCGATTGCATAATTTTTTGTAGCAAAAGCATTTTCCCCGGGCTTAAAAGACTTTTAAAGAGTGTAGGACTGCACAGTACATAGCTGCGCGGACTAATGCGGAAAATTCTCACAGCTGTCGTTTAGCTTGAACGAGACCGCAATTTCCTCAAGATTTATTCCGCGCGCATTGATTTACGGCTTTGATAAAGATTTATAAACTCCCCGGAACCCGGAGAAGTGGATGATGCCCGCGAATGGTGCGCTACAGTGACAGAGGCTAGAAAAGCGGCTAGATCTGCTATTCATGAGCCATGACATTGCTCCTCTGCTGGAGGAGATCATCTTAAGATACTCTGGTGGATGCGGCGCAGTGCTCCCTTCCTTTCTCTCTTAACCCCTTGCCCCTTTCCCCCCTTTTCCTTCACCGCAGAACACAATGTTGCAGGCTATTGCTCCTTGAGAGATGTCGCCGGCAAATTGGTTCGTTATTCACAAACATTCTAAATTAATTGAAGGAGGGGTCCGTTGGCATGATAAGAGGAAAATTATTATACAAAATAAAACGTGGGGGCAGATAGAAAAGAACCTCTGAGCACAGCATTGAGATTCTGATGGTACTCCAACGATAACCGTCGAGCGAAAGGTTTCTATTAATAGACAAAAACGCCGTATGCATGCAAATTGCGGCCGTAGGAATTTTAATCGGAATGGACAATTAGACGAAGCAGAAAAAAGACTAATAAGATCTTTCGAAAGTTATCGATTCGGTTCGACGTTTTTAGCGACAGGGATTGGTAGATTAGGTGGAAATTGAAAGTGCCGCGTACCTCGTTAGTAGCAATATCAATGACATCTTTTTATGGGGTGAATTTTATGATTACATTTCTAACGATACATTAATAAGTTTTGATGTTATATTTACTATCGAAGCATAGAGATATTCACACCTGTATCTGTACGTCAGGTGAATCTAAATGGTAGTGGGAATATAGACTCCTAGATATTAACAATGATAAGGATCATAATTACTAGAACTAACTAAGAAATTAGAAATTCTATTATGTGATTATTTTCTGTTGTGTCCAATAAATAAATATACATGTAGTGTTCTAAGCCATTAGCTTACAATTCGATACCTAATTGTGAAATTTAAAAATGCTAACTTTTACTAAAGTACCCAAAAGACATCCGTATTCTAAATTTCATTTATATCTCATAACTACATATAAATAATAAAATCATGGTTAAGTAAAAGTTTCAGTCTAATATTGAAGGTTTCATATAACGATGAAAGGCAATTGTAAAAATACTCAAATTTTTAATTTTTTACAAACACTGCAAAATTTTTAAACAATAAATAAGAACTTTACTTTAAACCTTTAACCACAACCAGATTTAAAGGCGTCACAGCCCCGGACAGTGGAAGAGGAGGAGACCTTTTAAATTGGAGAATATCTTTTAAAAATATTACGTGGTGTAAGTTTGGACGATTTTTTTAGCGCATATAGTGCACAACAAAATAATGGAAAGACGAGGACATTTAATTGTTTTTATATGAATTTTTTAAAACTTTAAAGTGGTGACATCTTATCCGATATGGGCAATATACGAACACAGCCTAGATTTTCTTCTGAATTATTTTGTTTGCCGAGTTTCATTTTAATTCGCTAAGAAGTTCTCTAGAATTTCGCAGGCCGGCTCTGAATTGATCCCTGATCAATACTATAGAACATTATAGGGTGATATTTTGCGAATTTATCACTTTGCCCTCCAACTATCAGCTTGGTTGAAATAACAAGTAAAGACAATTCACTTCAACTTTTCAATTTTTAATTATACTAATGAAAATAAGTATGTATATATCAGATACCGTTACTTTGATATTGGCGCATTTATAAAAAGTATAAAATATTTCTTAAAGGTCCGTGGAGCGCACAATATGCATGGAGCGCAAAGGGTTAAAAAGTCAGTTTTTGAAATAGGAAGAAATCTTCTCTTCGATTGCTGATTCGTAGCTTATGAGTAATTTTAGGACTAAGTCGCAAAGGTAGCTTTAATCAAGGCAAAACAGCATATTCGCTCTAAATTTAATTGTTCAAGTAACTTATTGCGTGATACTTTTTCTGTGATATAAAAAAGTTTTAATTTGTCTACATACATATTAACTTTATATCTTACTAATTTCTCCATAAACATTCACTTTTACTTCTATTATATCTACAGAACTTCTTTAAATAAATCGATATTAGTCAAATGTGAGACTTGGCTTAGGATAAAAATATACTTCAGTTCAGTATATTTATTACTTTCATAATCATTAATTCAAAATTAAAAATTTTATACAATAGTTATAAAATTTTTGTATCTAGGAATTTATGGAGGTACCGCGGTTCTCTCCGGCTATGCTTTTAACTCCTTTAAAATGCTTACAGCTAAAATAATAAATAGCTACTTTGTTTGATAACTTATAACATAACATTTTAATAATCGCCAACGATTTATTAATAAAATATGGTTAAGAAACAATTTATTCTATCAGATCTTGTCTACCGCATGATCGGCGTGAGATCTATCAACCCATTTGTATAATTAAAAGGTTGAAAACTAATGTGAAATACCACAATCAGTAGTTAGCAATGATTTTCAGTATCGGGCATAAATCACAGGTCATTAGGAGATTGTAAATTAAAGGGGAAAATATATAATCATCGAGCAAGCACCAGTTTGTATCGTATTTCTAGTGTTTGATCAGCGCCACGAGATATAAATCGGGCATTTTGGATAAAGAAACCCACACTAAAAATTAGTGGCGAACGGTGGCTGATTTTCAGAGAAAACGGTTGTGTTTTGCGGTTAAAATGAGCAAAACCTAAAAAATGTTTGCACTAACGCAACCGCATTCGTACGCCCAGTGATTTCAGCGTCCCTCGAAGGCCCTCCGTGGAACTCACGTAGGAAATTGATAAAGCCTCGTCGTTTGGTTCCATCGAGCCCAGGTGGAAAGTCGGGCGGCTGCATACACCCAGGTCTCGTTGTATTTCGGGCTTGGTGCAGTTCATGCACCCGCCGGAGGTATTCATTAGAGACAAAACCGTTTATAATTCATGCACAACTTATCTGTTTCCGCGAGTTTGCTAAATCATTTCTAGAATGGCTTCGACTGAGAGTCCCGTGTCTTGGATATCCGAGCGGGGATCTTTCGGTGCGACGCGGAGCCCCTAACCTTTGTCTTGCGACGCGATCGCTTTGTTGAGCCTCCTGCCTCTGTGGTTTATGATTAAATTCAAATTGCATTAAAAAGGTGAGGTCACCGAAGGTGTGCAGACGGAGATTATGCTCGGCATTAGGCAAGTAAACGTGCTTTTTGTTCACGTAGGAATTGCATTAATTAGAAAAAGTTCAGACCTCAGAATCGATCGATCTGGCTGGTGGTGGGTTAATGGTTTTCGGTTATTACACAATTTTACACTCCAATTGACCTGAACTCGAATGCAAGGTGTTCTTGGTGTTTCATTGCGAAAACTAAGAACGATCATGAAATATTGTCTTAGAGCAATAGTTCTTGCTTTTATAAGAAATTTGAAATACTTTTAACTTTTGTTTAAGCAATACAATATTTGTTTTGTTGCGTTAACTAGCAAAATATGATAGTATCTCTTCTTAGATCATATAAAGACAACTTTCTTTTTATGGCAAATGTACGTCTTACTTTCTAACCCTAACTTTTACTCTATTTTTTGGGTTCGCCATCATGTTGAAATATTATTTGAATCAAACCGATGATATATGTATCTCAAATCTTTATTAATTATTACTGGATTTTCTAAAATTCCCACTATAATTGCTTATTTAACTCCTCATTAAAAATATCACGAATTTCTTCTTAGCTTTAATGTGTTAAATGATTTAATTCATATTCACATTTCGCAAAAAATCATTATTTAGAGGTGTTTTATTGGTTTGAACTCTTGTTTATGAGATTTAAAGCCAATCATTATAATTGCTGCACATTATGTATATATTTTATTATTCCATAATTCCATAATTTTAAAATAATTATAAAAATCGGTCAAGCCGTCGCCCCATCTTCCGGTATCTTAAGAAAAAGTTTAAAAATTCAACATAATATTTCTGGTATTTCCTATTTGATTTTATAGTTATTTTTTCATGACTTTCTATTCGTGTTCAAATATTATGATCAGTTTTTCGACCTTGGGACGAGACTTTCGAGTGCTTCAGTTTTCGTTAGATGACCTCAGTCAATGTCGATATGCTAAGTAGTTTGTGAACATCGTTAATGAAAAAAAAAATCAAAATTTTGAGAGGTAATCCCAAAAATTTCATTTTCACTTCAGAGGTGTTTACTAAAATATGTCCACATGATCAAAACCTCACGTGAATGACTTGAAAGATAATCTTAAGATTAATATGAAATCACTTCGGTCATTGAACTTTTCTCTTTCGTCAAACGGGTACGATTAATATTCGCATGTTAAAACAATCGTAACAGAACCTTGAAGAAATTCATCACACTTCAGCGGCTTATTAGCTTAGTCTTAATTAATTCAAAGTGAGAAACCAAGGAACCGGTCCTTTTATATGCATCGCGCTAAAAATAGTTTCCGCGATTAAAACCGTTGCGAGCCCGCGAATCACAATAAAAATATTTTACTTTTTGGAAGGTGTGTTCAAAACTTGTTATTTTGGGTGCTATGGTATCTAACAATTTTTGTTCTAAAATTTTCTCGTATGAGCTTTTAGAAAGCAATTCATAGGTCTTCTTCATGTTGAGAAACATAAATAACCATCATAATAAGAGACTATCATAAGTAGATACAGTGACACAAGAGCTTCATAAAGAGACAGTTTTGTTAGTTATTTAAAATTATAAATAATTCGGGGATACACCGAAATAATGATTTCATTCTCTTTATAACGTTTATTTAATTATTAATTAATATTAAAGTTATTCTACATAGTAAAGGATCAATAAAATATTGTTTGTTTCAAAATATTTAAACATAAAGTTTATGTTCACCTATTGATGAGCAGTTTACGAATTTTTGAAGAGGTTTAATTTGTAGGTATTTTGAAAATTCAAACATTCTTATGCATTTAATTAGCTGTGCTGTAGGGCACGATATAATCTTGATTCAGTTTGCAGCAGTCGAGTGTCGTTTTAATCCATAAATTTGAAGTTTTATGAATTAAAACATCATTACGATTTGAGTGAACAGGTTCTAGTTTTGTAAGGAAAATGTTCACATTAAATAAACATATACAATAAAGTATTCAACATAATGAAAACTGCGGAATTCTCGTCAATAAAAAAAATATATATATATATAGGTATATATTAATCAAGAAAAAAGCCGGTAAAATAAAAGGTTTAATACTAAGGTAATTAGCTTTGTGCATTCATCAGTAGATCGAGGAGAAGTCAATCAAAGTGTTCTGTAAGCGTTCGGAAAGACTTCCCTTGCTATTCAAGTCAGAGTCACAGTCCGTCGAAAAATGAGTTTTGAAACAAAACGAAAAGAGCCCAACGATCATGACACAAAAGATCGCAACAGATCATCGACCGGCCTTCATTAAGAATTCTTGTCTAACACTGATCCGCACCAAGAAGTGCACTTTATATTCCGGCAACGAGCCTATAATTAGCAACCCAAGTTGTTATAATTATGTTGTTTGCACGACCCATAAATTTTGCAAAGACTTTACACGCATTGGCGCGTGTTTCCACAGTTATTTAAAGGGGCAATTATCAGAGAAGTGCTTGTCAGTCGAAAGCGGACTAGTTGAGGAGCTCTTTCATATGGCAGCACTCGGCAAAGGGCCATCCAAAACAAATTTCGTTGGCACAACAGCGCAAAATAAATTATTCCAAAGAACGTGAAGCGAAAAAGGAAAAATGGTCACCAGCAACTATGTGGTATACGACCATAAATATTTATGTCTTCCTATATAAATATTCTGCGGCAGTTTGTTGAACCTATCGATCGCCGATACATAAGGGAAATAAGAGGAAAAGAAGGTAAGTGAATAAAAAATAGCAGCGGCAGCGAAGGAGAGCACCATAAAATTTCAATTCTTGAAGGCATATGAACGAGCGATATCACCTCTATGCGCACCGATCACCAGGGCTCGCATCGCATCGCTGATACCCAGGAAGAAGCCCAGCGACAATCGCCGATCGATCGATCGAACTCGAACGATTGATAGTATCAGATGATCGGGCCGCGCCGCCGAGTCGTTCCCATCGCGGAGGTGTGCGCTGCTGGGTCATTTCCTCGCCGCGAGAGTGCTCCGTTTGCGGAAGCTGCTATCGCATCGCATCGTTTTGTTGCATCACAAGCTTCCAACATAGTGACTGATTTGGAGGAGATCGGGGTGATTGAGGCAAGCGAGTTTAATAACGATGCGATTAAATCCTCTCGGCGATCATGGGAAAAAATCTTCTCCATTTATTCAAATAAGGTGGTATTTCTTTCCTGGATGTTTTTCATGTCTTCCTCATCGTCCGTTCTCTTTAAAAAGTATCACGAATATGTACCATCATTTAGCAGGTTTCGGAAATCAGAGTAATATGTATGCTATACTTTGCAAAAATAAAAAATACAACGCTTGTATGCAATACAAAATCGAAACTAGATTTAGCGCTGTATATCATTTTATGAACTATTTACAAACATATGTACATATGTATAGTTCCGTTTTCTGCTATTATACTATTAGGTCCTAAAATACATAAACGCCTGAAGGTATGCAAAACAATATTAAAAATCGCAATATCCTCAACAAACATATTAAAAGGGTTCATCAACTCTCATGGTATTTTGTCATTTTTGTAATATGCCAATTGTAATTTCCAGTTACAGTCTGTTTGATAAGAGCGTAGAGACGTTTTCTCAGAAAAAAAGAGAAAGAGACAGAAATATTTGAAGCGGAGGGGATGAGTATTACCTATACATATGCGCGTTATGCTTAAAGTCTCATCTTGCGTTGAAATTTCTACTGTTAAGATCGATTTTCAACATGCGCGCCTTATTTTATAAACGGCAGGCAGCAAGATATATATAGGAAAAAAAAACGTCGACGACTTGCCGAGAAGGGGTCAAGCAGTAAGAAAAACATCAAAACAACAAGGCATCGCTATTTTTAAGCTTTTTGAAAAAGATCCACAAATGACGCTGAGGTGAGCTAGAAGCAAATTAGCGGAAAAAGATATCAACGTGTATCTCTATACCATACGCCAAAAAATAAGGGAAAATTCCATCAAACACCGCAGTACTACAATCAAACCACTTTTATTCGGCATATCGAAAACCGTTTGAAATGGGCTAATGAAAATTTGAACCACGATTGGACAAACGTCATATTTACTGATTATTTTG
The DNA here is from genome assembly GCA_963969385.1 of Philonicus albiceps. Lineage (NCBI taxonomy): Eukaryota > Metazoa > Arthropoda > Insecta > Diptera > Asilidae > Philonicus > Philonicus albiceps. The sequence continues at coordinate 60,728,216 of OZ017772.1, forward strand.
GGCATATCAAAGGCAGAAATGAATATGATTAAAAAAAAGACGGCATTACATCATACGTACTGTAAAACACCCAATAAAAGTTCATGTGTGGGGATGCTTCTGCTCCCAAGGATTTGGAAAATTGATTGCTTTTACTGGAAATTTGAATGCAGAAAGGATGCTGCAAATGCACAAAAACGGGTTATTAAAGTCTACACATTTTTGGATTGGAACAGGAAACCGATCGTGGGTCTTGCAAGAAGATAACGATCAAAAACATAGAAGTCGTCTTTGTCCCGAATGGAAAGTTAAACAGGATATCAATGTCATGGTCCTCACAAAGTCCTGATGCTAATCCAATTGAAAATGTGTGGACCCTTATGAAGGGAAAACTGCAGCGAAAAAATGCTTTCACTTTGCAATAACTTAAATCATCGGTACAGAAAGCCCCTACCACTAGAATATGCTGAAAAATTAGTTGAAAATATGAACAATAGATGTATAGCTATAATAGAAAAAAAAACGGCGATTTCACCATATATTAAATACATTGCATAAAGAAAATAAATTAATAATAAGGGAATAATATTTTGTTAATTTTTCATCGTATTATTGAATTCTCAGCGATACGCTCTTACCAAACAGACTGTATGTGAAGAGTTAGATGATTCAAATAAATATAAACTATTCATTTCATTTATTGTAATTTTTATATAATATCTTTCGTCTTTATCACTCCTCAGTACAATAGAACGAGAACTTTCTTCGGTTCGTCACTTTCTGAACTTTTTTTTTCATTTTATCATCTATCTTTAAAAAATCTACAAGTCTGATTAGTTTGCAAAGTTTTACAAGATCGTTCTAGATTTTATGGTGTGAAGATATTGAAGCTTCCTTTTGAACGTTTTGCATCTTTCAGTAGAAGGATTTGTATTCAAGATTTTTAGCTAAGCTTGGGTGTTCTTTCACTAATAAATTTTGAATCTAAATATATCTACAAAACCTTCACCTCCGATTTAGTAAGCTCTAATAAACCACCAATTTATTTTTAAGCATGTTTTCTATATCAACTGAAGATGGCTATATCTTTTTTAATTTAATGTTAATTTTCTTATCACATTAGAGTGAAACCATGTGGTAGGATATCGTGCTGTAGGAGGGCTACCTGTGGTTTAAGATGTTGAACTTTGTACATTTATATATCTAAAACAATAAATTAAATTGATATAGGATAATTCTTTTATATCTCTTCATGTACAATTGATTTTCTTTTAAGTTTAGTAATTAATAACATTGCCTTCATAAACAAAACTAAGCTAATAAATACATTTCGATTGATCTCTAAGTGACAATCAATCACCTATTCCCGCGAATGCCTCCCCACTACCCCTCGGTCAAATTTTTCCTATTCTATCTGTTAGTTTTTTACTACCTATTCTATACTGTTAGTTTGATTTGGGCGTTATCTACAATAGCGAACTCAAGTTTCGTTTTCATATTGATCATATCGAGAGCAAAGCTAACTCAGCTCTAAGCTTTGTCAAACGATAGTCCGAGGAATTCTCTAACCCCTATATTATTGAAGCTCTTTACTTCTGTTTTGTCAGGCTCCTACTTGAATAGGCCTCTCAGGTCTGATCACCTTCTCAGCCAACACACATTAACAGGATTGAAGCTGTACAGCGTAGGTTCCTTCACTTCGTGTTGCGGGGACTTCCTTGGATTGATAACTTTAATCTTCCTTATCCTTATGCGGATCGATTGAAATTGTTTAACCTCTAGCCCCTAGCAATGCGCCATAACATCACGGGCATAGTCTTCGTCTACCAAGTTCTAACTGACTCCATCGACTGCCCTGAATTTCTACATATCATCTCTCTCATACCAACCCCCGTAATGTGAATTCCTTTCCATTTTTCCGCCTAGACATCCAACGTACCAACAATGGTCACTTTGAACCCTTTACAAGATTGCTACGCAAAGCTAATATTACCACCACTTTCGATTTTTATATCGATAAAGATACCATCAAATACTCCCTTTACCATCCAGTCACACCATCTTAATTAGGCCATCCCGTCTGCTCCACTTTATCTCTGTATTGCTGTCTCTTGTTCTATGTAGTTCTATTTTTAGTTTTAGTTACTTTTGTTATTCTAAAGTCGATTAGATTTTTGTTTATTTTTTGTAGCTTGCATTAAACGAAATAAATAAATAAAGACTATAGCTGACTTCTTTTGTTAATTGTAATTAAGTTTAAAAACTAGCCCTGAAAGAGTAAAAAAATTTACAGGATTGCTTTCCAAAAATAATCAAAAAAGTCAATATGTTGGTTGCTATACTTTGCTTGCATGGTATTTGAAGGTGTTACAACAGAAGCGAAAATTTTGGTATGAATGATCCACAATAAGATGTACCTCTATGTATAAGGTGATCTAGTTTTCTCCTGTTAATTAGAGTTTCGGTGCCTTAAGCACAGATATTGTTTAACAAAACATTTATTTGGTCAGACCTTTGAAAATTTACATTTGCAAATGTCTACTTTATAGAAGAACTTCATCTTCTGCGGCTAAATTTTAGTCAGTGATATGAATAAACCGATCTGAATAGCCGTAAACGATGCAGTTGTTATACACAAGTTACTTTACAAAAAAGTTTTCAGAGAATTCTGATGTTGATTTATAAGTTAGATACTTATCTACAAATTTGCGGTGATTCCTAGGAAAAACAGAATTGAAATGAAAAAGCGTAAAGCGGCTTCCGTTAGAAGAAATATAATTCTAAACAGGAGGTCGGCACAAAGATTAGCTCCCAAGTTTAAGAATAAGAATCGCGAAAAGTGTAATTTTATTGCGGCTATCCGGCGTAATCAAGACAATCCAAAGTGCTTCCTATCTGCGAGGGAACTTAGAAAATGTAAAGAATTAATGATTAGGCATTTTCCGCTACCAGATAAGCACCGTGTCGGCTAAGATTCCAGACAAAAAGGAGAAAAATCTCGGACAGATGATAAGTTGCATACATAGCGAAAGATGCGCATACCTACAACATTGAGTCCAAGGAGAGGAGCTCCTTTCCGTAATCTTTTTATTGCTTCAATTTATTCATGCTGTCCTTCAATTTTATGGCTATTCATGCGGCAGTGCTCTGCTGTAGTCGCCGACTTGGCTCAGTCGCCTGTCCGTGCGGCAATTCGCCTCCCGGGCTAAGATTGCATTGTCAACATCTTTAACCCAGTTCGCGATGTTTCCCTTTAATGCAGCCGCTCGCAAGAGTTGCTCCTTCCCTCGAACCCCATTCGTAGCGATTGTGCATCATAGCGCGTAAGTGATTATTAAATTAAGCTGCAATCGAATTATTTGCCTGGCACTGCAGCGCACGGGGGACTCACCGTAGATATTTACAGTCGTAGGCAATAAATTGCCGGTGATAATTAGCACCCACCCTAGCCGGGCGGGCGGGGGCATAAGTGGTCGCCGTGGAGCTGCATTTAACATAAATCACTCGCCCTCCTTAATGCAATTATGTCCATCGAATCGAGTCCATGATGGGTCCCCCTGGGCCCCCTAGGTACTCCCCGGTGGGGCAGTTACAGAGTCTTCCTGTTCGCTGCAGACTATCGATGTGTGTGGAAACTCAGCATAACGACAACCATTCGCCATCACGTACTGCGACGTGCATGATTCGGTGCACTCGCCGATTACCGCGGATGCTGTAACAGTAAACTAGCGAGGTGATCTCAATACCCGTTCCAGGTGTATTGCATAACTCAGTAGCGGGACTCGGAATGCTCCTCTATGCCCGTTCTCCTGCTATTTATCTTTGCCGTGTTCGCTCCGAACCGAACACTGTTCCGCGATTCTTCACCGCTCAACTCAATCCAGTCCAATTCTAGCGTTCTTGTTTCAGAAATTTCTTCGGCATTCTTTTCTTAAGCCCTGCAATGGCTACAAACTTACAACTGCAGTTCGTGCCTTCTGAGGTTTCTAGATACTGCTACTTTTCTTTTACTTTGATCTTCAAAGTGATTACTTTTGTTTTCGTCGGATAGACGTGACTTCTACCACAAGTGCAGGACCCTATCCAGCAAATGCGAAGACTGCAATTTGTCTTGAGAAGAACATCTCGGTGAAAAAGAACACAAATGCAACAGAACCGTTCAAACCGCTGTAAATTGTGCTAAGACCAAATTACACTTGGGGCTGTAAATTAATTTGCTTCTTAGATAATGGCACTATTTGCGGCTACATGGGTGATAATAATTTAATTAATGGCGGGAGGACCCCCTTTGGATAGATTAATTGAGGAATGAAGTATTTGCGGTTAGACAATAGCAGAATTGCAATAGTAATAACATTATTTCTTATACCTTTTAATCTATTTACCTTTTATTGCTTTAGAATTTTTAAAAGAAGGAATGTTGGATTTATTATTCAAATTGTTGGATTGGATCTTTAGAAAAAATCGGACAAGTGCGAGTTGAACTCGTGTGCAGAGGGTTCCGTACGATGAATGTGTTATCTACCTTGTTTTTTAAAATCTGGTTTTAAGGCCATAGGCTTCTTATGGGATTTCCTGTAATCTATAAGTAAAGAATTATTTTCTGTATTTTTTTCAAACCTTTAAGTTCAGTGGTTTCGGATACATAAAAAAAATATAAGTATTTGAGACCCTTACAACAATTAATTTCCTAATTTGCCCCCCAAAATTGACCTTCATATTCAAAATTCATTTATTTACGTTGCACGTCTGTGTTTGGGTCATAGAAATTTATATGTGTACCAAATTTCAACTTAATTAGTCCAGTAGATTCGGAACAAATTGGCTGTGACCGACAGCAACATTAAGGGGATCCGGAGGTCTAGAATTTAAAAAAAAACTATATTTTTTCGAGAATATGCTATAAAATTTTTGTAAATATTTTGACAGTATTTCTACAGCCTTATTAGCAGATAGCGAACTAAATGAATCATTTAAAATGATACATACTTAAAACTTTAAACTCATTTATCTCCAAACTACTTTTTTTTTGCATGATATAAAAAAAATTACTATTCCGCCGAATCATCTGAAAATTTAATAATTTATCCGGATCACCAGTCGATATCGCCGGGAGTAGAATCAACATTTTATTTCAAAAACTTCGTATATTTTACATTTAAAAATTGATAAGAAAATAGCATGTTTTCAGAGTTTCAATTTAAAATGTGTGTAATTTTGTAAATTTTGAACTTGTTTTTTTAAATTTTTAGTTCCGGCCATAACTGCAGTCATACTGATTGATAATTTTTTTGGTTTTTATTTTTAAGATAAATAGAACAGTCAAAATCGACTACACCGTCCACGTACTTTCTTTTAGGGGGTCTTATTGAGGGCCATTTTTTATATCATTCAACATTTTTCTTAATTTGTGTTCAACATGAGTGTTACAATATAACTATAAAATTTCAAAATCACTGTTTATTATTTTAATCTTGAAAAAAAAATCCTGAAAATACCTAAAATTTTCGCAGCGCTGAACCACCGGGGTAGTATAGTCTTGTTTTACTAGCAATTTTAAAACCTTTTCTCTACTTAAGATTGTGATAGAATAATAAATCTAATAATAGTAAATCCCTGTGCCTAAGTCCTTTGAGGTGTTTTGACCAATAGTGAACTGAGCTGAATAACTTTTTCGGATATTTTATTAAGCGTTTGTCTATACACATTTATGACTTTGTGAAATTTTCAAAAAAGTACTTCATTAGGCTTACGAAAATAAGGATTGGAGATTAAAATAATGCAAAAACAAATTGATTTGTTTTATTCAATCTTCTTTACATAAAAAGGAAGATCGAATAATGTTGAAAATTGTAATAATTTATACCTAATAGAATTGTTTATAGACATATACCACATTTAGTCGTAGTCTTAACCTAAAACCTGCATAATAGAGCCGTTTTTCTGCTCCATATGCATGCGTGATGAATTTCCTTGTTTTATGTTAAGCAATCATTAAGTTTTCATTACTTCATTGATTTACAATTTTCGCAAGTGTTTGGAATAATTGTGTCAAGATTTTCGCAAAAGGTGCGTTAGCATAACCGCCGCGCTGCGCTATCGTCGATATCGAAATGTTTGTTTATTTTCTGCAGCTGAGCGGCGGCGCGGCGCATAATTTGCGGTATACTGCAAGATAAAATTGACTTTTTCTTTTGAGTTTATTTCCTTTGGCCGTTCGGCTTGACTGATTATTGTCATTGGTGTGTACCCGACCGCGCGCTCGTGATCGTTTCCCTTCCGCACGATCATAATTACGCGGGCAATAACCCTCGCGAATGTCACCTCCGCGAGCGCTTTCGTGTCCTTCGGATGCAATTAGCATAGAGGCAATGCATAAAGCTCCTCGAAAAGAGCAGAGAAATTAATAAAAATATTCAGCGGAGGGCGGGTGGTGGCAGGGCAAATCAGCGAGTGCAAAAACCTCCGTCAGCGCGGGCACTGGTAATTTATGCGCGCACCTCCAGCACGTTTGTAAAATTTTGCGCAAGACGCTCGCTTGCATAGCGTTCGATGTGGCGCAGCGACCGGTGAGCGGAGGGAGAATCATCGCGAGATCCAGCAAAGGCTCGGCGGAATCACCGCCGGGATGATCGCGGGGACCGAGGTACTGAATAACTTTCTTCATTGAGCGGTTTTGTTGCGATTTTTTGCGTTCTTGACTTCGATGGTGGTGCAGCATTGCAGTGCTGCAGTGTTGCAGCGCTGCACCGCTGCAATTCCACCAGCAAAAAGCCCATGCGATCGAAGTTGCATAACGAATCGTTGAACCCTTTGTTCACTGTCGTTCTCGCCGCACCACTACCGGGTGAGAGCTCGCAAGTGCGCGCAATGCACGCCGTTTTCCACTTTCCATTTCAAGATTGATTACGGCCTGGTTCGGCTCCGCTGTCTTCGTCTTGTCTTGTCTTGTCTTGTCGAGTGCCGAGGCGACTTTGATTCGACTGGCATGCACTAGGAAGTGTCAGCGGGCCCGGAGTCCACGCCACAACCGCCGACCGGGTGAAATTGCCTCTTGCTTCAATGGAGCGCTTAGCGTGCAAAAAAAAAAAAAAAGTAAAATAAAATTTGTTTACATAATTTCTCGTTTATTATTTATTTGGTCGCGCTGTAAAAGCAAACCGGTGTTAAATGGCCCCAACCCGGAGGGATCCGGGGCTCCGCAGAGTTGGGAGTGCATGTCGATGTCCCGATGCGGCACTAAGCAAAGCTGAGCTGCACTTAAATGCACGAGTGTGGGGTAAGTGGGATATTTGCGGAGTGACATTTTTTATTTTCTTCTCTTTGCATTTATGTGTGATTTATGCTGCTCGTCCCGGGAGATTGCCGCATACGGCTTATAATTAGATGGACTAATTTAATCGACTAATTTCGATGCACTATCCCCTTCCTTGATCCTTCGCTTTAAATCGACTGACGAGCTAAATAACGATTTGTTCAAATTAAAAGAATAATGAACAAAACAAGGTGAAATTGTTTTCACGGCTGATTAAGCAATTGCTCAATCATAGCTTATCTAGACTACAACTTTTACGGTACGAGCACATATTTAAATATTTCGCAGTAACGAACTTTAATGACCCTGTATACCATACCTCTTCATACCTCTTCATAAATCGAACTACATTTCATGCATGTATAAGGGAGAAAGGGTGGTACATTTGAAATGTTTTTAATCGATTTATTTATTAAAATGGAATTGAGTTGGAAGCTTTTAATTAACTTGAAGAGATACTATCACTGTAGCGTTTTTAAAATTTAACTTTCTTAATTGAAATCTTTTAAGAGGAATAAGAGAATGGATACCATAGATTATTTATTCTTCTAAGTTAGTAAATCAATTAAAATAACCTGCATTCTTTAATTTAACCACTCTGGAGAGTTTGTATTCTGAAAATTGTTGTATATATTACAATTTAAGTTTACATATGTATTGTACAATGCAAGGATGTAATTATTTTGTTTAGGATAATTTTTAACCCGTGTTATCCTCTTTCATTTAAATGATGATGATATACGCAGGACGAATTTAATATGAACTAAATCTTTAAAGCACTCATATAGTATATTTAATTGGATAATGAGCAATGCTATGTCGGTCAAAACGCCTTCGGAAATGAACCATTATTTTTTATCAAATTTTGAAAGACATTATTATCTGCTGTACTGTAGGTTAGACTGAAAAGATTTTATATGTTATCGCGGATTTTTCTGTTAAGAATATATATAATCGACTTTATTTTATACTGTTTAGAGAGTAGAAATTAGAGATTACTCGAAAAAGATACCGGCAGCGAGGGTATGGGTAGCTTAATTGGTTAAAGAGCATAGAAGCGCCAATTCGAAAGATGCAGGTTCGAGCCAAACCCTATCCCCTGGTAAAAGTCGTAGCTTTTTTCGAATAATTCCTACATATATGCTGATATTCCATATTCCATTGATATTTAGCGTATGGCTTCATTTGATTTAGATTTATTTATTTTCAGATCAGCAGTTCGCGGCGGCTGATTCGAATTCAAGCAATACCGTGACAAAATCGTTTGTACCTTGCAAAGTTTGTGGCGATAAGGCTTCAGGCTATCACTACGGTGTGACATCCTGTGAGGGTTGCAAGGTAATTCGTCTGACCAAAAACCTTAAGATGTCCCCCTCAAATCGACTAATAACACTTAACATTCAGATCGTTGTTTTCTGCTCGCAGGGGTTTTTTCGTCGCAGCATACAAAAGCAAATTGAGTATCGATGTCTGCGCGACGGTAAATGCCTAGTGATTCGACTGAACAGAAATAGATGCCAGTATTGTCGCTTCAAGAAATGCCTTTCAGCTGGAATGAGTCGAGACTGTAAGTAGACCTAGTTTTTACTATTGTTCAATCTAAATAATTATAAAAGGTTTTTTTAAGAACCATAAATTGAAGCAGAAAAATTGAGACTAATTTTTCTGGATTATATCTATGATGATAACATGTGTTATATTATTCCATAAAATAGCAGTCCACATCACGAATTATTATTATTTTAACTAACTTAATTTAACAAGCAAGTGTTAATTGGCCCTAAGGTGAAAAGACATGTAATTTCCTTAAGCTTCAAAGTTATAAGTAAATAAAAGTTACTAGCCAATGCCCAATGCGCAATGTGCACTGAAACATAATGTTTTTTTTGTCAAATTTTAATTTGGACACTTTCTTTTCAAATTTGAATTTGAACACCACGATTATAATTTGTTGCTGTAATAATCAGATCCATCATTGTTTTCCTCTACGCTTGTACGATCTGTACGAACAGAGTACTGGTTAGCGAGAATCTTAATAGATCCTGGTTCAACATATCATGACAATGCTGAAAATGTTTAAAGCTTAAGGAATCTTTCACAAAGGCGGCACTCGAGAATTGTTGTAGTCGTTGATCTTAAATTTTCGTTTGAATTTTTTAAATTTAATATGGTAGATCCAATATAGCGGCGAATTTTTAATTGCAAGGAATTAAATATGCTATAAAATTTTCATGTTATCTGCCATGTCATATGATGTCTCATTTTATATATCATGTCATGTGCCATGTCATTAGTCATGTTATTAGTCATATCATGTGCCAATATTCACTTCATAAAATGCAATAATTGATTGGCTAGGAAGCAGAATATATGCCGTTTGGTCCTAAAATTTCTAGTAGCATTATATATAGATTATATCCACTTTAAGAAACTAATACCTATAAGTGTTTCGCAAAATAAACTTTTCTCTGATTTAAAACACTTTTGATTTGAAATTTGCAATTATTATGGAAAAAAGTAATTTATCGAGTAACTTAGCTTAATTACTCAAAACCGTGTTGAATGGATAGAAATGTCTTTGCAAATTTCAGGAAAATTCTGAAAATCTCTGAAATCCCCTAAGAAACTCTACAAACCGCTGAGAATCCTCGGCAATCACTATAAATTTATAATCTTTTCTTATTTTTGATTTAAATATTCGAAATTCAAAGAGTACTTTCGCCTTTTTAATTTAAAGATTATAAGCCCATAGTACTTTTGTTTCCTTCTCTATGAGTGGGGTGTTCTGCAGAAATGCATAACTTCCTGCCCATTTGCTGCAACATCTAAGATCACTTTGTGTAGGCTGCATGCATGCAATTGATGACCTTTCGGGCAATTTCGCGAAAAGCTCATTTCGCGGCAGAGGCTTGTTTCCCTGATTTGCAAGCAAAGAGGCCGACGGGCAATGACTTTAATCTATTGTAGGAATGACGCATCTCCCGAACGGAGGTGATCACGATTTCGCATAAAGCACTTAGCGCTGTAGCGGCAAAATTTCTCGAAAAAAATTTCAAACGATGTCAGCGACCATTCTGAAGGCGAAGCAAAGTCAGTTGCGCCGCAGCACGAAACCGTACCTTGCATTTGGCGTTTTGAATGCGATCGTTTGTTTATAACGATTGCATTCGGGGTCTGCCGTAGGCTTTAATTGGATAAGAAATGCGCAAAATTGCGCAACCTCCTCGCAACGGTTATGGATGGCTAATTAGTGCATGTGCATTACTGTGGTGCACTCTGGCACTCTAGCACTCTAGTATTAGCAAGATTAGCATCGGACAGCGATGTGCATTGTTCGCTATCACAATACAGCGTTGGGCGGATGATTGCTTGACACAGTTTCGAAGATCGCCGCGGGCCTTCAAATATTTGTCTTTCCCATGTAAGCACTCATAATGCTCCTCCGATCTGCTTAAATGCAACGAGCTCATGTACTCAGTTAAGGTGTGCTGCAATTGCACAATTTTGCTTCTATTTATTTGAAGAAAACGCTTAATGAGAAGATTGTTCGCTGAGATTCGGCGTCGTTCAGATAAGGCATTAAATGTTATGGATATCAAGAAACTGTTGAGCAAACCTGTCATAAGCAAGATAACTTGTGCTGTAAATAATATCAAATCTCAGATCGATCGTAAAGATTGCCAATTAAAATTCCTTTTCTGAACACGTACTTATCATCAGTAACAAACCAGAGATCATTATATGCTGTAATTTAGTAATGCTTGAAAAAGATGTGTGCAATGACCCTAGGCTGTCTTCTTTAAAACATTAAAGCTTTTAAAGATAATTACTTTGTTCATCTTTTCACATCGAGATCTTCATTAAAATTCAACACTGACCCTATATATTAGCCCGTACTTAATTTTTTTTCGGATACTTATACTTTTACTGTAACCTGTTCTCTTTCTGCTGTATAGCTATATTAAGACACGAATACATTTTATAAATATTTTCAACTTATTTAGTAACTATGTCTCTCATGAAATTTAAGTTTTTCAAAAAATTTGTTTTCTTCAAGTGCTGCATTACAAAATCGCCTGTGCTGTATGTATTTATGTATAAATAAGTTTTACAAATTGATGTGCTTTCTAATAATGCAAGGTAATATAAAGGCTCGATTGCAGCTGAAGTTTATTTATATCGAAATTACTAATGTAATTTTATTATATGTATATTATATATAAACTAGCTTCATTCAAAACAGTAAGGAGACCCTTTCATTAATCGTAATATTTAAAATTTGTCGCCTTGAAAATCCTTAATGCAGAAATACCAAAACTTTTCTCTTAAATAACACTAATTCAAGCTTGGCTTAAACGTAACTGAATAAGATCATTATGATAGTAATCGCTATCATTATCTATAATTATGAGCGTTAAACTCTTCAGGTTTTAGTCAATTAGGGTCATTACACTATACTAAAAATAGTTCAGTATTTACAAACAACGATTTTATATTTTCCCGGTGCAGTATAATAATAAAAGGCAATTCATTTATAATGGACAATGCTATGCTTTTCTACTTATTTATATTTTTGTAACAATAAATCTAAATCGAGGTTCGCCTTATTTCACTTTATTTATAATTGTCTACTTAATTGGAAAATCTACTGACTGAAAAATTATGCATGGCATTGAAAGACTGACAGCGGTTGTAATGTACTTAAAAACTAGTTGGAAAGAAATCACTTCCGCAAGTCCTTTCGTTGCCTTCTTCGAGCTCGGAGAAAGGCAGTGAAGTTTCTTCGTGTACGCGAAATCGGCTTTGTCGCAAATAACTCAAATGTTTTGCCGATAAAGTGCCCGTTTGATTGGGTCAGAGACCTGGAAGGCGAAATGGCCGCAAGCAAAGCAATCCTAACAAAGTGGGCTCATTCGGCGAAACCCATCGGGAGTTTTGCATAAAATATCGCTTCCTTCTCGACTTGTGGCCACTCATGACACGGGCGACCATTAGAATCAGGCAGGGCTACAAATAGCCGAACGCCTACAAGTTTATCTTCCACATGAGGAGCACGGGGCACCTGCATGAATAAATCTTGCGATTAGCTCATCTTTGGACCGCATGCAAGTCGCGGCGGCCGAAGTAAATTTCCTGCATTTATCTAAATGCATTCCCTGAGCTGTTAGTAATATTCCCGGTGAGCCCAATTATTATTTATGAAAGCCACCGGGCTGCCGGCATAGCCGAGCTGCGTTCGTCCGTGTGCATCTCCAATCTCCGCGATTCGAATCAATTTTCACTTAATTTATGGCGCTCCGGCATACAATTTGGACCAGAGTGCACGGACGTGTACCGGAGATGCTGCAAAGCTAACTAGTAACTGGCTATCGCAGATATCTCGTTCGGCTCTAACAAGATCTCGCGGTTATGCCTGAACATGGAAACTAACTGCAAGGAAATTTCTCTTCCTCGTTAGCTGCTGCGGTCGGCATGGAATTTTGGTTCAGAGCGAAAAGATGAAGGCGGAAGCTGAACTTCTCAGCGACACCCCGAACCATGGGATGGGAGATGGAAGTGCTCCTCCCTTTCTTGCGGAAGGCGCGAGCTGCCCGCCAAAGTCCAGTGGCACTCGGAGCGTGACTGAAAGTCCGAACGTGAAACTAATTAGACCCACTGGTGAGCGGGGCATCCAGCGAAAGCAGATGCATTCGTGATGGCGTTCTTTGTAGAACTAATTAAGCAACGATTTCTCCGCTGCCATTGGGGCACTCATACTCCCCCGCACAGTGTTCCTAATCGATAAAAATTCTACTCAAATTCATATTTAACCCACGTATGTTAAAGTCTTTAAAGAAAATTCAAAATAAGGGGAAATACGATAATTTAAAAAAACTCGGAAGCCAATCCTAAGTATCTAAAGTTTAACATTAATTAATGTAAAAACTCTATGAATTCATTTGACCATAATTGAAAAAGTTATAATTTTAGTAACCATATTGAAAATCAATATTTCAATTTATAATAATAAATTTTAAATCGACCCTCAAAACCAATGAGAATCAATGAAAATCTTTTGAAGTTTTCAATTTAATAGTACGACACGTTGAATTTGTTAAAATTCTCAAACTACTAACGAATATAAATTCGATGCAATAGACAGGAATCCCATTTTTATTTTATTAATTTGGTTAAATCGTAATTATTTCGATAGTTATTCGCGAAAACAGACTTTCAACTACAAAGTTTGAAATATACATGATAATTGTTCATAAATAATGATTATTTATTAGTAACTTAATGATAATAGCAAAATATTAATAGTAATAGCAATCATCCAAGCCCGCTTTTGCTTTGAACTGAAGAGCACTTAACAACAAAATTTTGCGGATTTATTTTTCAAAATTACTTCTAAAAACTCAGTAGAAAAGCTTCAGAGGAGTTAATTTACTAAAGGAGTTGTTAACTCTCACCACAAAGTAACCAAAAAATATCAATATTTAATCATTTTTAATATATTTTTCACTATAATGTAGATACTAAATAAATATAAATAATCATATTCTTGTTAAAATTAATTATTCCCAGTTTTCAACCACATTATAGATGTATGAAAATAGCTAGGTATAGATTTGTATGTGGGTTTCTTTAAGTCGAGTTGTCTTAACAAAATTTTTCTTTATTCATTGATGCAGAGGATGATTTTTCAGCCGAACTAGTTCGATTTGGAATTGTTCGAATAAACGCACATTTCTAAAAACCTATCTTTCGACCCAAAGTTTAATAGTTATTAAATTGTTGAATGTTTCCTAGTACTAAATTATACTTTTAATTAAAATTGCTGCATACATTATTTATCCAAATTTTTTGTTTAAATACCTATTCCAATTTAAATTACGGAAATTCGACTAGTCTGCTAAATGTTATTTATAGTGACGCTCAAAACCTAAACATACTAATTTTTATTTTAAGTTTGTAAGTTGTTGGTTTGGGATATAAGAACAAATAAATCTAAAAAATTTACTGATCAACTTGTCTTTAAATCCGATAAACTAAGTACCGTGGCGTGGCTACATTTGGTGCCAACTTTTCTACTGATTTTTGAATTTTGGTAATAGGTTTAAAATAAGTGAATCAGTGATATTAAAGAGTCTTATGCAATCTCGCTGCATTTTGAATTATATGGCAGTTTTTGTAACAATTTGGAACATTTCTCTGCTACCCGCAATGAAAAGTTTTAGTCAGAGCTCGCTACAGCTGCAAATTGTGATGGGGTCCCCCAGCAGGTACCACAGTTTGTAGGAACGCCTACAAAAAATAAAAATGGGTCGGTGCAGATCGGCGGAAAGCGTGCGAAGCAATTGAGCCCAATTATGTGGATTGACATTCTTTTATGGCTCGGACATCTCATTGCGGTAGATTGGTAATTGCAGGCCTAATTATTCGCGCGGCAATAAAAAAAAAAAAAAATCATCCAAAGGTTTTCGAGGTTCATGGACACAAATGGCGTTCTGGAAGTTGCATTTGAATCAAAAGCTCCGCAATTGGAGCAAGGCGATGTTCAAGTGAACATTTTAAAGCGAACTCACATAATGGAAATTTTATTTGCGGCCATATAAAGTGGCGATTTCAACTTAATGGCTAATTATTTAAGAGCACGTCCCGATTAACTTTAGTTCTATGAAGACTGCCGGATCACGGAATAGCACTTGCTCAAAATTGATTAATTGTAATAGTCGGATGGCCTGGAATAACGATTAAAGTCAGCGAACCTGTAGTATTGCGTTTCAGTGGAATACAAGCGAAAACTTTAGTGCACAGTTGCTTGGGTTTAGGTACGTCTCAATAATGGCCTTGTTTTATTTTTATATAGTAGTTTTATTACCGTGAATTTGGACGTAAAAAAAGGATTTCATCAATGTTATTGAAGTGTGTTAAAATTGATTATAAGTCGCATTTTACGGCATCGCGTTTCAAGCTCAATTTTACACTAAATTGTTCGTCTACCAGTTCTTAAATAGCATGAACTGCATATATACATAAATAAATTATGATTATATGAAACAAGCTTTTGACTTTTGAATTTTTTTTTTAGAGATGGGTCTAGGGACTGTAATTGAACAATAAAATTTAACTTACAGAAATTATTAAAAAATATTACATAATGAACATCTAGAAAACTTCTTTTCAGTTCTACAGGAAGGCAAAAATCTATTTTCAATTGGCGTTAAAATTAAACTTGTAGGTATGATGTAAAAAAGACATTAGAAACCCTTTCCTCTTGATTGGTCGTTCTGATTCTAGGGATCAGATGGGATGATCAGCTAGAAAAATATTTGTATTACTCCTAAATTATCCTTATTTTAAATGATGTCATACTTTTCTTATAGAAGGAGGTGTACATTTATTATATGCGTAAATAAAACTGTTTAAATAAAGTAAATATTAGCTAATGAATAAGTTTTAGTTAAAATTCGCACATAGTCAAAAAATGTTCCGTCCGAGTTGATCTTCCTAAGTGAGCAACAATCTCGCGTGTCCTTTTAATAAAAATAAAATTCCATTCCTCTTTCCTGGAAGTACGAACTATGAATATGACATTCAAGAATTATAGGCGATATCTGCCTTTGTGCGGGACCTGAAAACGGTTTCCCCTTCAACGTAGCTGGACAGTCAGCCGCAGATTTATTTACATTTCCCGCCCCCGTGTCGTGCAGAACTGGCGTGCCCTTATGCAACCGATTTGTAACCGGCTCTCGTGCAGCCGCGGCGCGATCTCCATGTCTTCCTGTACGATTAGCCGAACAATCTAGCTAAATACCAGCGAAGGTTCCTCCAGGAGCTGTAGACCCCTGAAACTGCCGGGAACCATACGTTTGGGGCCGAGCCGGGTGCTGAAAATGGAAATCACCCGGAAACGTATCACTCCGAGCGTGGGGAGCCATCTCTTCCTCATTGCTGGACGGGTGGAAAGTGGAGCGGGTGTCGTGCCAACATTCATCTAACTGGCTATCTGGAGCTAGTCAACCGCGACCAAATGTAACTCGAGTTGCTTGAGAGGCGAAATTTTCCGCAAAAGAGGAGCACCTCATGGCGAAGGAAAATCACGGGGCTCCGATGCCGCGACTGCAATTATTCTTGGAGGAAAGTCGGGGAGAGTAGGAAGTGGAGCTCCGTGGTACAGCTGGGAGGCTGTGACAAGGTGGAGGCGGTGGAGGCTCCTGGGGCCGGGGTCTCGACGCTCAGAAAGTAGACTGTTGCTGGCGCGGCCCCAACAGCCGGGCGGGTGATGCCCATGCACGCGGGGTAATTGCGGCCATAAGTTACCTCAGGCGGATATAAATTATGCCAGCCTCACGACTTACTAATTCCCGGACTGGAGAGCCGCACGCGGAGGATGGGGCTGGAGCCCCTTTGAACGCACGCCATGTCCAATTCCAAATAGTTCAAGTGGTTTGATCTGGGGCTGAGTAATCGCCACGCAGAAAGGCACTGTTCCAGCGCACAAAGTGCAAAGACGGGGTCAATGGTTTCTAAAGAGGCTGCAAATCTGGGATCAGTTGATTAATTTAATTGGAACGAGGTGCGTCGGCCGAAATTTGCACGCACATCATTTCGCCAGTCGCGGATTTGCTCATTTACTAATATACCCCATAAACTTTTCGCAGCCTTATATATCACAACTTTGAAATTTTCCTAAACAATTTTGGAAGCGAATCAAACAGTTAAAGAAATAAATTAAATACAATAAAAATATTGTTTATGTGTATAAAATACTCTAAATGTACTAAACAATTGATAATTTACATCAAAATAAGAGACTAGCCATTTAAAATAAAATATACTTTCAATTTAAAAACAACATATACATGTACAGGGTGTATCGGAAAGACGTGCACCTGATTTGACGATTAACGTTTGTTTCGACTAGAATTGATTGGCATAGTGTTGCACGTTTTTCCGAGACACCCTGCACATATACATATTTAAAATAAAATGTTTCTCAGTATTTCAGTTTAACCTAATTTCAAATATTGCTGATTTTTTATGATGTATATACGAAATTTAAATTTATTTACAAATAGATAAAACCAAAATAAAATGTTTCCCTACTTTAAATGTGTGCATTAGGATGCATTCCCGGGCTTATTATAGCGCTAGTTTCATAAAAATATAAATTAATACACAAATAAACATATTTAAAAAGTTTATTATTAAAATAAAAATACTTTTTAAATCCTTCTTAAAAGCGAGGAGATCTGTGAATCAAATGAAGCTCACATTCGATGCGAGCAATTAATTTTGGGATTTATCGTCAATCTGCTCGTGAAAAGTAAATTTGCTCGCGATGGGAAATTGGACTGATTTAAATGTATGCACGATCCAAATTAATTGCTGCAGCGATTCGAGGAGGACAAGACATTGGCAATTTAATTTATGCCAAACGGAGTTTCTGTCGTTCGAAACATGAACCAGCCGCGTTGTGTGCGTTGGATAAATTGAATGGAAGGTGGACGCAAGGAGGGTGGGCCGTCTTAGTTTATGCTATCTCTTTATAGCTTAATTAGGAAGGGATATGCCTTTGATTGCTCATGGATGCATTTACGAGCGAACTTATAAATATTGAAATGATTCAAATTTTCCATTACGAAAACGATTCATTTTAAAACGCTAGGACCATACACAGGGGTTCCACAAACCCCATAGTATAGATATTGATTGCCTTTCACTGCTTTAACGAATTTCTCTCTATACCTATACCAAGTCCCGCAACGCAAGATTGGTCCCTCATCTTCCGCCTAGCTTGCCACCGCACAAACTACGGCCTTTCTGAACCTCTTACCCGAATGGTTCGATAAGTAAATTCCACTCCTTCCTTTGACTTCCACCTGTCCAAATTATCTCTCAGGAATGCCCTCCATCCTTCCTACTAACTTCTTTTGTCATTCCTCTTATCACCTTTTGTAACTAATTAGTTCCTGTCCTCTATTAGTCTGTATTTATTTTCTTAGTTTAGTTTAATTCAAGCATTCTCTTAAGGTTTGTAAATTGTATTAAGCGAATATATAAATATAATACTATACTGAAATGGTAAGGTTCCGTACCACGAAATGAAAAAAAAACGGAACCCTTTTAGGATCACTTTGTTGTCGGTCTGTCTGTCTTGTTCTTCAATGCATTTTTTCCCAGAAACAATGAGTTGAAATTAATACCAAATACTGAAGTCTTGTTGTAAAATTAAATTTTAACTCAATGCAATAAAAAGCTACGGCATTTCAAAGTGTGGTTTTATCATATACTGACCGATTAACTAACTGATGACTGGCACGTCAAAACCTTTGTTGTATTGCACTTCCCGTTGACCAAGAATTTTGAAATTTGGCACGAAGGATGGTCTCATAGCAAAATTAAGAGAAAAAATCTAAAAATCATTCATCAGTTTTAATTCTATGCTAAATTAATTTGTTTTTTTTTTTTAAATATAACTCAAAATGAGAGAAGTACCTATTACGTGACAAACTTTCTATTTATTTATCTATTTAATTTACTTATTTTGATTTAATACCCTTCAGCCAAAGAAAATAGAAACTTATTAAAAAAGCGGCAAACTTAACTCTGATCATAGAAATTTCGAAATTCAGTATTGGGATTCTAACATAGCAAACAGAATTTATAAATCCAGCAATGCTCTTGAAATTGAGTATTTAAACGTTTCCTGGAGCGCTGGTTTTAAATCTATCATAGGAGAAATGACGTAAAAATATCCTAATACCTACTGAAATTTTTTAAATGAAAACAAACATACTGATGTCGCTGATTTAAAATATAATAACTGATTCATATTGATTTTGGTATTTCTAACATATTTGCTTTTACTCTTTTTCGAAGTATATTAGTAACGCAGGGTTAAAATTGCAGTTTCGTTTTGTTTTTGTTATTTTATGCACATTTTTATACCTTACTCATGATATTCAATATGTCCGAATATTAAAATTATCACTATAAACCACTTTCGAAAAAGAGAAATTGTTGTGGATCATTTCCGAAAATTGGAATTGTGTATCAAATAAATTACTTAACGGATGCTAACCAAAATTACAACCTAATTAAATCACATGGGCTAATTTACGAAAAACGCTGTGTATACTTTGCTCGCGATGACTGCATCTATTGTAACGTAAAAAATTTGTCGCCAGATTAAATTCCGCCACCAGCCGTATTTAAGCCATTCCAAGGTCGATGACGCGATAGACACCGAATTTGCCTTTCTTCTTTTTTGCGAGGACTGTCTGCGTTCTCCCCGCAATTAATCAAAGCTAAATTGTACCGACGCGGATTTTTCAAGGTGAATCTATTTAATTTGTCGCCTCTTAAATGTTTCCAACTCATTTACCTGCAATGCAATTTTAAGCAATAAAGGAAATTTTCCCTGTCTGAAATGCCACATAATTCGCTTTTAAAACCCATCAGACTGTTTTGTGTTTTGCTCGAGCTTCCTCAATTTTTGGCAAATTAGCTAGGTGCAGCTTTTCGCATTATTTTTATGAGAGCGCTTAAGGGCCAATGACCCGAAAAACACTGGTTCCTTATAAGCCGGAAAAAAGCTCCTTAAACTACTCCATAATTTTGTGATTTTTTACGGGCGGTGTAAAAGGCAAATATTTGAATATTTTAGCACCCTTGGGACTTATGAGACGTTTGCATGAACGTCTTGCGTAGTGAACTGGTGAAAATTGAAATAACTTTTATTCGTATTTAGAGTCCCAAAGGGAGTTGCTGCCAAGACATAAAATGCCAATAAACAAAGACAAAAAGTTCCCGCTCGGACGAAGATATCTGTAGGAAAGTTTTGTCTCGAAAGCGATACTAAAGAGGCAAATAGCCTCCGAGGGAAGACGTTATTTTTTTTAAGAAAAATAATTCTAAGAAATATTTTATTTTATAATGAAGAAGTCTTTCTTTAAATTCATTTCGCCTTAAAGGAAAGTTTTCGTGTAATTTTACTTAAGAAGCAAACTTAAACAAGCTTATTCAATTTTGTTCCTAGAACTTGATTTATTGAATTTATTTCTGGAAGAAAATCGATGCTCGTACACTTTTCCAATAAGGTAAGGAAGCTTTTAGGTGTATAGATGAAATTAATGCGGACAGAATGTTTCACATGAAAAATAATTTTAATTATTTCCTTTCTATTTATTAAATTAAGTATAACAATTTTTCTACATAATTATTTTTAAATTTATTATTTCCAATGCCATTTTAATAATTGAAGTAAGTTTACTATCATTTGAAGTATTTAGATATAAATTGCATAGTTTTATTATATCCTCTTTTTGCTGTTGATAATTTAATGGAGAATGCACTAGGCAAATTACTTAATGGCAAAATATAATTTTATTTCATCAATTTTAAATAAATTTTGTAGTATGCACCTTTGCCTTTAAATTTATTTTGTATACAAGGTAATTACAACCACCGCTAAATTTATGTGGTAAATTAAATAGTAAAAGGGGTAAGGTATTTCAAATTAATCAC
Organism: Philonicus albiceps; assembly: GCA_963969385.1. Classification (NCBI taxonomy): domain Eukaryota; kingdom Metazoa; phylum Arthropoda; class Insecta; order Diptera; family Asilidae; genus Philonicus; species Philonicus albiceps. Next base: position 60,749,025 of record OZ017772.1, read on the forward strand.
ATTTTAAATCGATTAACTCCTCTTTTAAAATTTTTGAATCTGGATATCAAAACTTAACCTTAATTTAGTTAATAATTTTATTGCATTATATGCATTTTTATCTGAAAATAACTTTGTAAAGTAAAATAGGTGTAATTTCAACGAGTATCCACCTCTTTTTGCTTGTAGAGTTAATCGATTTTGCTCAAATCGAATTGTAAGGAGAAATTTTTAAATTAGCTTCTTGTACTAGGTGTTTCTATTAAATGGTTGCTGATGATACCAGCCCAAACATTGACATTGAATTTATGCTGAAATGGTCGCCCTAGTCCTAGGTGGGTTAGTATCGGACCAGGTATGAAGGTTGAGGAAGTTTGCTAATTGCGATTAATCTGTCTATAGAATTCAGTCTAGAAACATTTTGTTCTCTTTGCCGCATTCTACATAGAAGCCAAGCGCAAAACTCTAAACTTCTCTCGAAGTCTCCTTCCAGTAGTTCCTGTACTGGAATATGATGATATGTATGCAATCTTTCTCTATTAAAACACTTCTAATTGTATTGCGACTCGTTTAGTTCTCGTTTCAGGGTTTTGCCAGATGATACTGGTTATTTGCTGTTCAACGTCTGCAAATGTTCCAAATCGCGATTAAAGTTATACTTCTGGTTTCTTTTAACCATAACATTATGATAATAGATTTTTGGCGTAAGTTGGGTGTCGCTATGTTGAGGAAATTAAAGGATAAAAATAAAATAGTGATGTGCATACCATGGAAAATTTGAATTTACGAATCACCCTGTAACTCACAAACGGTTCATATGGCCTCTTTCCGTATAATGTTTTGTTTGTCTAGGTCTAATATTTCGTCCCACTGATTTCGGCATACGATATATAAAACACCCTGTAAATAGAAATGCTTCATATTTTTGATGATTAGTAACGTAAGTCTTTTAGCTATAAGTTTGTAAGTAACAAATTGAAACCAGAGGGCGCATTAAAAGAATGTTCGCTATTTTTAAACATTTCCATAATTAGTGTTTTATTAAATAATTTTTTTTAAAATTATCTGGCCATTCCGAGCTTCCAGTGACATAGCCGGCTGCCAAATGTTGAATTTCGTTTGAGTTTTACTTACCGCAGTATTCGCGCTCATCACTACTAGCGAGTTTCATGGACAGCCAATTAAGCGTAAGCAGCGTGGTCTGGTCGTCGCCTCGTATGATTTTTGAATTTTAAATGGGCGTAGGTCAGCGACCCCGTTGATCCGTTATAGTTAAAATCGATTACGATTTGGCAAATTGAAAGGGTGCCTGTCGTAAATAGGTTTTCCGCGAGTCGATGATCGCTCTCCAGTCGCCTCATCAGCTCCACTCGGGTGCAAGGCGGCCAGAACAAATCACTCAGGGGCTAATTAATTGCTCGTTATGAATGGCTCGGGGTCCCAATTAGGGCCGTTCGGCATGAAATTATTCCGTCGTTCGTTTCATTGAGGCGAACTCTCTCGATTACAATTATTCATCCGAGTGCGCCGAACTGACGGCTCTAATTAGAATCCGTCTTGTCTGTCGCTCGATTGAAATGCTAATAATAGGCCCGCACTGACCCTTTTACGTCTGTCACCTCTGCACGATTTTCCGAGCCATTTGCCTATAACTAATGACGGTAATTGCAGTTGGTAAGGCATCGCTCTAACCTGAATTTGCATCGCAGGAAAGAGCCCAGTCACCACAGCCACCTACGGCCCAGCAGACAACCTGGTTATGGTTTCTTCACCCAAATTAAAATTAACCCATTCGAGGTCAGATCTCGAGGCGGCCGCGCCGCTCCGTACGGCTCGAGCATGTCTGTCTGTTCTGTTCCAGTTTCCGCAATCAGAGGATTGTTTTAACGCTAGCCAGGCATAACCTGACCCCAAAATGAAATCTTGCAAGCAGCGGCGGCCGCTTCAGCGTGCACACACCGCCTCCGTTCGCGGCTTTCTTGCCACATTACTTGACCGAGTGATCTGGACAACAAAGCACCTGGACCTGGATTTGGACCGCGTCTCTCCATAAATTAAGGCACCATCGCCGCCCGGTCTCCTCTCTGCGCGGCGCTTAGCCATTGCAGCGAAGTCCGAGCCCCCTGGCACGTACGTCCGTCGCATCGCACCCGCTCGCACACACTCCGCATCAAAATGATAGGACACCCGCTTTGTGATCCTATTGCTCAAAGTCTAAGAAAGTCACCAGTTGATCTCTTTATAAAAGAGATTTTTTATCTGGCTGAAAAAGGAGGGTAATGTGTTTCGCGTATGGGTATGTAATTTGTTATGTATGCATCTATGTATCATTGTTCCTTTGTTGCCATATATAGAAATATCTAGATTAGCGGCTAAGTGAATGAGTTGACTTTAATAAATGAGGTACTGATAGATTTGTCTAACAATTAGTTAGATGAGTGTGAGGAGAAACTGTGCATTTAAAATGTATTTAAAATTTCTTGCTCATTTTCAATGTAAATCGAGGGCAGTATCATATTAAAGAGAATAAAACGAAGAATGCCAGAATTAAAAGAAAAACTCTATAGAACTTCAAAAAGAGAAGTATAGAACATTTACATTTCAAATGAAACCATATCAACAATAGTAACAATCAATTTAAGTCCTACAAAACTAAGATCAGGACTTGTGTCTGTACCCAAACTTTCCAACGAAATTTGGAAATAGAAATTGTACAATTTACAATTTTAGTTAGGGATACCATTCAACCGCAAGGTGGTGATGAATGCTCTTAGAGTTATCCGAAGTCCAAACTACTAAAATTTGTCTTCAGCTTCGAGTGCAAGATGTGGGCTAAGTATGAGATGGCTAGAAATAAATAAAGAATGATGACAAATTAATTTTAAATAGAAATATCATAATGCGACTTTTACAATAACCGCGCAATTCGTAGACTAATCTTGATATATTGCTAAGAATATCTAATTATTATTGCGATAAGAATATAAAAGTCAGGTAAATTTTGTATCGCGTCAACTACTAGTACCTAGCTCCATTGCAAAATAACGACTGTAGGTATTTAACGTTAGAACAGAATTGATCCCTTCATTCATTATTCCGAGTATGATTTTATAAACTTGGTATTGTAATTGGTAAGTATCATGAAAATGAATTGGAAGAAAACAGCTGGAAATATTGTTGATATGATTGATGAAAATGTGTGGAAGGACTTCAATCAAAGTAGACAACTCTCCCCATCCATAAAAGAAATGGCAACTATAAGATATTTCGCAAAAAGTGCTTACTAAAAAGGGGTATAGGTATGTGAAATGAGAAAAAAACAATAAAATTATATGAATATTTTTCTTCCTTTTAAAGCTTAAATCCGCGGTGTATTTTAACAGTCGATGCCGGGAAATATACGTAAAGTATCGGTTGCTTTGGCGCGGAGAATAAAATATGCCATGTAAATTTACGATGTTGTTTGGTTCGAAAGGAACTGAATCTCCTTCAAAATCCATTGGCGTCATATTAATGCTGCTGAACATTCCAACTCAGAGAGTTCCTCTTGTGAAATTGATCTTCTTGCCGGGGACTGCATTCGACCCCACTGTTCCTTCAAGCGCTACAATGGAATATTGTGTCCCAAAGCTTTCATCCCTTTCTCAACATCCGCCCACACACCCACACATCTTTCAGGCAGTCTCTCTTTAGTCAATGATTGTCGTTCCGTAAAGGACTTTAGGGATTTCTTCATACTGCAATGGGACTCCCTGCAAAATCACTAAATTATTTCAAATTTTATTTATACAGTGACTCACGGCAGCTTTGAAACTTGTCAATATTTAAAATGTATTATATCACAAGTTATTTATATATTTCACACTTTTAACTTTTAGAAACTGAATTACTAAATAAAAATTGCTATTTTAAAAATAAAATTAAAAAACTTCAGTGGTATCTCAATTCCTGCTCACAAAAGTAATGGAATTTTTACATCTGAAATAATATTATGATTATATAAAGGAGAACATTTTTGTTTATTCGACATACATTAACATTTTTTTGGGTATCCCTTAGCTCGAATCATAGCTTTTAGTCTTCTTTGCACTGATTCTATGTCCAATGTTACACTATATTACCAAATATTAGATAAGTTATATTTTCTCAATTTTCTTCCCAAAATTGACTACTCTATAGGGTCAAGATCAGGAGACCGGGGGGTGTTTGCAATCGATTTACAGCAACGGGGATTTTATACTTCCAGCCGTATGTTTTGGAACGTTATCCCGCTGGACGGTGAAGTGCAGATATTTTAGATCTAATACCGTGTTTGGTGGTGTTTTTTTCTAAACCATTTGTCCACTATGGGGTATTGTGGTTACATCCCAAGCAGCTCAGTCAACAATTTATTACTTGTCGATTTATTTAATTTTGAACTAGTTTTCCTAGTCCTAGTTATTTTGTTCTGAGATATTTATTTACATAGATGGCCAATTTCTTCTTTCGGATTTAGTGTATTCAGCAAGGAAATAAATTGTTAATTGTTTTAAAAAAGAGATTTTCATTTATCTTGGATGGAATCAACCTCCACCTCCTTTCATCGCTAAATATGATATCACTTTCCTTCAGTGATTCAGTTGGTAAGGGTTAGGTTTGTAAGAATGTGATAAAAGAAAAGAAATCCATGGCAGTGCTTTGAATATTGACTAGACCCAAAACTTTCGTGAATCATTGCATATGCCATATTACTCGTAATTTAGTTGTTTCGTATTGTTGTTTACAAAACTTCGAAATTACATTGTTATATACATACTATGAATACAATCCACACGCTTGGAACTTAGTGTAACAATAGTTTGCAACATAGGTAAGCTGACCTAAATTATTTTAGTTCCGTGACTAAATATGTTATTGGTGCGAAAAGATAGTTGAACTGTTAAATTTAGTTAGTGCCGTTTAAGTAGCGACTAATTTAACAACGATACTAAAAATTGTTATTGGTAAGACTCTGTGAAAATGCCCTCATGGATTTATTTCTGGTAATCTATGGCATGAATATTCTTAGAGCTGTTTAAACGTTGGCGACTGCGAAAAGTGTCCCATCATTTTGATATGGAGTGTAGGCCCAGCGCGAACGATGGAGTCTCAAGTGAGTTGCACCGCGTCACAGTAGGCCGGCGAACTTTCAGCCTCAGTTGGGCAACCCGGAAAAAGCGGAGAAAGTTGAATATCGCATGGGCCTGCATGCAGCAGCGGGGCCACATCGCGAAAATAAAAAAGAACCAAAGAGCGCGCACCAGCCAATAAAAAGCTGATAAGTGGCGGAAATTGCAAGAAAGAGGCAAAGAATAGTTTTTCCCGTCCCCGTGGGGGCCCCGCGCGCGCTCTGTAAAAATTGAAAAGTGAATGAGCGCGCGAAGTCAAAGGCCCCATAGTCCCCCCACACACAAAACGCAGCGGCGGGCAATGGACGCGCGGCGCACGGCTCCGCTTCTGGCGGCGATGGATAAGGGAGGCCATGTCGCCGCTGCCCCCGATGGCGCGCTCGTCCGCCTCGACCGCTTCGGCCGCGATTTAATCGCGCATTCCTCCTCGCGCTTCAACGTGAGTCGCGTTCGCTGTACACGCCGTCGAGTCGATCTGCGAGCAGCGCCGCCGTGGCGCACCACGCAACTACTGTTGTTTTCCTGCTGTACTGCTCGTTTTTCGCGATTTCATCTCGCGGACCGTTGCTGTTTTTATTTTATATGTTTTTTTTTTCGTTTTTCGTAATTTCGGCACTTGACTGGGTTTCAGAGGAGACGCTCGAGTCCTGCTCGCACCGATCTCTTGGGGGGCAAGCGATCTGCTCGTTGTCGTCGTTGCCGTTGTCGTCGTCGTCGTCGTCATCGGCAGCGCCGCCGCTAGTGCACGCGGTGGTGGTACTGAAATTTACCAGCAAACAGTGAAAATTACTCGACATTTTCATTTCGCAGTTATCTCCGGCTACTCAGAGCCATCGGAACGGTACAATCGCGGTAATAGCACCACCGAAGCGACCGAGGCTGGATCTCCTCTCTTTGTGGCGAAACAATCAACGGTTAACAAGATTACGCCACACTTCTTTTTCTTTTCGAAGTGTGCAAATTTAATTCCGCCGCCAAACAAAACGGGAACCGAACGACTCGTGCAAGGATACGAGCATTGATCTCAGCGCAACAACGACGGCGATTTTTCGGTTGATCGGTCTCCACTGACCCACATCTCAGGCGGTAGCTTTTTTTAATTGAATCAAACGCACAAGTGCATTGACACTGGCTGACCCCGCGGCCACTCGGACTCTTTTTAACGGGCGGAAGTGATCGCGAGCGTTCGATTTAGCGGGATCTTTGCGCACGAGTGGAGGACCATCGCGACAGATTCACGCACTTGCCACTCTGCGACGGGAGGGCGACGACAGCTGTGCTCTTCGGCCGTTGCAGTGCGTCTCGCTGCGTCGCCGTGTGACCGAGTGTTTTGATGACCCACTAATTTGCGCGGCCGCTAATTACAAGAGAAATCACCTCGCTCGGTGAGACTTTCCTCAGTAAAAGAAAAGTTCAGTGCCCCCCCGACCTGGCGACTCTTTGTGAATTGCCCAGTGAAGCGGTGAAATGTAAACAAAGTGGCTGCAAGCAATGTGTTGAAAGAGGCTCAAAAATTGAGTTCAAGGTTTCTAATTTTGTGCTTGCCACAGCCGCACAACGGCCGCTGTCGCACCGCGAGACCTCAAACTGAAATCCACCGTAGAGTAAAGACTTCTCGAAAAGTGCGAAACTGGCGAATTTTTGTTGTGAAACGCAGCGTGAGGCCCGCTGAATCGCGGTGAGGCACACCAGCGACAAGTGAGCGATCCCCCGCCGTCCAGATTTGCGTATTATGCAGATTCAGATCCGTGAAAAATGCAGTGCGATCTACCGAATAGCCTTTTGTGCGACAGCATCTCTCTCAGCGATAAATGTAAGTCCGGCCTCTAGGCCGCTGTGCTGTATCTCACTTAGGTCTACTTTTATCGGGGGCATGTCTAATTAGCTGCGCCTTTGTGGCCGGGGCCGCCGCGCTATGCTGCTGCCATCAGGGCCGCGATCCATATTCAAGACTTGGACCCACTCTAATTTCGTAACGGCCAAATCCTTATTTGGTCGCGGTAGAGGTTTATCACAAAAGATCTCGGCAGATACCACTCAAAAATATCAAATCAATAGGCAGACAATGCGAAAGGTGTTCATTGTATTCCTCTCTTTCGTAGCTATCACCACAAGATCACTATAAGCATTTTATGAGTCACCCTGTAGTTTGAATATTTTAAATTACCTGACGCACGAATTTTTCTTTAATATTGAATATTTATATGTCTCCTTGACCTTAAATATATATTCCGTAAGTATATGTGTATGCTACGTTAAAATAAAACATAATATTAATGCTATTGAATCTTAAGAGGTATGGATAACGAAAACATTCATACTTCACGTCGAGATCTTCTCCCCAAGGGACCTAAATTAAACAGTTTGACTGTTTCCGAAAGACCCGCCAAAAGGTACTACGATAATGCCTAAGAAATGAGGAACAAGGAAAACATAAAGGGCACTCTTACAAAAATTAAAAGTACAGGGTGGACCAGAAAAGGTATTCCTAATGCAAATAGCAAATAAAACTACATGTATTTGGCATGTTAAAAAAATGATATTTGATTTAAAAAGTAGTGGTATTTACCTTACTTTAATTTAGTTTATTTCTAATCGTTCGTATTCCGTGTTGATTTTTAGTCGGGTTCAAAGTTTTAAATTTTGCAAATGCAAATTTCTTAGAGAGCTTTCGTACGGTTGTCAGGGCTCCAGACAGTTGCAAACTAATTGTAATTTAGTATTTACCATGGTAATTTTGCTACAATTTAAAATAAAATATAAAATAGGGACTACTTGTACATTACCTAAAATTAGCTCATCAATGCCTACCTCAAAGTGCCCTCAAGAAGGTAAAAACGCCTAAATTGAATGCATCCGTTTGGGTGCACATCACGCAAAAACTACTGAACGGATTTTATATATATATATTTTTTTTTATTTATTTATCGCTTATTACAAGCTACAATTGCAAATATCAAGCGGATGCCGTAAAAATGTTTACTTTTTCTTGGTCCTATATTCTGAGTGTCGTAATCACTTTATATTTTTCTAATTAAACATTTTTGTATTACCCTTGAAAATCAATTAATTAATTACATTCTTAGCTCAATTTGTTTGATGTCAGCCGATTTAAAAGGCATCATAAATTTATCATGCGGGCGACTCGTGCGACGTGTTTATTTTTCTAATACTACTAACAATGCGTTAAAAAAACAAAACCTTCAAATATCTGATGAGTGGAGAAAGTACTCGCAAAATAATCGTGCTGTTGGTTTATTAATATTCTTTTTTTACCCTATGTATATTTCAGAACAATGCGATTTGTATTTTAAGTAGATATATGGGGTTCTCTATATGTCGGATCGAAGTGGCTTCTTTTTAATATTGTTAGATATATGTGCTGGTTGGTTGGAAGCTCGAAAAGAATCAGTACGAAATACAAGTGCATGGTACTCTTCAGAAGGCAGGGATACTTAACTCTTCGTTGGGCAATTCATTACTTTTTAACCGACTTCAAAAACAGAGGTTATCAATTCTACCAGTAATGTATTTTTATTTTTATAACTTTTGAACGCGCAAGAAGAGTTCGATGGTTATTTTTTTATTGAAAAGCCTACATTTGTCGAAAGCCACAGTAGAGGAGTAAACTCAAATTAAAATTGTAAATGTTCTCAAATCGTATACAAAATAAAATACAATCGACTCCAAAATATCTGAAGCTTTAAAAGTAAAAATTGTATATAAAATTTCTCTGTTACTAATTTAAATGTTGAATCCTAAGACTTTTCTAGATGGTAAAAGTCGACCCGAAAGCCTGACTGGTGTTAATCCAATACTCAATAATGAACACAATTAGTTCGTCTTGATTATTTAGCAATTGGATTAATATCAGTCAAATGTTTGGACCGATTTTAAACATCTAGGCTTTAAGATTCAATATTGAAATTAGTAACAGATCATTTTTAGATAAAACCATTTTTTCTTTTTGTACTTTTTGGGACATAAGATTTATTGATTCTATTTATTTTCAAAAGAAGTGCTTGTTTAACATTGCATATCCGCAAGATTTTATATTACTTCCACCTAGCTTCTATAGAATATATGTGAAATCTTTTAGAAAACGTTCATACTACTGCCAGCTTGCTTCTCTGGAAGTAATCCGTAATACATGTGTACTGAATTTGTACTTAAAGTGATTGCACTTATAGCAAGAAATTTGAATTAAGAAAGAATTTATCCAATATTTTTTTAGTTTTAATGACTACGAAAAAAGGGAATTCCTGACCGTTTTATTCCAGGGTAAAGGAAAGGCAAATTGGTGAATTTTCCAGAAAATCCTGGGAAGCTGCGGAACAGAAACCTTACTTAATTAAAGAATTTAAGTAAAATTGTTTATTCGGTCGAATTTAGGAAGCATCACGCATTTGCACGGTGGCCGAAAGAGTGTTGATTACTTTGGTTAGTTGGCAGCTGTTTTCAGTTCTTTAAATTTGGAAGCAGTTCATTTATACTTTGGAGCTTTGCGTTGCACGGTACCGGTTGCGTCATGCGACGAAGTGCATCAACCGCTCGAAGTGCATCCACGACGGACCGGAGACATTCGGCATTACGGCACGTCTGGGTCTGAGCGGTAGCGCGTTATTTACGTTGGCTAATCAACGGCCACGTAGTACTCGTCCAATTAAATTAATATTAAATTAAGTGCTCCTGGCCGCGAGTTATGCTCGCCACTGCACCGCCGCACCGCCGCACCGTCACGACCGACTCATTGCCGGGCTCTCGTCTTTGTGCGATCCGATGAATCAGAGCCCGACGGTGACACGGCGGGTCAATCGGCTAGCGTGGCGGCTGCGGCGCAGGAAGCGTAGCTGCGAGAGCCCGCTGACAGATTATGCACGCGGGACGGAGTGCTGGAGCTGCTCGGCCCCGTCCTGTCGGTTCCCGCGCATCTTTTTTAATTCGCTTTATTGCGATCGCGATGATTGCCAGCCTTCCACTTCGCATTATATCTCGTTGACCCCATTTGAGGTCATTCGATGCAGCCAGTGGAGAAAGTTTTTTTTATTTGGGCCTCCCTCGGCCTCCGTTAGCTTCTTCGTTGCGGCTTTGTTTTGTTTTTCACACAGCGCCTCGGGTTTTCCTCGGGCTTTTCGCAAGACGCTGACAAAGAATATTTACGCTGGTCTGGCCACCAATAAAGGCTAGCTGGCCGACTTGGGCTGCCTCACACTTAGGTAGGGTTACCATTCGTTTTTTTTTTCTAAACTTTAAGGTATTTCTTCAGAAGTTACTGATTTTTTAGGAAGAAATCCCAACAAGTATACAAAAAACCTATTTCGTTGTTTAGGATACACTCTATTAGCATTTAAAAATAGTTTTTTAATAGTAAATATACAAATAAATACCCCAGATGCATCGCAGCCTGCAATTCCAAAAAGGTAGTCAAAACTAAAAAAACAAATATACGTGGATAATACCGTTTTACTTATAGTTTCATTAATTTTCACCTATGGTGGGCACTTCGACCGAAAAGGTTCTTTTATACCAAAACTCCACTAGTGAAGTAAACGATCCGCTACCCTAAGGAAAGCTAGAAGATTCCTCACAGAAGAGTTTCGGACTTCACCCGGGCTTAGGAATTTCCTGCTCTTTTAATCCTTTAATCCTTGCTCGGGCCAGGTAGTCACACAAGATGTGATCTGCGGTTTCCTCGTTCTCTAGACATAGTCGACATTCCTTCTCAACAGACAAACCTATTTTATGTAGGTAACCCACCAGCAGCCTGAGATCGCTCTTACTAAGGGTGATGGTGTTGGAGTATGGTATATGTTGGGTATAACAATCTTTTTGGGTTGCCGAAACCTCGAAAAAGTGGAAGAGGTAGATAAAGGTACGCAGAATGCCAGTGGACCAAGTTGAAATTAAAAAATAATTTTGTAACAATACAGCTTTGTATTATAACAAATTGAAAAAGCATTTGCTGGAAATATATCAAATGAGAAAAACAGTTTTGAGTTCTAAAGAATTCTGCAAAGATCTTAATTTTACGATACACCAAATACTTTAACGTTTAATAAGTATTTTAAACAGCTTAAAAAGAACATTTCACGGAAAGTCGAACCTCAACCTTCTAAGTTCTAAGCGGATGACACTATCTCTAAACCGAAAACTTTGAAAAAATGCAAACTTAAATTTGTATTTGAGTTATACTAAATTGAGGAGTGAGAAGTAAGTATAGAGGAAAAAGACAGTCATCTTTCTAATCTCAACTTCTCTCTTTTTGGATGTTGGGTATAAAAAGAGAAATGAGGTGTAGTGGCTCCAATGGGGAAAAAATTTGCCCGATACAAATAAAAACCTAATGAAAATCCACAAAATACCACTACTATTTGAGGAATACCTATGGTATATTTGAGGAATACCAATGGTATGAAATTCCAAAAAGCTGGTCAAAATATGAAGACATCGTTCAATTTGCACAAAAATTTATATATAGATTTTTGAGGTTGCTGACAAAGATTTTGTAGTAAAAATTTAAAGATTCAATATAGGGTTAAAAAATATTGCATACACAATGCACATATGTAAGTTAAGGCAATGTACGAAGTCGTATTATTTATAAATTAAAGAAAATTGGGAAAAATTTAGCCATAATTTGGGTAAAGCCCACGAAAGTCAGTACATTCCTTCCTTTTCAAACGATACCGTGTAGTAATCGTTCATGAATTTATTGATGGATTTGTTAAAAATTTAATTTGCAGTTGGCCAGGCAAATGTTGAAAATAATCCAGATTAGAATGATGTTTAAATGTTATCTTCATTAATGTTGATTAAAAGCATGATTAAAATGACTGTTTTATTCAAAATAAACACTAACTAAACCTTTCTTCTTGCTGAAACAACAAAAGTCAAGAAGAGTTTTTCTGACTAGACGTCATTTTAAACCCAATATGATGGTATATTTATAAAATTTTATATTCTCTGTCTTCTTTTCATTTTCCAAACAAAACAGATAGCAATTTCAGCACAATGATAATAATTATTAGTGAGTGAGTCACCTCAATAATCAAAGTTTACTTTCATTTCAGCATTATGCACCTAGAAAAGAAATTCCTAGAAGAATAAACCTCAAAACCACCCCAGTAGTAACCTTGGAATAGTTACAAACAGGTTATATAATGAAAGTTTTAATATTTATGCAGGTTAGAAACAAAATTCTGGATTAGAAAAGCAACTACTTTAAAGTAAACTCAAGTAACATAAAATGTACGAATGTTTTTCCTTTGAAATTCACTTTTAATGCCTAATTGTTGTTGAAATTAATCTTTTTGAGAATAACATGTTGGTATAAAAAAGTACAATAGTTTTTTGAAATTCTCACAAGGTAAAAAAATTCATGAAAGGTTTAGTTAATAATATTCTTTTTAAAAATTTATGGTCTTCCAAAATTTCATCGTTGCCCGAAGTATTGTGCAGTCTGAGTATACTGCAAGTAGGTTTTTGGATTTTACTAGTACTGTATCTAGAGGTACAAGTTGATGATCTACAGAGGACTTCAGCTGCAAATATCCTTTTGTAATTTAATCCATTCTATGTATTTATTAGGTAAGTGTCAAGAAGGCAATGAAACCGGAGATATCTAGAAATCGACGACAGGCATAACATCTTTAAGAACTCTTCTACTAGCGATAGTCAGTATTCGTTTTTGCAAAATCAATCCGCCCAACTAATGAAAAGTGCCCTATTTGTCTGGCAAAAGCCCGTCGATATGGTAACCCTACACCTGAGCTCATCCAGGCCTTGTTGCGCACCGGACCGCCTTCCGATGATTTGATTAACCGGAATCCGTAGTGGCTTTATTTTTAGATTACACAGGTTAATGGTGTCATTTAAATCGAACGAACGGAAAAAAATAAGAAAATCGGCGAAAGAATGTAATAACACTCGTCAGTGTGCCGATAAATCTCAGCCCACTTCCTACAAATTAGATTCTTTCGAGCGCGCGGCTGGTCGCCTCGAGCGCGAAAAGATGAGCGTAAATCAGAGCCAGTCACCGGCCACTATACAAAAACACACCATCGCACTCGCGGACGAAGCCAACTATTGCGCGATGGCAGCCCCCGCAGCCCCGACAGGCCTGCTGCTCAGCCTACTTAGCGCTCTCAGAATTTTTTAATCTTCCCAACGAGCCTCGACTTTTATTCGGCGTGACATTTGCTCCAATTACACACATATTAATGGGGTTGTAGACCCCGCCGCTGGTGAGGAAAATATTCGAAAATTAATTTTTATTGCGGCGACTATTATTTTTTATGGGTTCGCTTTGCTCAGCGCGAGCACGTTCGCGAAATTGGGAAAGCTGGACCAGCACGTCTTTGTTTCTTTTTTCCGAGGCGGATTATCGCTCGCAAGAAAAGTATTTCGGGGCGGAGGCTGCTACGGCAGATGGGGCCAACTGTCGTGACAATTTGCATACGCCAGCTACGTCCCTTCGAAGTGCCTTGGGGAGGTCTCTTTGCTCCTCTCAAGCTGTTGAGTTTTTGGGGTTTATTCAAATTTATGAGCCTGTTTTTACGGCCTTTCGTTCGAAGATCAAACCGCAATGGGCCTTAATGGCTGTGGAAGATTTATGCGTGTTTGAAGAGTTAATAGCTTCGGAGACCGCGTGATGTATCCTAACCAATGGGATCTGCGTTATAACTTTCCACGTTTACAGATCAAAGCGCTTTTTATTAGCAACAATGCGATTGAAGCTGAGCCTCCTCCTCAAGATTACGTATCAAGAGGTGCTCACATTTAAAGTAGACTAGGTGGAGATTTCGAGCAAATTTCATTTCCGGGATACATTAACTTAGACATTAGCTCCATATCCTGATCTATAAATAATAAATAACTCGTGATTAATACGTACATATCTACTCATATTACTCTCACGAGAACTGATCTACATTTATGGAAAAATTTGAGGTATACGAAAGCAGAGTTAGCAATCTTAATTAAATTTACAAATTAAACAGAAATTGAATAAAAACGTTAATCTCTGAAGGCGCAGGGGTAGTTGAATTTCTTTAGGTATATCGATAGACCACAATTCAAACCTAATGCATAGTAAACTTGCACAAAATCCAAACAGAACTTTTCGGAAATTCGTTTTTTAAGTTAAATTGTATTGTTTAAAAATTGATTGAAAATCTTAAATGTTACTGTAATGTTTGAAACTCTGGAAATTTTCAACTTTGTACTTTTACAGAAAAAACAGCCTAAAATCTGTACATAGAAAATATTTACCAAAACGTTGATTGAGGGTTATGTAGAAAGGTTAACAGCATACAAAAAGACCAAATTTTGTCTGTCTGTTTGTACACGCTAATCTCCAAAACTACTAGACGGATTTTCACGGGCAACTTAAGCTTACCTCAGAGCAATATATAGGCTTTATTTCATCGAAATCGCTATACGGTAAAAAAGATATGATAATTTAAAAATTAAGAAGTGGTTTTTACTATGGTATTGTTTGCCAAAAGGCAACAGCACTGTTCTTCATTTCATCATCATTGTTGTTGTGATAATGTTGTGAAGCATACTTTTAATATACGGATTTACTGAGTTTGCATTTTTTTTCGATAAGTTTAATCATACCTATATATGATTCTTAAGATTGGTTTGTGGTTATTTCAACCTATCCTTTTAGGTTTAGTAGTAATGCCTAGAACACGGTCAAATACATATTTCTCAATCAACTAGAGCGGAAGGAAAGGACGGAGAACAATATTGGGATACTCTTTATTCCAGAAAAACACATAATTTAGTTACTAAGAGCTAAGAGTAGCGGGCACAGCGAGATTAACTTAAGGGGTTATTGATTTCGAATATATCGCATATATATCTATAATAATATAACTGTAGAAATGCCGCGTCTGTACAAAGAAAATATTTACCAAAAATTGATTGGGGGGTAATGTAGAAAGGCTAACAGAGTACAGAAAAAAACAATTTTTAAAAATGTTGATCTGTTTGTTTGTATAAATAGAGAGATAGAGTTAATACTAAGACTCAATTATTGAACTTTACGTGCACCGTGCGAATCCGGGTTAAACAGCTAGTTAATAATAATATCTCACCATTTTGAAAAGCTTTTCGATTTAAATATGATACAACTTCGAAAGTAAAATGTTTTTACTTCAATTAACATTTGTAGATAAATAAACATTTTTCACTATAAAACTCCAATACGAGGTGTTTCAATATGTTGAACTCGAACGAACTGTTTCAAGTTTAAATAAAGAATTTTTATTAAAATTAAATCAAGTTCAATTCAACATTAAATTTTAAAATGTGATTTTTCTCGAAAAATATAATAGTTGATTTCAAATATTTTGTTTGTTGGGGGAAAAAGGGCATTAAAAGTCGTTATTTTTGAAAGTGCATTTTATTTTCTTCTTCAGCTTCCCTACAATTAATTGTAACGATATTTTTAACAAACGAACGAACGATGAAGTGCGCTACTTTTATCTTCTTTCCACTGGATAAAAATATTGAAAACTTCGTGTTTACTCAGCTCACAACTCATGTTGAAGGTAAACGACATTGAAAGAATATTAAGATAGGTTTGATAAGTGTGCGTCACTTAACTCAGTCCTTTTTAACAGCGTTTATTTAAGGCACATTTGTATAAAAACTATAAATCCTTTAAGGAAATTTAAAAAGAAAATCGTTTACCCTCTAGATTAAAACTAAAACAATTCATGTTTTAAATTTCGTATCATGGATAACATTTTATTGGAACATTTTTACATCTTTAACCATAGTTCACTGCTATAATACAAAGAATTAAAAGTTCGTCGGTCGGTACTTCTATTACAAAAATTAAAATGGATTTTGCACTCAGCTCCTTTTATACTCGTTAAGCAATCCGTTGCACCTAATGCGTAAATTTTTAAGTTGTTATGCAGTTCACTTTATTTCTTTACATTTTATATGCCTCGTAAAAGAAAAATTTTATTTTCTCTCAATTGAGGCGATGTTGACTGTGAAATATGAACTTACAGGTGAAACAGGAATTTCGCTGCAGTTCACACTTGAAGCAGCGAGGCGGAGTGCAGAGGGGCTCTTGCTAAATAATTATGAACACTTGCTGCAACAAAATTCTAACAATTGTGAACGTTTTTTGCAATTTCAGCTGTTCGTTATGGTCGTGTGCCAAAGCGTTCACGTGAACTGAATGGAACAGACGACCCAAATATCCGGGTGAGTACTCCGGGCACGCCGAATACACCGACAACGCCACAAATGTGTTCAGTTGCATCCCCGCCTGACCTGGGGTGCACCTCCCAATTGTCGACGGACGCTGAAGTGCCTGGGACCGCGGACCTCAACGTCTACGACGTCATTATCTGCGTCTCCCAAGCACACCGAAGCCACTGCTCCTATACAGAGGAGCAGACCCGGGATCTTGTCAGACGACCGATCCCACTTCCGCAGACTAGCATCAGCGACGAGTGCGAAGTAGGTCCACTGGAACTAAAACTAGATACAAACGAAGTTAACTAGATCTAAACTCCAATTCCACTTCCTTTCAGATGGCCTCCTCTGTGGCGGAAGCGCTGGAGCAACAGAAGATTTGGCTCTGGCAGCAGTATGCCACTCACATAACTCCAGGTGTACAGCGTGTCGTTGAGTTTGCTAAACGTGTACCTGGCTTCTGTGATTTTACCCAAGATGATCAATTGATATTAATTAAGTTAGGGTTCTTCGAGGTATGGCTAAGTCATGTGGCGCGGATGATTACAGACTCTTCGCTGACCTTCGACGATGGTACTTACATGACAAGGCAACAGTTAGAAATTTTATATGATGTAAGTATTAAATAGACTAATAAAATATAAATAATTGTGGAATAAGAATTTCTAATAAGACCGCGACTTAGATCCCAACAGAAATGTTACTAGAAAATTCATTTAAAAGAGTCTGCACTTAATTAATAAAATTTATTAAAATCCTTCCTTCTGAAGGATTCGAAAACTATTTGCATTTATTTAAAGATATTGCTGGAAAAATAAATACGCGTAAAAATCCTAGACGACTTAAATTTTTTCTATGTTAATCCGCGATTAAGGACATTTAAGCAAGTTGATTGGATCGACTGATTCTGGAGTCAATATTTTTATTTTTTCTATTTCTATTTCTTCTGCTTTGGTCGATAGAACTTAACAGAAATAAAATTATAACGTACACAATAATCGTCTAAAACATGATGATAAATACAAAAAGGAACTTTAATATTATTAAGAGAAAAGCAGAGTCTATATGTTCATAAAATATGTACATACTACAGATAAATTAAAAGGATTCTGAGTATAGTTTCAGAAATTAGTACGTAGCAAACATTCAAAACATGCAGACATCTTCCTAGATATGATTGTAATAAAACCCATTATTGTTTTATTTCATTGCAGAACGACTTCGTTATATCGTTGTTAAATTTCTCAAATACATTAAACGGCTACAATTTAAGTGATACAGAAATCGGTCTATTCTCAGCCATGGTACTTCTAGCATCGGATCGGCCTGGCATAACTGAGCTAAAGGTGATAGCACGCACCAGGGAGCGCATAGCCGAAGCACTTAGAGTACAAATCGTCCGATCGCGTCCAGGGTCAACGACCGCTCTGCAGCTAATGCCGGCGCTAGAGGCGAAAATCCCCGAGCTGAGGGCGCTCGGCGCCAAGCACTGCTCCCACTTAGACTGGCTGAGAACGAACTGGACGAAACTAAGACTTCCTCCGTTATTTGCAGAAATATTCGACATTCCAAAAACTGAGGACGACCTCTAATCTAGCGCTGCACTTAACCTATACGAAGGATCTGACGGAAGACGGAAGACGGACGAAGGACTAAGTAGCTGCAGATAGGCGAATGTTGTTTAAATTGTTAAGTTTAGCTAAATTTTATACTTAGATTTAATTTATGTTCGTAACTCTCGGATAGACCTTACTGCCTTATTTATTACTGTAGACATCACGAAACGAGCGAAGTTAAGTATATTATGGATATTGCCAAAATTCGTGCTAAGCCGATGTTGTTGACGATCAAATTAACTCCTGTTCTTTTAATTTTATTTTGTGTTTTTGCATAAAACCGTGTTTTTGTACTCTCTGTAGGGTTTAGTTCTAACCGTTAGCAGGCCTGCGCAAGGTGACAAATCTAGAAATCAACAGAGTTCTTGTAAGTTATGACAAATTATTCACATATCAATAAATACTTATTGTTTTTTTTAAAATTGTAAGTAATCTAAACAGACGACACACAAATGCTTAGACTTTTCTAATGTTTACTATTGTAAATAATTATCATTTTTAAATTCATTGTTCGCCTTTTATTTCGACATAATTCTTTTTATTTTTGTTTTTAATTTTAAGTTTTTATTATTGACCCATTTCGGGTTATTCACCTTTTGTTTTGGAATCGGCAACTGTTTGCGCGCAACATCTTAATTTGCTTTATATATATTAAGCAGGCAAACCAACTCTGTTCAATCGTAAATTAACTAAGTAGATTTTTCCATATCGAAGTTCCTCTTCCTATGCTTAAAAAAAATTTGCAGCTAATTAAAGTAGTGGTTCAGTTACAATTTTTATTGAGTAAAAACCAAGCTAACATCGACCTTGTGCGTTTCCACTCAAGGGGTTAATGTAGACCATTTTTATTCATCTCATTTAGCGCCGAGAAACTGATGACCATGGAGATATTTTAATTATTTGTGATGGAACTGATGCATCTGTAGATAAGTTTGATGGTTTCGTTGAACTGTTTTCAGATGACCTTAAAAAAAAACTGATGGTGCAGTGAAAACTAAAATTTATTGTGATGTAGTCTAATTCGCATCTTGTATTAAACTCTTGCGCTGGAATCACGTGCTATACGCGACGCTTGTTATTCACCGCTCAAACATAAAAAGACGTGCTGTACACGTCAATGGATAACCTTCAAATAAGCGGTTGTTGCGAAAATGGTTTAAGGGGTTTTATTGTAAAATTGGATTGTAAGTAATAAGTATCATGCTAGAAATAGATTACTTTTATTTAACTCTCGTTTTTTAGAAGTATAAACTTTTACAATAACAATTTTGAAAAAAATTCCACTCAGCCTCTTTTCCGTCTTCCTCAGAAAGTCCAATAGAACGGCGGAGTTTTCCTAAATACCTAAATCCAAAAAATCATAAATGAATCGCGATCGAAACAAAAATATAACATTTTAAGGCAAAATTTAATTGAATTTATTTCATTTCGCTTAATAAAACTTGAACTAAACTAAATGTAACTAAAATTTTGGATTAGCACACTATAAACTTTATTTTTCTTTTTTTTTATAAGTTAATAGACTACAGTGTCAAGATTTCTTTTAGGATATTTTGAACTAAAACTCAAGTTTGTACAGCAGGACAACCACAAACTTATAAAAATGGTTTCTTAAAAATGAACTTCTATCGAAATTCGGAACTACGCTGAACTATAAATAGACAAAAAATATTAAAAAGTTAAACTGAATAGTTCACGAGTAAAACTGTAAAAAAACAATAACATTTTCGTGATTCTAAACTACCCCTTTCAGGCGCAAATTATGTTCCTGTAAGTGGTATTTGTTCTAGATGCCGATGAAATTCAAATCTGTTCAAATCATAAGAAATTTTGTAGCAAGAAATGATCAAATCGATTTAAAATGCAGCCTGCTTTTAAATATCCTTCATGAACGATATAAATTCCACCGGAATCAAGAAAATTACCCATTAATTTTTATTACTACTTAAAAAAAAATATAGAACTGCATTGCGGCAAAATTTAATCAGAAACATACAAACATTTAATTATTTGAATAGGTTACAGGCTGGATTCCAAATCTAGTGATATAATTGTTAATAATTATTAATATATAGCTACGAGCACAAATTATACATAAAGAATTATATGTTTATAAATTAGCATTTAAAAACATATAATTTTCAAAGTATTTCATGACGAAGGTAATAATAGAAAAGTTTTTCAAGAGATCAACGGTAGAAAACTTCCATTTTCATTAATGGATTTGATTTAATAAAAATCACTGAAAATTGTTACTTTAGGTACTACCAGTTAAAAATTAAAAAACACCGACTCCAGGGCATTATCGTTGTGCAAAAAGAGATCTACGAGGTCTGTTCAAAAAGTATCGCGAATTTTGAATTTCCGTGGGCTACGTATATTTGATTTTCGATTTTTTTGTGACTTTATGTTGGTAGTCATGTCCCTCACTTATGCTGATAATCTCGGCTATTTTGCCTATTCCAAAAAATAGATCAAAGAATCTGTATCAAATTTTGGTTTCCACGTTATAACCATAAACCCATGATTCGTCACCAGTTATGACCCTCTGGAGAAAATTTGGATCATCGCGGACAGAGTCCAACAGCTGCTTAGCAATGTTAATACGATGCTGTTTTTCTCATGCCGAAATCATTGTAAGAATCGAATGGCACGAGTCAATCGATATGTTTAGGTCCTCAGTAACTTCTCTAACGGTGATTCGACGATTGGCCAATACTATTTTTTTTCACTTCTTCGACGTTCTCCTCTGTTGTTAGCGTGCTCGGGCATCCGGCACGCTCTTCGTCGTTCTCATCTTCTCGGCCCTCTGAGAACATTTTTTACCACCGATAAACGTTGCTTTGGTCATATGCTGCAGTCAACATTCGAAATGCGTCCGCGCACTTAATTTTGTTTCTCAGACAAAATTTGATACTGATTCTTTGATCCATTTTTTGGAATAGGCAAAAATCGAAGACGAGCCAAAAGACGTCCAAGCAAAATAGCTGTCAAAAATTAACTGAACATTCAAAATAACCGATCTTGTAAGCACAAGTGAGGAACATGAGTACCAACATAAGGTCCCAAAAAAATGGAAAATCGAATATACATAGTCCGCGGAAATTCAGAATTCGCGATATTTCTTGAACAGACTTCGTATCTATTGATTAATTTGGGTAAAGAAATTTTAAAATAAAGTAAATTACGAGTATAAGACGTATTATTAAAATTAGTAGGAACACGAAAGTTTTAGCATCAACAGGTATTTTTTATGTTTAAGTTTTTATTTTAAAAGCCATATTTGTTGTCATCAAAAAGGATTATCATACCGGATTATCAAATGTTGCTAACTTTGTCGATTCACTAAATTTTTCCTATTTTAAAAAAAAAATTTGTTTTTTTTTTTTGTCATTTTTTCTCTCATTTCAGAAAATGTATCATTATTATTTGTTTTATTAAAAATGTAAGTATAAATTCAAAAGTCCAGATACAGCAAATTTTTTATATGAATTTTTAAACTGTTTTCCATTTATAGTGAAATAAAATTTACATTAGCAAATTAGAAGAAATTAATATAAATTCTACTAAAGAGTATAAAAGAAGAAATTCGTAAATGCTTTAGTAAACAAAAGCAATCATACGAACA
Organism: Philonicus albiceps; assembly: GCA_963969385.1. Lineage (NCBI taxonomy): Eukaryota > Metazoa > Arthropoda > Insecta > Diptera > Asilidae > Philonicus > Philonicus albiceps. The sequence goes on from OZ017772.1 coordinate 60,770,618, forward strand.
GAGTGGTTTCATGTGTTTTATGTATTGTTTTGTGAAATATTTATGTACTTGCATTCTCCATGTTACAGAATGTAACATTAAAATGGAAAATTTAACACACGGTTTACTTTATTTGATAAGACCGTAAATATTGTAAAAAAAAAGTTCTTTTTTACTGTGAACTCATAGAAAACCTTTATGATAATCAGATGAAATCCATGAAAGTATGACGCTCAAACATCTTAGAAAGTTACAAAGGAATCTGATTTAAATGTATGAAATTTAGAGGTATTTAAAACCTGCGACTTCGATCTTTAACCATTCGAAATTGTGAAAAATTGAATTCATAAACCAATATAAAACACATGAAAGTTTAAGCCACTCAAAATTTCACAAAAAAAAGAAAAATGATTACTTGTAATAAAATTCACTAAGCCTTCGTGATTTAATATTGTAATTAGCTTTAAAATGTGTTTTAAAACTTAATCACTAGTGAAGTTATTTCTCGTTCCGAGGAAATTTTTAAATATGCTTTAAAGTATTGAAAAATATTCAAATATCGGTGCTATATTTGTAAATCTGTTTCTCTTCAAAGAAGAACTCTTAGACAATGTGAGGGGAGGAGGAAATATACTATACATACAGTGGAAAAGATACCTACTGATGAGGTGATAATAACGTTTTAACTGAACGCTGAAATCAAACTATGACTATTTACTAGGAAAACGGCTTTCGAAGTTTTTATTTACCTATAAGTGTTAGAGCAGAACAGAAGAATATAATGAAAATATTATTACGGCTAAAGAATCAATTAAAGTTTTAAAAATTCTCCAGAGTTTACAGATTAATACAATATAAATGTGTCAAATTTTCCACAATATCCCTCGAATCAGTTCTCATAATCAATAGAGTTAGCGATAAAGAATTAAACCCTTTAAAACAATCATATGAAAAAAAAAATAGCTGTGTATTAATACTATGAAAATAACAATTACTTCTTATCACAATGGAATGGATTTTTAGAAGAATATTACTGAAACAAAGATGTAATTGCTCAAAGGTGCGTTTCATTTGCTTCCAGTGCCAACATTTCCTGGATTAGATAGCTTCCTTGGGACTCCCACGTAAGTAAGAAAATACCTTTTAAAAACCAAAACCATGTAATAACCTTCAAAACGTTAAGAGTCCCAAATTTAATCGTTTTAGTATTAGTTACCGCATCCGACCAATTATGTGGTACCTACCCACTGAATGCCAAAAATGTAATAATAAAATCATAAAACATTGTTTCTTTTGAATGTTGCATTTTTTCGTTGTTTTATTAAAAATTCAAAATTTGCTTTGATTCGATTGGAATGGCCGTTTCTTTCTGGGATAAAATTCAGCCAAGGTGCCCTCGGTAATTCTCTTGAGCAGTTCTTTATTGAAAATTCTAAGTAATTCCCAGGCCAGGTCTAATGATTCAAAGATTGTGCGATTTGAATTGTTTCCTTGGGAAATGAATTCCTTCTCAAATCTTCCCAAAAACTCTAAATACAGCAGATCATCATGACTTAGCGCTTCTTCTCCAATAATAGCCTTCATGGCTTGAACGTCTTTGCCAATCGCGTAGCATGCGTAAAGTTGGTTAGAGACCTCGGAATGGTCCTTTCGTGTCATTCCGTCGCCAATCGCGGATTTCATCAATCGCGAAAGAGACGGAAGAACGTTGATCGGAGGGTAAATTTGCCTGTTATGCAACTGCCGATCAACGTAAATTTGGCCCTCCGTGATGTACCCTGTTAAATCCGGAATTGGATGGGTAATGTCATCGTTTGGCATAGTTAAAATGGGGATTTGGGTAATGGACCCATTCCGACCCTCAATTCGTCCAGCCCTTTCGTAGATAGTCGCCAAGTCCGTGTACATGTATCCTGGAAAGCCGCGTCTTCCCGGAACCTCTTCACGAGCCGCAGAGACTTCCCGCAGTGCTTCAGCGTATGACGTCATATCAGTTAATATGACTAGAACATGCTTCTCGCACTGATAGGCTAGAAATTCAGCTGCGGTTAGAGCTAGCCTGGGCGTAATAATCCTCTCGATCGTAGGATCGTTGGCTAAATTTAAAAATAAGCACGTATTTCCCATAGTCCCGTTCTCTTCGAAGTCGTGTTTGAAAAACCGAGCCGTTTCCATGTTAACCCCCATGGCCGCAAAAACTATAGCAAAGTTATCACCCCCTTTCTCGGTATCTACTCCCGGAATATCGACCAGTCCTGCTTGGCGGCAAATTTGGGCCGCGATTTCATTGTGCGGTAGTCCAGCTGCAGAGAAAATGGGAATCTTCTGGCCTCGGGCAATTGAATTCATTACGTCGATTGAAGATATTCCGGTTTGGATCATCTCTTCGGGGTAAATTCGCGCCCAGGGATTTATTGGTTGTCCCTGAATATCGAGGAAATCCTCGGCCAAAATAGGCGGTCCACCGTCTATAGGATACCCGGACCCGTTAAAAACCCTACCAAGCATATCTTCCGCGACGGGAATTTTCATTGTGCTGCCAGTAAACTCGCACGTAGTGTTCTTAGAATCAATTCCTGAAGTGCCTTCGAACACTTGAATGACCGCTTTCTTACCGCTCACCTCGAGAACTTGACCTGAACGAACAGTTCCATCCTGCAAGTGCAATCGAACAATTTCGGCGAATTTAGGGTACTTCACATCTTCCAAGATTACTAAAGGTCCATTTACACCTGAAACTGTTTTGTAAATTATTCGCGGGTTCACTTTGAAATCCCTCGTTACTGCAAGAACATGCTCCACCGTCTGGGAATAACTGTCCATGGTCACAATTTAATTCGCAATCTGTAACAGGAAAATATATTTTCTGACGTCCTTCGAGTGTTTGAATCAAAGCTTAGTTGATTTATCTTTCCAGGAAATATTTTAGCATAGCTACGTTTATTTTTTAAAATCTATTTTAAGTAGGAGATTTTTTGAAGCGGGTAAAATATTTAAAAATAAAACAAAACAAAATGATTAATTTTATTCAAAAATTTAATTTTATTTAAAATTTATTTTGTTCCATTCATCACTGAAAAGTAGACACATTGTCTAAACGAATCTATTTTCTCTACGCTATTTTTCGCTGAATTTGCCTATTTTGAATTAGGTGATTTTAACTGAACATTTTCCATACAATTTCGGTAAATTGTTCACAGAAAATAAGTAAATAACATAAAATTTGTAGATAATTCACCAATGTTTTCTAAGCATGTCTTTTCTACACAATGTAGCTAAATTTTCTACGGAATATAGACAAAATTTGTACAGATTATAGACACAGTGTAAGTTTGTCTAAAAGGAATCCTTTTAGAGTTACACTGAGAAATATTAGTGATAAACTTTTGATAATATCAAAGTAGGGACTATTACGGGACAGAACACATGTGGCAAGCACATGGCTACTTTAGAGATCATCAGCGATCCAGCGTGTCCTTCGTAACTGTCCTTTTGTTTAAGTCAAGAATTATACTCGTAGTTTTATTCAAACATCCGCCATTTATCAAAATTAGATTTTAGAAATCCTTCATACAGGGTGATTCGTAAAGAGGTGTTCCAACATATGCCAATCGATTCCTTACAGTCTTGTGATCAGCGTTCCTGATGAGCAATTCTTTCGTAAAATATTTCCTTCACCCCTTTTTTAACGACTGCACTATTTTCGCGTGTGCAGGGAGGTAAGCTCATATAAAACGTAATAACTTCTGTTCGAAACACAGTAGGATGAAAACTAAGGTTTGATAAAAAGTACGTATGCTTTTAATACCTCACATGTCTCGATTGGTTGGCAAATGTGGCACATATGAACGTTAAAACTTAAAATACTTAAAAATGTACCTTTTTATGCTCCGTCCTTAAAAGTTTCCTTAATAAGGATTTGGTTAAAAAAGAAGAAAACAAACAAAATACACCCTTAATATATTTTTCAAATAAAAAAGGAACCATCTCAATATCTTTAGTCTATCAAAAGTTATTGATATTTTTGTGGAGTCACTAGAATACTTAACTGGAAAAAAAATTCTGCCATTAAACTTAAGCGAGGAACTTATTTTTTCTTATGAGAATTCTTATGTTTCAAAATGCGGCTTATGAGTCAGTAAGAGGTATATCGAACTTAAAAAAACAGAGTTAAAAGGTCCTTAAGAGGAAGAGCGAGGTTGTGCATTCGTGAAAATGGGACTCACTTTGCACATCTTTCTACTTAAACGACCGCCTGAGCTGTTAAAAAAGCTCATAATGCATACTTTTTATTAAAACCTTACTTGTCAGCCTGTTGTGTTTCGAACAGAAGTTATTACGTTTTATGTGACCTTACCTCCCTGCACACGCAAAAATATTTCAAGCATTAAAAAAGCGATGAAGGAGGATTTTTACGAGAAAATTGCTTATCGTGAACGGTGATTGCAACCCTGTAAAGAATCGATTAGCACATGTTGGAACACCTCGGAACACACGGTTAGAAATATTAAAACCCGTGTTCAAAAAAAATTCTTCTGTTGCTGACTGACCTTAATTACCTTATTACCGTCATTTTAGCGAAAGGGTTAGATTTAATTTGATAATTTAATTTATGTAGAGCGATAATTACTTCAAAAATGCAATTTTAAAATTTAAACTGAAAGCCTATTTTTGGGATTAAATAAAACATTTCAAAGCTTATCAAATGTTTTAAAAACGGAATGGTACTCAGCTGTTGACTCAGTGACGCATAAATTTGAGTTGCCACATGTACAGCCAAAAAGCTATTTGTCATCGTCGAGTTGAGTCGAGTCCAGCCAATGTTGTTTCGTTTCGAACAGTGCACTTTTGTCGAGTGTTGGGTTAAGTTGCCGGGTTTTTGGTGGGGGTGTTTTTTGTAGAGGTTTCTCTTAATTTAATTTAATTGTTTTAAAGTGATTAAAACACATTGTCGTGCCGAGCGTACAATAACTGCTTAATTGGCAAAAATGGATCCTGACAGAGACCTGGACAAATGCTACGAGGTCGTTTTGAAGCTGGTGGACGAAGCGGGAGAGGTAAGAATTGCGCTGGCCTTGGCGAAATAATTTAATTTGACTCCCAGGTGTTGCATTGCTCATTTTCTAGATAATCTGCAGCCGTAATGACTCAAGGAAGGATTTTGTATGCAAGTCTGGAGACATCGATTTGGTCACCGAAACCGATCAGCAGGTCGAGAAGCTGCTCATGAATGGGCTCGGCTCCAATTTTCCCTCCCACAAGTAGGATATATTGAATTTATTTATTTAAGCGGTTCTTTTGAGTGTTCTGCTAAACACAGATTTATCGGAGAGGAAGAGTTCAGCGAGGGCCATCGGAGCACGCTTACAAACGACCCCACCTGGATCATTGATCCCGTTGACGGGACCATGAATTTCGTTCACGGGTTTCCGCACTCCTGCATTTCGATAGCGCTAGTCGTGGACAAGGTAACTGCACTTAAGTCTAAACTTTGGATGTTCTCATAGCTTAATCCGCAAAGATTACAGAAATCGGGATCGTCTTTAATCCCATGCTTAAGCAAAAGTTCACAGCGCGCCGCGGAAAAGGAGCTTTCTACAACGACAGGAAGATTGAGGTAAGCGGCGAGAAGGAGCTCTCTAAGGCGCTCATCACAAGCGAATTCGGCACCTCCAAAGACCCTGAAAAGATGAAGGTGGTACACGAGAATTTCGTAAATATCTCCAAGATCTGCCACGGGTAAAATTCATCCTTTTTTTTAGCTAGTTCTATTTAAATAACACATTTAATTTGAACAGGATCCGATGCTTGGGTTCTGCTGCCATGAATATTTCTATGGTGGCCCTGGGAGCCGCCGATGCTTACTATGAAATGGGAATTCACGCCTGGGACATTGCTGCTGGAGACCTCCTCGTACGAGAAGCTGGCGGGGTCAGCATTGATCCCAGCGGAGGCGAATACGACATGATGTCCAGAAGAGCCCTTTTCGCTGCCACCCCCGAGTTGGCCCAGGAACTGGCCAAAAATCTAAGTCAGTATTATCCCCAGCCGAGGGACGATTAAATTGAAAATGTTTTTTTTTTAAAAACTGACGTAGGTTTAAGTGAATAACCAAAAGCAGCAAAGCAATTACACTGACACTGACACTAAATGTATAAATTTTGTGTTTTTTAATAAATACACTACTTAAAAAAATTCGGCTCTTCTGATCTTTCAATTTCAAGTCCCAAGTTTTATGCTTCATCATTTTCAAATTTCGGTAGCAAGTTCATAATAAGAAACCATAAATCCTAAATGGTCCTTGATTGGATCAGCAATTTCATCAATTTGAAAATCATTCCCTAAGTACCAATTTTCATGGTATTCAATTCATTTTAATACTTCTTTTTTATATAATTCAGTTTAGGGTGCGCCTGGCTAAGTTCTTTCGAAAACGACCGCGCGCACGATTCGAACACTATCTCCGAGGCTAGTTTCGTTACAAAATCATTTTTACAGAATGGGTAAAGTTACTAATAAAAGCAATATTCTAAATTGTATACGTCTAGGTGAAGTAATTTCCAAGAGTGTCCACCCATCTTGGATCCGCCATTTGAATGCTCGTGAACAAAAAGTAGCCTATGTGTTGACTTGGATTATTTAAAGGCTATCACACAAAGTGGTTACGCATGATTGAACAACAAACAAAGAAATTTTGGATTTTATATCGTCGGTATATGTCTTGCGTAAAAAATTAAGACCACTTGCATATTGCCATTCATCTCTTACCTTCGATGGCTCTAGCTTTTAAAGTACTTGTCGGATTTCAAAAATTAAGTGCTTAACATTTTATTTAACTATCTTATATTGTTTCTTCAAGTTGTAATCAAACTACAACAAAACGTTCCTGCAGGACAATTACAAATATGATAAAACTCCTGCATAAAATATTAAGACCATTTCATCCTTTAAAGTAGTAAGCTTTGGCACGAATGCAGTCATTTATTCTCCTTGGCATTGGTTGGATTAAATTATCAAATTGCTTTGAAATTCTTGACCATTCCTCTTTCAACATCCTTTGCAGTTCTTCGATCTTTTTTAGTCGGCTTGTTGAGACTCTATCACCTATAACATCTTCCACGCATTTTCAATTATAATCAAATCAGGGGTGTTAGCGACCCGTTGATGTTATTTTCCTCCAAGAATGCTAGGGTACCTTGTACCACATGTGGACGTACATTATCCTGCTGGAATAATGAACCTATAAGTGGTATTTGCTCTTCCATGAAGGGAAGCATTTTCCTTCTAAAAATGTACCTGTAGTTTTCCTGGTTTACGGTTTCTAGGATAACATCTAAATTTGTAAGTTCATATTCGGAAATACCACCCCATCCTGTCACCTTCCCTCCACCACTGTGAAGAAGATTGTTACAGTTAAATTTTCTAGTTTATATAAATTTTGAATTATTTTGATAGAAAATAGACTAGAAGATGTATTTTTTGACTGTCTTACTAAAGTAAATACGTACTTACCTTCAGTTCTTTAAATATATCTGCCTTTAGAAGTTGAGTCCGTAACATACAAAACATTTATAAATATGGAATCACTTTTTCTCAAATATTGATCCTAATTTCCACGGATAAAATTAGGGTTTGTGAACCCTAAGAAATGTGTCCTTCCTTCCCCTAGTTTTTTAACCGATTGGTTAGAAATATTAACACATTTGCGACCGGTTGAATATTTCAGAATATTCACGTTTCTAATCCCGGCGAAAATAATGAAATTCCTAAACTGCTTGCCACAAACTTGTATAGCAGACAAAAAATTCTGAATTTAAAAAAGAAAAGTCGTTAAATGGTCATTTTATTAAAAAATGATAAATAAATTAAATAACATTTTTTAAATAGTATTTTGTAGAAAATGTAAAAATATATAGAAAATATAGAATAGAATTTAAATATGACGTGAAATCACGTCAGCGGTCGTAAATGTGTTAAATAAAATTTGTTTTAGTGAAGCAATATTAACACGGTCAACCCAGCGTGGTCCACTGGTGGTTTACAGGCATTGGACTCATCTGACGTCATGTACCGTCAGTGGTCCACATCTAGTTTGCTCCGTCTGGAGGCGTGAACGACCGATGGTTCACATATATAAGATAACGTAAAAAACACCGCCCCAAGAATAAATAACTTTTCATCCCATGCACGCCGATCATAGAGACTTCGAAAAAGCGCGCCGGGTTGAATGTGGTTAAATAAAATCAAAGTGATCATTATAACGACAATGCCTACTTTATGATTGTTTCACACGCACTTTACCGGTTTTTAATAGAAAAAGTGAAGGGCATTTAACAAAAGCACATGGAGGATGGATTGCATGTTAGCAAGAGCAACACAATAAAAGTACAAATGTTATACAAAAAGATCAGAACCAAATTGAAAGGTAAGAAGCAAGAAAAAATATATATCTTTTGTCTGCAGCATTTAATATATATATATATTTTTTTTAATATATAGAGTAACACATTTTCTTTTCTTTTTGAATCTAAAATTTTCATCTTTAGTAAACACTTCCAGATAACAAAACAACAATTCTGTGTATATTGCTCCATCGTATAAACGCATACTTCTTGCGTGCTATATATTTTTTCTCTTAACGATAATTTGCCAAGCAATGGATGGGTTCCTGCGTACCTAGCCCTAGATATTCAAAATAGAGTCCCTCACGCAGGTGCGCAGGTTTTCTGTTTCAGTTCACACACACATATTTCTACAATAGCAGATATGTATAATAATAGGAATAATCATACTAAAATACAACAATTAGAAATATGTATAACATTTAGTTTTTGAGTTCCTTCGGACTGATATGTATCGATGAATTTTTTCGGCGAAGCATCCTCTAAACAATGTCGCCGTGATATGTTTTGTACGCTCCTAAGAGACCATCTCATCTGTCTTAAAAATTTTATAATTACCACACAATGCGTTGCCTTATTCATTACTTTTATTAGAATCTAGTTACATGATTAATAATTTTTAGAGATATACATCAACACGGAATATTTTTTAGGCTCTTTGCTATAAAGGTTGATTTCTTTTAGTACATTTGAATATTTTCATTTTGCATTACATCGCTATCAAATTCTCAAATTCTTATAAAATTCCCCAGTCTCTAATTTGATACACGTAAAGCAATTTTGTAAAATAACATTGCGATGCATATTTTCACTTTTCAAAATACGAATAAAGCAATTTTTTGAGCCGAATTAGATTACAAATAAAAATAAATAAATAAAAATTGTGCAAGAAATACTCACCAAAAAAATTGCTCCAAAAAATTAATCTGTAAGTAAATCTTTCAAAAATCGATAAATTAAAACTTAGGGGGGTATTACCATTTAAAATTTTTGAAAAATAAATGATTTTCTTTTTGTTATTTAAACTCATAAAAATTCTTACGTTTTTAAATGGGAATACCCCTTAAAAATAGAGTGATACACAAAAACTAATAACAAACAAAAAATTGTCATAAAAATTATTATTAAATAAAAATAAAAACATATAAATACAACAACTTAGGCTAAAACAGGAAACGAATAAAGACGAACTGAGATTTATACAAGTGAATGATCCTAGACCGGAACAGGTCGACCACTGTGGAGTCCTCGAAGGTGACTGGCTATCTTACTTTTAACCTAACCTCACTATATTCTCCAAAATCGTTTAAAAGTGCCTGGAAAACTTGCTTTTAAGTACAAGGAAACCTGTCGACGTTGTCTTTCTAACGACTGTTAAACTTTTCACGTAAAATAAAGTGGAGTTTTGTACGAACTAATAAAGCTACTGAAAAGCAATTGCAATTTACGCCTCTTTGGGCCTGTTGGTGAACAACTCTTCGACAATTGCCTCGTCCGCCAGTGTTGAAATATCACCAACATCCCGATCGTTAAGGGCGACCTTTCGGAGTACACGTCTCATAATTTTTCCGGATCTCGTTTTTGGTAAGCCCGGTGCGTTTTGTATTACGTCGGGTTGGGCGAAGGGTCCGATACGTTCTCTAACAAGTTTCTTAAGTTCATCGGTGAGTTTCTTGTCGAAGACCTCGTTTTGATTCGGAGTGATGAAACAGTAGAGACATTCGCCCTTAACTGAATGGGGGCGGGCCACAACGGCCGCTTCCGAGACCCGACTGTGCTCCGTTAAAACAGACTCAACTTCAGCGGTTGACATCAAATGCCCGGAGACGTTGAGCATATCATCAACACGACCAGTGATCCATAGATAACCATCCGCGTCGCGACGAGCACCTGAAATAAATTTTAATTATAATCACACAAGTTCAAAAAGTTAAGTATTGAAAAGGTAAAGATCTTTATAATTTGCTACTATGCGTAGAATCCATACTTATATCAAATATGTGCTTTTAAAAATGCAACTTTATAACCTATGTATATTTCTGAAAATAAGAAGTGATATCCAATCTTTTTTTATATTATGGAAAAATTCAAACGGCTCAAAAACTTAACAATTTTAGAATGCGGTTATAAAATAAGAAATTTTACTATATGCGGTATAAGTTTATATTTAATTACATTTTTAAAATATCTTGGTTTCGAGCAGTTTACTTTAATTACAAACATACATACGTATAAAAAAAAAGTATAGTGTGCGCTTAGACCGCGTCGAAGATTAAACCGGACGTGCCGCAATCGGTTAAAAAAAACAGGAACAGAATGCAAACTTTCGATGGTGATATACATAGTAAAAAATTAAACTAATTCCTAAAGGAGTGTACTTACCATCTCCTGTGCAATAGTATCCAGGAAATTTGGCAAAGTATGTCGTTTCAAATCTTGGATGATTATTAAAAACAGTTCTCATCATTCCAGGCCATGGCTGCGAGAAAACTAGATAACCTTCTCCTTCCTCCTTAATCTCATTCCCGCCCTCGTCCAGAAGCATCGGCTTAACGCCAAAGAATGGGAAAGTCTAAAAAAATAGAAAATATTATGAAACCGCATAAAATCTAAGATGAAGAATGACTTACAGCCGATCCTGGTTTCATTGGAGTTGCACCTGGCAAAGGTGTGATTACATGTCCTCCGGTCTCCGTTTGCCAAAAAGTATCCACAACGGAGCATTTTTCCTTACCAATGTATCTGTAGTACCACAGCCAAGCTTCAGGATTAATGGGCTCCCCAACACTGCCCAACACTCTATGGGATTTTGTAATGATGTTAAATTTAAGTTAAATCAAAAGTTAATTAAAGTTTTAAGTGGCATAGTTCATAGTTTTAAATATTAGGACCTCGCAGGAATTAAATAAAATAACTTATCATAAAAAATAAGTAAGGTTGTACTAAAAACCGACAAATGAACCCCCCAGCGTTTTATGCTTCTGCCCACCGAAATAGTTTTATTTTAATTAAGCACCTTCTGCGATTTATACATAACTTTTGACAGAGGATTTGAAATCATTGACCCCAAAAACCCCCCATGCACCAATTATTATGAAAACTCATTGAGATATAAAATTTGTGAGGCAGTATCTTGAATCCCAAAGATTCCCAGATCTCTAATAATATTTGGGTGTTGAACTGACTTTAAATATACATTTAGGCTATTTTTCAGTACCTTTCCGGTTTATATTTTTCACTCGAGCCGTATAGCAAGTCTCGAATTCTGAATTTCTTCAAAGATGAAACCTAGTTACCAAACCCAATTTTCGAATTTTTGTGACCAATAACTCGGTTGTTTGTAGACCGATTGTCTTTATGGAGAGATCAGTGGAAAGCCTTGACTTTTCAATAAATTAAGGATCAATTTTAGAAGGGAGTAGCGGGGTTGTTGCAGCAATCGTTAATCAGGGAGACAATTTACAATCGATTGGCGTGCGACCGTTCCCAAAAAAAAAACAACAATCTCTCAAAACGTTGTTAGGTTTTATATCAGTAAAAATTATTAGGGTAGCGAACACAGTTTGAGTAATTTAATCGCATTTTTAGACGAAAATTATATTTTTATGTAAATGGGTACATACCTTAAAGTACTTAAATTATGTTTCTTAACAGGGCCTTCTCCAAATTTCATCAGAGCTCTGATAGCTGTCGGGGCTGTATAGAATTGAGTCACCTTGTACTTGTCGATAACTTGCCAATACCGGTCGTTGTCAGGGAAGAACGGGGTTCCTTCGAACTGTTTTCGTAGTAAAAATAAATTAGAAGTTGCGCTTTAAAAAGGCGGTCTTTAGGTCTCACCATGACGGAAGTAGCTCCGTTGGCCAAGGGACCATAAACGACGTAGGTATGACCGGTAATCCAGCCAATGTCTGCGGTGCACCAATAGATGTCCCCTGGTTTGTAGTCGAATACTATTTTAAACGTTGTGCTGGCATAGAGCAGATACCCTGCGGTGGTGTGCAGAACGCCCTTCGGCTTCCCAGTGGAGCCGCTTGTATAAAGCATGAAGAGGGGATCCTCGGCCGACATCCACTCGGGGTAGCAGGCGGGCTCCTTGTCCTCCATTTCATCGTGCCACCAATAATCCCGGTCCTCATTCCACGGAATGTCCTGATCGATCAGGTTCTCCTTACAGGGAGTGACTCGCTTCAGGTGCGAGACCACAATACAGGTTTCGACCTTGTGGCCCAGCTCTTCCGCCTTCTCCAAGGCGACGTCGCAGATCGCTTTTAAGAACAGCAGCTTCTCGCCCCGCCAAGCTCCGTCCGCGGTTAAAAGTACCTTCGCCCTACAGTCGTGTATCCTTTCAGCGAGCGAGTCTGCAGAAAATCCTGCGAATACTATGGAATGTACAGCACCGATTCTAGCGCAGGCCAACATCGCAATCGGCAGCTCGAGAATCATGGGCATGTAGATGGAGACGCGATCGCCCTTTTGCACTCCGTGATCCTTTAGAACATTTGCAAATCGACACACCTCCTCCAGAAGTTTTCTGTATGTAATGCCTTTCGAGTAATCATCTGGATGGTTACCTTCCCTGTAAAGGAAATGTAAAAATTAAAGAGTTATAATTTTTGTGATTTTTATAGCATAGTCGTTCCAGCGCAGGAGGAAATCATATACTAAAGCCTAATATCCATGGCGCCAAGGTAATGCTCTGTATTTGGTGGAATCAAAATGGTGTTATCCATTATGAGCTGCTAAAACCTGGTGAAACTATTACAGGAAAGCTATACAGACAATAACTAATTCGTTGTAATAGGGCATTGGACGAAAAATGGTCAACATATTCGTCCAGACATGAGGCCGTCATTTTCCATCATGACAACGCTCTTGCTACGGCGGTTAAAAACTATTTGGAATATAGTCGATCGGATGTTTTGTCTCATCCCTTCAGACAATTACTTATTTGGATCGATGCAGAATGCCCTTACTGGATTACATTGGACATGTGGGACAACAAATCTATATTTTTATTTAATTGTCTTAGACTGTCTCAAAGACTGACCTCAGAGTGTTAAAAGTTCTAATATTTTAATCTAGTGGTACATATTTTTGATTATTCTTACTTAAAATCTGTTGTACTTTCTTTACCAAGGACATAATAACTTTACACATGTCGAGGTGTACTTCAAAATTTGTTTTAACGGATGAAGAGTCATCTATCAAAAAAATATTTTAACAGGTTTTTGCTTATTTCTTTAAATATTCTATTTTTTTATATATAAAAATTAATAATATTACTATACATATTTTAACTCTTTGAGGCACATGATTGTAAAGAAAATATTATACCCAAGTTGCAAGATTTTGTTTTCAATTATAGTAAAATAACTTTAAAAACAAATACTAAACGCAGAGCATGAGCAATTTGACCTTTTCGAAGTGGGTTCAAATATATCCCACCATGGATAAAAGGCTAAAGAAAAAATGAGACTGTTTTTAAACCACCTAACTCCAAAGAATTACAGCCCATTAACATTTTATGATCTTTTAAAGTAATTTATATTAACATCAAAATGCAAATCAGAGAAATTTGATGAATCGCTTATGCTACAACTATACGAAGAGGTAGTAAATTCTTAATTTTGTTTATCTTTACTTAAATATTTGATTTTTATTATGTTTTACGATGGTAAATTGCTTATTTTTACAGTATATTTATTTATATCATAATTAAAATTGAAGTTACATGATCATTTCTAAATAATTTCGTAGCCTTCTGAAAAATGCAATTATCTGCTATATCAGCTTTTTTAACTAAAAGCAAATGATTTATTTTGTAGAATATCAAATAAATAAGTCTTACTTTGAGGGTTTCAAAGTTCCGTAACTCAAAGATTACTTTAAGTCAGCAGTTTTAAGTATTTTGAGCTACTAAATAATATTTAACCCTTGAGCATTAGCTTATTAATAAACATTTAAAAAATTTGAATTCATTAAATAAGTCATGTACTAAATAAGAAATTCTCGAAGCATTTATCTCAAATGTTTGTATGATCTTTGACTATTTCACCTTTTAAGCTCTCATCATACAACCGTAGAGAAATCATGAATTTCAGAAAAGCAAATTTGATTTTTATGTGTCGTGTAACTTTAGCAGTTAAAATAAAAAATTATGTTTTCTACAAAAGTAATATACACCCAAAATTTTCAATTTTAATATTCACTTTATAGAATCGTAGGATTTATCTTGTATATAAATAACTAACAAATAAATTAAATCCAACTGACAGTAATCAATGAGATTAACCTGGTTGCCTAGAGCTTCAAGTCGAACGGGCTTTAACAGCATCAAGGTTTTTATTTAAATCTTGAAAATTATTACGACGAAATTCGTGCTCAGTGAAAATGTTCACATTTCAAAAAGTAATTCCAAACCAAGGTAGATAAAACCTTGTTAATAAATTCAAAGAGTTTAATTGAAAATGATCAAAATAAATTAATGATAATGTCTAAATGATTCAGAAATCGCTTTGAAATTTAATTAATTTTTTCCAGAAGAATGGTAACTCAGGTAACTCAGATGCCTACTTACAGAAGGAAGTAATTTCAATGTAAAATGGGGTTTTTGTTTTTTTTATAATATGCATTTTATATTAATTTTGTGTTCTCTTGAAAGATAATAAACCAGAAAAGGTTCATTGCAACCATTGTTGAAAAATCAGAAACTGTTCACGACGTTTCCAGATTATATTCATATATCTTTGCAATTTATAAAATTAAAATTAAGAGGTCGAAGGCTCTTTAAATTTTGACTAATTGTATTTATGAAACCCGGAATTAAATTTTTTATTAATTGATATCATAAGGTAAGTTAAATTTTATTTAAGTTTAATTCTTTTGTATTGCAAAATATGAAAGAAAGTTTCCAAAGAGAAAAGATGCCCTTGCATTGTTATCAATTGTAAATTGCCATTAAGTAATTCATTCTTATTAAAAAACTTCTTGATAAAGAATAAATTTGTAGAAGACTCAACTTTAATGTAAATTTTGAAAATAGCTGTAATATATCATAAAATATCTTGAAGAAAACTAAAAGTAATTGAAGGTAGGTACAGACACAACCATAGCATAGATAAAATGCACTTAATTTTTATGGACTAGTGTAAAAACTTAAAGCCTGCCAGCTGCTTTTCCATGCAAACATTATCTTACTTTAGACCCTGGCAATGACCCTTGCAAAGAAAACATGTTTCTAAAAATCATTCAAATTATTTTCTGTGAAATATTGGGTCTATTTTAAGAAAATCAAAACTATGTCACGGTCACCAAAAGTGATGGAGTTATCTAGAATTTGAGTTAATCCACGTAAACGAGTCTGCAAATAACATAATGATAAATATCGCTTAAATTTCACTCAATACCTTAGCAAGCCGCAACTTGCTGGGGATACCATTGAAAAGTGCGGAGACACATAAATTTGTTTTCTGTTTTCGTCAACACAAACGCTAAGGAAAGTTTCCCTTATCACCACTTGACCAGTCTGACGTCAAAAGTGATTTACCACTTTTTCAAGTTGCTACTCGATAATTTGAAAATTACGAGCCTATGAAGACAAACTCCTATTAAAGGCTTATTACAGAACAATGTAAACAGGTGATTAAAATTTCGCAATTTTTTTCATTTTTGTAAGAGCAAATTCTTATCACTATGCAGCGTGAAAGATGAAGAACGAAGCCCAAAGTATGGGTAAGAAAACCTTCTGAGCAAAAGTTAAGAAAGTTATCACCTCAGTGCCCCCAAAGTTGCTATTGGCCATGAAATGTCGCGCGACTCAGCGATCACTCGCGCGATTTTGGTTTCTACTATCAACAGAAATTTAAATCGAAATCTCACGCATATTTTTATCACGTGTGTCGATCACCCGACAAAATTTCGCAAATAAATTACTTTAATGAGGTGAAATAATATGAGCTCTCATTGATTAGAATTTATTGTCCCAGGCATTTCAGCAATTTGTTGCTAATCAAGTTTTTTAGGTAGGATATAAAGATCACTCCGATCGGGATTTAGCGATATTCTAGTGAGATCGACTTCTGCTAAATAAGAGTGAAAATATCTCCATTATTACCTAAATCTATAATACATTTGTAATCAAGTAATTGTGGTACTATTATTAGAATTTTAAATAAAGAAATCTTTATCAAATTAGAACATCTTTTCCAAATATTTCGATTTCGATTATGATAAAACGAGTTATTTTTATCAATCAAATATGGTCTACTTAAAAATTAGGTCAGCGCCAAACACAGAAACCAGTGATCGACGAGCTTTAAAACTTACTTACATAATTTCTATTTTAATTAACATACCTAACAAGTACTTAGATAGCCTTCTTGATATACTCGATTCCAGTAGTTTTGAAAGTATAATTTAACCCTGACGTTGGAATAATTTTGCTAATGATTATTAGTAATAGAGTTTGGGCTTTCTTATTTCAATTAACAGACATTTACACATTTATTGCTTTGCTAAAAGTGAAAATTTATTGTTTCGATTGTCTTTAAACGAGAACTTTTAAAAAATAGATTAAATTAAGAATGTATTAAAAACTGCGTCAGTCAGAAAACTTTAAATAATCAAAGCTTGAATCTCTAATTATAAAGTACAGAAAGGTCGGCATAAATTAAAATTTAGTGCTTATTGAATGTTGGAAATAAAATTGGTTTCCTCAAAACTTTCAGTCAATATGAATTTTAATTTTTGCGTCATACTGCGTATGCATTCACAGATTTTTACATTAGATCTTTTATTAATAAAGTTTGAATTTTTAACCGAAATTAAATTTATTTTTAACAGAGTACCCAATATAGGAATTTTCGCTCTCAAGATTAGATAGATTTTTCATTAGAGGATAACCATGGTATTTTTTTATTAGAAAACCTTAAAAAACTTTTTTGCATTACAAAAATTATTAACAGACTTAACTAAAATTAAACAAATTAAAAGGTTTGGGTATACACAAATTTTATTTATACAAAACTATTCAAATCGAATACATTTTTATGTCCATTGAAGTTTTTGAATTTTGTCTTTTCGAAGTTGTTTTTCAATTTACATTAAAGACTAACAAAAAACATTTTTAGTTAAAACAATAATTTCAATATTCTTTTATTTCACTTTAACTTTTGAATTAAGTTCAGCAATACACCAGAATATTATAAGGGCTTAATATTTAATTCTATTTCCTAATGACTTAATATTTAATTTTATTTCCTAAAAGAGTCCGATAACGGACTAATAATTGGGAATTTAATAGCAAGTTAAGTACATAATCCTCGCAAAGATAAACTGGTAAAGTTTAGTGACGAAAACGTGAAACCAATCACGAATACATTTGATCTGCTCATAAAGTAAAGACTTAATGTTTATTTATAGACCTGATTAATTTCACTTCAATCTTTTACAAATGGTCAAGGCCTTAAGTTTGGATAAACTGCATTCATTAAAAAAGTAAACATTCTTCTTAGTTAATTGATCTCTAATTCTTAAAATAATTACTGTAAAAATGAAAATAAAAAACGCTATAGTGTAGTTGTGTATTTCACACGTGCTAATTATAATTTCAAAATTACCAATTACCAATTTGATCGTGTCCAACACTCGTATCAATATTTAAATTCAGTAAAGTAAATATCACGATACGTAAAAATGAAATTTTGTATTTCGAAATTTTGAAAAATTACGTGTATTTTAGTAGATATTAAAAATATATTGTAATAAATTTGTAAAAATATAGAGATAAACATTAATTAAACTCTCATCACTTCAGGAATTGGCTATCGATTTTAAATTGAATGTTTGTTGCATTATTTCAGAAGAAATATAATAAAATTATTTTTGGGAGTTTACCGATTTTATTTAATTTGAATTTGAATTTGCAAGGCTGTAAATTCCTGCGTACACTATGCGAATATAATGCCAAATTATTTATATTTTCAAATCTCTAAAAGTGGGAAAAATAGATCAGGCATCAATTGGCTATCTCAGCCTCTTTTTTGTAAAGCATAAATCCAATCGGAACGAAATAAGTGTTTTAATATGACTAGAGTACAAAGATAAAACTTAGGAACAATTTTCGAGGATTACATAAAAAACAAGTTATAAATTGATAAACAGACATTAATACATATATTCCAGATTGCTTAGTACATTTCATCTTTTTTCAAATTCCGTATGCTTTTCCTAAAATTAGAACAAAAGCCGAAAGCAAACAGAGAGGTGACTTTGTTTAAATACTAAATGAAATCGGTGAAATACCCCTGTTTATCTTCGTTTTCACAAAAATTCCGTACTGGGAAAAGCTAACACTTGGAATTTTCCGGGAAGTTTCTGCACCGCGCTGATTTTGGCAAATTGCCTGAAAATTTTAATAGCTTGTCTCTGTTCATAAACGTCCGCAATTATTACAATGCGCTACTGCGGAAAAGCTTTTTTAAATATTTTTTTCGCATGCACTTACATATAATAAAAATATATGTACAAAAAATAATTAATTAGAACTGCAATTAGTTATTAAGATTTTTGGTATTTCTGCCGTCAAATTTCAAGAGGATATTTAAAGAGGAACTTAACGGTTGGGAAGTTCAATCTAATTTCAGTCAAAGACAAAACGATCAAACCAAATCCAAATAACACGATTTATAAAGGAAGTTTTAACTATTCCGACTCAAATTCCGTTTTCACTCCACAAGAGTGTAAAAGAGCACAATTAAAGGAGGCTTAAGGTAAAATTCGATGTTATCCGATAGAAACATTTGGTTTTTATCATCCAATTTACTTTTTTTCATTATCTACTTATCTTATACTAATTTTATATAATTTTGCGTGAATGGTGCGTGGAAATGGCAAATAGAAATTACCCTAGAAACAAAAACCCTGGTGCTATTTTATACAAATGAAAGCACAAGTCATTCACCGTCAAAGCTTCGGCTGCCGACAGCTAAAAAAATTTGTTATTTAAAATCGACAAAAGCCAAACAATACGTAAGCAAGTAGTTCTTATATTGAATACCTCTAATAAATATATTTACCATATTTGTAGTAAAATGGGCTAAATGCAAAAGCCGATACTTCGAACTCAATCAATTGCACTACTCCCAAAAAAAAAACATTAGACAAGAATGTTATTCAGTGCAATGTGCAGGAGGTGAATGAATCTGCGAGGTTTATGTAGATTCATGATATTAAAATATATTTTTCGAATATTTTGTTTTTAAAGAAAATGTGATATCGCTTGTAATTTTACTGGAAAAAATTCGTTTTACAACTTTATGTTGCATAAAAATAAATTTAATAACATCTTCGACTTATCTTATTTCGTTTTTAATAATGAAAATATATTTTCGAAAGAGTAAGTTTGGCTTATATGGTATTTTAATAATTATTAACATTTGAATAACTGAAAAGAAAATTATTCTTATTTCCATATTCCTCCATTTCTGTAAACTAGTAAAACCAAAACAAAAAATACGTGTAAAAGCAAGCAAAAATAATAATTTTTAAATAAATAGATTAAAAGTGTTTACGATATAATGCAAAATATATAACGAAATAACTTTTAGTGCTATTTTCACATTTTTAATACACCAGTTTAAAATTTAAGTGTACTATAAAGGGTAAACACAATGCAAACGATTTTAAAGCTTAATAACTGAGTAATTGAAATTTAAAACACCTAATGCTAAAACATGTTTAAATACATTTTAAAACACCTATTCAAGGATACCATTGTAATGGAGTATGAAAAATAATTATTACTAAAGAGGCTGACGAAACTGTGCGGGGATCATAGTGTAGTGATCGTGAAACCCACATAAAGTAAAAAATAATCTGTTCAACTGTGATTTTTACGCATTTTGTTTGATATGATGACTTTGGACTTATCCTTAATTGTTACATATAAGAATTTTTCACCTATCTATCTATATCATCTATAGATGATAACAAAGAGTGTGTATGCAAGACAAAAAAATTATTTCCTTTTTAAATAAAGCACGCCATGTATTTTAATTTATGAAAGAAATTGGATAGGGAGATAAGACTATTAGGAAAAAACAAAATTAAAAGTAATTAATGCCATTCTCAAAAAATTTATCATTTATATCGCGGAAAAAATATGCTTTAAGAAATTTGAGAGATATTTTATTGATGATATTAGTCCTATTCCGGTCATTTTTAAGACAATTGTATTACAATCGCGTTTCGTAAATAATAATAATAAAAACTTTATCAAAAACGATCCATTTCTAAGATAAATAAAAAAATACAAAAGCGGAAGACTAAGTATGATATGTTGACTGACTTTCTGTTAGATAAAAAAAACACTCTAAGCTATCTTAAATATCACCCAACAATGTGCAAATAAAATCGTAAAAAGCTGCGGGTATGCATGACTCTATCACATCATAAAAATTTATATCATCCAGAAAATAATCCGAAACACTCATCAGAAAGTTATACTTACTTAGTCACAAAGCCATAATGACTTAATATCATTGATTATTATGCTACCAGCTATTTTTATCAATTCAATTACCAGTACATCAAAAGTAATTTGCTTTTACTACAGCGAACAATTTTGTAAATAGACAATTTTGATGCATAGTAAGCAAATCTTAAATTATTTTCAGTAAATTGGCAAAAGTGTAGTTTTGTCTGGATTTGGAAACGATTATACGCTTGATGAAAGGTGAAATAAAAACCCATAGTATTTTACTTGTTCACCGAAGGCTGCACCTACTTCCGTTTTCCCTAACAAATTTCATTTCCACCCAAGGATGCATAAAATGAAAATGAAGTGGCAAGGCATCTTCTCGAGAGTTATGAAAAATCTCTTATTAAATTTTCTTGCAGTGGAAGTCTATCGATTTTTTTTTACATGAAATTGCATAAAAGACGTGGTTGGAATTACATAACTATTCTTGGGTAGAAGATAGTTGATTTCTTTAAAGTACTCTGGTCGTATTCGTTTTTCTGTCGTATTCAAGCTTTAAGAAGTGTCCAATTTTATTATTTAGTCTTATTTACTTTAAATTAATTGTGCGTAGAGGGCATAACATTTTGGGTCGAACCAAATAAAATAAGTTAAAGAGGCACGCCAACACGTAAGGATGGAATCATGGCGCTACCGTTCAATTTGGAACAACACGCAAAATATCGAAATAAAGATATTCATGAATGATGACGGGATCACTGGGGGAGTTTGTGCCTCCTGCCCATACCTAGGTCATGTAATTTTTAGCCACTCTAGACTTTAATGTCATGCGCCCCGAACATTGTTTATATTTTCTGTCTTTTCGTAACTCCACTGAGGGCACTGCTCGAAGTACTTTCGCGTCAGCGAAAAATCAATATTGAAATTGGGAAAATACATAACGACCTAACATACCAATAATATGCGACTGCATCTCCTAGTCCACTTTTAACATTTCGATCGAGCAAATTGTAGCAAATGTTGGTTGAAGCGCCCTCCATCCACTTTATATGAATGGGTCCTTTCGTTATATCGAAGTTATACTGAAGAAATTTCTTGGGGTCAGCTGATGTCTCCCAATGGAACTGTTTAGCGATTCGGCTCCAAAAATCGTGCGGATTTTCCAAGGACTCATTGTAGAATTTCCGATATTCGTCCATACTGGAAATGTATGCGTTACGGCTTATAGCCGGATTTGGATCGTATACGGATTTTTCAGATGGCATCTTGTCTAGTCCTCTCCAAACTCCCTTCAAATTTTACTTAAGATTTAAGCTAAGCACAGCTTTTACATGGAAATGTATCACTTCACGTAGCACAGCACGTCCACGCAATTCAGGTATTTTTCGCGAACTAAACGATATTCTGTTCTGTGCCTTGAGCTCACCTGCTCGACGGCTGCTTCGACTTGGACATGGACTTGGTCTATATCTCTCTTGTAAACTCTCCGTTTCCTTACGAGAGGTATTCAGCCACTTCCGAAACACTTCGCCACTTATGCGCAGCTGCTATGAACCAGAATAATTGAAAAATTGTGTAGGCCTCTTTTTCTAAAGCTCACAGTCTCAATTGTTCAGTTCAGGCATTTTGGGGAAAAGAATTTTCCCCTGAACACTCTCTCAGGAGACACTTTTTAAATCTAGAAAAATTATTCTCGCCTCCAGAAAGCTTCTAAAAACACGTGATAGTCTCTAGTCAGTCACTGAGGCAGATAGCGAAATCGCCTGACTCAAACATCGAGCGTTTTGTAGTTTTTAGAACAACTTAGCATGAATATTTTGGAAGTAAAACATGTGGTCCAAGTTAAATAAACAGCTATTACTCTTGCGCAATTTCCTCAAGATAGAATTTTGGAAAGTAGCAAAACAGAAACTAACGTTGTTTTAACAAATCCGAACACTAAGAGCGCTAATTTCGAAGATTTGTCTTCAAAACAACGATGATTCCGGAAGATTACTTCTAAAATTTATATTTGAGAATTGGTTAATTATTATTTAAACTGAACAATTCAAGGCTAAGCTAAATATAAAAAAAGAAACTAATGGAAATACTAAATAGTTGGAAAAACATTTTAAAAGAGTACTTTCAATTCATTAATTAAAGTTTTTAGATGTTTGTCCAATTACCATTACAAAAATTTAATAAAACATGCTTGAGGTTTGTTTTTATTCTTTCTCCATACACATTAACATTTGAAATCGATTTATCCATGGATTGATATTCATTACCAAAAATAGCTGCCTTGCCAAAAAAGAATGCGGTGTTTTATAAGAGATTTTTGGGAAATCTAAACTTTGAAATTAATGAATATAATTAAAAATCTTTCCTATCCAACCGGATTTTCATATTGTGTAATTATTTTTATTGTTTAAGGAACCAAAACAATTTTTTACGTGTGTAATGTATAATTATATTTTTGGACGCCAGTAAAAATAAATAGAAGCTCACGAGCAAAATTTTTTATATTAAGTTTATTCAATAACAATAAAACAATGCGGTTATTAATGAGGGATTTATACACAAAAAAGTGCAGGTCAAAGAGTAATATAAAATTTATTTATTACCTGAACAAACTCAAAGTTTTCGGGAATATTGCAAAAACGATGTATTTGAAAAACAAATTATAAAAATAATTCGATTTAGTTCGCACTTTGAAACGACTTTTATTTAAAAAATAATTAATGGATTATGTTCCTCTCTAAATAACAAGTTTTCACCCAAATTAAAGTACATTGAATAATCCCATAGACTTGTTTTTTAGCCGATATAATGGGTAATTTACAATTAAAACTAATCACAATTTAATTCTTTAATTAGAGTGATGTAGATAATGGCACAAATAATTCTTTGTTTATAAAGATATTTTTATTTTAAATGCACAAAATGCTACACCATGAAGCTTTATTAACCCCATGATTCTCATATCAATTCAATTGCCCGATCTTCTTGGAGTCGAAATTTTTCATTATAATCAATTTATTTGATTAAGTGTATCACTTCTACTTCTCGAATAATTTATTCATTCTTGAACAGTAGCGTATTCTTCAAAACATCAGGGGAGTTTTACAAGTCAGCACTAATTGAACGTAAATCTGCAATAATGCAGCTTAGAATAATTATATTAAAATAAATATGCTCTATGCAGCACTATGCTACTGTACTCCTCTTCTACTAAAGCTACAAATGGCGTTAAATTTTTGATGGTAGACTAGTGAAAAAGTCCATTTGCACTTAACCCGCTCGGTGACCTTGACCTGGACCACATCTGCAAAGTGTATCCGTACTCTATCAATTAAAATGATTGCGTGAAAATTACGCTGTCGCCGGGAGCTTTCTCCACTTACCGTGGGAATCACGACTTCTAGAAATGCTCTCATAAAAACTGCCACCCATAATAAAATTAGTATTGAATAATTTTGGCGAAAACACGCGATTGTTCTTATCTTATAAGTTTATTTTTCATCAATACATGAAAACACTGTCGGATGATGCATGGGGTGAGGTGGGTATACGGATTGCGGCTAGTGAAATCCAAAATTTATTTTTTTATTTTTTACATTTTAAGATTATAAGGCATTTCTTCAAAAAAAATATAATGATGACTTGAACTTATTCAATTTAAGTATCATTACGCTTTTTGTCGAATTGTAGTTAGCGACCAAAAATACCATGATACTGAATTAGAAGAAGTATTGATTTGAATATTTGATACCGTAAAACAGAGCACCCAAGGCTTACTTTGGCAATCTTCACCTACTTTTTTCTTATTGCAAATTTTTTGTCTTGTTTTTTTTCTTTATTTTTTGTTTATTTTCAATTGTTAGAAGTACAAAATAATACAAAAAGCTTCGACAATACAAAAAGAAGCTGGTCAGCCGAAGTTATGGGAATTATTCTAATGAGACCCTGCAGAAAACCCTCGCTGCCATTAAAAACAGCATGTCCCAGGTGCAGGCTAGTAAAACCTTCAAGATATCACGAGGAACCCTTGAAAATAAATTCAACGGCACCTTATTTGGCCAATTTAGTCGATTTATTTAGTAGCAACAGTTGTATTATACCAAAGTAACCCCGGAAATCATGTCTACTTTGGCACCTTTTTAAAAAATAAAAAATATTTGTTTAGTTAGGCATTACACACATAACTTAGAGCGCTAAAATAGGTTGCCAAAGTAACCTTGTTTTACGGTATTTAAAAAGAAATTTGAAAGGACTACTACAAACTAGTTTTAAATTAAATTCTTGTTATTTTTATTTATTTTTCTATTAATTATAATTTGGGTTCGTAATACTTTACGAACTTTCTTGGAGTATTATTTTTTCTTAAACTTAAAACAAATAACTGACTCGTTCTGTTTCAAAATAACAGAAAAGAAAGAAATAATTACCTTAAATTTTAACACTGTCTTTAGTTTAACGAATTAAGTATTGATTTATTTAAATAACAATTATAACCGCTTTCGTATAATTTGTACTATAATTATGGATCTCCACAAAAATGAAAACTGATGGGATCCACACAATTTATAATATGAAAGCCGGAAAGTAGGCTAGCGTTTACTTAGAAAAGCTTTATTTAAAACATTAGTGCTAAATTTAAACATTTAGTTCATAAAATAGGCAAAATATTAACGAACGGCAACAGTAAATAGGTTTTTTTCTCCATCATGACCATGAAATCTTTACGAAATTAAAGAAATTGCATACCGTCTTCGAATGTTTAACAAACAATTTACTATGCCAGTCTACATTTTAATTTATGAAAAAAGTCAGGGTATTTTAGTTTTTAAAGTATGTGTAGAATTTTTTATTCACCAAGGTAAATACAAAACTAAAATGAATTGCTAGAATACTTGCGTTTGCCTATTCGAAAAATAAGCAGCTATAAGACCTAAACTGAGACACCCTGTACACATTTTGTGAGCTGACAGACCTAGGAGCATATTATGGAATTCGAAAACGAAACGTTTTTCCAGCCGAGAAACTTTTTCAAATGGCGTTGAATTTTCTCTCATATCTGCAGAAGTATTTAATGAACCAAATAAACATGTATATTCTGTTTATCATCAAATTTACGCTACTTGATAAATTCTTTCAGATTGTATTCTATATATACTTTTTAATTTATAGAGATAGCAAAACTAAAATTATGAATTTTTAAATTTACACTCCGAGTCGAAAATTTGATACGTTTTCAAGTCTAAGCTAAATTTTAAATTTTCTCACAGCCACTTTTATTTCGATGTTTTAATAAAACCCTGAAAGGTTTTCGTAGAGTATAGGTAAAATTTGAGTGCCAAGCAATATGTTGTTAAGGACGGAAGGGTCAATTAACAACCATAGGTGCTTTTTCCTAGAAAACTCTGATGTCTCCTAATTCTAATTATATTTTAATAAATAAAATTTAGTAAATATGGCATAATTTTTAGACTGTAACAATTGTTTTAATCAACTTTACAATCCTTTAACTAAATTGTGTGCATCACAACTTCTCTTATAAGAGGGTTTACTCTAAACTAGGCAATTAGAAACTAGATATAAAAACATGCTGGATCCCTTGGGATTGTTTGAAATGAAAGAAAGTGTGTAAAAGCGCATTTTTAATCCTCTTGTACGAGGTTCTTACAAGGTCAGCCTATACAAGACGATGCAGGCTTATCAGTACTTAATAATTTAAATAGATTTATTTGTTTACACTACCACCACGGGTCTCAGTGGCTGCTCTTCAGGTACTCTTCGTATTTTGCTTCGTCCATCAGACATTCAACCTCTTTGGGGTCGCTGAGCTTCACTTTGAAGAGCCAACCTGCAAAAGTGAAAAGGGATTTTGAATTGTGACCTTCGTGAATGAATAGAAATTTTCTAAAACAACCTTTGTCGTAGCAATTGCTATTGATAAGCGACGGTGTGTCTTCAACGGCCGTGTTCTTCTCCGTGACCGTCCCAGAGACCGGCGAATATAATTCGCTTGCGGCCTTCACGCTCTCTAATGCTCCGCATTCCTCCTTGGCCTTCAGTTCCTGACCGACTTCGGGCAATTGTGCGAAAACGACGTCCCCCAGAGCCTCTTGAGCGTAGTTGGTAATTCCTACGGTGCCAATACCGCCCGAAACCAAGACCCACTCGTGCTTCTCGGTGAACCGTCTGTCTGTAATTGAATTTGAAGTGTTTTGGTCAGGTCGTTCACCTTTAATAGGTTTAATTCACAATGGTGAAATTATCCCAGTGACAGAGGTAAACATAACCCCGAGCTCAGCTGGTCGGGGGGCCAAACACGATGGGAGGAATTTGAAAAATTTAGCAGAGCACCGCTCACTGACCTGAATTAAAAACACTCGACACACTGATAAACCGGAGATTCTGCTGTTTTAATCCACTCCTGCTCAGTGCAGCCCGCGAGGCTCCAACAATTTGGTAGCTGAGCTGCAGAACTCTTCGGGTTAGGACCATTTTGGACGAAATTCGGCTGCGGCACTTAAACTGAACTCTCTACGGCAAACGGCTACCGAAAAATGAGACGCTCCACGGAAATTATATTCACCGAGATCGCGTTTTTGTACAGATTATCGCAAATTTTGTCTTACGAAAAACACTTTGACCGCTGATCGGCCGGCGATGGAAAAATCTCCACATGCTCTGATTACGGCGCTATTCGGGTGACCAGTGCACAATTTCTCAATTGGAGTTTATCGGTGCACAACTTTTTTGTGTGTTTTAACACTTTCAATTACAAATAAAAATTGAACGTAGGAATTTATTTAATAGGAAATGCATTTAAATTTAATGCTCCATTACTTTTAAAATTAATCTGAACACTAAGAATGAGCTCTTCACTTAAATTACATGTACAATTTCGAAAAGTGGACTTCTTCAACTTTTTGAATGTAATGCAACATTTTTTGTAATTATTTCTAATAATATCGTGGTATCATCTTTCTAAGCTGATACTGTATCTGGTTTATAATAATACAAGCTACATTCACAAGTTTTATCATATTAATTAATTACGTAAACAAAATTTTAGAGAAAACCCTCGTTTTCTTAATCAAATTGAGGCGTTTATTGTTCTGCAAATTGAGCAGTAAATCTATGAAAAAGCAAAATTTAGCCCAAAATAAATAATTTCCAAAAAAGAAACGGAAAAATCATAAAAATCTGTGCGTTTTTAAATATTCACACTTATAAAATTCAAAAATCACATATAAGGAAAATTATGTTAGTTCTTACACTGTTAAAGTCTTACAGCATATGAAAACGCCTGTCTAATGAAATCTGGTGATGTACGTAAAAATTTACTTATTCTACTTTAAAAGTAGAAATATTAACAATAATTTAGCACTCAAAAAAACAATTGGCTTTTCGAGCATTACATAAAACACTTTTACCATTAAAAAACAATTTACACAAATTTATATGGCCTATTAAAAGTATAATTTCATAATTATTATACCGCTCCAAATAATTCAGATCAAGTATTTTTAAAAACATCTATTAATTATGAAAAGTTATTTATGATAGATTCTACAGAGTCAATCTCTTACAGACTTTGCCTTAACTAACTTAATCTATCTAAGAAAATATAACAATAACAAGCGAGATTAATTCAAATTTCTTTAAGTTCAATTGAATTGTACTCATTCGAGTTGTAACCACTTGATAGAGTCATATTGGCCATAACAATCACGATGAAACGGAATGTAGCAGTTCAGACGAGCATATTTTAAAGCAAAAAATATCGCTCACAAAGATTTTTCCTTCTTATTTCAAGGCATTGCAAACTTAAAATCATGCACCTCATTTTATAACCATGTAAGCCACTCGCCAAGAGGAATTTACCTAAGGCATACCTTTTAAATGCTTTTAAGCGATCAATAACAGATCGAGTCCACGTGCAAGCTGTTAGGTAATTTTAAATCAGAAGTCTTTAATTTCATTGGACCCTTTAATGTGCATGCAATCCCAGCAAATAATCAACTGCTAATAGATTTGCAATGCGATGAAATGAAAAGGTCTTTATTTAATAGAACAGGCCATACAAATTACGCTATTAATTCAAACCCTCCAAGTTAGCTTGCAAAGAATAACTTTCTCAGGAGCATTTTATGTAAGAAAAAAAGTTTAAGTCGTCTGCAAACAACAAGCACGGAACAAAAGAGAAGTTATGAATTACGTCGTTGATAAAGATTATAAAAAAAAGAAGACGACCCAAATGTTTACCCTGTGGGACACCAGATAGGATTTAGAAAACTTCTTGATTAAATTGAATTAATTATTACACTAGCTAACATAGCTGAATTAAATCCAATTGGTTTAAATTTTATTATAAGTAGTCACAAGACATTACTACTGGTGGACTTATCAAATACAAAATCGTGTTGCTGAGAACAAATACCTTCTTTGATGTTAAAGTTAACGGATAAACTTAAAGATCCATAAAACTGCAGTTCAAGAAAGTCCTTAGCAACTTTTTGACCTCAAATTTGTCGAGCAATATAAGACCTACATCAGAACATGCTGGGAGAGAGATTTTGGTGCAAAATAAACTGACTTGAAGAAATCAGCGAACTCATTAAGATTTTCAGTATGCCTTCTTTTAAATTTCATTAATAAGAAGACTGGACGACATTGGTTTACGCTTTATAGAAGGATCAGAATGGTTTTCTACTTTTATTTAATATTAGTCTTAATAGATCAAATATATTTTTTATTTTACTGCATTATGATTTTCTCACACTAACTATAAGTGTGAGGGCACGCACCTTTCTACGATTGCTTTTGAAATGAATGAAAATCTTAAAAACTACACAACCAAAGTGCATAGCAAAATATGAAATTTCCATCGCTAATGTTTAAGAAAAGGCAATACTACAAGATAACTCCGTTAATAAACGTTATCAGAAGGTCAAGACTTTTGATGTCTTCGCGCCAACATGGAAAAAAAATATACATAAATCCGTTATCGTGCATCTTAGGGCCATTCGCAGTTGTGTAACAAGCAGTAGCAATTTTCAGACACTCCTATCACTTTAGCAAATAATTAAGCATTGACCTCGTCAGCGCATGGAATCCCTGCTGGGGGCATTCTTATCGGAAATGAAACAGTTTACGAGCTCGCGTAAATATTCTGCGTGTTTCTAGCCTGTTTTGACCCAATCAAGTACAAAGCACTTAAATTTCTCAATATACACAACACATTTTACTCTGTAGTTTAACTATGCGATTGAAAATGTTTATCGCAATTTCTACGCTCTTTGCTTGTTCGATTTCGTTTTTCTTAAGATTTTTTCAAATGCAAATCATATTATTAGACCGTTTCTTTCAAATCGAATTCCTTCGATGTTGTAGCTCTGCAAAAGTATCAAACACTCATTTGGAGGAGCATCCGACTAGTTTACAAAAAGGCGCACTTATTCTATTAATTTTATTACGTAGCTACTCTTATACATTGTACAGTAAACGTATGTATGTATGTAAATACAAAATGGTTTTAATATTTTATTTTCTAAAACCTTGTCCTATCATCCCTGTATAATTTATTAGATCTCGGCATTGGTGGAGTGTAGTCAGGATCAGGTAGATTTGGTTCCCATTTCCTAGAATATTCTCTAAACCTTTCTGAACTTTGTCTGTTAGCAAATCGTTCTTTTAATCCCATTATAGACATTTTATTAGCACGCTCAAGAGCGTCCGTATTAATTCGAATTGGCGGCTGCTCTTGATAAGGATTCCTGCAAAACAAAAATGATGTCACTAATTGTAGTAGAAATTACATATCTAGAAAATAAATGGAAATATTCTTACTGGGCATCATAGGCGATGATCGGAGACTTTGTTATTATTGAATGTATTGATTGCGTATCACTAATTACGTCTCTGGTTACTAATGAAACCTAAATTATGAAATAAGGAGAAAAAATAAAGTAATTTTTGTACACGGTATAACAAATTTAATTAAGATTTATTATATAGAAATTATATCAAATTATCTAAAGTTCACGACTGGAAATGTTTAAAAAAACGGAAACTGAAAAATATAAGAATAAGAAAAACACAATTTCAGATAGTTTTAATCCTTTGTACTCAAGAGGTACCTCACCTCAATAATGTATAAGTTATCTTTGATGAAAAAATAAAGCCTAGAGTGCAAATTATTTATTTCTTTCAGAACCGACTGATCAATTTCGACATTGCATGTAGCCTACACGTTAGACATCCGGGTCTTGAATGTGTTAAGACGAAAATATTATCAGTCATCATGAACTTAAAATGAATTTAGAAAAATTGAGGTATGCATTTTCAACACCTTCTGAACCCTACCTCCACAAAAACAAAGGCGAATACACAAAACCAGAACCCAATTAAACAAAACAATTTTCTCAATTGATTTGAATATGTTTTGTACTTATTTTTGTATTATGTTTAATTGGATTCCGGTTTTGCTTAGCTACGAATATGTTGTATACAAAATGGGAAATGGTTTATAAACCAGCATATGCCACACAATCAACGGTTGTTTAATAATTCTATAACTTTAAAATAATTTTATTCGATCGATTTCTCTATAAATTATTTCATGCTCAATACGTATGTGATCTGCATCTATAAAAAATCAATATTCATAAAACACTTACCCGAGACGTTGCAAATTCATTAATAACAAACGTTTCCACGAAGAAATAAATTGCAAAGCAAACGTTTATAATCCAAAGTATAAATCCCTTTAGAGCTACGATTACAATTGAAATCGCAACGACTAAATACAATTCGTTTTCTGTTATTGAATTGTTTTTTTTAAAACCGTCGTATTCCAGTCCAAACACCACACCGACTCCAAGATCCAAAGCGGATATGACTAAAGTGTTAAACACCCAAATATAAAGCAAGACATTCGTGCGTCTGAGATGTTTTTCGTCAATTTCTAAAAAACAAAAAAAAAGTAAATTAACGTGATATCTAGAATAAATCACGTTTCTTATTTAGAATTTGAAATGCTTACTGCTGAGTATTGATGCGGATATGCAAAGCCAGAAAACATTGAGTATCAAGTAAATCAAAACGATGATATTAACATCACTTGGTGAAAGGGTGGAGCTCTGGTTGATCGGGGATCCTCCATCTCTTCGAAAGTATAGCTCATAAAATAAGGTTCCAAAAGAATTTTCTTTCCCATTATTTGAAATTTTGGCTATGTCGTAATATACCAAAATACCAAAAATTGATAAAGCAATCCATATTACAGACTGTGCCTACAAGCCGAGAAATTCTTGATTAAAAACACGTAGACTTTTTATATCACGATTCATAAAACTTTGATTTTTTATTATCTTCCATATAAAAAAATTGAAAACTCCACAGTAAAATGTTCAAATTCTTTGAACACATATTATTCATAATACTGACGTCACTTTTGTTAAAAAATATCGTATAATCCAAAATCTAAAATTATACACAATTTGTGATACTGACCACACCGAGAACACCTGCTGCTTTTGTCGCAAGTTTAAGTATTTTAAATCGGGGATATACGTCTCTTGTTAAATCCATGTAAATATTTATTTCTGTACGATCATTAAGGAAATTTTAAATAAAATGGATATTCAAAATCTTAGAATTTAGGGTATTGACACAACAACATCTGGCTCTAAATAATAGTCTTCGGGTATCTAACAAAACTCACAAGCGAAATAGCAAAGTTTATCTGGTCTTTCCCTAATCATTATCAATGAGGCTTTATCATATCGATATCTGGCAATTTTCTCTACGTCGATTACGGCTAGTGATTAACTCTTCAATTACTTCCCCTTCGATCAGCAACAAAGGAAGGTAGGATTACACTGAGATATAAATTCCAAAGGCATATCTAATCCTCTTGTAATTTTCATATCAATAAGTTTGAAAATGCAGAGATTAAAACTTTTATATTGAAATCATTTGGAATGGAACTTTACAAATATTTCTTTATGATAAAATGCAAGCTGTTTAAAAACAATTTGAACATTCATTTCAAACTATTTTCATAGAGGAATAATTACGAAATACTCTAAAAAACCGAGATTAATAAAAAAAAAACAATTTAAACGTCTAATAGATAACAAATCACGAACTAATTCCATTGAGAAGATAAATTTAAAAAAAAGCAATCGAAATATACCTGTCGGATAAAGACATCCGGCGGTACGATATCTTGAAAATATATAAAATTTTTTGATTTTTTTCCTTCTCGCGGGCTATTTATTTTGCTTTCTCGTTTACATTTTAACACTTTTATCACCTACTTTCAAGTTGATAGCTTCAGCTAGCTAAAGTTGTAAGATTGGTATTAAGGTTTCTAAATTTTCGCAATACTGGTGGCATGTTGGTTTAATTGTTGTAAATCTGTATTCCAAATATAAAGTATGAGTTTTATGAGAAATCCTATTTTAGTAAAGCAATTCTTACATGGTACATGGGATCGGTCGCACTTATTATCATAATTCAAAAGGACTCGGTAGTAAAATTTCCCAAAAGAAAAACCACCATCAATACTTAAAAAACAAAAGTAAGGGTGCAGAAGGGTTTTGTACAACACAACTAAAAAAATAAATATTCAGAAAAATGAAGTATAGGCTCGAAGGAGCTTACAAAAGCCCTTTTTGGATAAAAATTCCTTAAGAAATTTCTTTAAATTCTCAAAAATTTTTATTTCAGCCATCTTTGACTTTAATTTGTTTTTCCGCAAAAAAAAAAAAACTTTAAAATAATCCGGTTGGACTTTTCTATCGAATTTTAAAATTTGAATTTAAAAAGAACATTTATAAGCTCTTTTCGGTTTGATCCAAATATATTCAAAGATAAGGACCACATGTAGGACCCTACAAATTTGACTAAATTTACGGGTATTAAAAACATCTTCCTCTTAATTTTTGGAAAATTGTATAAAATCCAATTTCTACAAATGATTCAAATAATGATGACAGCAGTTTTTTTAATGTTAAAGAATATCACTAACGATAGTTCCTTCATCATAACAAAGTTTCTAATTAAGTCAAATTTTTTTATAAAAACCTTTTTTTATCATTTCGTTTTTATACTTTCTTGGGCATATAAACTTAAGGAAGGTATATACATTTATAGGTGTGAGATGGACAATTTTGTATTTGCGTAGGAAAACCATATGCTTTAAAAATTGTTCGGTTAAAAGAATCAAAACTTGAAAAATGTTAAAAATTGCTCCAAATTCTAGGCAGAATGATTCAAATATAGATTTTAGCTATGATTTTATTTAGTGTCTTACTATTAACGTAGTCCTTTTAATTAAAAAAATAACATCGGAGAAAAGATACCA
Source organism: Philonicus albiceps (assembly GCA_963969385.1). Lineage (NCBI taxonomy): Eukaryota > Metazoa > Arthropoda > Insecta > Diptera > Asilidae > Philonicus > Philonicus albiceps. Next base: position 60,804,843 of record OZ017772.1, read on the forward strand.
AGAGTCGTACCTAACTTTTGTCATAAAATACTCTTTATTTACACAGTAATTGAACAAAACAATAACCCCCAAAATCTGGTCTTTAGTAAAAGAAAAATAACATTTAGGACCGTTGAGCTGAGCTCGGCCTGTGCATAATTCTGTGATTTCCAGGTGAAGGAAAATCTGTTTCATAGTCAGGTACAGGGACAGGGGGAGATACGTCATGCTCTTCGTGGTGGTGCAGAACTTTGATTGCCTTCTCAAGGTCTTTTCCGAAATTTAAATAAGTCCACGGCAACTGGCTTCGGAGCTCTCCTGTTAAGTGGACTTTCTCCTTGGAAGAAGACCGGGCATTGCTGGTACCCGATCCGGAAGACATTCGATGCGGAGGGGCCTCCTGAATTTGATAATTGTTTTCTTCGGATGGTTGTCTGCCGTAGTTTTGCGTGATCCTTCTCAAGATTGCGCTTTGCGCTTGGGCGGTTGAATTGTTGCGATCAATCGAATTTTGTATAGACCCAGAACTGCTTTCTCGCTGGTAGTTTGCATATTGATTTTCATTTTTGGGCTTACGAATATCATCTTTTATGCTAATCTCATCATTTTGTTGTACCGGCTGAAAATGGAAATAAAGCATTACTTTTTTATTAATGAATTATTATTTAATAACAAGAAAGCAGAAAAACAAAACATTGACAATAACAAGACGCTAGAATCATACTATCCCCAAACCGGGAAAAGATAAGACGCTTGTTTCTTCCTAGAGACCAATTAGCCTGCTCCCAATCCTATCAAAAGTATTCGAAAGACTTCTGCTAGACAAAATCCACCCACATCTTGTAGTGGAAAATTTAATCTCAGAACACCAGTTTGCGTTCAGAAACTAGCATAACACTATTGAACAAGGGCACAAACTAGTTAACAAAATCAACAATGCCACTGATCAAAAGAAATTTTGCGTAGGACTATTCCTCGATGGTGCCCAGGACTTCGACAAGGTATGGCGTCACGGCCTCAAATATAAAATATCCCGGTACCTGCCCCAGAGATTCTACAAAATCCTGTTCAGTTACCTCGAAAATCGCTCCTTCAAAGTCAAACACAAAGGTAGCATAAATAACCCATACCCCATATGGGTAGCAGCACCCACTCCTATACCTTATCTACACTGCGGACCTATCAACTCATCAAGACTTCTTAACAACCACGTTTGCAGATGATACAGCCATCCTTTTCACCCATACCTACTCAACAATTGCCATAAAAGAATTACAAGCCCAAGCAGACCTCTGTCTCCACCTAGACTCAAAATTAACCTGGAAAACACAATATAATGAAAAAAAAAGAAAAAATTAAACAAGTATACCGGAACCTCTACTGGCTTCTGTACAAAAAACCCCAACTAAATGTAAATACAAAAAATAATCATATACAAATCCATTTTGAAACCAATATGGGCTTACGGGCTGCAGATCTGTGGCTCGGCCAAAAAGTCTAACATCGCAATCATTCAGAGAATCCAAACTAAAATAATTAAGACAATACTCGGCGCGTCTTGCTACATCAACAACAAAATAATCCAACGGAACTCCAACATTGCGACAGTTCATGAGAAAGCAATAAAATTGGGCAAGATTTATTTCAAAAGACTTCGCAAGCACCCTAATATCACAGCAAAAAACATACTGAACAAAGACAAAGATTTCACCGATTCAAACGAACCGTCCAATTATAAATCGCCAACCCGCAGTAATCAAATGCTAATAAATATAGAACCGCCTAAAACAATTACCAGCAGTTGCAATGGAAAACTCACAAACCAAATAAGCGGATAATACGGGTGAAGTAATAAATTCAATGATCATCAACCCGGTGGACGTGGTTTCAACTAGAATGGAAATAATCGTAATAGTCTTGACGGCCCTAGTGGGAACTTCACTTGTCTACCAGTTTTATAAGGACTACAGACGCAGCATCAAAAAAAAAAGTACTTGACCCAGAATCCCGCTAACTCCGCCTTGCAGCCTCAAACGGTTTGGGATCTTTCTCAGATAGGTCCTAACATTTGCGAAGGTAGAACAACCCTGAAACGCAAAACTTTCGGTAGCTTAATTAGATTTAAGAGTCGAAATAATGTAAGCTAGCGATCTAATCCTTACGTAAGAAACAAATAAAGTGTTAATAAATAAAAAAATTTATATCTTACCTTATTTGAATTGTAATCAGTAAACAAACTGCTTGGCTTGCGATCATACGCAATTTTTTTCATCTGCATTAGAGACATAAACGATCCGAACAGGTTGACTAACCAAAGTATTACTAATTTCGAAGTGATGCAAACTGCTATTATCGGAATTGATAGGTAATCCTTGGAATAATTCTTATAGTTCTGCAATGACTCCGTGTTTTTCACTTCAAGATAGCCCAAAACGGAGGAAAGCGACTAAAATATTAGCGATGATTATTTCCATTGTCGGCAACTACAATACCTTTTAATATTACCCTCGTATTTGTAATATCTATGATATGGAATACTGTGGCTACAAGATCCAACAGAGAGCCAACTACCACAACAAAAAACCATGGGGCGAATAAAATAAAAAATGACACTCTTCCTGTTGCTTTGCAAAAACATCCACCTAGAACGAAAAATTTACATACTAGGTGAGTTTGTACTGTTCTGTACTACATCAATCCTGCTAATTATATCATTCTAAAAATGTTAAGGCAAATCAAAAACCGCACATTACAAAACCGACATTCAAAATCTAAAAGACGTTCTCTTTCTCTTATCTATAGTCTGTTTAAGATCGTTAGATCGTATCGACGATTTCTCAGAGAGAGAGAGAAAGAGACAGAAATATTTGAAGTGGAGGGGATGAGTATTACCTGCATATATGCGCGTCATGCTTAAAGCCTCATTTTGCGTTGCACTTTCTACTGTTAAGATCAATTGTAAACACGACTACCTTATTTTATAAACGTTTTGAAGCTGCGTTTCTCTGCCTTCATCCGAAAGGACCTAAATGTCTTATGCCCAGGCAGCGAGATATATTTAAAAAGATGCGTCTTTTATAAAGAAGTAGTGTAAGAAGTTTTCTGAGGAAAAAAAACGTCGACGACTTGCCAAGAAGGGCAAAACAAGAAAAATATCACAACGAATCATCGTTTTGAGTATATCAAGGACCTAAACGAGTATGGTTAAAAAATGGACGGCATTACATCATACGTACTGTAAAACATCCAATAAAAGTTCATGTCATGTTGTGATAGTGATCTTAATTTTACATTGGCAGCTTAGTTTCCCGAACCAACTCTGCACTTGATTTTGTAAGACGTTAGTCTAGAGAGTTTCTTAATCTCTACGATGTTGAATCTCTCTACCTCTCGTTTGTCAGGCCAGTCTTCGAATATGCTAGTCAAGTTTGGTCTTTCTCTCAATCCATCTACATCAACAGAATTGAAGTAATCCAGCGTAGGCTCCTTCGCTTTGCCTTACACGATCTTTCTTGGCTTGATCGTCTGAATCTTCCCTCTTATTTAAACCGCATGATCGAATTGCAACCCTTATGGAAGCGTCGTGATTGCGCTGACATTACCTTCATCCATCAGTTGCTTTACGGTGGCATTGATTGTCCTATATTGATTGCTATGGCGGATTTCTCTTTACACGAATCCCCGCAGCCATAGATCAGCCCCCGTCTTTCTCATTGCTTACCACCGTTAGTTATGCGCTTTCCTCCTTTAAGTTTCTCCTAAGCAAATCATCTCTCAGGAACGGCCTATACCGCCCTTTGGCTCTCAATCAATTTTTAGATAGATCGAAGATAACTTTCCGATCAGAATATAAACGCAAAATTTTCTATATGTCGATCCTGCCTCACTTGACTTACCTAATGCAAGAACTGATGTTACAATCCATAGTATATTAATGACCCCATACATCATAATTTCAATATACACCCTGTAAGCCACTGTAATCGTGGGCGGCAAGTAATTGTTGAACTGGTCTATGGAAATGGAAGCGCCCTGGTCTACATTTTGTGTTTCCAAGTTTTGACCAGCAACAGCCAAAAGCTCTCTACTTTGAGCTGCAGCGTTGCATTTCTCACCTAGAACGAAAACATGTAATCATGCGATATGAGTGAGTAATTTAATTAACTTCGCATTTACCGCCAAAATATTTGAAGAATAGTATCATTCCCAAATTGATGTTTTGTGGCTTACAGTCGTAAACATGGTATGCCATAAACTCACATCCGACGATCAGAAGCCCTTGAATCTGCAATACGACATCGATAACAATTGAACAGCCACTGGATAATCTCTTACCAGCGTTAAGATAATCACAATTGAGATAGGGATGTACCGTCGAAAAATAGGTGCGGCAACTGCATACGCTGGTGGAGTCATATTTCTGATTTTATTTGCTCTAAAAGGCACTTCAACTATTAACTTTTCATTTTTTAAAATATCGTTAAAGATCTAAGGCTTGTTGATTTAAGTGCTATTCGCAACGCAATAAAAATACCGTCCACATCTCACTTGAGCGCACTAACTTTTTGGATTGCAGCAGAAAAGATCGAACCGATAATTAGATCATAAAAAATATATTTCATCTGGTGATAAATATTATGCAAATTATTAAGCAACTAAATTTCACGAATACGAGAAACTACTTTAGCTACAAGCGATCAAATTAGCAGGTAAACTCAGCTTACTTTCAGGTGAGATCAATCAACCGTTCGCCCCCAGAAGCACCCGGAGAACTTTGGGAGCTTCGAAAGTTTCACAGCCTTGGTGCTGTTTTTTAAGTGTGCTTAATACATTAATCCGGAGATAAGATAAAGCTAAGCCACGGCACGGTATTAGTGCATTTAATCAGAACCCCTCACCTGTATCTGCAATTCAAGTTCACTTTTCAAGATATTTCTAGTGCTGCTGTTCACCAGCTCGCTACGATCAGGTGTATAAACGAATTGAAGAGCTAATTTGTTTAAACAAAAATTTTGGGGCGTTCGTGTTTGTATCCGTTGTATCCGTTACTGTCTCTTCATTGGCGGAGAATAATTGAAGATAAGACGTATTCAAATTGATTTCGTGCTATCCTATCTGCTGTTCATCAAAGTTTAATTAGATTTTCGGAGCTTACTCCTCTTTATGATGTAATCCGAAAAAAAAAACCAGCTTAATAACCAACAACAGCAATGTCATATGACTCTTCACATTTACTTCCATAACTGAAAAACTTGAAAAAAAAAATAAATAAAATCAACGAACCGCTTATACCGCAATATGGCCATATTTCTTACATCTGCTTGCTACGTCTTAAGTATTGATCTAAGATCTACGCATTGCGGCGTGATCTCGTTAGCAAACTTATCGGTTAAAGTTAAAACTCAAAATATTCGTAATCAGGCATCATAATAGATAGAATGGAATGTAATCCAATTTCCTTACGATCCACACCAAGCTATCGTATATCTCTGAACTTATCTTATATTTTGCCGCTTTTTTAAGAGGCCAATAGATTGTGATTTATTGTTAATTACGATAACTAGTCTACTTTTGATCGTAACATATTTGGGGAAATAATGTCTAAGATATGTTTGTAGCTAAGCCTATTGTGAAATTAATTGGCACTCTTAGCGCCAATAGCAAGAGCCACACAAAGTTTATTAGGTATGGAGGCTAAAACTCTTCATGTTCATAAAATCTATTTTAAGAAAACTAAATAGCAAAGAACAAATATACCTAATTATGGATTTATTTTCATAAACACATTGCGAAAAACAAGAAATCGAACAACAAAATGGAATATGAACTCGCTGTTTTTGAGTGAACTAATTCATTCGATACTTTTCTGAATTAGAAATTTTTGTATACAAAATTTAGTTCACCATATCTCAAAAAAGTTTCCTCCCTTCTATGATCAGTTTGGAAATAAAATGCTCAAACAATCTTAATGAATCACAACCTTTATTAGGATTATTCAAAAATCAATAAACATTAAATAGAACCAAAACAGCAATTCTTTATGATAACTAATTCAAATAAGATGATGCACTTAACAATATGCTGCAAAAATTTAAAATAGCAAACAATTAGCACAAATTTTGAACGAGAATGCCGATGAGGTCACTAAATGTAAGATGAAAAAAGAAAAGTATTCTTCAAATTTGCGATATACTGTTTAATTAAACCCGAGAAGACAGAATCACTGGCTCGGCTTCTATCTCCGCAATCTTCTCCTTCGCCTTCTGTTCCCGTTCTTTCAGTTCCTTTATAGGATTCTTCGACGTTGTCGTCTTTGGTGTTGTTGTCGATTTTCCACTTTCAGTACTTGAAGATGTTAATAACCTTAAATTCGCAAGATTGTGCATTAACATTTGACTTGGTGTAGTTGGAATAGCAGAGGTTGTCGTAGCAGAAGTCTTCGCAAGCTCAAGGGGTATAGGAGACGTCTTTACAAGTGGGGAACTGTCTTTTTTAATAGAAGCAACTGTTGTTGAAGATACTCCTCTCTCAATCTTAACATCCATTATTGAAATGGAAGATTGTGGCATAGATTCCGAAACTTTGGACTCCAAAGTCGTGGATGAAGCAGGTTCAACAGTAGTGCTTACTGACCTTTTAACTATCTTTTTATCATCGGTATCATTTTTCTGCTTCTCAATCTGCATTTCCGAAACAATTTGGAAAGCGGGAAGAAATGGGATATTTCCCGAATTAGCTTCATACACTGTCACTTTATCAATACTTACGTGAGCAGGCATATCATGAGTAGCTGGAATCGTTGTGGACATCGATTCTGAAAATAAGGTCACTGGCTCATCCGGACTGGGAGTACTTTGTGGCAAAAACTCCGTGATATTTCCATTGTTTAGTTTGTTAATTTTAAATACGGATACAATATCAAAGGCAGAATGGACAATTGAGCTTTCAATTCTGGTTATAATATCAGCGAGGAGAAACGTTTGCTGGTGTGTTAAATTCACTGGGGAATTATCCTTAGACACGGTTAATTCACGTTTCGAAATCACATAATCATCCATAGGTCCGGTCCATTCGGCACTTTCATCTTCTTGCATGGAACTTATCTTTGGTGCATCCAAGACATATTCTGAATATTCAGAGTCAGCCGGTCTGCAAGCACAAGATCCTATCAAAAGCCCATTGATCTAGATAAAAATCTCATTAATTCAATTTTTCTATAAAACAAAAGTCCTAATAATACCAGCAAAACTAAGTAATCCATTTTATTATTAAATTTATAGTTTATCTCACAGTCCCGAACTTCCACTCGATCGGCTTTGTACAGATTTATAACCAAAACTGTGAGCAAAATCTGCTCGGAGCCGTCTCGAGGTGAAACACGGTCGTTACACAAAATAAGGTGCTAATTATAAGAAACCACACAGATTTTAAATTTCTGCCGACGGTTAGTAGTTTCTTCTATTTTGCGTCAATAAATGGCCGTAGCAAATCGGTCGCTGGTCAATATTTTCTGATCAAACTCAACTGGCCGACATGAGTCATTTGCTTTGAATTTATAGGTGCTAATTAGGTTTCCAGCGGGTAACAGTTGGGCTTTTACTCTGAAGTATGCAAGAGAAGATAATTTTAATACCATTCTTCGATTTTCGCAAATACCCTATTTTCCTATGTAATTATTTTCTTCAGTATGTAAATAATAAAATAAATAAAAAACTATTATGTTCCCTTGTGCAGGTTTTAAGTCTATTTTCAAAAATAAAAATTTAAAAACATTAAAGCCAATAAAATCCACCTTTAACACAACTTATAGTAACTTATACCTTTAAATACATTTAATAGCCGTTCCAACACTTTTATCTGTTTTTTAGCGACACACGTATTTTGTCGTAATAAGTCTTAATGGAAATCAAAGTCTGGTGAAGAATTGTGCAGAAAAAATTATCATCAATTAACTATACAATATGCGATGCACAAAATAATTTAATCTATTCTAATCAGATCTGATCTGATCTAGTTTGTAGTAACGCAGAAAAATTCCTTTTGCCTAGTGCTGTTGAAATTCTATAGAAAGAAACTCAACGTACAAAGATTTTGACAATTTTTAAATTTTAATGCAGTCAATTGTTTGTTTTGTTTCTTGTTCTACAGAATTTAGATCTAAGCATTTAATTGGATTTTGAAAACATTGACTAAATAATCCATTTTCATCTTTAACAAAACTTTCTGAAAATTTAAACGAACTAGCTTGAGTAGATAATGCATTCGATTTGCCCCTTCTTACTTACTTACTTACTTAAGTAAAAAGTAATCTTGTTTCTACAATATTAAGGTGCTGTATCTAGCTATATCAAAAATAAAGGGAAACAATTTTGATATATGCCAAAATTATATTTTTCCATATTTGAAGGTCTATGTAGGATTTACGAACTTCTTAAACTGTCTTGTTAAATAACCTTGTTATACGAATACTTTGGTTGTGAAAATTAAAATTTTACAACTTCCAAGCGACATACAACATAGAGCAGTCCACCTGAGATTCATTGACTTTTGCTAAGATACTAATCGTCGCTAATCCGCAAGTGTTGTGTAATACTTTTCACCTGAATACAATAAAAAAAAAAAAAAAAATAATAATAATAACGGACAAGATCCGATCGCAACAAGGTAAGCATATTTGATCTGACCCACGATTACGCGTTCAGTAAACGAGGTTTGACACCTTCATTGTAAAAATTTTATCGGACACGTTCCTCAATTTATTCATTGAAGAGCCTCTTCCAACGTAGGAACTGTGGAAGACGAGTGACCAATAAAATTGCGTTTTAAATTCGTAGGTAATATTCAAATATTTACTGAGACTTACGTCATTTTCGCCTTAATCGCGCGAGTTATGGCAATTAGAGCGATCGCCCGAAATCAATTAACAGCTGAAAGTATATAAGAAGATGAAAGTGCCGAAAGTAAGTCACTTTGTAGATACCTTACAAGGAACGTAGACGATCCCGGAGTTGAATCGGCGGATCGCGGTTTTTCTTCCTGCGTCCAAGGATCAGTTTTCCGTAACTTTTAGTTCGTCTTTAAGTTCATAGTGGATTTACACAAATCAAAATATAAATCCAAAGATGGCGGCATTTCATACAGTCGTAGTGGGGGCTATTCTTTTCACGATACTTTGGAACTATTCCTTTGGTCTACCGGTTCTAACAGAAATGGCTTCGTTAGGCGAGGACCAATCAAATAGTTCAGCCCTTCTAAATGAGTCTCTCAAAAACTAGTAAGTAGTTAAAATATATTTCGGATATTTATTGTAATACTAAAGTGTATTTCTGCAGTTACGTCGTGAAGGCAGTTGTGTATGAAATCGGGATACTAACTGATGCTTCAGAGGATGACAATACAACCAGTTCAGAAACGTAAGGTTCTCTTCATTCGCAAAATCGACATTTTTCTAATTTGTTTTTTAACCTTTCAAAGGCAAGAGAGAGTAGACCTTACATTCTTCAACGCCCATTCGAACGACACCCACATTGATCTGGGTCAAATCCCACTGCCCGTTCAAACGAATATCAGTGGTCAAGTTTTAACCGCACTGGCACCAGTCAACATTGGGGCTTTTTCAAACCCAGCTGAACTTTTAGAGACTTTGCCCCTTACAGGAACCATAATAAACATCACCCACAGCGACTCAGCTCTCTTCCAAATCAAAACATCCAACTTTACTGAGGATGAAGAACCGCACTTAATAACACAAGAAGACATCGCTATGATTCCCGATTTTGCAGATGTTCTTCCAGAAATTAGTCAGGACGGTTTAGATCTTTCGCGGGAAGTTAGAAAAGCCAAGGAAAAGAGGAAGGTCTGAGATTTGAATTCGGAGGGGTTCGGAATCAATTTGAAAAAGGCTGCTTCGTGTGGAAGACTGACGGTTCAGTTTTGCTAGATATCTTCAGCTTCTTGCTAGTCACGTGCTTTGTTTTTTAGTTCGTAGGTACTGCTGTTTTTTACGTCTGATTGCGTTAATTTTGTAAATAAATGTTTTGAATAGAAAAAGGTTTTAGTTATTTATTTAGATGAAATTAATTTCCTGAAGTGAAATAAAATTAGAAAAAATTACTGCTTTTCTTTTATTTAGATTCTAAATTTTGTTTAGTTTCAATCGTAATTTTACCCAAAAATTAATAGGTTTTAAAAAGGATTTGCCGATGTATGCAGGTGTGTAATTTACAAAATTCTAACAATTCTTTTGAGATATTTAAATTAAATTAATATAAAAATGTTTGGCTCAATTTTTATAGAACTTTGAAATGTTTCTTCGTAATTGCAATAGTTCATAAAATAAAAGTAATTTATGAAGTTTTAAATATATTTTCTATTTAGACCTACCTTGCTTCTATGAATTTTTTCGCCCACATTAATTAAAATCAAAAAATCACTTTTCGACACTGAAACATTTCAACTTAACGGAAATCGAAACCTTATACCGGATTTTACTTATATAAATTATAAAAATATAAAAATAAAATAAAAAGTCTATCAAAGGACGAAGCAGAGAAATCAAAAATTAATTAAACGTCTCAAATAAGATAAACAAATTTAGTATTTTTTTAACCTCGCTTAACACAATTTTATTCATACACATTCTTACGCCTCTGTTGCTTTGTATACTTGATCATTTGTTTTTCCCTCTTTTATTATTAAATGTATAATCTTAATTTGTATATAACTATATTACATGAAGTCCAAGTTTGTTTGGAGAAAATAATAATAGTAATTGATATAAATAAACTCCGGCAAAATTGTTTGTTTTTTTTTTCACTAGTGTCTAGAGTTACGTGCGAATGTCCGGTTGAATCTCGTCTCAACTGATAGCTAACACTACGTTTAATCTGAAAAGAAAGGAATAACACATCAAAACGATTTCTTAATAAATTCACGAAAAACGGATGAGTCTTTCATTGATTACTACAGGCTATAGGGCTTAATTGTCTATCGGCAACTATAAATTACTTGTAAAAGTTTTACGAAATTAGAAAAACAAAACACCATTGTCTTTTGAATTGTGTTTGATTAGAAATGCGTTTTGAAAAGCCTCAAATATTTAAAATTTATAAAGAATCAAGGAGGCTTATTTTTATCTTATAGCTTTAATATTTGGACAGTTTTCCAAGCAATCTTGCTGTCTCATATCTACTAAAACAATTAAACCATGCAGGGAAATATAAATTAACTGATTTTTTATGGTATTCGATTTTAATCACCGTATATTTAACAAATTAAATTAAATATGCTCTTCTATGTTATGTATTATTTGATGAGGATTTTTTTATTTTCCGTAAACATAAAGTTTTCATTGCAACAAACATAAATATTTTAAAAAAACAAGTTCTTCCCAAAAGAAGTAATTTTATACTTTTGAGAATATTATTACAAATTTATTTATTTGAGCGATCTCATCAAAATATAACGTCAAGTAATTGTGCTTATACCTCAAATATAAAACGAAATATTTAGAAAAATTAAAAATGGTTATATTGGTGTTTTTCATTTTTGCAATCATATTTTTGACGGGATTTATAACTTACCATACCACGAAATTGAAAAACGTGGCTAAAAAGGGGCAACTATTTAATTTTAATTGATTTCAAGTTAATAATGTATCCTCCATTCACATTTAAGAAAAGTTTTAGTAAATATATAAACCACACTACCCGTTTATTTTTGCCTTATTTTTGTGTAATACGAGTAAAATCAACATGTTTTTTCCTACGAAAGTGCTTTATTTAAATATTGACTGAATGGAAAGTTTTATTCAACAACCGTCGAAGGATCCTGTTCCGGCGGTTCTTCTTTCCGAGGAGGAACAGCACTACGATTAATCTTTACAGGGATTTTACTTCTCTTACAAATTTTGGTAATGGTCAAATTTTCGGGAGGTATCATTCTGTAGCCTTCTTCAAACTCAACGTTTCTCTGCTTTTTTAGATATCGCAAATGTTTTAGGAAATCCGAAATATTTGGAGGATGATCACCATTCTCATCCTTAATGTTCTTTAGATAGAGTTCGGCGTACAGGAAATTTTCTTTGGACACATCAGGTTCTTCACTGGCCAGCAGGATAATCGTTGAAATTGTCGCTTGTAGCAGGAAATTTGGATCCCGGAAGGGGTCACTTTGAGAGAGGAGGGCTCTACTCCTTTCTTCAATGTATCTGTTCACAGCATAGTCCACGCGTCCCTTCCACCCCACCCGGGTTATGTTGCCCCATTGCTTTGCATTTCCATCCGTGAGAGCCACCGTAAAGTCTTTTGGTGAGGATATTTTCCGGGTCTTCGGGTTCTCATCTTGTTCATCTTGATTTTTCGTCTTCGCCCTCGACTTTATCGTCTCCGTTTCAGTCCATGGCGGTAGAATTTTTGTTTGATATAAATTTCGGCAAATTGTTTCAGCCTCATCATTGGCTTCACCAATTTCTTCTGGAGCTTCTTCTTCAGTCGCATCTCCCATTACGCTTTTGACTAATCACAGTAACTGAAATTTTAACTCTAATATGAATTCTCTGAATTTAGAAAATTGCCTGCCAATAAAGAGCCTAATAACTGAAATTAATTTAGCCGCCTCCTTTTTTGTATTGACTATTTCAATCACTGGACGATCAAATCAAACGCTTAAGAAGTTTACTTTGTTTCTTCCTCAAGTGCAAAAAAATTGGTTTATTTACGTCTGAAATTTTAGTAAATTTATAAATGTAGACCACGGTTACACCCAAAAGGGCTCCAACGTATTTATATATGAGATTAACTTTTATTCCGCAACTTCACCCGTACCTAATTAAGGGATTATTCTATTTTCAAGTTTATATACATTTTACTAAAAAGGACCAATGACGATTCGACACCGATTAATTAAATTTTACAAGAAGGCGTAAGAATCTTGAACTTGATATTATTATTATTATTAGTAATAGGCCACAGTATTAAAAACATTAAAAACAAGTAGCAAAAATTTAAACTTATAAACACATATATTAATATAAAAACGCACCGTAAGTCAGAGGCAAAATAACTACAGTAATAATTTCCCCATCCCCAAGATTAATGTCCATTAATTGCGAGTAAAACAAGAAAACAAAATATGCTCGTATATGTAGAATACTAATCTGTATCTAATTAATACTTGCATATTGAATAACTTAAATAATTGGCTGATTCTTCAATAATCTCTTCTTAAAAATTGGTTACTTTTGTATTTTTGTGAAACTCGTAAAAAAGAAAAATTTAAAATATCCCTCAAAATACTGGCCATATACTCACCTATAATAGTTCGGAAAAAAACTTCTCTCACTACATAAACTGTGTAAAAATAATAAATTAGTAGAAGCAATCTTTACCACCGTTGCTTAATTCAACACATTACAATTATTATGAAGACACACCATTTATAAGATAAACACATCCCCCTGGGAATTTTTTTAACAATACAAGATTTGAATAGGATTAAGGTAAATTTTAACCCAAACAAGAAATCAGAGGAGAACAATATTATTAAACGTGAACAGTGCCGAATCAACTCCTTTTTTTCTTTAATTTATAGTGTTTTAATTTTTAACTTTAATAATCTCTCTCTGCTATCTCTAATGATAATTGTCTAAAAAATAGTAAAATATTAAAAAAAACGAAGCGTGGGAAAATTCAAAACGGCATTAAACAAAACCTCGATGCGTTTTTTAAGGACTTGGTCAATAGGCTTGGGCATAAGTGGCTCTTATGATTAAGTTTGCAATAAAGTGAAAGCTACTTTAATATTTAAAAAAATTCACTCATACGCTTAATAAAAGTCCACAATTCGCGCAATTCCAGCAAAATGAAAATTCATCGAAAAATAAGATAAAAACATGCTTACTATAATCATTTATTGAAACAAAATATTGATAAAACCATAAACTAACATATATTGAAATCGGGCGATGTATTAAAAATAAGTTACTAAACGTATGTTTAAAAAAAAGAATATCTTTACAGGTCGCTTAATACTCTAGAGACATGGTCTACACAAAAAGTCTATTTTCTTCGTGATGACTTACCAATAACATGACTCTCAAAATCATTCGCCGATCCTCTCGACTTAGCAGCGGGCTGTGGAATAATCGTAATCTCGTCATTGATCTTGAGGGGCTTTAACAGGGAGTCACCTCCACTCAATGAAGGCACTCCTCCACCTCGAATAGAGGAGCCACTTGTATTTCCCATGTTTGACATACTCCCGCTATTGCTACTACTACTATTACTACCGGAATTCTTCTTTCCATCCATTGCCTTCTTAGCAACGGTGCTGTGCGCCGTGTATACATGATTCTCGAATTGCTTATACATTCCAAAGGTTGCTGTACAGACAGTACATTTGTAAGATAAGTGTGCAGGTTTAAGTGTCATATGATGATCTCGGGACACATGGTTTAGGAGTTTCCACTGATACATCTGAAATGGAGATTAATTCAGCTCAATGGTTAATCGCGGAAAATGTTTAGCATACCCTTCCGCAAACAGGACATCTACCCGCATCCTTTCCTTTATTTGCAGCTTCTTGCATAGAGCTTGTTACCAAACCATGGGATCCCAAGAGATGTCGTTCCAGACCTTGGTCAGTGAAAAATCGGTACTGACACTTTTGACAATTTAAAGGCGGCCGATTGTATATCATCTTAGGGTGAATCTGAAGACGACCAATATTGTAAAAACCCTTCGAGAGCCAGCAAGAACAGAAACTACTCACTTTAACCTTATGCATCCATTGCATGTGATTTCTAAGCTGCTCCAGGTCTTTGATGTAACCATCACAAATTTCGCATATAACGAACGAAGCCTTGTTCCCACTTGGATTCTGTCCGGGCTTGAGGCCTCCAGGCGCCTTCGAAACTGGCGGAATTGGTGCTGCCGGAACTGGCGTAGGATTTGGTTGTCTAGGCAATGGTGTTATTGAGATACTAGGCTGTTGTCCTGTTGACTTCTTTGCATTTGGAGGCTGCTGCGGGTATTAGAAAAAATATGTCTCGATCATTTTTCACATTCTACCTAACGCTTATATCACAATAATACAAAATAAATACCAAAAAAAAGATACACTACACACAAAACACATTTCCACAAGTTTTACTCTTTCTTTTTAATTTTATACCCACCTGTAGTGTAAGGGAACTGTGGGAGTTAGGCAGGATAGCCAGACTCGAACCAGCTACCTATACATAGAAAAATATTCAAACATTGTTTAATGAGGCTTTTTATGTTTGACTATATCTAGTCCTAATGCGCCCCAATTAAATATCTTTCCTTAGGGTTAGTCTAAAGCACCATATCAGTTCTCGATGCAAGTTAGTAACTGAGCCATTTTTTAAGGAGGAATATTATAATTCAAATTATAATAATATTTATGTATGTACAAAATACATCTGTATTTCTAATCTGTCATCGGCTGGCTTTCATTTATATAAGAACAGTTCATAAGTTCTAACTTGAGAATCAAAAGATTTAGACATTCGCACGTTTCCCTTGTTTGCGATGTCTTTCTTCATTTTTTCTATTATTATTTCATCCCAGGTTTACTTCCACAAAGTTAATCTTGATTATTCTATGAATTTATTTTTTATTAAAAATAAAACAAAAATAAAATAATACTAAATCAATGTGTAATATGTCATTCAAAGGTCAAATCGATTAACTCCGTATTTGAAAATGTCTGAATCTTAATATTAATACAAGCTAAAAAGCGTATTCATACTATAAAACAATGCAATATATTTTATTTGTCGCAGTATAAATGTGCTTGTTTTTGGAGTATAACTATGCTTTTTTTGGACGTATTCCTCCCCTGAATACGTAATTTGTTACTCTATATTTACAATTGGGGAAAAATTACATATATTACTTAACTATTAAAAAACCTATCCAAAACCTATTTTTGACTATAACTAATAAAGTAACTAATTTCACCAAATAAGTAAAAATATATTTAATGTGAGATCGAAATAACATAAGACTGCTAAATTCCCTAATAGTGCTCATTTCACTTGTATTATAAAACGAAGTGATTGAATTAATACCTAGTTAGGTAAATGCTGAAAGAAGAACTAAAAATGTGCTACAGTTCCCAAAACCCTATCACCATCGCTAACTACATCAAACAAACAATTTTAAATGTTATTACCTGGATCAATTGTCCTCCAGATATTTGATAATTGTTTGGTAGGACCATTCCAGGCATATTTGGTCTAATCGGCACTGGGCTGCGCAAGATTGTGCCACCGCCAGGAGTCATTCTGGTAACTGTCTGAGGTCTCCCCCGACTGCGGGACAGCGCATTATTGTTATTCGGGGACACACCTCGCTGCTGCATTGACGCCAAGGCAGCTTTTTGGGCCGCAGCTTGTGCCGCCATTGCCTAGATAACAAAATTTATGAAATATTATATTGATAACGCTCCAATTTTAAATGCTACCTGATATGCAGTAGCAGTACCCACAAGTCCATGGCGAGGTTTGATCCTGGGGATTTTAGCAGGTGCTTCCCAATCATGAGGCGGAAGTAGATTCCCTTCCGGACGGAATTTCTTGGCACAAACGGGTGTATGTCGAGCCAACTTTGATTTTCCATTGTCTTCAAAGGGACAATTTGGACACTGATGGTAGGAAGGTGCCTTCTCCAGGCGACCTTTGATGTTATGTACTGCTTCCATGTGGAACAGTATGTCATGTGCAGGTCTCGTTTCAAACGTGCAAAAATTGCATTTGTACATATACTGACGCATATGAGGCGTCTCGTAATGATGGGCCATCACCAGGGCCGATTCTGACTTAAAGTTACAATACTCACAACGTTTCATTTCGAATTTGAATGGCTCATTGCGCTTCCGACTATCTTCCAAATTCGATTTAAGAGCAGTTATCGCCCTCTCGAATTCTAAGATACTTTTACCCTGTGCTCGATCCCTTTTCCTTTTTTGTTGGCGGAGCAAATCGGCCTGTACATATTCCTGCACAAGGCCTATACCAATATCAACGAAGAATTTACCCAAAGGACTTTCAAAATAATTTTCCGATTTTTTATCATCCGGAGAGGTAGATTGATTTTCGCCGCCTGCATTGGGCGTTATTATGTGGGCCTTGATCGTGTCAAAGTCTGTTTTGATTTCCTTGATTAGAACTTTTGTTCTATTTTCAGAATCTGAAGCATCATCATCTGTAGATTCGTCAGATTCACCCCAAGAATCATCGCCATTTTTCGGTTTCCGCTTTCTCTTCTTATCCTTGGACTTTTCATGGGCTTCAGCAGCCATTTTTTCCTTATCATTATCCTTTTTAATGTCTCCTAAAATATGTTTACTAACATCATCAGCGTCGATCTTTTCCTTTTTGATTTCCTCATTCATTTTAGTCACCACTTCTTTGAGACTTTCTGAAGGGGGTTTCTCGTAAATATATGGAACTATAAAGGAAGGTGCTTCCAGGACAAACATATCATCAGTCAAAGCTGGAAGCAAATTTGGATTGGAAATAGGAGTTACATTTGACGAAATTGCTGCAGGCGTTGATGTCGTAACCAGTTTTGGTGGCGATGATAAAGGTGCAAGACCTGGGCGAATGTTGACCGAAAACATGCCCTGCTGTGGAACACCAACAGGAAGAACTGAGAATTGTGAATTCGGTTTAACATTATTCTGCATAGTCGTCTGCGGAAGTCCACTTTTTCCCATCGTATTTGTATCAATAATAACGACTGTAGGTTCTTTGGTACCCTTGTTCCCAGCCGACTGGATAAACTGCTGTTGGTAAGAAGCTTTTGTTGAGTTATCGATGAATGGTCCCATCAAAGTTCGCGCATCCTTGATTGTAATTTGTCCCAGTTGAGGTAGATTGCCACCCTGTAGTGCAGGTGTACCGCCCAAGGAGGTCTTTTGCCTCTTAGCAGGTGGCTGTTGGTTATCATCTAAAATCTCGGTAATATCATCATCATCAAATGCAAAATCCCTGACTTTCACGGCACTTTTTCTTTGTCGATTTGAGCGCCTTGAGTGCACCTCTTCTTTTTTATCTTCATCTTCTATAACTACACAATCCTCTTTGTCGCTTTCGATTTCGTGAACCTCATCTTCAACTTCGCTTGCATTTACTTTGTCTTTCGTAGCTTCAGTCTCGTTCTTTAGATCTTTCATGGCATTGCTCGAAGGTTCAGCTTCACCGTCCGAGTCGGACTGTATAACAACAGCGCCATCATCCTCCCGCTCTTGGGGTTCAGGAACTTTTCCATTGGATGAGGATTCCATGACTAAATTTTTAACGTTCTCCTGCACCCTGGCAATTTTTAATTCTAATTTCTGCGGTAAAGGTGAACTCTCTGAATTCGCTTCACTAGCAACATCGTCCTCTTCATCCGACTCAATTATTTGGATTTCATCCGAACTTTTGCTCTCGGGGCCATTCATCTCCCCGTTCGTTTTGAGTTTATCATCGACAATAGCAACCGATGATTTACTACTGCTCATTATAGGCTCAATCGTAACCTCCGGTTTAGAAACAGAGAGTACCTCTTCTTGCAGTGATCCGTTTTCTTTACTATCTGCTTGAGAAGTGCTCTCTGCACTCTTTTGGGAATCCTCATCATTTAGAATCTCCCTAGAATTTTCAGAAGTAACAGATATCGAATCTTTTGTACAAAGACTTTCTGCTTTTGATATAAGTAAGCTCTTGTTTGGAGCAGTGCTCTCTGATGCTTCTGAAATTCCATTCTCCGATGAAATTTGTGAGTCCTCTTCGGTGTCTACTTCCATTTGTTCCGGCAGACATACTCCATTCAATTCCCCATTAATTACCGTCTCGGACTGCTTTTCCGGTATGTCAACTCCTACTTCTCCCATGTTGAATTTGTTTTAGGTTTCTTAATGTGATAATTGTTGGAAATGTTTAATAGTTTAACTTAATCTGAAAAGAAGAAAACAGTGCAAAATTAGAAAACTTTAATCGTAAAAACTGAGACATTTCTAACAGAAAATAAAATCGAGCTTCAAGACACTTTTCCCTAGATCCTGTAATGCAGTTTGAAATAAAGATAAAAAAATATATTAGATCAGATTATACAAACAGTTTACCAGCACCACAATTATAATTATTCTGCATAATTCTTTATTACTCAGAATTAATCCGCGAATGTCCGACAATAATAAAAAGTGCAAAGTAACTAAAATTGTAACTACTGAATCCTTTAAGTCAGGCTTAAACTTAAGGGTTTTATAGCTCAATTATCATGATACTGTGTATTAATAGATACAACATAAATTCTGCAATTAATATTTTTCGGTCCATTTTTTATTCCTCTAAAATGATTTTAATTGCTCAGTTTCATAACTATTAATAGCTGGGTCTCCTTTCTCTATTCGCTTGTATAACCGTCTGTGGTCTTGTTTTTCAAGCCGGCATTCTTATCTTTGATAAATATTCTTATCAACTCCATCGTTCCATCCCAGCTTTAGTTGACATTGTTTTCTTATCCCGGTTTATTGATGTTAGTATGAAATGCCCTTTTAATCTAGTGCAAAAACACGTTTCTAATAACAAGACTCCTTTTTTGAAAACATCAATATTTTATCTTTTTACAAAGGTGATATCTTCTACCTTTATTTAGCTCATTGTTGGCCTTTCAGATAAGGTAGAATTTTTTACTTCTAATATATTTATCAATATAAACTTCGTTTTCTCCTTAATCATAATAAGTAATTTTTGTTTTCGTAAAGGTTTATGTATCAGAATTTTACTTAAACATTGGCAAAATGGAGGTCAACGAAATTATTATACAAGCCCCACCACCTACAGCTTAAATTCGATATTAATCAAATTTACAAATTATGGATTTTGTTCAGCATCTGGCAAAGACTTTGGCGCAATTTGATCCTTCATTCCACCTTCCAACATTCTCATTTACATTTTAGTTTTAGATTCGATTTTAAATCACACTTCTTCGAGTTATTTGAATTCATTATTTTCATCAGAGAATCCTAGAATATTTCCAATTTATGAATATTGTACCTGGAATACAATTTCCGTATAGTCACACAATAGTGGACATAATGGTAATTCGATTTCGTAGGTGTGCCCGTATTAATTATTAAGCATTTTTTCTGTTTCTAAAGGTAATTTAGGTTAAATTTGTTATTCGAGGGCTCATATTTTAAATATTTCCTTTTTAATTTATTGTACGAAACAAGATTTAGTTGTCTCTTGTTTTTCGAGCGACTTTATTCATTTAAAAATTGTTTCTAGTTTAATTTTAGAGAGCCACTTCCCCCTTCGCTATCTAGACTTATTTCAAAAACCGATTAGCATCATTCAAATCTTAATTTTAATTTAAATATTAATAATCATGTTCTTTAGTGAAAAATAAAGAAAGGTGCATAACTTGCAACTGAGCAAGTATATAAAAGCCGGAATAAATATTCCTGGAGGATCTTGTGAGACGTCTCCTTTTCTTAAAGGGGAATTCTTCTTACTTCTTCCTTGCCCGGTGATTCTTACGGGCATCCAGTTTTTTTGCTTGGTCATCCCGCATTGAGAAATAAAATAAAAATAAAAATAATTCAATGAACCCCCATTTCCCCCGTTCGCCCCATGTAGTCTTGGCACGGGCCCTGCGTATCGACGTGACGTAACTAATATGATAAAAAAAAAAACATGATTATTAAAATATAATTCCAGAGAAACAGGGTCGTAATAATCAGAATAAGGACAAAATTTAAATTTTTAAAATTGACCGCCCAAATAAACTCCAATTTAGCTTTTTTCGAGAGTCTTATTAACTTGAAGCAAAATTTATTTTATTTGCACAAAACAAATTAATATCCGTAGCGGCCATCTTGGAAATAATTTACAAACAACATAAAAAAAAGATTACAGAGAAAAAGCGAGCCCCACGAATGCTACGTCGCATGAACTTTGGCGGAGTCCCTCTAGTGAAATAGCATTAAATCGCGAATAGATTCACCAAAACTGCAATTAAACCGTTGCAAATTATGTCTTTTATCGAATATGGAATAACCGGAGTTCGGTTTAATTGAGGAAAATGTGATATTTTGGTAAAAAAAACCCATAGTTAGCCAAACATATGAAATTGAGGTTAGAGCCAACAAAAGTACAAGCGACTTCAGCGAAGCGAGAGGCAAGGCAAAATCATCAGGAAGCATAGCACACACACAACATTAAATGGGGCGCCTGTCTCACTGTAGCTGCCGTTGAGGTGTAACGCGGAAAGGGGGCGAAACGCCGTGGACTCCCAGCAGCATCCGCGATTTATAGGACGAGGGTGCATCGAAAAAACATTGCTTTGACAGATGTCATTCAATTGTCATTTATATTTGAAAGAGGAACTTGCAGAAAAGTAATGAATGGAAGAAAGACCTTTTGCCGCTGATAATTCGCGCTGTGTAACACACGTATAAAAAAGCACCAAACAGCTGATTCACACATAAAAACAAGCCCAATCCGTACACAGTTCGCACATATTTGAAAATTTTAATATACACGCCTAACCACCGATGGCATTGCTACCAAAACAAAACTTTTTTTCGTCCGAGATGTGCCACTAAAATTCACTAAATGAATTAAAAACGAACCCCGCACGCACTTAATTTTGGCTACTATGCCGCCATGTTGGAATTATTTTATACATAATAATTTTATGTACATAGCGCAGCTTATGTACTTGGCTCACGTTAGAAACCGTACACACATTATGTACTGACGTCTCACCGAGTACATGGGCTTGCAGCGCGAAGAAGCATGGAGCCCCATTGCGGAGCGTCGCCGTCGTTTTCGTCATAGAGCAGAGCCAGCAGCGCGCGGCGGGGCATAAAAGTACCAACAACAGCGGCGACGGCAGCATCATAGGCAGCAGCAGCAGCAGCAGCTGCTTTTCCCGTACACAGCCGCACGAGGCAGTGCCGTAAGCGCAGCAACAAACACACACACCCTGTCAAATTCGTGTGAAATTTTTAACCACATTTTTGCCGCAGCTCATCGATGCACGATACTCCGCACGAACACAACCGTATCGCCGGTGTTATTTTGCGCCTGTATTCACGTCGGCGGCGAGCAGTAGCAGCCGCCGCAACAGCAGCATGCAGGCTCCTCCGCTCGTGAACTTTTCTCCGCTGCTGCCAAAATGCATTCACATTAAAAGCACTCGCGACTTTTTTTAAACGCGTTCAACACTCTTCGGAGTGGGCAATGTAAACAAAACAAACCTTTTTTTGAATTAGCCCACCGCAATTACATTTGCCTGCAATTCACACCTGTGCGACGCGCCACTGATTGATCCGCTTACGAACCCCAGGTGAACTTTTTCCTTTCCTTCTTTTTTTTTTTTTTAATAAATTCAACTTGCCTCCGCGGAAAGCGCACAGGACGTCCGTCGTCGCTTGCCTCCTCTTCGTAACCAACTAACTTTATAAAATGGCGTCAGCTGGTCACGTGACCAATTTTTAAACAGTGACGTATTTCCCCGACTGCGGGGACATCTACTCTTAGCCCAGATTAACCGATGGTGGCTCAACGCCGACAGAGTCCGGAGCAACAAACGGTTCAAGCGCGCCAGAGAACTTCCACCAACAACCCCAAAAGGCGGTGTGGCATGGCAACTCCGGGACGGCGCGGCAACGGCGGCAGATCGGCTGGTGGAGAGCACACCACCAAGTAACGGGCTCTTATTTGCAATTTACACGTTATTATTATAACGGTTTCTCTCGGGGAACAATGCTTTCGCAGTAATTGCACATTGCAATTTTAATTCTACGATTTTGTGGACGAGGGGTTGGAGGAGATCTACGTAACAGTTGTGCACCCGCCAGCAAATTCTGGAAAGAAAATCGTCGGAGGCGGGAAAAGGTGCGGTGCCATGACCATTCAAAAGTTAGTAAAATTTGCGAACCAGCACCACGAATACGATTGATGTGAGAAATCACACAAAGCAAACCAACCATAATCTCACCCTGGAGACGTTAAGGGGGAGATACCCTTAGGATTAAAAATGAAATTATTTTAAGGATAGGTCATCAAAATTTTAAAACTAAATTCTAAGTGCTTCTGATATTACACCCTAAGGTGATCCGATGTTAGTAAACCCTTTGAAATTACATTTATCCAAAATTTAAAAGATTTTTTCTCAAAACTATACTTTTTCAAAGAGGCGTAAACGTAAACGCAAAAAAATTCTTTATCTTTATGGCACTAATTTTTACAACAATATCATTTGGCCTTGAATCTAAAATTTAAAAAAATCGGTTCGTTAATGTTAATACTGCTACAGAATTATTTATTTTAGGGTTTCCAATCAACAAAGCAGAGGTTAGAGTTTTCGCCATCTCACAACTCCCATCACCGGAACCTCGGAAAGCCTTACTATAATTTCACCATCTTCAATTATTTTAAAAAAGAAAAACAAAAAATTAAATAACCAAAAGTATAAGTAGAAATATCCAAATTTATAAAAAAATTTGAAAACAAAATCATAAAAAACGGTTCGCCAGTCTAAAGGTATTTCTCCTTAAGCACTTCAGTCGTAGTGTTTAGAACGCTGGACCAATTTTATCATTTTAATATGAAATGTAATTTGAATAATATCTAACTCTTTATACCTATGCAGCACAATGAACATCAGTAGCATAAAAAAACATAAGCAACATTTACCAACTGCATACATGTAAATAGCGTTTTGCTTTTGAACAATGACACGTTAGATATCATTGAAGACCAAAAATGATACATTGTAATTTCATTTTTTTTTTCAATAGAACCAGATTTATGACATTTATTTAACGTTATTTTAATTTTCTTTCATCTTTAAACACAAACATAAATCATTAAAAAAGTAACTATACATGGAGCAATTTGCAAATATTTGAGTTAAAATCCATAATTTAAAATAGCATTTTAAGCATCTAAAACTCACGACCGAAACAAAATTAAAATTAAATAATTCAACCTTTTTTATATCTTAAAACGGCCGAAATGGCACATGAGTTTTCTCTCGGAAATGAAGAGGGTTAGTGAGAAATGAACTAAAGAACTTTACCAAAATACTTAACTGAAGGTTTCAACTGGTATTGTGGGGTCAAAATAGACCCCACTGCAAACATTTATTATTGTCTCAAGTCAAAGGTGTATTATTTTAAAATATAAAAAACTTTCATCTTCATTGATTCATAAAACACGATCAATCAATCAAAAGGAATGTAATATTTCGGAATTTAAAAGGCTTGTTAAAATTCACGTTAAAGCGAAACTTTGCAGAAATATAAAATCTATTTTTACTACAAAAATCGTCCGCATGCAGCTTGCATAAAATCGTTTTTTAAATTTAACTTAATTATTCAAATTTTATGCAAGTCTCAAATCCAAAACCTCAGCCTCCGGAATAGAATACAGTACAACAAGATATTCCAATGTTTTTGTTTTTTTAAGTCACAAAAAACATAGAAATTAATTAATTAAATAAATAGAAAATAAAATTTTGAGAGAAAAACTAAACCTTAATTAACCCTGGGAGTACACACCTGCGTATGGAATTTGGGAACGCACAGAGAATTTTTAAAATGCTTAATCTAGCCTTTTCGCAGAATTTATGTTTGAAGGCATTTATAAAATAAGGCAGAACGAGTATATTTTTCGGTAGAATCATCGTTAGTTCGAAAAGCCAAATTTTAATGGTGCACCGGATACCCCGAATATTTCTACAAATTCAGAGATATTTCAATTGAAAAACATTTTTGGGATGCAGATCACCCCCTGTGAACTTTCAAGGGTTTATAAAACCGAAAGCAAGAATAATGAAAACTATAATTGAACTTTGCCAAAGGTATTTGTAGAAAAGGACAAATATTATAAAAGAATAAACGTTATAAATCGCGATAATATGATTTAAAAGAAATCTACGACACCTCAACTTTTTATAATTTTGCTATAGACTTTCTGAAAAAGTACGTCGAAAGTATGTTACCTCTTCGGCCACATATATACATTTTTTTTATTTCCGATGGATGGTAGTAAAATTGATAAAATATAAATATTAGCCCATTATGCCCCAAACTCTTCTCCTCCTCTTCGGAAGTGATATAATAATAAAAAAAATTGAAAAACTTTGAATGTTTAAAATTTAGCGACAACTGTTTACGACAATCCAATTTTTCCAACAATTCCATAATTATAAAGAAGAATTAAGAGACGTTTTTTACTATTTCACTGTTTGGCCGGAGTAAATTCTAGGTAAGTTTAAATTGCAGGGATTCGCTGCACCTACTTTTCACTTGAAAATTGAATGCCTGAAATGGTATAAAAACGTGTGACAACTGGCTATAGAAAATTATGGAGAAAAAAGCAAGTGCGAAATTATCAAAGGCTGGAAGGTACAAGAACAAAATCAATTTTATGTATGGTATTACAAAAGATGGTGGTCACAAATAACAGAGAATCTCGAAAACCCCAAATTGTAACTATAGTCAAGAACTGCTTTATTTCCCTGGAGTTTGAAAACATTTAAATTTATAAAATCTGTACAGTATAACCTTCAAAATTTTTCTTTTAGCTATGCGTGTTCATAACTGCGAGAACGTAACTTCTGAATATTCTCTCGGTTGAAAGGGATACAATATATCAAAGAATAACTCCAGAGTAGATCAAATGACTAATATGGGTTCGAAATTAGTCATGAGAGTATCAGCAAGCATCTATAAATAGATACCCCTCAAATATTTTAATGTAAAGTATGACTAATCGTATAATGAAAGTTATGACACACTGCGATGTAAATAGATCCAAATTTTATTAAATTTAGTGTGACTGTATATTAGCTCTCTTTATAAAAATTATCTTTTCTAGTTTATTTTTATTAATAGTAAGCGAAGCAGGAAAGGGTAGATTTATTCAGGACATTTGTTGAGTATAAATGTTCATCATACCATCGCATTACATACCTTCTTGCTTGGTTTTTATTTATTGTTTTAACATCATATCGATTATTTCGAAAAATCGTATAAATCTTGATAAAAATAAACTTCCTTACCAAAAACGAGTCGAAACTTGTACATTTAGAGAAATTACAATAGCTGCGAAAAATATTTCCAGTATTAATTTTATAGGAAATCTTACTGATAAGTGCAAAACTTTATTAACTTAAATTTTTATAGATGTATATTATTGCTTGCAAGCTTACAATGTATATCGAAGTTCTTTTGCGATTTGGTATTGAAATTTCAAAATTCTACATAACGAATATAAAATTTCAACGGAAGTATTTCGGTTTCAAATTAACTTGCGAGGTTTTCGGAGTCGTTAATTTTATTTAGGTAAATAAAAATGTTAAAACTCTCTACAACCAAAGTTTTAATAAAAAAAACTTATGCCTAATACACTCAAGAGACTTACTCTCTATAAAACTTTTAAAAAGCCTCAACTTTAACGAATTTTAAATGAAAATTAGTGAATATGTACGCGCGTTTCATAACACTAAATTAAAAGTTTTATTGTATTTTGCTTTATATCACTGATTTGAAAGTAAAGGTGTAAATTGTATAGTCTATTGCAACCTTAAATTACATTTTTTGCAACGATATAAACCAAAAAGTAAATGCATAATTAACTTTGTGATATGTTTTGTTTACTCTTTAAAATTATGTTATAAAATAATATATTTTTTGATAAATATACTTTATCTGTTTGATACAGGTAAAACAAAGGAATAACTTTATATGCGACTGTAAAATGCACTAAAAGATGATAATCATTTTGTTAAAAATCAATACTGATTCCAATAACTGAGCAACGTTATATAATATTATATACCTATACATGAACTACTGTAGTGATATATATGTAAAAAAAAAATGGTGCTCTGCAGGCACTCATTTATTATAAAATTATGCGAAGTAATATAATTATTAAGTTTAAATGTGCAGCAGTAGCAGCAGTTAAACCCACGGATTTTATCTGAATACCTAAAAAATCTGAAAGCCCTCGCGGCAGAGAGTGATTCCGAGTGGGGGCTCAAAAGAAGGACAGGGTCGAATTGCTTGCCTACTTCGAAGCAAGAAGTTACGAAGGCATTTAAAATTAGGTGCTAACTTTGTTGCTATCAGTCGAGTGAGGGAAAGCCAAAAGCCAAAGATCCCCCGAACGCGGACTGAGATACTTGAAGTAAGAAAGCAAAGCATCCGCGATGTGGTCAAAGCAACAGCGGCGACAACTACCATCAAACAGCCGAATTCAACCTACAGCCAGCCAGCGAGCGAGCGAACCTACCTACCTGCCTGGAGCGCTAGCCAAGTTCTCACAAGAAATTTTCCGTATTTTAGGTTCATTTTTGAAATGTCTAGAAGAAAACGAATATTTCCCAGATTACCCTGATGGATAGTAGGGACGGGGGAGGCAGGCACCTATCTAATTGAGTTCAGAGTACGGAATTGAAAATTAAAACAGTTTTAAATCCTCTGCGGCTTAAGCAACTCTCCTTGAAGACGCTCCCTCCCCCTCGGTTGCTTTAAGATGAGGGGGCGCTTTAACGAAACAATAATATAACATTAATCAATAAACTGAGCAAAGTCATCACACGTCGTCGCTGCAGGCACCGAATAGGAGCCCATGGGCCGTAGTAGCATCTAATTGCCTATGGCAACAGTCAAAAAATGAATTTATTTATTTTATTTATTTATTTATAGAAGTTATTGCAGCCGAACAGAAGATTTTGTAATAATAATCGACGTACATATTTTTGAGGTGATACATAGCGACTAACCCATATAGCGAGGTCTATGCTCCCTATGTATGCGAGCGTAGAAGTTCACTTTTTGTAGGGTATATAATCACTATACGTATGTATATAATCGAGGCAATATAGCTGTATACACGTGCCTATATATATATATATATATATATAGGTGTCTGTAAATGAATATTATATATGTATGTCGCTCTGTAAAATCGCACATCATGCAGAAGTGCCTCCACAAAATGAGCTGCGGGCGAGAGGACCAAAGTTAAATAATGTGCCACAATTTAATGGACATACAAAAAAAGATGGGCCAGGTCCCCCATTTATACTATATACAATTTTTATGTAAAAATAAAACAGGAAATCAAAATTAGTCCTAGACGTAAAAGGATATCCAAAAACCCTAAATGATCCCATGATTAAAGGGAGTATCAACTATTAGTATTTTATCTCATTTGCACAAGTGATCTCCAGAACTACAACCGGACGGTCATAAGACCTTCCCACCCAACTAGTCATCAGAAGGTGAACCCATTTGGCATTTACGGCTCAAATAACATCCACTTCACCTAAGGAAATGATTGTAGGCAAATCCATCTACAGGTTTTTTGAGATAGAAGTGATCCATGCCCTTTCGCAAATATGCATGTGAACACTGTTTTGTTTTTGCTTTTCATTCCAAAAAATGATTTATAATAGTCAAATTGACTAGTCTATATTGACTTTTAGCGTCCGTAAAGGAAAAATTACTATTTTTACCTATTTACTTCTAAATAAATTGATTAAAGTATTACTTATTCATTCCGTACTCCACGCTTCAAGCGCAACGAACTGAAATAATCAAACTCATCTCGAGCTGGCGTAATTTTGAGAACTTCTTATAAATTTTCTTCGTTATTGACGTCATTTTTAGATTTTTTATGTTCTCATGTTCGGCGATAGTAGTGGAAGATAAGCTCTGGGCATTGTTCTCCCAAAAAGCAACCAAAATGGCAATATCTTTATATTTTTATATCTAATGTTGTCTGCCTACAACTATGACAAATTTTAGTTTTGCAGATCGAGGTGTTCACTATCTAAGATGCAGCAACAGAGAGAAAGTGACGGGCGATCGGACAGACAGACAAACAAACTAAAATATTGTACGGCGTAATAATCCCCCTAAAATATACTCTATTTTTTTAATTTTATATGTTTCTATTACAAAAATTAATATATTTTTAATTTTATCATTTTGTTAGCCTTCAATAGCATTCAATGTGCCTTTTTCTACGAAATTTTAAAATATAGCTAAACTATCGAACTTTTGTCCCGAAAGTGAAAAAGGAGTACGAGTTTAAACAATTCCTGATTCCTTTAAAGTGCGAGTAATAAGTCAACAAACTTTCGTGGGTTTTCATTTTCGAATTAGAACCTTTTTTTAATTTTTCTATACTATCTGCGAATTAGGAAGAGCTATAATTATTTGATAATGCACGATCAGGCAATTTATTTATTTAGTTTTTCTGTATCAAACTTACCGCAACTATAGTCAAAACAATCCAGCTTTGGAGAAACTATTTAAAGACTATTTTGACTATGCTGTGCACGATTTTAAATAGTTTTTATAAAAATGTAGAATCGTCATTAACTATTTCCCCGAATTGATTTAAATTTCTCTAGGAAAGACATTTAAAATATATTGAAATTCCTTAGATTGCGACAAGTGAGCCCAAAGATAAGGAAAAATGTGTTTATTCGTCATTATGAATTAAATGTGTTTGCCTTCTTTACGTTTACCTACGAATGATTATTTCATGCATATTCCTTTTTTTCTAGTAACTCATTTAATAAGTGCAAAGGTGTGATAGACGGTCGGATACCGAAGAATGCGCAGAGTTTATAACTTTAAAAATGAAAAGTTCCGACATACAATTTTTACATTTTGATTAAAGTTTTACTGGTTTTTTCATATCCCTGGCTGCTGGTGTTATAACCCGCACCAGCTTAGTTGCTCCAAAACCAATGCCTGCGGTTCGATATCATAAGAGAAAAGCCACTCTATCCGATGGTAAAAGTGGTTGATTTTCTACATACATATATATGAGTTAAATAACCATTTCCCGAGAATATGTAGTTCTTCAATTCCAATTCCAATTTCATCGATAACTAGAATGGCGAAAAACTAAATTAAACTAGCAGACTATTTTCTTCGGCAACATATACATTTTTTTCATTTAAATACTAGTAGACTATGCATCATAATAGCAATACAGTTTATTAGTTTGGAAAATACCTAAATCAATAATTCCTCACAGAACGGGCAATACTTTCATCCGGTATTATACATATGTATATACAAGTCGATAGAAATTAAATATGCACATAATTGCTCCAATATTTACGCATATACTCACTTAGCAAGGACGCTGTTACAATAGTACGCATTTTTTTAAAGCTCGACCATAACGTGAATTATTTATTTCAAACTAATCCAAAGTTGTAGCAAGTGTCAAACCTGATTCTTTAAATAATATTCTTGCATTAACCTGAACGATGTTGTCGAAACATATTTTATTTTTTTACATTTTTAAATAGCCCTGCAGAATTGCATAGACTGCAGAAAACATATAAAGTAGGTCAAGCTTATGAATTCTGTTGAGAGGGGCTTTGTAGCTTTCTTCTGTTGTTTCAAATGCAGTTACCAGAAAGGAATACAAAAATCATATTTCCTTCCACTGAATATTGTTATTAATAAAAAAGAAGTTTAAAACTTCTGAATTGAAAGATTGAGCACAAAATTCAAACTCTTAACTATATAAAAAAAATCGTTTAGCATTACAGAAAAAAAATTGAATGCAAAATGATCGTGCAACAGAATAACGAAATTATATAATAATTTATTAAGAATTCGTTCTTGTTATATTTGTTATAAACCTGATATTTTTCCTTTTATTTGCGTAATTTTGCCGTGATATTACGTAACGAACTTAAGCACATATTTTAAGTTTTGTTGTAGATCTAAATTCGCATATTCAAGAATAAGTCTGAAATTTCTCTCCAACCAATAGTTGAAACAGAAAATTCGAAATTGAAATTTTTAAAAATTTTATGAAAATTCAGAATTAGAAGGGGCACTATTCGTGGAAATGGATTGAAATAATTACTTTTAAAAAATAAAACCAAATAAACCAAGTCTCAAGCATTATGTAACAGTTCAGAAAATTTCGAATTTTACGACTTGATACTGCGTACTGCCAACTAAGAAATTTTAAAAAATTAAACAAAGGATATAAAATTAATTCTACAAAATTAAAATTCAACTGAATACTACAGGAAAATGTGTTGTTAATTCGGTTTGATACCTGCAGATTGTTATAGCAGCTAAAGCTAATTGACCATCCTAACCTCCTACGATTCGGAAATTTGGCGGAAGATCGTTTAGCCGAAGATGGCGAATTTTACCGAAAAATCATCTTTTCGGACGAGGCTCATTTCCATCTCGGTGGTTATGTTAATAAGCAAAATTGTCTCCGTTGGACTATTATCTTTGGGGAGCGGTGAAAGATAAATGTTACGCCAGAGTTGGTTAAAAGTGTTTGACCAGTTCCTTGATTGTCTGACACGGATTTGCTTCCACTTACGCCCTTAATATGTTATTTTTTCTTCCTGATCGGTACAATTCGGAAAGATCGAAATTATCGGATTTGAACTTAGAAAACCACTTTTAACATTTACGAACGTCTGATGCGTTTAGGTAAACATCGCTCGTTACTACCCTTGTGAAACTCAAAAAGCATATAATGTCACGTATCTCTTCTGGTATTTGACTAGCCATTTCAAAATAAATTGCAAAAAAAAAAATTAAGATATAATTATTTACGAGTAAACAAGTCACTCTAACATTAAAATATCTTTGGCACTACTTTGAAGTACAAAATGAGTTAATATATGACAAACGAATATCGACATGTGTAGAAACGACATTATTTTCCGGTATCCCTAATATAATACCCTACCATACCTCGATCGTACAGCTTGTGGAAAAGGAAAATGTTTAAATCTTAGTTAAATTCACCTTGATTATTATTAGTATCCTATTATCGGTACCCTGTAGCATATGATATACATAGTTCCAAAATAAAAGTTGCAAAACATATGTAAATAATTGAATTGAAAACATGAGTGTCCAGGAATAAAAACTCGTATAGTAAAAATATTCCTCATCTATGGAAAAATGGAGAATTAATCCCAGAGATAAAAACTCAGAAATAAAAAGCCTATTTGTCTTTTTCGAACGCTTTAAGAAACCTATTTTGCATGCAAAGGTCACCACCGTCACTTTCTTATTATGGTGGCATCTCACCCGCTTAGTAGTTACAGGGTGACTTATAAATTCCAATTTTTGTACAGTATGCGCATCTCTCTTTTATTGTTATCTTCTGATCTACTCAACGCAGCGACATCCAACTTACAAAAATGTTAACCGAAAGCATTATAGAAAAATGTTTTTAATTTTTCTAAAATTCAGATTTTCATCGAATTTCACGTCATTAATACACTTATTTATTACTGTTATCGAATTGCCCATCTTATTACCTTTCCAAAAAGGTACATGTCCAAGTAGAGGAAAATCATAGATATTTATTCGTGGAAAACCTTTTCTTAATATTGCATAAAAACTGCACAAAACGTCCCCCGCCACTTTCGATGCATTCCAATAAACCTCCTTCTAACTCCATGTTTAAGGTATATTGTAGCCAGCCTCTTGCGTATTCGTCGCTACAATTCTGCTAATTAATTCCTTTCCAACTTGACTTGAGTAAACTTCATCCTTCATCTATCCCCATAAAAAAAAGTTCAATGGAGTAAGATCTGGAGATCGAACAGGCCAACAAATCGGTTCGCCTTGTCCAATCCAGCGTTCAGGAAATTTTCTTTTAGTTTTAGCAAACATTGACACTGAATTTATGCTGAAATGATGTCGCCCTTGTCCTATGTGATTTAGTATCAGGTATGAAGGCTGTGGAAGATACCCTCCTTAGTAAATTTAGATTGATCCGCTCACAGAATTCTGTTTAGAAACGCCCTGTTCTCTATGTCGCATTCCAGAATTCAAGTGCAAAACTCCAATTTTCTCTCGTTTCAGGGGCTTGCCTGACGATACTGCTTTTTTGCTGTTCAACGTCTTCAAATCTTTCAGATCACCATTCCTTGCTTTTTAAAGTTACACTTCCGATTTCTCTCAACTCGGCAAAGTTCACGAAAATACCTCTGGGGTACCCATAGATTTGGGAATCTCGTTTGGTATTCTCGGACAGCCTTTCTTTGATTTCCGTCGACTATACCATAAACGTAAATTATATTCTTCAAAAGTGAATTCGGCCATTTTCTAATTATTTCAGACGTAGTTATAGCTTGGTTTTCCAACTATGACCGATATGCTTGTTGACTGACCCTATTTTATAGCAAAAATTTCGTCAGGTATTAGTAACAGAGCGTCGGGATAGTCCTCAGTATGGCCGGCTAAGGCTAATTACCTCAATTAAATTAATTCCATTAACCTTTTTATGACTTTTCTGCCGCAATAATTAAAACTAATTACACATGCATGCTAAACAAGCAATACTGATCATTTTTAAAGACATTTTGTTGGTTTTACGACATTTGTAATTACAGAGCAATGAAACAATAAAATACCAGTCAAGATTTTCTAAGAAACAGGTGATTTTCCGTGGAAATAAGATGAGAAGCTGAATTTTAAGATAATTAAAAGCATTTTTCCACTTTCGGAAATGAGTGTGCCTATATATATATTCGATAGACTTCATTTTTTGCCACAAAGTCCAAATTAACATATAGGCTTTTTTTAGGTTCAAAATGGCGGTTCAAAGCTGTCTGTGGAAAATGTTCAAGGGGTTGTCGTGAAAATCAGCATTAGTTTTTTGGGGTTGCTTATTTTGAATCTGCCATCCATGCCACTGTCCAAATTCAAAAAATAGTGGATCCAATATGACGACCGAAATTACTCAATTTTATTGACAATTAATATCTAAGATCCTTTTGGGCTGTAGAATTCAAATATATTAAAATTCAAGATGGCAGACCCAAAATGGATAAATAAAAAGGTAATCTTTAAGGGATTGGCTGTGAAATTCAATACTAAGGGGCAGATCTGCCTTCGAATCTGTTACCACAATTTCCAAATTCCAAATGGTACATCTAATAAGCCGATCGAAATGTCTTTGCATTATGCAATTTAAATGAAAAATAATATCAAGACGATTTTGGGGCTACGGAATTCAAATTTACAATTCATAATGGGTGTGGAACATTACAATTGAAAGAGTTTTCTGTTTTTGCATCTACAAATATTACTAATAATAGCTAAAATGCATAACTGAACTTTACGAAGCCGGTTAAATCAGCTAATCTTATATGAAATGAAAATTTAAACTAAGTAGAATGTATTCAAAGATTTGAGCAGATTATTTAAAATGATACCTCAGTTAACTTGAAAATGAAAAGAGGTAAGAAACAACCCCTGGAAATGAAAATACTCTTAAACTTTAATAGTCGTTCTTATTTAAAAAAAAAAATCTTTATTTTCAAGTAAAAAACCGACACAAAGTCCAATTTTTCAAACTTGTATAGTAAAGAGATAACTTAAAACTTTTTCGAAAAATCGTTAAATTTAAATAAAGATGTATTAATTGAGAGATTCTATCTTTGAAGAATATTCTTCCAATAAATTGAATTTTTATTTAAGAATCCCTTAAGGGATTCTTCTGGATCAACAATTTAATTTTAAGATTTTTCCGTTTTATTAATGCTTAATGCCTCCAGGTTAATAGTTACAAAAGTTTGTTTAATATTCCGCTCCTCTCCAAAGTTATATGTATAAGTTATAAGAGTAACGCGTAAGGAAAGTTCGCAAAATGCGTTAAAAAA
Source organism: Philonicus albiceps (assembly GCA_963969385.1). Taxonomy (NCBI): domain Eukaryota; kingdom Metazoa; phylum Arthropoda; class Insecta; order Diptera; family Asilidae; genus Philonicus; species Philonicus albiceps. The sequence goes on from OZ017772.1 coordinate 60,839,546, forward strand.
TAAAATATTTAGGAAACTGATATCTTCGTGGATCTAAAGAAGCCGGAAGTTCGCTTTAGGGGTAAATAAGGTAAAAATTATCACCTACCTTTTGTGCCCTAACAATCTTCGTCTTCGTCGTTAAAGGACAATTTGATTTTCAGGTCCTTCACCGTCTTCTTGGATTTCTTGTTTTCCTTCTTGGATGATCCGTGAGCACTTGATTCATCAACCGATTTCGTTTTGGCTTTGAAAATAATTCTCTTGCTGAGATCAGCGGGTTTTTCCTGTTCCTCTGCAAGTAAAACGGAAAAATTGCAAAGATTAGCTGAGTTTCTTAACAGTAGCGGAAAATTGGGTCGACGGTCTTTTTTTAAGGGACTCAATGGGACTTTTGGCTGCCAACTATTACTAGTTTTGGTTAAAAACTTTTGGCGCCAATTTCAAACAAAGGGCGGTTACTAATATCCGAGAATGTCCCCGTCCGTTGGACCGAATCATTTATGTTTTCCTCCTCCGTCGGGTCGGTGCTTTACGGCCGGATCTCTTTTGGTTCCTCCTTTCTTCTCGCCTGTGCCCCACACACTAGCCGTTCTTCTTCTTCTTCTCCTCTGTCATTCTCGAGAATGTTTTTATCGTCAGTTACTTTTCTCCCGCGTTTGCGTACAACGTTATACGTGCGTTCGTGAAAATTTACTTACAGCGAAGCATACTGACGACTGCCAGGGAACGCTATTTGGGGCACCAGAGCCTCCGTCGAACGGGTGACGAAAAAAAAAAAAAAACAAAATATATAGCAATAATAACACAATTTAAATGCGCGAAATTCGACTAGATCCCGAACCGAAAATTCTGCTGCAACGGTTTGGGTGCCACTTAGATGGAAGCAAATTAAACGGGCGATTTTTGCACGGGGGGGATCGGGCCGACGATGTTCTGCCCTCGAACCGAAATGACAAATGAAGTTGCAGAGTCGCCCCACAAGTGACAGGCAGCAGGCACACTCTCGGACTTTTTTTTTTTTTTTTATTTTCGATTGCAACTCGATTCGAATTGCCGGCAAATCCCCCGAAACGCACAACTAACACAATTTTGGGAAGTCGCGGTCCACGGAAATTGTCACAGGAGCGGTCCGGGAGCACATGGCGGCGGCGGCGGAACGGCGCACGGGAACCACGGCAGAGATAACCTAGCCGCGAGCGACGGGGGAAAGGAGGGAAAATTTCGTTGTTCGGCCTGCCTGCACCTACCTTTCTCGATCCTCTTCTTCTCTGCGTCTGCCTCTTCCGCCGTTAGGTCGCCAGCTTTTAACACGACGACTTGGGGTTTCTCGTCCTCCGTTGCCTCCCCGCAGCCCTCCTCCTCTTCGCTGTCGCTGTAGTAATTTTCTAACTTTTGGCGCTAAACGCGGAGGATACAAATTTATTTTTCATTGATGGACACATTTATTTCTTTGACTTAATTCAAAATTACCTTTGTCGCAACGGTTGGACCTTCCTTATATCCGATTTCTTCCTTAAGCCTTCGCAAAAAGCTGGGATCTTGAGGTTTTATGAACGCGACATTCCTTTTCGACATTTTGAAGGAAAACACGTAATTCCCACTATTTTCTGGGTTTTTTTAAAGCATTTTTGCACGGCACTTATTTTGCACTTGTTGTTTTATCCAAATAGCTGCGTCAATCTCTCGTTATTTCAACAAAATTCACAAAATTCCCAAAAACTTAATCTTATCAAAAGCGAAGCAGAGCGGAGTTTAAAGAACTTCTGCTTGATGGCTAAATTAGGCACAAATAGCCTTTGTGTATTTGCAAAATAATATTTCCTCAACTGGAGAACTTGGAAGACGTTAATCGCGATTTTAAGCAGGCGAAGACGAACGTAAAATTGGTAAATCGGAAGTTTTACGGCAGGGGACGGGAAGAGGAAACTGAGTAAACACGATTACGTCCGAACAACGCCCGGCAATTGCCGAATAGCTGTAAACATGCCACAAAACATATGATTTTGATAGCACTTGCGAGAGCGTTCAGAATTTCGTAAATTTGAACAAAAAAATGTTCGGCATATTACTGCTTTTCGTTAAATTTAATTCATATTGAGATATTTTAATAATGAAGTGTGTTTTATGAAAATATGATTCCTTACGTCTCGTGTGAATCTATGTAAATCTTCTATCCTCCTTATTTCTTCTGGAAGTTTATTGTAGATACACTGGAATAAATCCTGTACGACTCCGTTCCGTTCATGCTTTCCCCAATCTTAAAAATCCTTTTGTTCTCGTGTTATAGATTGGCATTTCGTTGTTTCTTGTAAGCGCGCTATTGTTTTTTATCTTTATTACTTTCTATGTATAAATTATCCCATGGCAGATGATACAGAACTTTAAAAACATGAACAATCATTAATTAAATGATAAAAATAATGATCTTTTACAACAATTCTTTCAAGAGCCATTCTACAAGTAGCATCACTGAACTATAAATAGAATTTGCACATTCAACAAAAAGAACTCTTCCTAAAGTCGAAATTTCGATGGTTTTCGAATTTTTGAACTGTCATACAGCCATCTTAAATTCTGTGAGTTTTAAGAAGGTTTTGCGAGCTAAATTTTTACTGAAAGGAAGAGTTATTTCTAAAACTGCTTTGAAATTATTAATTCATACTGTTAACGTGCATTGAGTTACGCTAAAAATGACAGCTGATATAAAGGCGTTCTTCCATGAGTGGTGCACCAAAAACAAAGTTGATCCGAAGTTTGATGTCAGGCCGACAGGTAAAATTGCGTTTTATTAGAAATGGATTAAAATGGTAATAAAAATAGGTCCAAAGCATCGACAACGTTTCCTGTGTGAAGTTCGTGTCAGCTCCTTCCCCTACGTTGGTGCTGGAAACTCAACAAATAAGAAGGATGCTGAAAAGAATGCTGCTAGGGATTTTGTCAACTTTCTGGTACGAACCGGGAAAATAAATCCGGTAGAAATAGCATGTGATGGTATCGCTGCGGCACCGCTAGGCGATTCTGGACCGACTAGCAGAGGTGATCCATTAGGAGATCGACCGAATGTCTTCAGAGAGGGCATGGGCCCCCAGGATCTCGGGCAGGCCTACCGTCCAATGAATCGGGATGGAGACGCCGACAACCGCTTTGATTTCATTAACCGAGCCCAACAACAGCTCGAAATGAAGGATGCCGAATCGCTTGATGTGAATGCAACTATTCATGGAAATTGGACTATTGAAAACGCGAAAGCGAAACTCCATCAGTTCATGCAGATGAACAAAATTAACACCGACTACAAATACACCCCCGTTGGTCCGGATCACGCCAGGTAATTCCGCCCGTTCGTGTTTGTTTCCATTTGCGCGACGCTAGTCCCAGACAGCTAACTCTTCAGATTTGTGGTCGAAAATCTGAAGTGATAGCGACTGATGTAGAACAACTAGAAGGCCACGGTTTGCTGCAAAGAACATGAGTTGTAGAAGTGTCGGGTGAGTTTCATGCAAGAAGCGCCAATGGTTCTCACACGATCATAAGACAGGCTTCTACGATCTCCCAAATATGTTTAAATCTTGTGACCAATTACTACAACAAGCATTTTCGCTTTTTTAGAAATTTTACGGATTTGTTTGAATGGGAGATCTTTTGCAGTAAATCGTGGTCTTACTTTGAATGGTAGAACGGTAAGTAAACTTTTTGTTTGCTTTTTATTATTTTACTTTTGTGAATAAGTTTAAAAAAATTTATTAAGGAATTAACTTAACTTATAAATATTTATAACTAAGAAATAAATAACAAGGAATCAGATAGTTCATAAAAGCCACAACTAGTGGCCAGGTTAGTCGCCGACGCTAGAATAATTGCTCTAAACGTAAACCAATTTGAGCTACTTGCTGCAATAACATAGGCCCACAAGTCGAGGATTTTAAAATTTTACTTCAGTTCTTCAGAGATAGAAAGAAAAAATTAAAATTAGTATTAAAGTCTTCTCTCATCCTATTTGGGCTAATCCACTGTATAATTTTGATATATGGAACTAAATTTAGGCAAATCGTATCCAATTTCTGTAGTAATTTAGGCATTTTATTATTATTTAATATTTTTTCTGTTGTTCTCGACATAGCGATTTTTATTAAATTCCGATATTGTTTTCTTTTTCTATGCTTTTGTGAACTATTTGAAACGTATTACTTACATTCTTGGATTATTCAAGAAATCTTGTTTACATTTTTCCTAATCCGCAGGAGTTTCATGGCCGAAATGACGATCTTTGTCCGTGATCTGAAGCGTTCAATAAGAGCTAGGGAGACAGGATCAAATAAGCAATCCGCGAGCAAGTCATGTGCTCTCTCTCTTGTACGACAATTATATCACTTGGGAGTTATTGAGGCTTTCTCTGGATCTTTGAAGAAAAGGAAGGAGGACGATGATATGAAACCATATCCTGTAAGAATTGATCCAGAAATTATGTGTCGCGTTGAAGAGGTTATACGGAGTCTAAATCTACCGGTGATAACCAGGCCTCCAATTAAAATGGACCCAGAAAATAACTCGTATAGCATATTGGTATCTATAAAGAATGTTATGTTTTTGATTTCGATATAACGTTGAAAATTCTATTTAGGCAAATACTGGACCTGAAGTGCGACGTAATCCACAAAATAGACAGGATCAAGGGTCTGTGATCCCCTGGGCTCCGCCACAACCCAATTGGAATGCTTGGAACGCATGTAACATTGATGAGGGTTACTTGTCGACTGCAAGTCTTGATCGACTTTGTGAAGATCTCGACGAGGCTGCTCGTGATAAAAAGATTAACGACAAAGTTTATCAGGTATGTATGTAACATGATTGCAAAAAGGTTTAGTCGAATTTATATATTAGTTAAATATGAATAAGAGTACAAAAACCGAGATGCAAACACTGAAAAATAAATTTGAAAATATAATTGAATAAAAACCGCCATCTGTATTTGTTAAAGTTAAATTCTATCTTTTAGATTAGATTTAAACTTTCAGTAGGCGCACTATTTTAACTAACTTATAGCTCGTCATTTAAATTTTAGGATTTATATATATTATAGAATATTATATACGAACTTTTAAATATGCATATTAACCCACTAATAAAAATATTTAATGCGCTTATTCATTCTTTAATATTGTAGGAGTTTGTAACTTTCCGCGAGACCTTGCCGGTGGCTGCGATGAGGAATCAAATCATGGCAGCAATTAATGATTCCCCTGTAGTCATCATTCGCGGCAACACAGGCTGCGGTAAAACTACTCAAATAGCGCAGTACATCCTCGAGGATTATATCAACTCTGGCCAGGGGGCCTATTGCAATATTTACGTGACTCAGCCGCGACGAATTAGTGCTGTTTCAGTAGCTGAGCGTATCGCCAACGAAAGAAACGAAGCTTTAGGGGAATCAGTTGGATACTCTGTTCGGTTTGAATCAGCCATTCCACGTCCTTATGGAGCTATTTTATTCTGTACGATAGGGGTGCTATTGAGAAAGCTGGAAAACGGCTTAAGGGGAATTTCGCATATAATAGTAGATGAAATTCATGAACGTGACGTCAACAGTGATTTCCTGTTGGTTGTTCTGCGCGATATGGTTCACACCTACCCTGAGTTGCGAGTTATTCTTATGTCTGCAACAATTGATACAACACTTTTCTCTGAATATTTCGGAGGATGCCCAGTAATTGAGATTCCTGGAAGGGCTTACCCTGTAGAGCAGTACTTTTTGGAAGATTGCATTGAAATGACAAAGTTCATTCCAACAGCTGAAAGTCGAAAACGTAAGAAAGACGACGAAAAGGAGGAAGAAGGGACGACTGTTGAAGGAGGTGACGAAAATATGAATAAATTTATTGATGCAAAATACTCGGCCCAAACAAAGGCAACGATGGCGCAATTGTCCGAGTCGGAGTGCAATTTTGAATTAATTGAGGCACTGTTGATGCAGATAAAGGACAAAAACATCCCTGGAGCTGTTTTAATTTTCCTTCCCGGATGGAATCTCATTTTCGCCCTTATGAAATTTTTGCAAAATAGCCGATGTTTTGGAGGACCTGACTACAGAATTTTGCCATGTCACTCTCAGATTCCAAGGGAAGATCAGAGGAAAGTTTTCGAGCCTGTTCCACAAGGTGTAACTAAGGTATGTACGAAGTGTTTAAGCACTTGGAATATTTATAAAATAAATTGCTACTACTGTAGGTAATCAGAAAGATGCATTTTCAAATTCAAATAAAAATACTTTTAAAATTAAACAATATGTTGTGTTACAATTTCTTGTAAAATAACTATATTACCATTCTATTTTTTTGTTTTTAGATTATTTTGTCGACAAACATTGCAGAAACTTCGATCACAATCGACGACATCGTCTTCGTCATTGATGTGTGTAAAGCCCGGATGAAGATGTTCACCTCCCATAATAATCTCACAAGTTATGCGACCGTCTGGGCGAGCAGGACAAATTTGGAGCAACGTAAGAAATATATTTTTAAGCATGTTCTTAAACTACATACAAAAATTCCTACAGGCAAAGGTCGAGCTGGCCGTGTTCGCCCGGGATATTGTTTCACATTATGTTCAAGAGCACGATTCCAAAAACTTGAGGAAAATATGACTCCTGAAATGTTTCGGACTCCACTTCATGAATTGGCCCTCAGTATTAAGTTGCTTCGATTGGGATCGATTCATCAGTTCTTGTCGAAAGCAATTGAGCCCCCACCGCTCGATGCTGTAATTGAGGCTGAAGTCCTTTTGCGGGACATGAAATGTTTAGACGAGAACGATGAGCTAACTCCACTTGGAAGAATTTTAGCTCGACTCCCAATTGAACCTCGTTTAGGAAAAATGATGATTCTCGGCACTGTATTTGGTGTTGGGGATCCGCTGGCTGCGCTGTCAGCGTATTCGAGTACATTTTCGGAAATATTCTCCCTAGATATTGGACAGAGACGTTTAGCGAATCATCAAAAAGCCCTCGGAGGCAAAAGATGCTCAGATCATGTGGCTCTGCTCGTAGCCTTCCAAATGTGGGATAGAGCCAGGACTAAGGGAGAGGACGAGGAAATTCGCTTCTGCGAATGGAAGGGACTTCAACTTCCAACGATGAGAGTTCTCTGCGATGCAAAGCGGCAACTGTTGGATTTACTGCAACAAGCAGGATTCCCCGAGGAATCAATGCTTCCGATGCAAATCGATGCGAATAATGATGACCCTCAGCTTGATGTGGTAATAAGTCTGCTGTGCCTGGGCATGTACCCGAATGTTTGCGTCCACAAAGAGAAGCGCAAAGTATTAACTACCGAATCAAAGGCTGCTCTAATTCATAAGACATCAGTGAATTGCAGCAACTTGCAAGTTACTTTCACCTATCCTTTCTTTGTTTTTGGCGAGAAAATTCGAACTAGAGCAGTTTCTTGCAAACAGATGACCATGGTGGCACCAATTCATCTAATGCTTTTCGGTTGCCGCAAGATTGATCTAGTCAATGATCAGATCGTCCGTCTTGACAACTGGTTAAATTTGGACATGAATCCGCAAGATGCGGCCTTACTTGCCGCTCTGCGACCCGCTATAGAAGATCTTGTGACGAAAGCCAGCGAGATGCCGGATGAAATTCTTCAATTCGATGAATCCTATCAAAAATTGATTTCGGTTGTAAAGGATCTGTGCGAGATGACTGCTGGTGATTACGAACTGAAAAGAGAAATGGGTATCAGCCCTATGCAGCAGAGGAATAGTGGAACACCTGGAGGGCGCGGTGGTGGAAAGTTCTTTAGAGGGAACAATTACGGAGGCTTTGGTGGAAGTAGCAGCAGTGGTGGTTTTGGGGGTGGATACAGACAAGGGGGAGGGGGAAGTAATTGGAATTATGGAAACAATAGGAGGGGTGGTGGAGGATTCCGCCGTTTCTAATTTAATAACAAATTTAACTTTAAGATTAGTAGATTTTTAATGGGGGTAACAATTATTCCCTCAAAGGTATTATTTGTTCTTATTTATCCCCTACTGATACTTCAATTCCAAAAATATTAGACTTAAATAAAATGACTATTGCTGTAAATTATCGAGTTTTAGTGGGTTTCAGTGGTCGCTCTGTTAACTATCTTCACAATTCAACAAAATAGTGTCCATTTTTTTTTTTAAAACAAAAGCAGATTATTCAACGGTCTTTGTCTTTTTAAAGTTTGATTTCTAGTAGCTGCGTGGCTGTAAAATAATGAAAAATCCTTAAAAAAGCGAGTTTTGTAAATGTTTTCTTTTACATTTGTCTGTTGGAATTAAAACGCTATTTAACACCAAAAAATTAGGTCTAATTTTAGCAGCGGCGATAGTTTGTCAGGTTTTTTGAATTTGCCTATTTTAAAGCCAAAATACTTGTCTTGGAAGTGATATTTATGAATTTAGTTTTTTTAAGCATACATTTTTAGTAGATGATTACAAAGTAGTAAGAAGTAAAAAAAAGGCGATATTTAAAGCCGAAAACTTGGTCTTGAATTTTCAATTTATCATTTAATAAAAATTATGAAATTTCATGTTTTTCGTAAGGAACGGAATTCAACGGAGTTATTATTGTTGGTTTTATTTAAAAAAAAAAAAGCCATTGAAACTCGAAAGCGTAAAACATCGTCGAAAGCTTTCACCTACGATGTTCCATCTTCGAATAGTTCGAAATTTGAAGTCATCAGAAGCGTCGAAAGTCGCAGATCTGCGGATGAGGCGAACGGGAACTGGTTTCCAGCTGACACTTGGAGAGCTTTTTCCTGTAATTTCGCTCAGTGTTCGTTTGAAAGTCGCCTTCATCGGAACAGGTTGGGTCGGGCTCCCGTCTACGTTTGCTCGGTGTGATAAAATAATCTTTTATTATTTTTTTTTTTTTTTGAAAACTTGTTGTTTGTGCGGTTGCATTTTCCGTTTCCCCGACCGCCAGCGGTCATTGTTTTAAGGGTGCCGTGCACGAGGAATGAGAAGTGCGCGAATTTCCTTGAAAATCTCCCTGAAGAATTATTCGGTCGAAATTTGAGTCTGAGCAGAAAAGTGGCCGGTGATCGGTGCGAAAAAGGTTTCCAGTGAAGAAGGGAAAAGGGTTCGTTTGCTACAGCGCGGGCCTGGTTGCTGTGCCTTTATTTTTCCGAATTCAAAACAAAATCGGTTTCTTGTGAGCAGAAACGGAAACTTGCCTCTGGTTCCTCGGTGGGTTCTTTGCCGTAGTGCCTCCTTGGGGCCGTGTGTTGGTGGAGTCCGACATAAGGAAAAAGGAGAAAAAGTCCCCCACACACTGGGGGCGAGCGAAATTTGGGTTAGCGAAAAAGAGAGGAGGGCGCTGGGGAACAGCTGTATCGATTTTGTTGTGGTTCAGTTGTTCCTCCTCCGTTGCGCCTGGTGCGAGTTTTGATTTATTGAAATTCGCCCTCCGCGACTCGAGGGCTCCTCCACCGTGCCCTTCATCGTCATGGATACGATCTGCTGCTGCTGGTAGACACTCACCTCTCAGGTGTGCTGCGGAGGACACTCACCAGTGCCGGTGCCACCGCCACCGCCACCAGCCAACACTACCTCCAGCTCCGGCAAATACGGTTACGTGCGTTCCGCCGCCCGCGGCCCTTACCCAAAAGCAGGAGAACGCCAAAACAAAATAAAATCGGCCCGCAAGTGGGCCCCACTGCTCCAGCTACGAGACGCGAATGCTAAGTGATGTCAGAAGAAACCACGAAGAGCTCCATTGGTACAGGTGAGTGCAGAATTTACGAGTTTTTGCTTCTTAATATTTTCTCAACGGTGGAGCGGTCGCCGCTTGGTGCGTTAAATCCAAGAAGTTCCTTTGCCCCTGCCTACCTCCTCTGCGGCAGTGTCAAGGTAAAATGACCTTCGGTTCAGTTTTATTACGGGTGAACATACGTGCCCCCCGGCTTGAGAAGAAGCCCTCAGGGGGCTCCTCGCATCGCTTATCTCAAGTCTGCAGAGTACTCAATTTTCCCACACTGATCGGTTCCAACTAGCTGCCGTTTAAAGAAACTTGTTTCCGGCGATCGTTTCGACGAAAAGGTACCCCAGCCGTTTTTCCGGCTCGCAAGCTGCCTAGTGCTAGTTCTCTGCCAGGCGCTGCGCTTTTCACGACTCATTTCTTCTTGGACCGCTGCCACTGCGATGTGGTAATAAACAATCTACGGATAAATTCACAAAGTGTGTCATCGGACTTATTTCGAGAGTTACTGTTGCCCCATTGCCCCGAGGACGGAGGCTCCCTATAAATTCCTCCCGAGGAAGACACCAGCCTGGCCCCGGAATTATGTAAGAATGCGAACAGAGCCGGCTGCTAACCTTTTGGGTCATCCGCCCACAAATTTATCGTTCCATTGGCCAGGGAATTCTTTTTATTGATTTGACCGACGCTCCGTGTGCACTTCTCTGTCCTAATTTATGCAGTCCACGGGCGCTGACTGAATTTTAAGAAGCGCCACCCGAAATCAACTGTCGGGGGATATTAGGGCTAGCTTTGATTTCTATTTCTCTTAGCATTCAAACGGCGACCGTCCCCAGGTAGCAGTGCACGCCTAGGCCCCATGTCACCTAATCAGGATTTAAGACACCTTGTCCACCTTACTGGAAACGAATGTCTCAATACGTGTGTTTTTTTTTTTTTTTTAAAGACAAGGTTTAGATCTGGATGTAGAAATAGAAGTGTTTCTAGAACTAATTGAAGAATTAGTGTATAAGTATCATATTTTCAATAAAAATTTATTATTTCGAAGAGTTCTATTCATTTACAATAAAATAAACCCTCCCAAGGGAATTTATAATAATAATAGACTTATGTCGCACATCTCAGCATATTGCTGGAAACATTCACCTAATTCTAGACTGTCTAGGCATGGAATTTAGGCTCTGTGGATCCATTTTTCGTAACTTATAGCCTAAATAATTATAATGTATTAAGTATTACAAATATAATGTTATAAGAGGTCAAACATATTTAAGTAATATTATGAATTTTCCCTTTTTTAATTTTATTACTTCTTAATTTTCCGACTTAACAAAAATTTTAATAAGTCTTTTAAATTCTAGAATAGCCCGAGCATTTCTTAATTCTTCTGGCAGAATATCATAATAATTAACTGAAGAATAAATTGGATCACTTTTCAATCGATTGGTCCTTGGTGCAGGTAAATTATAACATTCCATCATTGCTCCTCTTGTATTATATCCGTGAATCTGTGTACTTAATACTTAGTAAATAGACGATTTTGTATATCCTTTTGTGATGTTATAGATGGCTTTAGCTCTGTATTAATTGCTTCAGGTTAAATATGCCTGGATTAGTAATAGTAAGTAATAGAATAGCATCATGCCTTTATTCAAAACTGAATTCTGTCTACTCATAAAATTAAATTTAGGCTAAGGATCATAAGATCGATTAAAATGTTTAAATGTTACTAGGTGTACGCGATATAAAATGTATAATAATAATAAAATACGCGATCACTTACATATTTTAGATGATATTTTAAATATTTTAGTTGGAGATTCATCAGTTTTAAGATAAACACCAGGAGCATAGGTTTTTAATCTAACCTTATGTAGAATAGAAAAGGATACCGGAACAAAGTGATCATGAACTTGAAGGAAATCACATTCAGATTAATGAATTAAAATACTGAAAATACGTTATATATTTTTATATATAGTTTCGTTCAGGATTTGTAAATTTTGTAAATCATAACATGCATTTTGGAATCGTTATAAAGGATGAAGGATAAGCTATGGATCTCCGCATTTTCATGGATGGTCCTCCTTGCCTAAGTTAATCCTAATTACTAAATATAAATTGGTACTTTTTGTATGTTTTTTTGGTTATGCAAAAGTTTAGATTTATTTTATGAAGTTCGGGTATAGCTATAAAAAATAATACATTTCTAATTAATCGTGTACTATCGAAGGAGATTAACTTACTACGCAAGAAAAATTTAACAAAAGGAAATCTGGCTGAAAAGAAAAGTATTTTTTTTTTTTTTTTTAGAAATTGAAGACGAAACAGTAAACACTGATTGCACGTGACAAAAATAGCCGTCGACGTCATTAATGTGCCCTCCCTGCGACCGACGATGCCAGAGAAAGAACTTTAAAAAAAATTTGAAGGATTTTCTCAGAAATTTGCTGAGCATCCTTCTGGCCAAGGAGTTGCAGAACTCGCGAAAATCGATAGTGTCCACCGGGCGGCGGCGGCGGTGGTGGTGGTCCTCCAGGTGCCCAAGCCCCAAACCCACCATTGCGGTAGCGGGAATCAGCTCTCCCTGGTTTATTCCGCGTCCCATGCAGCACAATGGGACGACGCACCGCGAGCGGCTGGAGGAGCATAGCGGAAACATGGTGGCCGAAGTAAACAACAAAAAAATCGGAGCCGAATCGAATCGAAAAACTCGATTTGATGATATATGCTGAAAATCGGTCCGAGGAATGCTCTGGAACTGGAGTCCCCTCCCCCAAAAAAGTTCGTCCTCGGACTGCGTCGGGCCGGGGTGGTGTACAGCTGTGCGCCACCCACACCGAGAAAGCGGCGTGTTCGACAAAAGCTCCTCGGCGTTTCGCCTTGTCCTGGCGAGGGAACCCATATGTGTGCTGCCGGGCTGCTCATAGTGGTGGTCGAGCGGAGCTTGATATCCTTGGAGGGGACGTCCTTGATCCAGTTTTCTCAAGAGATACGTCAAAATGTGTTTTCTCGCTCGTTGTTTGGGGCGCGCTGCACAGGAATTATCGCCGCCATTAGGGGCCCGCTCCTTTGCATCTGAAGTGGTGCTCCCGCGCTCCCGGCCCCCATCCTGGTGGCAGGCTTAATTGACGCGATACGTGGCACGCTCTGCTCTAATCAATTTATTATGATTCGCGAGCGAGTGTGTTTTCAGGTTAGGCCAGAGAATCCGGGCGAAGCGCCAGATTGAACGCGACGAGATAGCGACAAACAATGGTTCTGTGTCGCCCGAGAGATTGCGATGCGATGCAATTTCCCAGATGCAAAGACACCTCGGGAAAGTTTTTAATTTATGCTCGGAGTCCCCAGAGGAGAATGGAATCATCTTGGGAATCGCGAATGTTCCCGATTCCGATTTGACTTTATTTAGCGCTGTTTTTTTTTTTTTAAGATTAAAATGTGTCGCGGATACAAAGGTACAAAAGCTGCATCGTCCGACTCGCTGAACTTCCGTTCCGAAGCTGTGGTGATGAGAAATCTTAATTTAAATTGTAAACAGCTGCTATCTCTTGGGGGTAAGTGGGTTAATAAAACAAGAAAATCGTGATAATACCAGCGATAGTCCCGTCGTCGAGGTGAGAATTGGCCGGCAAATATTTTCGTTCGGCTCAAATTATTTGGTTCATTGAAGAAATTAACTATGCCACACATCGGCTTTTTACTCTTCTGGCACAGGTATCTCTAAGAAGCCTAGGCAAGGTTCTTAACACACTCTCGTCTTAGCGCTTTATGTTATTTCCCTTAAAGATCGTTTCGAGTTTTGAAGAAAATAATTTTGGATGATACTTCTGCAATAAAACCCTTAAAAGGGTTCATTAAAATAAATCACGTGATGATGATACCCATGATACCCTTCATGTGTGAAATTTCACTCCATTATATGCTTATATGTCTTTTAACTAGACATTTTAATGCAAGTTAAATACGTTAATATCATTTTTAAATTTTAAATTTCACGATAACGTGATTTTTATAGTAACCTCATAAATGCTCATGAATCACTATTAAAAATCATTAGGTTTTTTTTTAAAAAAAGATCAACGTGCCTGATGTGAAATGGGTAAGAAACCCATGATAACCCTTAAGAGGTTAAAATAAGCTGTACCAAACCATTGCTAATGACGCTTACAAGGTTATAGGTTAAAATTTCATATTCGTTTTTGAGATTGCTGATTATAAATGTTAGATTTTTTCATAGTTTTGAAAGTCTAATGTATACGAGGTCTGTTCAAAAAGTATCGCGAAGTTTTAATATCCGCTGCGTATATTCGATTTTCGATTTTTTTTTTTTTTGGCGTTATGTTGGTACTCATGTCTCTCACTTATGCTGATAAGCCCGGCTATTTTGAATGTGCAGTTAATTTTTAACAGCTATTTGGCCTATTTCAAAAAATGGCTCAAAGAATCTGTATCAAATTTTGGTTTCCACGTCATAATCATAAACCCATGATTCGTCATTTACACGTCCTTAGAAACCCAAGCAGCCCTTCTTCAATCGCTGTATGCCCGCTTATCATTTTTACTAAGATATAAATCAACTTATATTGAAATCGGCATTTGGAATTCAAAAATATACAATCCGACACCAAATTCGTAGTCAGTGATCCTAAAAACCTTTTTACATATGTTAATATAAAAAATATTTCGATTAATAGAGAAATATATGCCGCAAAGGGGTAGCACTACTTTAAATTAATGTGTAATGTGTACTTAGTTATCATGTCTCAAAAAAAATTGAGCTGTTATTTACTTCATTTCGAAATGATTTATTTCATTTAATTGGAACATTATCAACACAAAGCTGATAACATTTATTTGATTTTGGCGAAATTAGTTTGTTGTCTGCTATTGCAAAAAATAATTGAGTTTTTACTTGCAGTTTCCCTATTAGTTACATTTAACGATGCAAGTCCAATCGACCCCAGCTGGAAATTGCGCGCCGCATCATGCATAATCCGAAAAATAGGGTGCAGTTTTATGTCCCATGAAATCCGACGTCTTCGTCATAAGAGCAATTAAAGCAGCATGTCTCGGTGATGAAAGGGATCGCGGCCTGGGAGCGCGAATGCAATTCAATCTTGGGTAATGAGAGCATAAGGGCAAAAAGCAGACGTTTCGCGATTCGCCGGGCTCTTCTTTTTTTTCTGTCTTCCGCGGCCCGGGCGCCTTGCAATGATTGCTCAGCGGAGTCTCAAATTGAGGAGCAACAAAAGTCCCGCACCGTCATATTCCATCAAGGCCAATTAATATGCATAGAAAAGATGTGTCCTATTTTTGTCTCATGCTTTGCAATCGTTTACAAGTCAGGCAACTGGCCGTCGCTGATGCAGCCACATGAAGAAAGCTGCGCACCGCTCGCTGCCGTCCGTGATCGCGAATAAGTTGACTGGAAATTATAATTTTTTTTTAAAAAAATTATTTCTTCAACTTGTTCGCGTTTTTTTTTTTGCGCTTCGTTAATGCGGCTAGCGAATTATTAGTGATTTTGGGGTAACCTCTGTAATTACCGCAGCGTGCTCCACCGCCGGTGCGTAATTGAACGCGCAACACACTAAGCCGTATCTTGGGAAATAAATTTTCAGTATTAACGGTCTTTTATTTTTCCATTTCTTAAGATTATAATTGCATGGGATGCCGTATTCATTAAAATATTCGATTTTGAACTTGTGCCCCGATTTATAGGATTCCGAAATTCCCTGAAGCGGAGAAAATAATGCCTGGCTGTTCAAATATTGCAATTTTTTTTTCTAAAATATCTGTAGAGGAGATATACCCAATTTAAACCTAAAGAATGTTTTAATAAATCTTTTGTGCTTAACATTCTGTTTTATTTATTTCAAACACACTCTATGAAGAAATTTTGCTACATAACTTTTTTTGGGGTTTCGAAATCGGCACCCAATTTTTTACAATTAAGGTACGGCGTCTTCAGACTTCATTGATCATCTTAGATAAATTTGCCACCTATAATTTATTAAGGGCCACTTATTATTGTTTTTATTGCCACTACAAATGTCGCTCAACACAATAAATTATATTTGGACCCAAATTTTCACCTTGTTCTGCCAAATTTTTATATCAAAGCAATTTCAATAGAAATTTCTTTCCAAAAAAATATGTTATTTAACAGCCTGAGTTACGAAAAAAATGCACTCACAATTCTTAAGGAAATTTTTAATGTCCATCACGTATTTTCAATGCAGGGTCCAAAAATAATCATATCTGAAGTTTGGTGCCCAATGTCTCGGTTGTTTATGGTCCGGTTGAATTTATGGAGAAATCAGTGAAAAATCTGAAATCTTGGTTTTTCCACTAATTCTCATTTATTGCCCTGGGAAGGAGTTATAAGGATTTTAGTAGAACAAATTGCACGGCATTGTGTACGGCAACCTAAAGTCACTCACATTTCTTAGGTTTAAGTTTAAGATGCATTAAAAAGAGGATAACACCCAAATTGAGAGGGATCATTTCCCTGATGATAGGTGGCAAACTTTCCTTTCGATTTTCTTTAGTTTCCGAGAAAACGTAGAGTGCGACATTCAAAGCCAGACTATTTTTAAATGTCGTTCTCGTTCATTTTCTATTTCAGAATAATGTTCTGAGCATAGTGGGTAACATTGCGTGATACAACATGATGAGATGTTAAACAATCTCTTAGGGTTTTCTGAAATAGCCAACACGTCCTCGCGCTGCCACCTTCATGCCTTCTTTGTTCCTCATTTCTAGCAGACACGCAACATAAATGTTGGCGCATCGCAGTACCTCTCATAATATCAGTCCTGAACTGCCTCTAAGATGTTCCGTGACAAAATTTACGAGAAAAGCGGAAATGTGCGAGCATTAAATTTTCCACATGGCCGCCATCTGCAGCTTATGTGGCTCGAAGGTGTGCTTGCAAATTAATGAATTGCAGATGTTTGATTTGTTGTATGTTTTCCACTCGTCGAGGTGAAGGTGATGTTCGAGACGCACGGCCCAAATCAATTTACGGCCTCGAACAAAATGCTCTTCAGTGTGCTGCAGACACTCTTTGACGAAAGCCTTTTGTTGCCCTCAAAATAAAATTTCTGCTATGGGAAAATGAATCAATTTTTGCGCAGCGCAATACTCGTCTTCGCTTCGCAAATAAAAAATTCAATTTTTTGGATTTACGTGGCACGGCACAAATCCACAGGTTTTTAACCGATTCTACACAACTTGGAGTTACGTTTGTACTCGAGTCATGTTAACTTAATTTAATGAAATTTGAGTTATATTTTCACATATTTCCGTCCAAATTAATTAAAAATAATAAAAAGATAATATTTTCCACGAAACAGAATAAGTTTATTTGATCCATTATACCGGTCTAAAGACATGTGGTGTTATTGGACTCGTTTTAATAGTTTTCAAGTTGTAAATTTCGAAATGGCAGAGGTTAACTGAACAAAAACATATTGCGATTAAAACTAAACCTTATCATGATGGGTACCAAATTAAAGGGATTTCAAAAATACTACTGGTCACATACTTTGCTTATCAAAATTAGCGCTTTAACAAATTATTTCGCCTGAAACTGCTATTTCATGTTAATTTAAGTCTTTTCCAATAATTTGGTATTCAAGTCTACAGATAAAGAAAATAGAACAACTCTTACCAATTTTTACCAAATTAAAAACATTAAAATTCATCCGGATGAGTAATTTTTGGCGGAGAAAATTAGAAAGATGTTGCCTCGGGTTTTCCTTTTTTAAAGTAATTTTAAAAATATTTTGTTTAAGAATTCAGCAATTATAAAGAAAATTTACGAAACATTCATCAGAACATCTTCTGGAACGAGAGTGCACGAAACAACGTCTGAATTTCCAAAAAATCATAGTCTTCGCCCAACTCATACATTGGATAGATCCCAGAGTTGCTAAGCACACGCTAAAGACTAGTCTACAATGAGTCGCTACTTCAAGCAATAACTCTTCTGACAAAATTGTAAGCTTCCCCATAACTTCTCAGACATTGTCTAACCCTCGAAACTTTTTTCCATGATAGTCTTGTTGAGAGGTACATCCGGAAAAAGGTCGTTTTCTGCTACGGTGAAACTCCCTAAATTTATAAAGAACAACTAAATTTCGTTTGTTCCCGCTGTCCCCATTCTCATAACAGCGGAGAACTATATGAAAATTTTCATGGAACTAGTCTCAAAAACGCTGAACCGTGCGAAGTTGCATATAGTCCTGCAAGCTCGGTTTTTCTGCCGAGACGATAAAAACTATAAATTACACATGTGGTTTAGCGGAGCACGTACGGCTAAAGGATTTAAGTCCTTCAGCCCGGCCGTTCTCCACATAAATCCGAAAATCGATAAATGCAGCGCCCAGCAGCCCACAGCGCTCACTGGTTTGCAACTGCTGGGGTTCAACGACTCCGGGCGGAGCCCCAGCACGAGTTCCACGTCTCCAAACATCTGGTCATAGATTTCTCGTAATTATGCACCACTGGAGTTATTGCCGATGTGCTGCAAGTTAGTTTGATAAGGAGCCCTGCGATCCTCCGCGCACCACCGCGCTGCCCCGAGAAAGGTTTCCAGTTGACCAGCTCTGCAGACAGAGGGGCTCTATTGAGCCCTTCCACGTGACTTACCGCGCTATTTTTTTTTTTTTTATTTGCCTTTGAAGGGTTTTATGCAGATCTCTGAACGCATACGTTCCCAGGAGTCCTCGGACGGTTTTGTGGCCCCGGTGGCCTCCTTATCGCAGGCCCTGTGCCAAGCCACCCCGAACACAATAATTTGTAGTGGCAACAGCCGCGGCTAGATAACGACGAGGGTGTCCTCGATAAAATTCGCTGATAGACGTTGGAGGAGCCCAGAATCTGTTCAATTAGGTCTGGGACTGGTTCAGAGGACGGATTCCATTTTGTCGTTTCCTCCGTGCGACGGTATCAAGGTTGCAGTTTGCTTATCTGAATTCGGAGTAGTTTCTATTTACGAAAA
The DNA here is from genome assembly GCA_963969385.1 of Philonicus albiceps. Classification (NCBI taxonomy): domain Eukaryota; kingdom Metazoa; phylum Arthropoda; class Insecta; order Diptera; family Asilidae; genus Philonicus; species Philonicus albiceps. Next base: position 60,858,265 of record OZ017772.1, read on the forward strand.
GATCTAAGGTCTGCCCTTGTTTGCCTTGCCCTCTGACTTTTCTGGTTATTCCTCCGGCGACTGAAGCGAATTTGTTGCGGAGCTCTTATCTGGACCTTCTATTTTTTTATGAATACCGGCGCGATGTTTGGTCAATCTTTGACTTTGATACGGATAATCTCCTGTTTAGCGTGTGACGAATAAGAGAAACATTTAAGAATTCAATTTCAAACTTAACAATCAAAGAAATTTTCTATTCGTTATTAAATATACAATTTTATACTTTTATTATATATGCGTATGCATGCAAATATATATAGAACATCATTTTAATATTAAGGAATTGCCGTTAAAATTGATATTTTAAGGTTTTCAGGTCACAACATCGACTTCTAATTGAAGTTTTTATGGAACATAGAGATCAAAAATATTAAAATTCAAGGGATTTCAATAAAAATGACTAATAAGTAAGTACAAAAGAGTTTTTGAAGATGGTTTCAAATTAATTTCGAAAGAGTAATATTGAATAGAAGTTTTAATTCAAAGGGTTTAACAGTGACACTGATTTCAAACCTAAGTATTGAAATTCAATATTGCTGTTTCTGTTCTCAAACAAAATTAGGATTTAGAATAGATTGGTTCAACTAGTCTATAAATGAAATTTTGCAAATATGCGTGTATATCTTATATATATAGAAAAGAAAATTAGTAGATATTAAATTTTGCTTACTAAGTTATTTCCATTTTAAAAATAACTCATCTGAGGTAAATTTCTTTTGATTTATTTGATGGAAATGCAAACGATTCGTTTGAATGGTAACCTAAACTAAGTAACGTAACTTCGGAAATGCTCTACTGCTTGTCATCGCCAAATTCATTGCTTTATTGACCAAGGTGAATCTTTTCTAGACGTGTCGGGGTCTTGTTTATACAACTGGAGTTAATACAGCCCAGAATGAAGACCGTGCAATGGATACAGGAAAAACAAGCCATTAAGCAGATCATTGGAGGTACTGCACTAAAATCGATACTAAAATAAATAAACCGTCCTTCCACAGACATTTGAGTAGTACCCTCCGGAGTCACTGGGAGGATCTCTAAGTGGGCAATATTACTCTTGTGCTGGTAACCGGAGAAGACTCCCATAATTGTTCTCGTTAATAAATTTCTTTATTATTCTTGCGGAAAAAAACGGAGCGCTGCATGATGCCAAGCAAACACTAGTCGAAGCCGTTCTGTTTAATGTTTACACAGTTGTCCACGGAGGCGGAGTGACCCGGCCGGGACACATGTCGGTCTCGTTGCATTCAAAAGATTTCCCTTTTATCTTTTTATTCAGAATTAGGCCACTGCGAAGGGGGTTGCAGATTAACTGACTAACTGCAGGGGGCTCTGCAAATACCCGAACGATATCTCCTTCCTTCGGTTCCTTCACGCGAGCTAGGACACTTAGCCGCAGACTATTTGCTTTTGCCCAGGGCTTGATTATAAAAAAAAAAAAAAGCCACTCACCTTTGGTCAACAAAAAGATTTCAATGCGACAAGAAACCCTACTGTTTTATGCGGCTCGCTTGAGCTTTATGAACGGCCCCTTGAACGGGTTTCTTTTTTCCATCTGGGAAACCATTCAAAGTAAAAACGAAACGCTATTTCTGTTTTTCCGGATTGTCTGCGAAAATTGGCTGCCTTGCCGGTTGCGGTGTATGGCCCTCTTCCGCTTCTATTTTTCACCTAAATCCGCTTTTCTGCTCGAATGACTTTACGGTTAAACTTCGCAGGATTAGCGCGCTAAGGAGTTCTGGGGATTTGGAAAAGAAAAGTTTAACCTTTGACTTGCGGTTTTTTGTGTTCAATATCATTGTCACGGCATTCATTAAGGAGCATTGCAAGTTCTATTCTAGACACCTTTGAAATTTCCATCCTAACAAACATTTTACAAAATCGAAGTGTTTCGATAAGTATTGGTGTCATACAATTGATGGTCAGAATTAGAATTACTTTCATTTAATATTAATATTGTGTTTTAGATTTAGGCGATTCGACCACGTTAAATCGAATTCCAATTTGCTATTAAGCTGTCCCCTTTCAGTGCGGGCTGTCATGTTTTTAAGGGATATCATCCTCAACTATAGAAAATCACTCTATTCAGCAAACTGCAATTCTATAAATCTAATAGAACGTCATACTTTATCATCCCTGAAAATGAAAGGTGAGAATTTAAATCTCAGTTACTAGGCGTTTTAAAAAAATTCACTTTTATACACTTTCTCTATAACAGACAACTTTTAATAATTTTATAAGTATCTTATATCCCCTTGCAAAAACGGTTGTGAATTTTTTAAATCTATGCTATGGAACTTTTATGAAAATTGGTATTTGGGGGGTTTCGGAGATATTCTTGTTGACTGATGTTGACTTTAGTTGGGTGAGTTTTTCAACTTAATGAACATATTCATGAAAGTCAGTGATTAAGAACTCAAGGATGGAACATGATTCAATGACCTTTAAATCCTCAGCGCATAGCCCTCGCAATTACTTAATAAGCAAATGCAAGGATCAAAATCGATCAATTGATCGTTTAGATTTATTGATTATTTTCTAGATCAAAAGAATCCGTCAATTTAACTGAAATGCACGGAACAACACGCAGTTTACAACCAACAAAACTTAACGAGAAACAATGAGCATTTAAATGGTCTCAACGAACCTCAATGGGTCGAAAAATGGGGAAGAGTTTTAGCGTCGAGTTCGGCTGTCCGAAGTTTGCGAAAAAATTGAGCAATGGCCACTTCACGGAAAATAAACTCGGCGTCAGCGGTGGAATCGAGTGTGGCGGTCAGGGGACAGGTACCGCGGAGGCGTCACATGTTACCTGCGCATCTCGTTTAGCACATTACGTAAAATGGGCACGGTGAAAAGACCGTCCAGTTGAACTTGAGGTGCACGCAACCGCGCAAAGTTGAGGTCTCCTCTTACTTTGCGGGAAAGCGTGCCCTCTCCGGCGTTCTAGCGAAACGTGGCGCGGGTCTCGAGTTTAACGGATGGAAACAAGCGCATAAAAGTTCCGTAGAAGGTTTGCGTTCACCTTGCTTACGGCTACTCGTTCTAGGGCAGACCGCACTAAAATCAAACCCCAGAAGGGAAGTAGAACGTGCAGTAGGAAGAATAGGAACCGTTACATGCCAATTATGACGAGCGCGGAGCATATGAAGCATATGGTAGCGATGGCCGCGATTATCAAAGCCACGGTGCGATGTCCAGTCGCTTGACATTGTCTCTTCGCTCGTCGTTTTCTTTCATTTTTCATCGCATCATTTTTTCCCCATTCTTTTGAATCTATGCACCGCAGCGAGGCTGGTGAATGGATGAGGACAGTTTCACTTTGTTTTGGGAAAATTTGCAATTGTGCTCAATATGGTAACACCTTTTCTACTTTTCGTGCAATTGGCGGGAAATTGCCGGCGAACACCGCTCATTGTTTCGAAATATGCATTAGGACAAAAGAAATATGCTTCGGAGATAATAACGATCTTCTCATCTGGCTTGTCAAGCATTGCTCTGGTTTGAAGGTTTAATTTGCACAAAATGTGAATATGCAAGATTTATCGCTTAGAAAAGTTTTGGGTTATTCATTTTTCATCCAGACATCGCTTGAGTCATACAACAATCATCTCAGGCTTCTGTAAAAAAATTTTTATAAGAAAAGGTATTTCGAACGAAAGGCACACTTTTTTGGGAGTTTTTGAGTCCACAATTTCAAATTCGGTATAAATTTTGAAACTTGAAAATGGCGAATCCAAAATAACAACGTCTTAATGCTAAGTTTAGGGACTTAAATCTCAATTTAAGCGCTAATAAATTCAAAATTCAAAATACTTCAGTGTAATCAACCCGATTTCATATGGGTAGTGTTTTGGAATTTGAAAGCCAATTTAAAAAAAAAAAAATCAAGCATAGAAAGCAATAAAAAATTCGAACAAATTTAATAAAATAGAAATACCTGCGGCGACATCCATTGGTGAGCAGTACAAGAGTTGTTGCTATCATCTATCGGTGAATAACATCAACATGAAGTTTTTTCATTCCATTCCAGAGATATTCATGTACAAACACGTAACCCTATACAGTTTTATTATATATTTATATATAGATGTAGATAATTTAGTAATAGTAAACATTCGCATTATTTGCCGCTTTTCTCAAATCATTGGGCTAAGTAAAATAGCAATTTTTTGTTTTCTTTATAGTGCTAACTTAGATCAGAAATTCAGAAAAAGTTGCATGCGAGCAAATTCGTTACGAACTACTAATTAAGTATAGCTATAAGTGTAGCCGGAGCACCATAAATAGTGTAATAACAAATTAATACCATCTACTGCGCAGAGCTAAAAGCAAAAAAGTATTAATTGCTTTTGGCAATGTGCCAAATACGGTTGACAATGATTTTTTTGGTAGTAGAAACAAAGATATTTATTTAGGTTACGCGGAAATGCGATCCAAAATAAACTACACGAGAAAGAAATTAAATTGATTCTTTGCTCCTGAGAGCGCTAGACCTGCAGTGACTGTCTTTTCGTAAAAGGGTCGTGGAGGAAAGAAAATTTCTGTAAGAGAAGAAAAGAACACGTTTTTGGCTTAATCGACATGAATTTACAAGTTGCCGGCATAAAAATGTCGCAAAGCTCAACTGCGCAAAACCGCAAATTGCTCGTTTTGCGAGTTTTGGCTGCAAAGTTGATTTGCTTTGCACACCTTTCAATATCTCCGATGTCGATGCGAATGTGAAGTCATCCATGCGAAAGTGGTAAAAACGCTTCAAGTGTTTTGTTCCCAGCGGGGCAGCTTAAAGAAGATCAGATGTAAACATCTGTAAAATTCCTGGGCAATTTCTTTTCATACCAAAAATGCGCTTGCGAACATGTTTTAGCTTTTCCCCGGTCCGCATGAGTTCGCAAAACACAGCGGCTAACTGGCTTTTAATTCAAAGGTCTCCGCTAAAACGGTAAAGCTGGCGCAAGAAGACGCGAAGGCAAACAAAACACTTTAAACGCTGGCACGAATCTTTTAAGAAGCCGAGAAAATGGGTTAAAGGAGTTGAACTGCTGTGTGAATTTTCTTGTCTTGCTGGAGCGCTGAGCCTCGGTGCCCAGGCCGGGGGATGAGGCTCGGGGGTGCTGCTCCGGTGCTGTTGGGTGTGTCAAGTTGTCTGTTTTCAATCAGCTTCCGTTGTAAGTGCCCATGTCGACACACGGAGACTTCCCCGACACAAGGAGCCCTGCACTTTAGTTGGGGCCGAATAAGGAAGAGATGGGCAGATAAGGGGCCCCTACCGTGTATTGTGGAGTCAGCAAGACGGTAGCTCGCAAGTGCCCCCCAAAGAATGTGGATCAAGTGGCCACTAGGGCCGAGATGCAGGCAGTTGACTGCTCCCCTAAGTACGAAGTCGATCCAGGGCCGGACTTAAAGGTGTGGAGGCCCCTAATTATTTTTTAAACCAAGACCAAATTGGAATAGTTAGTGTTTAAATTTGCAGTAAGTAGCATCCAATTTTTGTCCATTGCCTCCTAGATTTTATTTTGATTTTTACCCACAGGTCTTTCATAATTCAGCTTGATATTTCCATGAAAATAGGTATAGAAGAGCTATCAGGGTCGCTGTTTTCGAATTTATTCTTTTATTTTTAAATTCAATATTCCTTTATATTTTAATATGATATCTAATATCATTGTATTTAGTTATATAAAAGCTTGTTTATTTGTTGTTCAGCACGTCTAAACACTTAAAAATTTCGTGATGACGGAACCAATATGCCGAGAATCAGTTTTCGAAACTTAACGAATTTAAGTGAATTAATTACTAAGGGTATTTTGCGACTACTAGTTTAGTCCCATTTTTTGAAATGCAAACTAGTTTAAAGGTAATTTGGTGACATTAATTTCGAATCTACTATTAAAATTTCGAAATTCAAAATGCCGGATCAACTATGGCCAATAGAAAGGTATGATGAGGTAAAAGATTAGTGAAGTAAGAATAGTTTGAAATTTGACAATTTTTTAACATTAAAGGAATACTGACAAATACGGACAAATCTGAAAAAGAAAGTCTTCAGCCCCTACGGATCAGCGCATCCGTAATGCGGCTTTGAGTCGATTGCGTCCGAAAAATGCACGGCTACGGGAAGGAGTGGTGGAATCGCGAATTAACCAAGGGGACGCGAATATTCTGGTTACGTAACACGATGGACGGACGCGGCAGTCACCTTTTATCTCGGGGGAGGTCGTTAAAGTGGTCATCTGCGTCTCAGGCTGTTTTTGACTGATTATTGTCTCGCGAGCCAAATGCTGACTTAACCATTGCAAAATTATGCAAATGACCGGCAATTTGTAGTGCTGTCAGCAGCACCAGCTTCAGCGCAGCCCCAACCGATCCACAGTCGGCAGGAGTGCGGGCCAAGATGCGAGACTCCACAGAACGGGTTTCTTGGAGGCAGGCGGACCCACGGCAGGCGTTTCCTATTAGCACATGCTGCATACGCCTTCAACGACGCCGCGATTATCCAAGTGACCGCTGGCTGAGGTGGGCTCAGAACGCCGCTGTGCCAGATCAATTTGGGTTGATGACCTTCAATCAATGAAATTAGAAACCCCGTGGAACTGCAATTTGGCGTTGCTAATTTTCGTTATTCGATTTTCCCGCCGCGTTATCGAGCAAACTATGGGCGTTGTACGCTCGAAATCAAGAGCTAATCAGTATAGTCGATTATTTTCCGCGATATCGCTGCCTAATCTTTAATCTTTACTGGGAAATATAGGGGCTATTTATTAGCCCTGTTTTCCATGGTGTCTATTTTTTCATTGAGAATTTTCGAGGCTAAGCAAGTAAATAAATCAAAATAAACATTAAAATTGAGGGTCATGCCCATATTACGCTCCATTACTGAAATTTTTTATGTGTAATATAAGTTGGGGATTGTATTATATGCAATTTAGTATTCAAAGATTTACGTTTAAACTTGAAATGGCCTTACGACCATGGCCAAAGGTTAAATGAAATTATAATTAAGCTTCAACTTGGAAGATATAAAGGTTCTCATAAAACCAAATTTATCATTGAAATATAAGTTATAAGATAAAAATATTAATGAAATAATGTAAAAGTAAAAGTTTAGTAAATTTTAATATGGGTCAGAGAAGGACATCATCACCGTGACTAAACTGAGTTAGGAGAATCGAGGTCAAATTTAAGTGTTATTTTCTAGAGTATTTCTTCTTTCTGTATGTCTAATTATAATATATAATTAAATTTGTCTATAGAAAATATTGTAATAATAAATAAAACAGGTATTTGAGATAGTATGCGATAGTTGTCGCAACAGAAGCAACTGCTAAAGACAAAAGAGCATAAGTTGGGAGTGAATGCTAAATCGTCCATCACCAATAATTCCACGGTGCCGAATTCTACAAGCTATCTAAGTCTAGCGCTCCAAAGGCGTTTACACGTGAAATCTTGCCCACACGGCACACGGTTGATGAAAGCAGAACTCCCCCGACCGAGTGACGCTATCGCAACATCGCACCGGTTTCGCTTTCATGATTTTATCAAATATTAATAACAAACATTTCGCTGTTGGGAAATCTACGTCTTGAAAATTGATACGGTCGATGGTGGCCGCCAACGTGGAAAACGATAGGCGACCATCTACCATATGTGGAAAAGAGAAGGTTCCGAACGCGACCAGCTGACCGAACATCTCTCAACAAGTCACCGACGAGTGCATCTGCACGTTTCATTACGTGCCGTCATGTCGATGCACATGCCTTCGGCTTCGGTGAGGTTAGAAAGTGAAAAGATACCAGCGTGAGGTCTGCCTTTTTATTTTATTCAACGAAATTCATTGTGTGACCAAAGGAGAAAATAGCTGGATACGATAGATTAATTTTGAAATCGCCCTGCTTTTAGAAAAAAAAAATTATATTTGCAAATTGCAAACGATATTTAAAAAATTAAGATCTAAAAAATCAGAAGAAAAATCATTTGGTTTATTATGTGAATCGAAATCATCGATCGATATCGATAGAATTTTATGAAAAGAAACTCATCGATCGATATCGATAGAAATTTGTGAGCTGAAGCTCATCGTTTTTAAAGTTAAAACACTTGTATAACATTTTGAGAATCGATAACGATTTTGTTTTTATATTTTATTTATTTACATTACTGTTCTAATTTATTATTTTAAATTCTTATTATATTCGTTTTCTAAAGCCTTTACCGTATAGATTAGAATCAAATTTTTAGATTTGGTTTCCATATAGATATACCTATTATCTGTTACATCTACACTTTTCAATTTTGTTTTTTAACGAAATTTGTACTGAGTGTAATTTAAATGTGAATAAAAAGATATCCTATCATAAAATATATATATATGCCGAAGTTTCTTGAACTAAAAAGAACATATAACATATCTCTTAATTTTTAAGACTTTTTGTGACCTTAAATTTCCATTACTTCACGATTTATGTGTTACAATATTAAATATTTACTATGGTACAAATGTTTAAAATGAACAATTAAATATAACAAAATTTTAAAGGGGAACTTGAAAACGTAAATTATAAATTTCTTTAGACTCTAGAATACCCGAACAAAATGAACTTATATTAGAAATATTTTAATGGAAATTATTTTATTTCTGCAATATTTAATATTTATTGAAATTTCGATGCCCAGGATGAGAATCAAATGCCATTGAATTTAATGTTAGTCTTTAAGGTCATATGGGATATTTTTAAAATTTGCTAACAATCTACTAACACTCTACACTCACCTTCATACACTTAATACATTCGTTGATGTTTCATAATTAAACCAAATGTTATGAATTATTAAAGTGCCCTGTAAATGTGAAAATATCAGATATTTTTTAAATAAAAAATTAAACAATATTTGCATAGACTATTCCTTTTCTCAGAGTATTGTAATCGTGTGTAAATTTCAATAAAATCAGTAAGAATTGATTAACATACTTTCCAAAATGTTAGAAATTTTTTGTGCAACAGTCCTCTTGTTATTTGAAACTTCTTTCTAACATATTTATGAATTCCTTAATTTGAGAATATTTCAGTGCGAAAATGGCAACGTCAGCCGCCACTCTTGGCGCGAACGAAAGTCCAAGAGTAATTTACACGCTCCAACAATGGTACAATGCCGGAAAATTTCTTGACTAAAATGTCCCATTGTTCTTGATGCGGTGTATTCGCTTAAATTATTTTAACATTTTCAGGTGCGCGACGTTTCAATTATGTATTTCTAATTTGTGAATCTGTTGTTTCACTTCCAGAAACGTCTAGTGTGCAATAAAATGAGCGTCGACAGAGAAAAATCACTGCCGCAGTGAATGCAAGTAAGTCTATTAAATATTATTTCTCCTGTAACTCGTCCAAGCAGCGGCTCAAGCTGATGTGGGCCCCTCAAGCGCTTTCTTGTGCACAACAATTAAATGAAAATTAATTAAGAGAAATGCTAATAGCCGTAAAAGTTTCTTCCCCTTGTGCATTTACCCGCGACAATATACGCTAACTGCCTCTTGCTTGCCTCAAACTTTTCATGCATTGAATGTGAAAATTATTCAAATGATTTTTCCGAATGGAGTCGTTGTTAAGTTTAATTCGGGTGGTGTTGGGGGTTGGCCTACAAGAGAATAAGTCAAAAGCTCAAACTTTAGCTCAAAAGTTAACGTCGTTAAATATTGATTGAATTGCAATAAACAGACTGCTATTGCTAATTTATAATAGGTAATTGATTCTGGGATGTTTATATATATTTTCTTAACTCTGGCAGTAATCTCCTAAAGAAGATACTACCCATAGGTAATTTTCGGCTGTATTCGCTTTGCTTAGTCTTCTTAGAAATTCGTTAATAACTAAACAAGAATTAGAATTTATCGAACTATTTGACTTAATACTAGTAATTCTAATACATTTCATTAAAATGCTGAGTTATGGTAATGTAATTATGGATAGAAATAAGCAAAAGAGTTGTTTTCGATATTATGATATTGAAAAAAGCGTCGTATTTTCAGTCTAAGGTTCAAATCTTTAGAACCATTTTTTGGAAGATGGCAATACATCTCTTTTGTAATTCCAAATAAAAATCCTAAATCTATTTCCATTGGGGCAAGGCTAATACAAAATTAATCAAATAATTACTACGTAAATTGGTTTATCGGAACCCATTACCAAAAGGTCGACAAACTTAGGTGGCCTTTTCATTAAAAGTTACGCAACCTATAGGTACCTAGCTGTCTTCCATCTTAAGGACAAGAGCAAATAAACGCGCTTAATAGAGTTTCTCATCGTCTTCGGCTGACTGGCAAAAAACCGCCAAACGTAATTAACTCGCTGAATATAAAGAAAATCGTGACCAAAAATCGCTCTTCGCCTGAACGAACCTTTTTACTCCCCGCCGAAAAGTCACCGTGCGAACTCAGATCTCAAGCTGTGAAACATTTGAGGTGCTCGGAAAATTCATCATGCTGACGAAACGAAACCAATTTTGTCCCGCGGTTTGGACCTCTTCAGGCCTGTTCAGTCGGCGGCACCAAAGTCACAAGTTTTCAGAGTCAACGGCTTTTCGATATTTTCGCGGAGTAGCTTGCGATGCCGCAAAGGCAGAAATCTTCCAGCCGATCACCAGAGTAATGGGAAATCGATAGAAGAGAAGGTAACGAACTAAAACCATGTGTGAGTGTCTGGTAAGTGGCTACGGTCTCGGAACTTGGCTAGAAGATAGAAAGTAAATCTGCTATAATCGTTGTTAAATGATGAACTGTACCTTTGCGGAAGCTTCCGCAAGTTGCTGTTCTGCCGCACGTTTTTCCACCAAATGCTACTAATTCGTCAAAATTGCTCGTCGGCAGTTTCTTCAACTGCCTCAAATTGCTACAATAGGCACATTCAGCGGCCATGGAAATGTTCCGCAATTGCCCAATTTATTAATTTCATTGAAAAGCGAAATTTTCCAGATTTCATGTAATTACGTCGACGACGCAATTTTAAATTGTGTTTGCAAGCGAAAGCAAATTTTGCTGGCGTACGCCCGAAATATTAATTTCGTGTGTAGGCCCATGGCGTAATTTTTCGCAGTCGTATTTCAGAAGATGATTAAGCAATTAATTACTAGGGGTGGCGTGATGCACACATTTAATTTAATAAATCACTGTTTGACTGCCTAAATGCTCTCTTTGGGATCATGTGCGTGTAATTTATTTTACCCTTCCAAAAGAGTGAGCGTAGTAACAATTTACGTTGAACAAGTGCTTTACGTTTGTAGTTTATGTTTTATCGTGTTTCATAATTTTTTTTCGCGTATGCTTCAATACAACCAAAAATTGTACAAGATTTCTCTTTGTACGATTTATCCTTAGAGTTTTTGGAGTCGCTGACTTTGAATCTGAAATCAAAATGAAAGAGCCAACACAGTACTCTAACCTTTCTCAAAATCGAATTGAATGAAAATTAGGACAAACGATATTTCAGATATTCTGATTTCAGATTTTGTGATAAAATTCGCCAAATCTATGAAAGATGGTAAGAATTTTATTTATTCGAATTGATGCCTTTGATAGTTTTCATAGTACCTACCTATTTACTTGCAGAAGGTTCAAATTTCTAAAATTATAGCTTTAAAATACCTCTTAATCGCTGTTTTTCAGACATAAAACCAGTGAAAGTGTGTAAATTAAAAATTTAAAATTATTTCCGAGTCTTCAAATACTGAATTGTTTTTTTTATTGTCTTCATTTAACGTGAATTTTCTGATCTTAATCTTCTAAGCAAATTCCTGCATAATTAACCTAAGGGCAGCGCACAAAGTACAAAATGCCTCAAATTGAATTAATTGCTTGTACATCGCACTTAGAGCTATTCGAAAATTTCCACAACCGAATCGAATTTTGCTGAAATTGAGGCTGGGAAAAGGCAGAAAAAGAAAGCCGGGCAACGTTCCTCCTGCCGTGAAGCCTTTCCTACTGCACTCGAACTGGAGAGGCTCAAAAGCCTCGACGAGGCAGAATGGGGATTAGGAGGAATATCTTCCGGAAGTTGCCACGATTAACTTGAGACACCGTGGCGAGCACAGAGCAGAAACCTGATTAAAACCCACGGACATGGCGCTTGTCTTGTTGCTCTTCTTCCATTCTCGAGTTTCTTCGCATCCCACTCGTCATAATCCCCTCACCCGACTGCGGCCAACCCTTTGGACAAGTGCATCAATTTCTACGACTGTAATTGCATTTGAGTGCAGCACGACCGTCGTCTATTGTCGCTTATCCGTTTATCTGCTGAACCTTCAAAGGTTTCCTCGATACATTTCAGGTGAGATCGAAAGGTTCGTTCTCCCTGCCGGTTTATGGCACCAGGTTCAATGAACAAACTCATTGTTCTAAAATCGCCTCGGAAACGAACTTATTCGGTGCAGGTCGCATTTCCGCAGACCACTCTCGCAGTTGGGCTCGGATTTTCTGCAAATTCAACCGTTTATCGTACCTTCCCGACAGTGCAACACCTGCCGTTTCTAATTTCAAGCTGCATGTGATTTACCCGTGCAGGCCCAGCTGCTTCGACGAAGTATTTAATGGATTTTTAATTATCGCCCGGTAGCTCTTTAGAGGTTAAAGACAAGAAGGAAGCACATTTGGTCCCAGGCATCTACAAGTTCCGCAATTTCGACAGCGGTAGAACGACGACAACGGTGGTCATGGAACTGCTTAAAAAAGGCAGAAACCCAACACCTCCGCCTCTCCTGATAAAGAGACTCGCGTGCCGATTAACAGCTTTTTGTCAGCTGCAATCACCCAAGAGGCTTCTTCCGGCTGCCTTGTCTCGCTGCATACGCCTTCTCGTTAAATCCGACACCCTCAAGAGAGTTCTACACATCGAAGGATTTAATAATCAATCAATCAAGCGACGAATTTCCTTCCTCTTGAGATTGCTTATGACAAGAAAAACGCTGAAGCGCATGAATAAGGGCGAATTGATTGTGTCCCCTTTCCTTTTTTTTGTTTTTTTTTTTTAGCAACGAGTGAGGGTGAGTTCTCCAAATTTCGTTATTTACGACAATTAACTTCAATTAAGCCACCCGAGGTCCAATTATTTCTAATTGGACTACCTCAGCAATCGAATCCAAAATCGAATTTTTTTTTTGCCTGCCAGTAGTAGTTAAGGATCGAACAAAAAAATTATCGAATTTGATCTCTTCCATCTATGACCAAAAGTATTTTATTCGTCAGGTTCCAGGTCTATCCTTCGTAGTAGGAGTTTTAAAGTAATTCTGACTAATTTTCATGAAAAACGGCTTCATATTTTCATCATCATCATCATTTATCCATTATACATAAAAGAGTACTTACTATGCCATTTTTTGGTAGTTGTACGAAAATTTGCATAAGCTAACAAGGAATTTATGCAGACGATATATTCTCTAACGTGAACGTAATATTATTAAAGTAGTAGTAATTGAAGCTCATTAATTGATGAACCTTTTGTAAGTTACACCTTTCTATTGACCAATAATTAACTTAAGCACTCTCTACAATAATTAATAATTCGAAATAAAAGTAAAGAAAGCAAATAGGTAAAAACGCGGAAACACAATGCCTAGTTTTAATTTTAAGGTAAGGTAAACATTTATTTAATGGTTTATGAACTGCAATGAAAAACATTGATCCTTGAAAAACATTGATCATTGAAAAATGAACTTTTCTCTCCTGCAGTTTCCTATGTAGGTATACGAGCCGTCATTAAACATGGGATTCAAATAGGTTTAATCTAGATTGATGCAGATTGAACTAGGATATTTCATAAAATCTAATTAAAAATATACTTTTACAATTTTTGATTTTAGACAAATATTTTTCCATCAAGGATCTTAAAGTTTGAAAAACATGGTGCTCATCGTGCCTTCTAATTATAATTTTTTTTACCTTTTGCGTAAAAATGTTTAACTCATTTAAGGTTATTCATAATTCATTCATATATAAAAAATAATTTTGGTTAAACATGTTGGAAAATTTACAAAAAAATTTCAATGCAAACACCTTTAAATAAACGAATAAAATTTCGAAATGCATTGTAAAAATAAAAAGTACTATACGACATGTTTCTTCATGACTTTCACAAATTCTAAGAGCACTATACATAAAAACTCATCATAAATTAAGACGTTACGTAGTTACTAAGCTGTGAAAAATGAACAGACGAATATAATTTATCCAAAAAATGGTATAACAAAATCTAAAACTATGCCCATATTTTCCTGATTTTGTAATGAGAAGCCCCAAGGACATGATAGAAACTTGCTAATATGAAAAAAAGCCGCGCTAACGAACACAGAGGCTGAAGCAAGTGCAATCCCTTGGCTGGAATTAATCCCGAAAACGCTGTCGAGCGCAGGCAGCGTAACTATGAATCATATGCGAGCGATGCCCAAAGATAACCCATGGCTGGGATTTATGTCCGACATATAAATACCCGGGGCGAATTGGGAGGAATCTAGATCACATCGATTCTACCGATTCACCCAAGCAGCTTGGGAGTCACTGACACATAAATTATAGAAAATGGAAAGTACCCATAAAAATCAGAGGCAACTGGAAGAGTCCCACTTAAGGTCTGCCGGCCATCGACAAAGACTGGAGAACTCACTGATTATTTGTAATTAGGCTGGCCCCGATCGCTTAATGGCTCTGGATGGAAAGCAATCTCCAGGGACGGTAAGAGGTCCCTGGAAGTAGCAGCAGGCCGCTTTTCGGGTGACAAAGTGTATCTCAAGATTCTCAAGTCTCTGGAGTGTGGTGCGTCGCCAGCCAGAAATAAAATTTCACGAGGAGGCCCCACTTCACGTCGCCGCGGAACTTCATTAGGGAACAGAGCCTTCAAGCAGCTCCAATTCTGACACACTCCCGCTAAAAGGAGCACAAGAAAGATGCACTTAAGTGCACTAAATGACGGAACAAATCTGGTTAGTTAGCGCGCCGTGGGCTGAAGAATTGCCGCCCTGTAGATGTGGGTCCCCAAGCCTCATAAGTGTCACCAGGCAATAGTGGGTTGGCTTTAAATATAGCCTCACAGAAGTTGCAAGTTCCGCTTCTATTTTCATCTTAAGAGCAAAAACTGACTCCAGACCTGCCGAAATAAAGTTGGTACAAAAACTTATTATTCTTGATTAAACTAAACTATTTTCTGATAAAGTAACTAAAAAAATTAATACATTCGTGCGCCTACAACTGTTTTATCAGTTGTTTAATTATAAAATATATAGGGTCTTCGGATTCTACGAAAGAAACCTTATGCTAATCGATTCTTTATGGTATCCTTAGCAAACTTCTGTTCTTCGCATTTCAAAATTTAACGAAATTTTATTTAAAAAATTGCGCTGTTTTCCTCAAAATCATGGAAAAAAATATTTTTTTTTTAAATTTTAATCCCTATTACATCTACATTCAAAAATTTATCTCAGTGAGGTGTTCAAATTTCTGTATTTTAGCAAAATCAAAAAGCTTTCGTTCTGGAACATTTTTAATATTGTAATAATATTACTGGACCTGCAACTTTTATTAATAACCCAAAATTTTCGATCAGTCGCATTTATAGATTTTCAGGTATGGTAGTTATATTCACGTAGTATGGGCATTGGTATTTATATACAAGCGCATGATATTTATACGTAGCCTATAACTTCTGAATCAAAGCTCAGATCGTTGTGAAATTTTGTAGAGATATTCTTGAGATGATTTATTAACAGAAAATACAAAATAGAAAAATCTAATTTTTTATCCAGCTCTTTAATCAATATGTTATGGTACTTTAACTTTAATTTCTCTAACCGGGATTGTTTTGTTATGTCCAAAATCTTTTTCCATTGATTTTTAGTTAAAGTAGTACCAGAAGTTTGTAATTTCAACAAATGTTCGCGACTATCGAGGTAATGGAAAACGCTTTAGATTTAAAAGATCCTTGTTGCAGGGTTTAAAATGCAACCAACATAATGTAGGGTTTTTGAAAATATATCCCATTAAATATCAAATTTATAACTCGATCAATTATAATATTCATAATGTTCCGCGTCAACTATTTCCGCTTTTAAGTAACTCAAAGTTGGAGGCCGAAATGACTGAAATTGATTGTTTATATAAGCCGGGGGTCAATTAACCTTCAGTGCGAATTAATTCTGCTCCGGTAGTATTGTGACGAATTTGCCGGCTGGTTGTGTCAAATTTTGCTCTCGAGCGGAAATCGAGTTGCGTGAAATTGGAGACAGCACTTTGGAACGTTACCAATTTCATTTCGAGCTGAGTGGATCCGAATCAAAGGAGGTGTGGTGAGCGCGACGAATTTAATTAGTTTTGTTCTCGGGCTTGGGGCGGTTCGTTTGTGAAAATATCGACAGATGCAAAAATATACAATTTTCCCTTTCCGGTATGAAATTTTCCAAAAACATTTAGTTTCTAATTTGTTCGTTGCGCGATGGTAGATATCGTTGCTTTTTGCCAGTTCTGTAGAATTAGGAAAGTGTACCGAAGCGCTATTTCTGCGGTTCAGAAAAAAAAATTGTTATAAACTAAATAGAAAAAAAATAAAATAATAAGATAAAAATAAATAAAATTGTAAAAACAGAGTAGTCAGTCATTCATCTCCTTCGATTTAAAAATATTCAGAATTTAATGAATTTGTAGCGAGTTTTCTAAGGCTAGTATTAACTTAGAAACCCCCACAATTTTTTAAAATTATAAAAATGTGCTATTACGAATTTTTTAACAACAATTCAAAAATGGTTTGATTCAAACTGGGTTCGTTTCATTTTACTGTATCTCTTGCGTACTTAAAATATTGTGGTCATTGCTTTTTTCTCTTCGCTTTTTATTTTGAGTATTTTTGTTTAAATAAAACAAAAAACTTAAGTAGAAATGTATGTATAGCATGTTTTCTAATATTTATTTGAAACCACCAAATTGACATACGCATCCTTTCAAATTGTAAACATTAATGCTTTCAAATTTAAATAGTATGACTGTTTTGGTAGATTTTTCTTAAATGGATTGCTGGATTTACTTAAGAAAATTAAAGATTTGCTTAAAGGGTTGAATTTTTTATAATAGTACACCATGAGAGGTATATTTCCTGAAAGTTTTAGTTCAATCTGCAAAACTGTAGGAGTAAGGGATATCTGAAACTCCTCCTATGCGGCCCGACGCGTTTTACTCAATATACCATTTTGATAGTCTGTGGGTAAAATATTTCAAAACGAATCCATTGATTTTTCTGAAATGTTGTATACTGGTTTTAAATTGTACTGATTCATGATTGAATGAAAGATTTTTACCATAAATTAAAATAAAATAATTCATTTAGTTTGTTTAAAAAAAAATTCTAGAAAATATGCCTTTTTGGCCCTCAAAACCCTTAACTCCCTTAATATGTATGTATGTATGTTTATATGTAGAATATCAACCTAATTTATTTTTAAAATTTAATAAGTTCTGGACGGTCTATCGATTATGATGGTAGCGTTATGACTTACTGAAATTATTTACTAAACATCTTGAAATGCTAATATTTCTTATATAAATATTTTGAGTTTAGACACTCCTGGAGATCACATATGTTCGTTGACACCTGTTTTGCATTGCAATGCATCTGTGTGCACTGATGCAACGATTCCAAAGATCAGTTTACTTTCTCCTCAGGAAGTTTTCGCATGTGTCGAGACGATTAAGAATTTGTGTCTGGGTGATGTTTCATGATTAACATCACTTGTTCACCTCGTGGTAGCCGAACCTGCGGAACGAAGTTATTTATAATAAGAGAAGAAAACGAGTTTTTCTTAGCAGACGAAGTACGTATGTAGGTTGGGTGCTCTACAACCAGGTTTTTGCCGGCGGTACGTGTCAATAATCGATTTAAATAAAAAGATTTGTATGAATATCTTTATGAGCTGACCACATATAGCCGGGAGCGGAGGAAAAATTCCCGAATAACAACCGCAGCATGTTATCGGGTACTGTCTATTAAACCTGCAGGACTGGGGGGGGGGGGGGGGAATCTCCGCGCATATCTTTCAGGCGGGCCTTTGTCATCCTACAGCACTTTGCGGTCTGGGCGCTGATATAACTCGAGTTTCTCTTTTTGTTCTCCGGTGGACCGCCGCAATCACAAACAACACCGGTTGTGTTCCTTTTATTAAGTCTGGCACTCTGAAAGGTGGGCGATTTTCATTTTCACATCGCAGTGTGGCCCTCGCCTTATATAACTCCACGATCGCGCGATCGAACGGCCCAGAGGCGTGCATGACCAAAACCGAGAGGCGATTTTGCGATAGCCACCTTCAGCAGTGATTAATAGTCCATCAAAGCTGGGATGATGGAAAAAATTAAATCTCAATGCGAATGAGAAGAAAAAATCATTTTTGGGTCAGCGGCTAGAAATGAGGCTACCCAGAGAATTATCTAGCTTGATGGATTCTTTGACCAGCACGATCTGACCCCCGGGAAAAGCATTCTGTCAACATCTCTGGTCGTAGGAAAACGCCGCCACGGGGGGCATTCGAGAAAATGAGATGGAAATTATGCGATACGTGCCCGCTCAAGTCCATTTCGGATTAATAAAACTGCAATCGGGTATGGGGGACTGCACAAGCCGCCGAGAGCCAGCAGCATTGCAAATGTTTTATTTAGCGCTTGTTTGCATTTTCTGACTAAGCGAAGCGGGGCTGTGTGCTCCGCCGTCCTGACGAACAAGAAAGCAATTTAAGCTTTTGTGTTTAAGAAAACTCTATGCATAAAATATCCGAAAATGGAGACGCAATTTAAGGGAGTAAAAGCCAAAGTTTTATTCCGAAATCAGCGTGAACAGCACTTACCAGAACCTCAGTCTTTTAGGTGGTGGTACATGAAAGAAAAACAGAACCACTCAATTTTATTACACTAAGGTTAACGTCTACGCGGTGATTTTCTTATATTTCAAGATTCAATAAATCTGCTTGCAATTCATGAGAAATACACTTCGTTCGGTTAAGCTAAGGGAATCGAACTTGGGTATTTTGGTCCTGTATCCAAAATGCTCTTTTCTTGACCACGAAGAATTTTTTCTTTTATACTTTTGAGTATTTTCTCTTAAATTAGAAACACTTTGTTTAAATAAGGAACATTTTGTTTACATTAAATAAGCTTTGCTAAAACTTGTTTTATCTATTTAAGAAAACTTCTTCGAAATCATTTTGGATTACAAAATTGACCAAGTGAAAACTGCAATTTAAGATTTTCAATTTCTTTAAGTTAGCTACCTTAACCAGAAGCTCTGATTTTTTATTATGTGGCCAAATTATAGTCATTCTAAAAAGAAATTCTTAAAATGTTCAAACCGTTCTTTCTCCAGAAAAGATTTATTTGCTATGCTGAGTGCTACGAACACTTTTAGAAAATCATTATTTCCGTGTACTAAAATCCAAATTCGAGAAACAAGTGTTTTAAAATCCTGTGAACGGTTTTAGAATTGTTGAGCAAAGACCCAATCTTTTAGTTTTAGTTCGAAATATGTATGTATTTCAAAACAAACGAGTACACATTTAAAATCGTATTTTGAAGAGGAAAGGATTTTAGAGTCGGTTGACTATAACCAATTTTTAGTTTTAAAGAGTTTTAGGTGCTTCACTCAAATATTTTAATAACACATCAACGCAAAATTTCTAGGCACGATAATATTGAGGGCAATTGTCTTTCGAGAAGCCTTTCTAACGATACCAATTTATAGTCAATTGGCGAAATTTCATGGATCTTTCCCATAATTTTAAATAGATATGTAAGTGGGCAATATAACAAAATTATTATGTTTTTCTTAGCTAGAAACAGAGCCAGTAGATTAACTCATCGCCATTCTGCGGCGCATAAGTGGAGGAAACAGGTACGACCACACTTCAATCGATGTCTCTGAACTGGCGCTTTAGTTCCACAGTTTCGGTAGCGATTTTTAACGCGGGTATGATTCCTCAATTGGTCATGCATTTTTTGTCTAATTTTTCGTCTTCGCCGATTGAGCAAGTGTGTTCCGCCTTCGAGCGATTGCTTCATCTCCGCGTATCGATTGCCTTAGCGCAACCTTGGCCAGTCGCCGCAATTTCAGCCACCGCTCCCGATCAAATGAGAGGCATTTATGAATATTGCAAAATATTTGTTCATGCATTTCATTTTTTTTTTTTTTGTTTTTTTTTAATTTCAGAATCGAATTCTGTCTTAGGAGGCTCGCATTCGTGTTCCCGATTCGCGCCACTCAGCCGCTGCAGCTCTTCAGTTTCTAATTGCCGCCGATGTTGTTCTAGATGCATCAGACTGTTAAATTATTGCGAAAGTTCCCCCAAAGCGAGTGTAAACTTTGGCTGGCGCTAATTGAAATGGATTCGAAACGATTTCCCCAGTTCTCGTGGTGTCTCATTAAAAGCCCGCAAACTTGGTTGCTTGGCTCCTCCGTGGCGCCTCGTACTCCCCTTGCTCACTTCTGTGAATTATGAGTACGCTGTTCCATTCTGAGTTTACGGCTGGAAAACTCAAACAATTCGCCAGTAAAATAATGAGCGAAGAAGCACTAATGGCGTTGTGCATGCAAATTGGGGTAATAAAATTTATTCGGCCTGGAAAAGAGTGGAACTGCACTCCTTTCTAATCTCTACAATCACGGCATCCATTGCGGCGCTTTAAAAGTGAGAAATTGTACTTTTTTTCTACAGCAAAACGAGGAACTTTGCGCTTGTAGATACCCTCATTCGCGCTGCGATATATCTTCCAGCTACCGTTTCGTGCTGTAAGCTTTGGCAAATCCGAAATTGGCGCAGTAATTCTATCAAATTAGGGTACAATTATTCTTTTCATTCCTTCTTGTTGCCTCGGTAGCACAGTTCTTGCAAGGGCGTTGGTATCCAAGGAAGTAGGCAGGTTCGCAGGGCTCATTATCGTTCTAAAGATTACCAAAACAAGTTGCTGAGAATGACGGAACTACACAAACTTTTTGTGTAGTGTACGATTTATATGTTCAGAGTATAAAATAAAATCGTATACCTTTAAAGCAACTTCTTCAGCAAAACTTGTTCAGCCGCGTTTTACAATTTTGTGGTAAAGTAGCATGAAAATTAATACTCGAAGCTATTAGGGTAATCGATTATTTTGTTAAATACCGAAATATAATCTTCCCAGATTACGAATACGCCACTTACAATTAATCAGAAGTATGCCATATTAATGTATCGATCGATTAATTTCTTCTTAAATGTTTTCCATCTCTACGACTGATCTATTAAATATTAAATGATGGTGGTTCGGGATCGTTACTTAAACAATTTAGCTTAAGCTCCAAAGACTTAACTTAAACCACAATACAAATTTAATTTAAACCGTAATCTACCACTGCGAAATCAAAAATTTAACTAAACTGACGCTTGAATTTCATTATTTTATTACCAGTTGCAAGCTTCTAAATTGCTTTCCTGCATCTTTCAGGTGTAAAAATTAGCACGTCGCGATACCTGACCAACAGTTTCTTTTAGTTTAATCTTTTACATCTCCATCTAAAGAGAAGCAAGCAAATTTTCCATTAACCTCTGGTCACGGTTAAGTCCAATGATAGTGTCCATGGCACTTACAATGTTTGCAAAAACAACAAAAAAACGCCCGTAAAATTATGTGGGAAGCGAAATGGTACAAAGAAGGAAACGCTTTTAGATTCCCAAATTTATCTCCGCAGCTGCCAGCATTTTTGAATAAAAATCCATTCAAACTTGAGAACAGTCCAAAATTGCTTATACAAAATTACTCAATATACTGAAAACAACAAACAACCACAGGTCGTTTAGGGCACTATCAAATAATCACCGCCTTGGACTGGACCGAGCAAACAATGCCGCAATTATTTCATCAGAGCTCAACTCTTGCCGGAAGAATTACATTAACGACCCACACGTCGCAAATTAAGATAGCCGCTAGATTTTATCGCGGAGAGCCATGAGGTCCACTTAAGTCTCCTCATCGTTTTGGTAATTTAACTTTTTAGATATATGAACGCACATCTGTGCAATGCAATTTTCTCAAGTCGTTCTAAGTTAGAAGAACCAGTTAAGAGGTGATATGCGTACTTGGGAGAATTAACCGACTAATGGCTCTTGCGACACTTCTTCCATGAAGGAAAAATCAGTGAATTGAGCAATTTAACGCGAGTTAATCACAAAACCTAAGTTAGCAATTGGACGGGGAGTGTGTCGCTGATTTTCGCATTCGAAAACGAGAATGCGTTACACATTCATAATCTATTTAAATTCACTCATGGAGTAGATGGGGTTTGGTAGAGCAGATACAGCGACTTAATTTTCTTCGTTCTTCTGTTTTCCACCCGCGCGCAGCCTCACCGAAATAGGGCAAACGTGTCAATTGATGTTTTGTGCTCTATGTTTATGGGTACACGTTTCATATTTTGACTACGTGATTCAAAATTTAACTGAGAGTTAAAGGCAGTTGGAATCATTTATAATTGCAGTTTTTTTTTAACAATGTTGCGATTTTATTAACTTAAAAATTAAATTAAAAATTTATTGGAACTTAAAGGCATTTTTAAAGGATTTATTGGAACTTAAAGGCAAGTCAAACAGTAAGAAAATGGAAAATTCCATTTTAAGCTTTGTTTAAGAATTTTATAAAGAAGAAATAGGAAATAAAATTTTCATAACTTAGTTTTCAGAGTAGTAGAAGGATTTAATTTAGAAATGTTCCATTAGATGCCTCAGAATGTCTAAAACGTCTTAAGTAAGCGTACTTCAAAAAAACTTTATATAAAAAACAAAATGGTGAAGGAGTGATTTAAAGGCGAGGGTATGGGAACAAATAAATGTTCAAACGCGTGCCTCTGAATCTCCTTGTATATTAATTTTTCATGAAAATCCATCGAGGTTGATTTCTATGTTTCTAGACATAATCAATTTCTGTAACTGTCCTATAATGTAAGCGAGTCGTCCCTTCACCTAAATCAACATTGAAGGACATTTCTCATAAATCGAAATTTCTCTTCCAGCGCAAATCGATTGATAGCCGAGATCATTTGCCAAGGGCTCCTCTAGAATCAGCAGAGTGAGCACTTCTCACCCGCGATGGCAGCAGTCGTGTACGGTGGCAGCCCCCGCCATCATAGTCGCATGGCGAACACGCACCACCTCCACCACCCGAATGCCTTACAACCGACTCATCACTACATGGGGTCCCCAAATCCGTCGTCGAGTGGAGCGCTCCAGTTTGGCTCACACCAGGCCCCGTCGGGGATCCTGTTGCCGCCAGCCTCGTACCTCTCCACGGGGACTCCGTTGGCCTCCTCGCAGCAGCCTCAGTCGTATCCCCAATCGCAGCAGCAACAGTTCCACTTTCAACACACGCCCCAACCGGCGGCGCACTACCACCACTCCTCGGTGGTATACGCCAGTCAGAGACATCATAACAAACGCAAGTCCGCCGTGGAACTCCTCGCGGAAAGTAAACCCTTCTACGTAAAATCAGAGACTGTGCTGGACCGCCATCAGCAGCTAAATTTCCGGACCGGTGGTCCAAACCCTGCCTGCATTCTTTCGCCCTCGAGAACGCATAGCAGCCACAGACCGGCGAACCGCAGGAGTGCTTCGTCAAGCTCCGACTTGCTACAGACGAAACTCAGAAAATTGCTAAATGCAGACGCGAAGGATTCCATTCCGGAGGTGCCCCGCTACAAGGGAGAACCCCAGAAGTACGACACCTTCAGCAAATATCAGACGGTGAAATATAGTCAAGAGGTGAGTAGAGGGATCCTTCTATGTCTGTACGCCCCCACAGCCTTTAAATTATTTTCAGTTGTCGTGCATATCACGTATCATTGCATAGCAGTCGTTTAGAATAATAATGGGCCGCGACTCAATTGTGATTATTGCTCGGAGCCCGAGGAGAGCCCGGCTCGCCTTAATGGACCCCAAAGGGCCCTTCGTCTTCCAGTCGAATCGTTTTCAGCGGAACCGCTGCTTTTTACGTGTGATTCAATTCTTTTGGCGCCGGTTCACTTTGCACTTCCAAAACAAAAGACAATGCGCCTTTTTGTGATACAATCTCAAAATATTCTGTCTTTCTTCTTTGAATCTTATATTTCTCAATTTCGCACTGTTTTATTCCAATTTATATAAATTTATATATCTTCCTTCAGATATTCATAATTTGTGTATTAGACCTTTAATGCATATTTAAAATACCTATTTTACGAACTCAACTGCCTAGGTATTTATCAATAATTTTGACTACCTAAATAACTTAAATATTATATCATTAATAATATATATAAATATTATGCTATTACATAGAGTGAGATCGTTTCATTATCAATTATTTGGGGAATGAAAAATATTACTTTCTTTCAAAACCCTTAAAAATATCATCGGTACGATCAGTGTTAAAAAGTTGTATTAGTTTAATTTAAACTTTTTCATCTGTTCGCTCATGATTATTATTACTAGAAAATATTGATTCAATTCCTTTTTCATTATTTTATTGGTTATTTAAATAAAGGAAAATACCATTATTTTTAATATAACATATAAATTTTAATCGTTAATTTCGTTAAACTAGGATATGTCGACGCACTTGTTGACTGTTATAAATTTTTACCTAAAGCTGAAAACTTTTCGGGTGTCCCATGTAAATAAAAATAATTCATCACCTACCTAAGTGAAATTCTGTGCTTCATACTAAATTTGAATCTGTTTCCAGCTTTCAGTTCATCCCTCTAACGACCAGGGCGATGTTTCAGTAATGTTTCCAAGTGCATTTCTCTCACCCCAATCGTTGCCGCCCCATCCAGCCTCCGATGACGACATTTACTCTTATGGAATTGATGAACCTTTAGTCCTAACCGAAGACTACCGTGCCATCAGCCCCCCGGCGGAATATGCTGCAGCGGACAACTCACCAGAGAAAGAGCCAAGCACCAGGTAAATATGTTGAAATTTCCTCATTCGCACCGGTTCTAATACTCTGATACCTGCCATCCAGGTGTAGTTACCAGCGCTCGTACTCGCACTCCCACGAGGCGGCTTCCGACGACCCGGACTACTCGTCACCTTCATACAACATAAACAGTCACAAATCTCTACCGGACCTTCATTCACAAATTAGCAGGCACTCCCCCCATAGTGAGGTACTGAGTTGCTGCAGCAGAGGGAACAGATCCAACAAATCTGGCGGCGGTAGCTCTCTAAATCGGGATTCGGGGGGCTCTTCGGGACACTATACACATCGAAGTGAGCCCTGCTGCAAACAGAAGGACTCAAGCAAAATGTGCATTAGCTCGGACTTCCGCCGGGATAGCGGCTCCTCGACGCAGCACAGTGGAAACTCCTACTATACGTACGGAGTTACAGCATCACGCTATGATTGCCCAGAATGTCGAGCCAAGTACCAGAAAGACTCCGAATGTCTACTGAATTTCACCACCCCTGAGGTACCCGAAGCTTTTCAGGACGATTATCCGGAGGGTAACTCCAAACCTACGCGATATTACGAGGATCAGAAAATCGGCAGCCGTATGCTCTACTCCCAGAAGCAACAGGGCACGCACAAAAATCCTGATGGCACCATAAAGGAGGAGTTGAGTCCTCCTCTAGGGACGTTCAAGAGACAAAAGTGCTTGAGGTTCAAGCACAGGAACCGATACTCCTCCTCGAATGATAGAAACACAACCAGAGATTCGGAGGAGGATCGAAAGCCCATTCTTAGATCAAAGAGTGATATCAGCGACCGTTACTGGAGTCGCAACTCACCCTCAGAGGGTTCAAGTAAATCAGCGAGCGGTTTAGAAAAACGTGGCAAATCGGAAAGTCTATCGCAGCTGGAAAAATTCTTTGATCGGTTAGGTCTAAATGACGAGAAATACGAGGAAATCTATGATCCGAAAAGACGCTACAGCAGCGACAATGATTCAGATCAATCCAGCACTGTGTTCTTCTCAGATGTGAGTACGGTCGATTCGACTCGCCTGCCGGACAGCACCGAAACAAATCAAAATAGCCAGACCTATAGACCAAGTGAGCCGCCTTCAATTGTTGAACGTAATGCTCGCATTATCAAGTGGTTATGCAACTGCCGAAAGCTGCAGTTGACATAATTTTCGTTGTATATTTACCGTTAGATTTATATTATATTATGTATATGTAAGGATTTCAATATTTACGATCATTCCCTTCGTAGAAGGCTAGAAGGCTATACTATATTATTGTACTATGTTTAACTTCCGCGCTCGATAGTAGGTTCTGATCGTCCTTCGACAAAGGGAATTGTGCCGCGGACTCTTTCCATTCGATTCTTTGATAATGGTAAATTAATTGAATCGGTTTCCGCTTACTTGTGATCATAATAGAGTAAGCTTGTTGCCGTTGTAGCATACGATTTACTTAAATTATGTCTAATTCAGTAGTAACATCCAATTCATTTCTATCTCTGGAAATTTTTTTTCGTACATCTGAATTTCTTACTCGTTGCATTGCTTTATGAAAATTTAGTTAAACGCAGTTATCCTCAAATAAGTTAACTAGCATAACGTTTTATATAAGTAGATCTTGAAAGGTCATTTGATAATTATCAACTTTTAATTTTTCTTGTTTATTTAAACAAACATAAAATTCTAAGTTATGATATCGCTTCGATGCGTCAGAACTCTTGAGTGAATCGATTCAAAATTATGCATATTGTATGCAGACGCATAAACTACTCAAATTTTGAATGCATAAGCTATGTATGTTAAAAGGAGTGTTGAGCACTATCCTTAATTTCATTATTATCTTTTCTTCGGTGTCTTGATTTAGTAATTTACAGCGTTCTAACATTAATTTTTTTGGATAAAATATTATATTTCAGTTATGTTTCAATTTCACGATGGTTTTTATTTATAAAAAATTTAAAAACTTTGCGTATACAAAAACGAAATCGATTCTGAGTACTTTGTCAGGCCGCCACTTAAACAAAGTAACCAGCAAATCAATAAATAGTCTCAATAACAATTTCAAATCTTGTCTTCGTAATTAGTAAAAAGCTTTTTAAATTAACGAATATTAATCAGTATAACTGCGAAGATTAATTTATTTATTATGAAAAAAATATTCTGCAATGCAATGAGTTCCTCAACTACAAAAAGTTAATTTCCTGTCCAGTCCAGTCAATTCTATAAAATCATTCCTCTTTGAATTTTTATATTATTTTTTTGCTAGCAAAATTAATCAGAAGGACATTCGAAACTTTATGAACTTGCTAAGGGAGAAGACCTAGATATTTAAACTTTTTTTATTATTGAAGGAACAATAACCAAAAATTCATTAAAATACGCTTAAATAATAAATTTTTGTTTTAGGATAAAGTAATTTAAACAGCCGACGAATAAATCAAACTGAAAATCAGAAACTGTTAGATCTGGCCGGGCAGACAACCCAAGCTAGTTAACTACTCGTAAGTCACTCAATTATTTGCTAATTGTGTTGTAGAATTGTTTTACCATTGCAACAATTGTACGATAACACTTTTAAGGGACATTATTGCAAGTAGTCGTTTTATGTTTTGTTGTCATGTCACGTACTGTTCGTTTCGTAATGAGTTCAATGTGATCTAAGGAATCGAATCTCGTTGCTCAATCTTTAAGGTTTTATAGTATTTTTCGCGTGTTTCTATTGCCACTAGTAAGCTATTTAAGTTATTTGTATAGGACATCTTGTTTACAGTTATTCTTTAGAGTCTTTTAACCGTGTACTGTAAAGCGAATTTTATATAAAATGGAATTATATTCATTCATACTCAACATAGGATACAGCTGCAGTCTCAATTACCACTATATTGCTCAATTTAAACAGTGAACAGAACTATCTATCTTTTTCGCTAGTCCGACAAACGTGGACTATGTATTCGAAAATATTTAAAAATATTTAAGACTATGTAAAACCGTAAACTCAACTAAACCCCAAATGATGTTCAAATCTTATTAATGAAAAATTGAAAAATAAAACAATTGAATTAACAATCCTTTTGTATTTTGTCTTGATCTGTAAATCCTCAACTCGAAAATTTCTTATTTTTTTATTCAGAAATAAAAAAAAAAATAAAAATATAACTCTGAGCGAGATTTTCTTAGAACTGGCTTCATGGAAAACAATTGATAGTAGATGGGAGTAAGCCCATCTCAAAAGAAGGTGCAAACCTCATTTTCTTAAGTTTACGTGCTACAAAAATATAAACAACAGCAATAAGAGAACACAAAAAAAGCTTAATATCTAAACTGAGGAATAACGAGGAGGTCGTTCCTGAGAGATGATTTGTTCAGGTGAAATTCAAAGGAGGGAAGGGAGTTAGCTTTCTGAAGCATTCGAATGAGAGGTTCAGAAAGGCCATAGTTGGTGTGGTGATAGACAGTGCATTAGAGGTGGACCAATCTGAGGTTGTGGGAACAGCTGTATGCGAAAGCTTATCGAAAGCTTTACTGAAATCTATGTAAGCATAATCAGCTAATAAAGGACATAAATGGCTGGCTGAGAAAAATAAAGCGTTAGCAAACTGTGAGAATTAATAGACTAGAAAAAATTTAGGGATACAGAGTCGGTAGTTGCACACATCGTTTTTGGTCGGTAGTTGTACACATCGTTATTCCTAGTGTCTCTTTTATGAATCGGTATAATAAACGATTTTTTACTGTTCGAAATTGTTCTTAAAGAGACGAGATCTTAAAATAAGCAAAAATTTCAAAGATTTAGATTTTAAAAAAGGCGTATTAACCAATCGCATATTTATTTGTGAGTGCGGCAAGTTGGACAAAAGTTCCCAGAAATGGTGTATTTTACTGCTTTCGCTGCACGCGATAGGGTATTGTCGTTTTGCAAGATTACTTTCTCTTGTCTTCTGGCCTATTCTGGTCGTTTTTCCATAAGTGCAAGATTCAAATTGATCAGTTGTTATCCGTAGCGATCGGCAGTCACTGTTTCACCTGGTTTCAGAAGTTCTTTGTACATCACATCCTTCTGATCTCCTTCCGAACCGATTCATTAATGCTTGCCTTGGGTCAATCCGATGTAAAAAAAAAACTCTTCTTTTCATGCCGAGAAAGCAAAACTTCGCAGACAGTTTTTCGCTCTTCGAGTTACCTGTCGTTCTACTCATGTGGTACCCATTTTCCTGCCTTTTGGATCTTCCCCATGGTATGTAGGCAATCATAAATTGTTCGGCGCCCAACATTTAATCTCTTGGTCATCTGTTTTTGTGTTTGGGTGTCATCTCCATCCAAAAATGCTTGCAATTCGGTGTCTTTGAATTTTTTTAGGATGACCCCGGCGTTCTTTGTCCTTTAAGTAAAAATATCCAGTTTTAAACCTCTTAAACTAGAATTGTATGTTCATAATTTCTGAATGGTGCCGAGGAGATTGGAAGGGAAGCTTGAAATGTAAATTGTCTTTAAGTTGTTACCAAGTCGTCGAGCATTAAGAAGGCGAGTAAACAGCAGAGTTAACGCATAATTTTTGCTTTTTTCAGATATTTGCGGTCTTCAAAATATGAACAAGTGTGAATTGCTTAGTGAATAGTGAATATATAGAATATAAAGTCAAAAGTTCGTAGAAACTCACTAAGAAAAACCATATAAAAAACGAAATGTTAAAATTTTAAAGTCTTGTATCTTTGCTAGTAGATGCGTCGATAAATCGAAAAGATGTTTCTACAAATTTTCGTAGAAATCGGAAAGGTTTCTTTACTTAAGCCGAATTATTAACCGCCTCATAATTAGAAATTATATTTATTGGTTTTCCTAAAAATTTAATCGCCTGAAATTTTACTGTCCCGTGATATTCCGTATAACAGTTATTTTGAGAAACAACATTTCGAAGCTGCCACTTATTCTAGTACAATTCCATTGAAAATTATATGCGTCGCTTGAGTAAATGTCAAATTGAATAAAGTTTTGTGTTTGTGACGAGTTGACTGAGCAAAATATTAAAGATTTCTTTTTTCTTAACAAAACGGCGAATTTAAGAATATTGTTAATCCTCACGAAGGACAGCTGTCATGCCTCCGAGGAAAAAGCAGGGGAGTACAAGTCCCGCCGACGACGATGACTACAAAAAAAAGCGCGAGCGAAATAACAAGGTAACATTGCGAAATAGGCTCGCGGTGAGTGTCAACAAATTTCTTGATTTGCAGGCGGTCAAACTCTGCAGGGAGAAGTCTATCCAAACGGCGAAGAACATTAAGCAGCAGACTGATGAGCTACGCAACAGGAACGCCGAACTAAAGGGAAAAATTGAGGAGAAGGAGAGGAACATCACGAGTCTACTGGAGCTGCTATCCGGCAGCAATTCCGATCAATTGATCGAGATCCGTAGAATTATGGGGCCTCTCAAGAACACGATGAACATCGATCCGAAACTCTACCAGCAGATCTTCGGTTCGGTATAGTCTGTGGGTAAAAGGCAGCTTCAACTTGAGGGATCGCATTCTTCAATCGGAATTTCATCTTATCTAGGATTAATTCATTTCAAGCCCTTTTAGAGGGTCCAAACAAGAAATATCGCGGATAAAGTGTAATCTCATTTGGTGAATACGGCTGAAGGTGATAAGAAACGTAAAACGCAAATTTATCATTTACTTCCGTACAAATTGATCCCGAAATAGACCTATAACATAAAGTGTTAAGCGTCAAGAATTTTCAAAATTCAGAGCAATTTTTAGAACTATTGTAAAACGGTCATAGAAGCTTTAAACGTAATGATTCTTGCAATAAATTGATACATATTCAAACATTATTTACAATTCAGTCGCCTTGAACTTATAATTTTGGAAATTTGTCTCCTGGCTCCAATATTGAGTAAATGTTTGTTTAATCGCATACAAACAATTCGAAGATTGTTAAAACTTCCATTTTAATATAAATCCCACTTTTGGGATTTATTTAAGGGTTTTAATTAGCATCAGTACACGGGAGACTTTCGTCTTATTGAAATCGCCAAACGTGGCTGCAGATGCTGCTGCACTAGAAAGATATGTTGGTGTTGTTAGGGCAAAAAAATGAAACGCACTATTCAAGCTATGTACATTTAATTCTTTACGAAATTCTCGGGTCAGGTCTTAAGCTACCTTAATCTAATTACGCCTATTTGAAGCGCTACTCCGCCAAAATCTTTTCGAGCTTGGCCTTTTTCTGTTCGGTCGGATTGCTTCGGACGTGCAAAATGAGATCCTTTAGCTCCTTAACGGTCTGCTGGAGGTTGTCGATTCTCGCCTCGAGTTCAGAGTTCTCGTTCTTGAGCTTGTCAATTCTGTCCTTCGTCTCCTTTGCCTTTTCAGTGGACTTTATCCTGCACTTTTTAACGGCCTAAATCAAATGTATTTTAATAATTTCTACAAATTGTGCAACAGTTTGCCTTACCAAATTGTTTCTTTCTCGCTTTTTCCTGTACTCGTCGTCGTCGTGCGAACTACTAGGACTGCTTGTGTTGCTCCTTTTTGACGGCATCGCTTCTCACATCTGCGAATCTTAAACCAGATTTTAAGAATTTGAATAAACACGGGAACTAGATTTGTTGGCAAAACAATCTCGTCCTTAATAAGAAACTGTCAAATGGATGACATTTATGTGTATAACAGTTATGAGATACAAAAACTTTAGTACATTTCTCTGTTTATATGCAGATAATGTCACTTTTTGACATTAAGCAGAAGCACGTGTAGTTGAAGGTGCTGTTTAGGCCTGAATTTTTGATGATGGGAAAAGTTGAATTTGATATAAAAAAGGCCAATAATAAGAAAATTGTTTTTGACGATGATGGAGAGATTGCATCAGAAGAAACAGTCAAGCAGGAAGAAAATAAAATTGGATACAAATCCCATCTTATATCGCAAGATAAGAGGGAAAGAAGCACCACTGGCAGAGGAAAGGATTCAACCGGCGTTGAGGACGATCATAAAAAATGGTTTGAAGTGGTAAAAAGGCTTTTTGTTTATCAAATTTAATTAGTATTATCTATTTTAATTTAATTTTAATAAAGTCTTTTAAAAAAATAGAACCGATGACATGTATGAAATAATTATAATTGTAGATCTCGAAAATTTGAAAAAAAATACCTTTCGGCGGCAGCTAGAAGTAGTGTAAATTTCAACGTGATTATTAAAAGGCAAAAAAAACCGGAAAGGGGAAGAGATTTGGGTCAGAGTTAGGGAATGCAAACAATTTGCCAAAGTGATGAGTGTTTCGCTACTCTACCTCAACTGAGGGACCTCTTGCCACTTGCCGCTGATGCCTTTCGACCAATTTTTGTTCTGATGAGATCGGCAATCAGCCGATTTCACATATTTTACGCCAGGCTATTATTTTTGTTCAACGAAGTAAAGCAAGTAAAGTTAGATTCGTCTCAGATTCACGAAAATCACAAAATTATATTTAAAATGTTGCCGTTCTGCTGTAGCGACGACGTGAAAATCCCTTCCTCCTTGGCTAAATCCCGAAATTGTCTAATATGACCTAAATATCTAGCCGATAAATAGATAAGCTAAGTTTGATCAAAATCCATTAAGAAATGCGGTAACTGTTATAGTAAATTATTTTTCCAGAAAGTTGTAGCCCCTCACGCCCTTGATAAATCATCACAACTTTGATTTTTATTTAGAAAGACGTCGTGGGAAGTTTGGTTTATAGCGGTTAAGAAAAGCGAAATATATCGCTTCCAAATTATTTTAACATTAGTTTGATAAAAATCTATGAACAAATACGGTCTCTTTCATGTTTACAAGATTTGTTTGGATGAAGGGTATTTTCAAAATCTTCGACCTCAAACATTAACTGTGACATCATTCATTTTTTGAAATCCTTTCATCAGGTAGTTAAATTTTGTTTATGATGCCGCCTTCTCAAAACGAAACAAATTTGGAATCACTGACCTTAAAAACCCCAATGTAGCCTGTTTGTATACAAATTTTAGTTTATAGTTTAAGAATATTACGTTTTACTTTCAAAGTACATTCGGACACCCCAGTTCATTTTTTTAATGAAATAAATGAAAAACATATGTAAAATATTTTTACCACAGTTCGCAGAATACAACACAAATGGAGACGTGGTAGAACTAAAAGATCAAGAATTAACTCAACTAAGGACGTTGTGCAAGAACAGTTTTGAGACTGAATTAATTCATTTTAAAAATAGTAATAAATATTTTTTGTGCTAAAAGATTTAAAATAATAGTTGTATATCGCAGGGAATCCATCCGATGCGAAATGGCTTGAGACCACCTTGCACACGGGTACAGCAAAAGACAAGGCAAACGCAGGTGCTCTGCTCGTTACAAGCAATCCAATGGCAAATTTGAAAACTTTGGACACGTTGATTGGATTCTGCAAATTATCGAACAAAGCGAGCCCCGACGTCATTTCAGTTCTTACCGACCTATTCATGGAAGCTCTCCTACCCTTGGACCGTAAATTGATAGCAATTCCTCTGAGGGGCGCTGACTGGAAAGCATTGAAAAAACGAGAGAATTTGACCACAGAATTAAAGCAGGAAGTTTATGCGTACTGGCATTTTGAAAGCGAGCTAAAAGACCTGTATTTTGGTAAGATGAATTTAATAATTTCCCTTTTTTC
This sequence comes from Philonicus albiceps, assembly GCA_963969385.1. NCBI lineage: Eukaryota > Metazoa > Arthropoda > Insecta > Diptera > Asilidae > Philonicus > Philonicus albiceps. The sequence goes on from OZ017772.1 coordinate 60,891,944, forward strand.
GAGAATTTAATTTTTATTATCGACTCACACTTTTTAATAATAGTCTGGTAAATCACAATTCAATCCTTGTCTAAATTAATATTATATATCACTGTCCTTTATGCATGTAGGGATTTTTGCTTGCAAAAAGCGGTTTTCGAGTTAGACGATTTGAAATCCGATTCAGCATTTTGAACTTTGACCGGTTTTTTTATACCAACTGTTCTATTCAGCCATTGCTTTTGTTAAGCTGAATTGAAGAAAGGTCTAAAAAAATTAAATTCTCGAACACAACTTTACTGTTAAAATATAACAACGATTTTGTTGTAGAATTCTTAAAAAATCTCCAATATTCCATGCAAAGTGGTCAGGATGTAAACAAAAACTGTTGCATTGTGACAGCCTCCAAGCTGCTAATCTTTGCTCCAGAAAAAGAACACATGTTGCTCACGATGCTGATTAATAAATTGGGAGATCCCTCAAACAAGGTGGCTTCTAAGGCACTTCACCACCTTTCAGAAGTGGCCTTCAAGCACCCAAACATGTGTGGGGTCATTACGATCGAGGCAGAAAAATTGCTGTTCCGAAACAACATATCCGAGAGGGCACAGCACTACGCCCTATGTTTTCTAGCCCAAATTGCCCCCAGCGGGCGTCCGGATGTTTGCACGAAACTGGTCAATATTTGCTTCTCATTCTTTAAAGTCTTAGTAAAGAAAGGAGCAGTGAATAATAAAACGATGCAGGCCATCCTCCGATGCCTCCAGAAAGCCATTGTCGAGGCCAAGCCGCCGGAAGGAAGCACCGAAATTATGACGAAGGAAATGCAAGACACCGTCTATCGTCTTGTCCACTTGGCGGACATTGGCGTATCCATACAAACGCTTGGAATGCTCCTCCAGGTGATTACATTAAAATCGGAAAAGAGCGATAGATTTTACAATGCGCTCTACAAGAAGATGGTAGACTTAAACTTAGCGAACGTTGGAGCACACACTGCTGCCCAGCTGCTGCACATAGTGCACAAGGCGATTCATATTGATCAGAACGTACCCAGGGCACAGGCGTTTATTAAACGCTTGTTGCAGGTCTCCATGTATCTGCCTGCCCAAATGGTCTGCGGCTGCCTGATTGTAGTAAACAAACTGCTTAAACTTAGGCCTGAATTGGGAAGGGAGCAAACCGCCATTGAAAGAGGCATTAACGCAAATGAGGGAGATCTAGCAAAGTTCGACAGTGATGGAGAGGAGAAATATGAAGATGTTCGCATGGATGAAGACGAAAATGAGACTCCGGGAGAAAAGACCGAGGAAGATGTGAAACAGGAGCAACCAGGGAGTTCTTGGTATCATGCTAAAAATATTGAGATGGGCGTTGAGACAAGGAAAGTAAGCGAAGTATCTGCGGTCAAGTACGACCCTTACCACAGGGTACCAGCCTTTGCTGGGGCTGAGTTTGCGATGAAGGCTGAATTATGTATGCTAAAGCACCACTTCCATCCCACCGTAAAAGTTTTTGCGGAAAACATAATTAAGAGTAAGTATAATTCTCTAAGTTTAGTTATTTATTTTTAATCTTTTAAATTGTAATTCTCAATATTCAAAATTTCAAGCTGAAAAATGCTGTTTTGAGAAAAATCGTTTTATATTCGCTAATTTTAAATTGGCTTTAAAAATCTACAAATCTACAATCGAAATTCTGCCACTTGTTTAGCTAACTAAAATTTATTAATTTGTTACTTCTTCAGGAAAGCAAATTGATTATTATGGCGATCCATTAAAGGATTTCAGTCTTTCGCATTTCCTAGAAAGATTTGCTTTTAAGAATCCCAAGAAGTTAGATGGGAACAAGGCCTTCGAAGAAAGAACCCCTGTTCAAATTATGCACAATAAAATGTACACCGCACATGGAGCTCGAGGCAAGCCAGTCACTGCTCTCAAGAAATCATTCTGCACTGAAGAGGAGCTCTTCATTTTCAAATATTTGGAAAAGAAGAGAAAAATGCAGGTGAAGCGGGAGGGTGAAGAGGACGATATTCAGGTCGATGATGACGAATTTGAAGCATATTTAGATAGTCTAGGCAAAAAATCGAAGAAGAAGCACCAGGAGGAGGATGACGAGGAAGATTTCGACTATTTGAAAGATTTAGGGGTCGAAATGAGCACGGAGAAAAAAAAGAGGAAAACTAAAAAAGATGATGACGATGAGGAGGAGCAGGACATTGATGCGGACTGGGGTGAAGATGAAGATGAAAACGACGAAGATTCTGAGATGGGAAGCGATGCCGCTACAGACGATAAGTTTGACGACGAGCTGGACAGCGATGACATGGGCTCAATTTCTTTGGATGAGGACATGGATGACAGTACTTCAGACGAGGATCTGTCCGACGATAGTGATGAGCCGAAACCTAAAAGATCGAAGAAATCTGCAGGGAAAGAATTCCAGAGAGCGCTTAAGAGTAAAGATGGTAAAGTCGAGATCAAGTAAACTCTCTGAAGGTTTATTAATCTTTTAAAACTATTTTGCAGATATGAGTTCCCTGTTCGCTGCGGCCGATGATTTTGCGGAGTTGCTGGAGGAAACTGGCAAATCTAAAGGTCATGGTACTTCAAATGCAGTTTTCAACAAAGATAAATCTTCCGAAAAACAACTTAAGTGGGAGGAGAAGAGGAGATCTTCTCTTGGAAAAAATTTTAGTTCTCAAAAGAAATTTGGAAAGTTTAGTGGTAAGAAAAATAAAAGAAAGTAAAGCGAGAGAATTATGTTTTAAAATGAATGAATGAAAACAAATTCTAACTGGTGAGAATTCTTTGGGAAAGCCTATTATCAGGTGATCTTACAATATTTAAGCTATTAATTTTTTTTCAAATATTTCATAAGAAATTAACAAGACAGTGATTTTACTAATTGCTTTATTTTTGCAAATATTAATAAGAAACTTTGCACACAGACTAATAGTGCGGAATCAATTAAAGCGATTATATATTTTCATATTTTCGTCCATTATTTAAGTTTGGCCATTTAGATATTTAACCTTTTAATGGTACAATTTAATTTAAGTACTTGCGTATGTAGTGAAAAACAATCCATGGCGAATATACTCGACAAACGTTACAATAAATACGCCGTATAAAATTTAAGTAAATTAAAATAAAATGATCAATTTTGCGAGTTAACACCCCAATGAAAGAAAATTCTTCTCTTTTTGAAAAAACCTTTCCTTCGAAGGCGATTTGATACAAATTCATATAAAATTTAAGTATCTTTGCAAGAGTGGACCCGATATTTTTAAATAAAGTGTCCAAATTGTAAAAGATAACTCAATTTATTTTACTTATAACAGTGTTACACGTACAAAAGAGTTTAGTATCTTACTAAAATTTCATTAACATTTTTTCTTTGTAAATTGGGAACTCTACAGTCTTCCGCAGCATGCCCCACCGGGAGCAGAACCAGCAGCTTTTCATTCTGGGGCCGGTCCAATAAGATCCTTAAAGCTGGTCCGCAGTTCAAGGGAGTGGTGACCAACGAACTAAGACCCGCAGCCTGAAGGGATGAAAGTAGGATCCCAGTTGCGATGGACACAGATATCTCGTTGTAGTAGTGCTGTTTCCTTTTTCCGTCACTTCTGACGCCGTAGGTCTGCTTAAAAATTAGAATCAGGTAAGGGGCATCGGTTAGGTACTCCTTCACGTGGTAGGTCTTAAGCGGCCGAAGATCAGTCCTCCACTGTTTGTGCATCCGCTGGTTGTAGTTGAGGAATTCCTCAGCTTCGATGATATTTCGGATTTGGGATTTAATCTCGGTATCGCTGATAATACAAAACGTCCAAGGCTCTGTATGAGCCCCACTGGGTGCTGTTCCAGCCGCCTTTACGCAAGTCTCAATTACCTCGAAAGGCACTGGTTTCTTGCTGTACGAGCGGACGCTTCTACGGTCATTCATTATTTCGTAAAATTTATTTGCGCCGCCTTCTAGAGTCACAGTCGCCCCAAAATATGGTACATGCTCCTTTTCCTCAAGGGCGGGGGTAAATGCCTCCTCCTCAACGTTGCCACCACTGAATTCTAAAAATTGTGATAACTAACGATCAGTTCTACTATTAACTTTGTTATTAAGAAAATAAACCTCCGATGTATTCCTCTCCATCCAACTTCTTATCGCTAGCTACAGATGGTGGTTTGCTTTTCTTTTTGCTGCTCAGAAAGATGAAAACCAGAATTCCGATGACCACTGGTAGAAGGTAGTTCCAATACTCCACTATTAAAGATTTTTCAGCCAAAATGCTCATTTTCGCAATTTTTCTTTGCCCAAAGGTACTTTTTCAAGTTTGCAGTTTTAAGACTGCCCAACAACTGATCCTGCGGAATATTTGTAAGTCGTTTCTGAAAAATGGGTCAATGGTCTCAATCGATAAGAAGCCTATAACACTCCGGCCTTGTGTATTTTTAATCTTTCGCAAAATAATCACAATTTGAGGCCAAAGGACTTGTGCAATCGCTGGTTTATCAACATCTCGCTATCACATACTCGCATTTTAGCAAATATGTTTCTTGAGATTATTTCTTTTTTAGTTTTTATTAAAACACGCTTTTCTTGATTATTTATTTATTCAGATTAATACAAGTTACAATATAGGGTTTAAATTTAACTGAACTAACAAAAGCAACAAAAAAAAAGGCAAGAGGCTGAAAGGTTAATTATTTTTAAGCTACTTTCGAATGTAGGAAGGTTGAGGTGGTCTGTCCAAGCAAGGTCATTGTAACTCGAAAGCGGGTGAATCTATGTTGAACTGACAATATAGTTAACGATTGGGAGGCTATTTATTTATTTAGTTCGCTTAATACAAGCAATAATGATATTTGGTTTAAACTAAACTAACAAAATTAAATAATCTATTTATAACTAGTTTAAAAATAATGAAGGGATTAGAGGATGAGCTATTGTAAGGGTGGGTTAGGTAAAGTGAACGTTTAAGGAAGGCTTTGCCTTTGACTTCGAACGCGACAGCATTTATTTATTTAAGTTAACTGCAAAAAGTAGTAATAATAAAACGATAATAGTAAAGAACAACAGTGATAAAAGTTTAATAACTAAACAGAGTAATAACTAGAAGGGACAGTAAAGAACTTATTCTAAAATGGAAGGTAAAGGTCGTTCCTGGGATATGATTTCGTCAGGTGAAAGTCAATGTCAAGGATGGTGACCAGACCTAACAGATGTACTCGAGTAGAGGCCCAATAAAAAAAAGAAAGTGTAGAGTGACTTAGTGACTTAAGAATTAGACCTAGGTTTAACAAAGCCTAAAGCATAATTGACGAAAATAACGCCAAAATCGTGAAGGGAATTGATCAAAGGTATGGGTTTTCCTAAGAGCACGTACGATTTATCTCAGGGACGCCTGAATGGGATATGGAAGAATTATAGAGGAGTCGAAGAGAACTTGTTAAAGATGACTATCGAGGTAGTAATTTATTCATGAAATAAGGGGAAAGGAAAGTTCAGAGATAATTCGATAAGGGATTTTATCGATAGCTTTAATAAAATCAGTGGCAATAACGTCAATTTCTATTGTCAGCAGGGTGCGCGGCAAGAAAGTTGTCATGTTTGGTAGTTTTAGATCTACCTTTGAGGAATCCATGTTGAGGTGATGTATGGTATTCCTTTTTCCAAAGATTGGGGAAGATACCTTTTGAAAGCGGTCCTAGGCGGTTAAAATAAACGGGCGATACATGTCTCTAAAACAGTGGCGGGTATCCCATCAAGGGCCGGTAACAAAATCATTGGCAAGAGTACTGATTTTAGTGACGATTAGAGAAGGATCAATCTCAATGGCGATGAGGGAGTATTCCAAGCAGGAAAAATAAAGTAAAGTAATAAGGATCAAATACAATATTAGGCCGCTAAAGGATTGACTAAGTTATAAAAATCTGCAAAAAGGTTAGCAATGATTATAGATGAAGATGCGTCGCAGAGTTTAAGTACAGAAGGGTATCCGAAGAAAGACGATTAAGGTGGAACTGAAACGGCTGTAAATCGTTACAGAGAGATCATACGGTATTTAATTAATATGATCCAATGATGGAATTTTGTACATAGCAAAATTAGATAAATTTAAATAAAATCGAAGTTGGCTTTTTTAGATATTTAAAGCAAAATATTTAATAAGAGAAATAAATAAATCACATTTACACAAATTTTTATCACATGGTGGCAAAAAGTTGATAATTTGTATGAATTTTTTATAATACCAGAAAAGTAACCACTTTTTAATAGGCAAACAAATTCTGCGTATGCTGTAGTAGTCTGTACAATGATCCTGCAATAAAATGCTCTTATCAACATTTTTTATAAAATTATTTTATGGAGTTTGGACATTGATGCAAGTATTCCACGGAATTCCAACTCAGAAATATAATTTGAAATATCTTTAAAGAGTCGATTTGAACTTTATGTTTGCCGGGGTTATAGTTAAGATTTAAAAATTGCAAATTAACGAAAACTTCATCTGTTTTACCTTAGTTATCAAGAAATCAAGGATAAATTTAATTTTGAATAATTTATTTTAGCGGAAATTTTTCAAAAATAAATTCCCATTTTTGTATCAGGCATCGCTGACCGCTGTAAAAAAAGCTTCCTCGGTTTCCCGTTGTCAACAAAGGAATACTCGCCGCATATGGCAATAATTGCGTGACAGGCCGTGGGATGTGTGTGTATGCGTGGTCAGCTCGTTGCCTTCGCCGAAGAAAGCCATTTTTAAAAATAACTACGCACTCCGACTTATCGGTACGTGGACGTGTACGCTCGAGTGTAATTCCTCCCGCTTGCAAATTGTTTTGCTTCTCATTCAATCGGACAGCCCTTTGGCAAAAGTGCTAAGGTGACAAAACGTTTGAGAACTGCCCGAAGCGCCTGGCCAGTTTCGTAAGTGGAAAATTCTCCGTAGTGCTCCGCTGTCAAGAAGTTCACATAACCTATTTACCTCTACACACAAAGGGGGAAAATCACTTGGCTGTGGCTGGGTGACAATTTTCGTAAATTTCAACTAAAACCAGTTCAAAAGTGTTTGTGGAAACTATCCTTTTTTCGGAAGTGCGGCGAATAGTTAAGGAAAATATTTCCAAAGTTATCGTGGGAACGAAGGTGGCACAGCGCTTTTCCGGGGAACCAGCAAGAATTGCTCAAGGTAAGTGGGGCTGCCTCGGCTCGCCCGTATACTGTTTGATGATTTGATACCGCTTGGGTGGAAGGGAATCCGATGCATCTGGCGGCGCCCGCCGCTTCTGCTGGGGCTGCTGGCTGGGCTGTTGCATTATTGCCCAATGGCCCCTGTACCGACTGTCGCACATTTTTGAAATCCGATAGGTGACAGATGTCATGTAATGTGACCATGAACAGTTTAATTTTTAAACAATGCTCGCGGGGCCGACCTGTGAGTTTGTTGACCGAATCCCGTTTGGGTGCTCCGACTTGATTCGGACTCGAACTTTGCGTCATTCCGTCCAGCTGCTGACTCTGATTTTTGTTGCGAATTCTTTGTACCCGTCCGAATAATAAGGTTATGTGCGAAACTTGAGGATGTTTTGGTTGGTTTGTGCGCCCCAATAAACGTCTCGCTACAAAGTTTGAATGAATATCAGTTTTCGGAAATTTTGAAATTTCTACGTCTCCGCCCTGGTGCCCGATCAAACATTCTGGTTTCGCACCTGCTGCTCTGCTCAAGTTATGGGTAGTCAGTAGTTTTCAGGAAAATGGGTTTTCCGGATTGTTCCAAGTGATTTCATATTTTTACCATGCGCTCGTGGCGTGTGGCGGGGGCAAGCGAGAGCAAGCTGCGAAATAGCTTGCCACTGGGGCTCAATGAGGAAATGCTCGGGGTTGCTTAGTGCAAGCTTCAAAGTATGTCTTTACTACCTTTTGTTAAACAATTGTGAAATTGCTTGGTAATACCCGTATATCGTATTGAGTGCAAAGCATAATTAGGAAAATTTATGGTGACTAACCAAAACTTGCCTTTTGTGTCTTTAAAATAAGGGAAAAAGTCGCCACTATCGCGAAAACTGTGCTGAGACAACCCTGTTTTAAGGCAGTATAATCTCTAGCTTGGTTGTTGTATCTGTCAGAAAAATAATTTCGTTTCAACCAAAAAATTGGACTATTTAGGTTAGTATTTCACTTAAAACTTTAACATTAGATCTCTTCTAGAAATTGAAATAATTTATACAACCTACAACATTTACATAATTGAAATAGAAAAAAATAAATCAAAATGTGGAAATTTATCATTAAGTTTTTGAAATAAAAGGATATACCAAGATTTTTTGATTACCGTATAACTATATGAATTTATACTAAGCATTATTTAATAGTACACATTACAGGCTTTTATTTGAGTGCTCAACTATTTTTTTACCTCCTATCGGGGAGTAATAAACATCAAAGATGAAAAATCAAAAATTCATTTATGCGAAAATTGAAAATTTTGATCTTATTTTTATCTTTACTTTGCATCAATAAAATTCTTAGACAAGATTATCTAATTTGTAAGAAAATTCTAAGCCCCCGCCGTCGTAAATAATTTGTGAATTCTTAGAATTTTTCTGAGTCATTATTACTCACATTCATCCTTTGTATCAGATAAAAACCTTCCTTACGATGTTGTGTAAATTTTAATTATCCTCAACATTTGGAAAATGGGATAATAATTAGCATGACGCTTGGGTTGTTAACAGGTCATTTGTACAGGTCAAACTCACTTCCGAGAAGTTAAGTAAATTCGGTTTATTACTTTTGTTAAGACCAAAAGAAATTAGTGAGTCCTCTAAATATTTTTTGTTTTCATTAAGAACAATTATGAGAAGTAACGAATTTCTTAAATTCTAAGTTTCCAATAATTTATTTTAAATCAGCGAACGCAAAACCTCTTTGTATAAATTTTCATGAATATTTCATAAATTGAAGCAACACGAATTTTTCCTCGAAGAAGTAACTTTATTTATAACTTTATCATACGCATATAATAGGTAAACATTTATCGGAGAATCGGTATGCGGTATCTTCAGCATCGTTGATTTCATAATATCATAAATAAAACAAAAAATGTAAATGAAATGATTTGGTTCTACACTAAATTAAGTATAACACATAAAATTCTTCAGGTACAGAAGTAAAAAATGTTATAAACAATATCAACGCGCATAAAAATAAAATAGTAAGCACTTATCGTGAACGAAAAACTTATGTATCCTCCTAAAATAAATTCTACCTTCCTCCAAGCGTAGTATGATCATTCATCACTTAAAGATCTTTTGCCGGACTCCACATATATGGAGTTATTGTAGATTATAAATGTTCTTTCTTATAATTCGTACTTGCAATTTTAAAGTAAATCATAAGTAGAATTGGTTGTTTCGGTTCTTTCGATGTCTATGGAGGGACAATGATCCATAGCCGTACTGATGAGATCGGCTCTCGATCGAAACACTCCGCTCATTAATTTTTTGAAAATTGCTTATTTGAAGTAAGCTCCATCCTCAAACAATTTATTTCTGTCTATTTGAAGAAGACACGAGAGTTTTTCATTCGCTATAAATTTAACTACCTTCCTCCAAGTGTAACATGATCGTTCATAGTACGAACTGCCAACCCCTTCACCCTGAAATAGGGTAATAAGGTGCTAAATTCATAGACAAGTTAAAATGTTACCTTGAATCGATAGATTCATAATTTATAAGTCAAAGCCTTCATTACATAATCAGATTCAATACAGTTCAAAGTCGACTTATGATTTTTTTTCCTTTTGAATGATAAGGAATAAAAAATAGAAAATTTTTTTAAAGATGAAATTTATTAATGTGGTCAATGCTAAATTAAAATACCAAATACAATTGTTAAATTTTATATTTGGCAAGGTAGCCTCAACGCAATATGTCTTTATGCTTTATGGTATATTTCCGAGGCGTTGACCACGAAAAAATTAATATTATAATTACATTTTGGTTAACTTCACGCAGTGTTAGCAGCGACGAAACTTCAACATTATAAGTGAAATGTTTCTATCTAGTTAACATTTTAAGTCCGGACTGATACGACCGCCGAAGAGAAATTGACTTAAACTTAAAGAAAAGGAAAAAAAAAACTTAATGAAAGCGCTTCGCCTTAATCAAATTGAGCATAAAAATTTGCGAAAAATTATCATTACAACTACAAGCTTAGTGACGGCCATTGTGTTTCGAGCAAATCCCCACATAAGCTCTGCAAAAACTTCTACACCTTGAGCTTGGGGAGTTTTGAAATTTTACAGTCAGTATGTCGATAGCTTCACAAAAGCAGCGGAATCACAAAAAAAAAAAATAAATAGTCTTGAACAAGAAATGAAGAGCTGCCAGATATTAAACACACTTTTATTAAATTTGAAGCACCCGTTTAGCAACTGATCTACTAAATTCAGCCACCAATGTTTGCTAGAAAAAAAAATATACAACGATTTCATCGACATTTTGGGTAATGTTTTTTTGTTTTTATATCTTCACCGATTATATAATTCGTTAAAGTTTTATTGTTTTTCTAAATCTTGACGACAACGATGAAATTTCGATTGTTTTCGAATTTCTCTCGAAATGAAGAAAAAAAAAGTCAAGAGACGCGAATTATTATAAACGACTACGTTTGAATGTCTTTAAAAAATGTAGATGCTGACTCTGCTGACGTAATCAATCTTTAATTTACGTGCATTGCTTTGATAAGAGGAGATAAGAAAGGCATTAACTTGGTTTTGATTTGGTATTAAATTCGTTCTAAAAATTAAAGAAGTTGAAGACTACAATTTATTTTAAAAGTATTTACTTTTAATTAAGTGGTACAATTTATCATAATTTAGAATTAGTTATTGTTAATGCTAATGTAAGTGTAAGAAGCCTTATAATATTTAAAAATAGGAAAATATTTTGAGTTATTTAAAAGAATCAATTGGCAAACTTTATTACATCAAAACGATTAGAAAGTTTTTTTTTTTTTTTTTTTTTTGTATACCAATGAAGTTGTTTCTCAATCTCAAGAGATTATTCGCCAAGGTGACTGATAAAATTCAAATATTTTTATGTATTGAATTTTTCTCCATGATTTCAAGAATACAAACTGCTTTTGGTGGTCATAATCGCGCTGAAAGGTATCCAAGGTCAGTTATCTTCGATTTGATTACTTTTTTTTTTTAGGTGGTAAAGTACAATAAAGCGCATTTTCGTAGCTCAGTTTTACTAAAATCTGGCTTAGCTACTTGCACAGCAGATAGCTAGGAAATTTAATGTGTCTTGCAGCTCTCTCATGTTCCGTGGCATGACTAATCACTTAGCGATAAGACGACAACTTTATAAATTCAGTACACCACAGGAAGACTGATAAATGTTAAACCGAAAACCAGCTTTTGAATAGTAATTGCTATTTTGATTTTCTTGATTTAAAACAATAGAGCGTTTTGGGATCCCTTACTTGTATCTTACTTTTCACACAATTAAAGGCCTCTTTTTCGCCGTGGGAACGGAACTAAGATGGTTTTAAAAAATAAATGTTCACTGCCGTCCCTTAAAGAAGAGACCGTACTTAAGAAATCCATTTTTGAAATTCTCTATTAGTTTAAAGAATATTGAAAAAATAATTTCATTATTAATTGATAGTTAACGGATCCATTATCGATTATTTAGATAACAAGAATTATTTGGTTTACAGTTATCGGTTATTTGATTGAGTTTGAATATTTAATGGATCCATTACTAATTATTTGGCTATCTAAAAGAAATTTTATGATTTATTTGGATAATGAAAAATTCTAAGTAACTACTAGTTTCCAAAACTAATTATATTTTTTTTGTGATTGTTGATAATTAAAAATATTGTAAAAGTGAATATTTCGTTTGCTAACGTTTCGTACAGATTCTGAAAGCATTAGCAATGTCCAGTGTATTTTTTAAAAATAACAATTACATATAAATGTAATATATGAACGGTTCACAGGCCAAATCGACTAACTCCACTTTTGAAAATTTCTTAATATTAAAATCCCTAATACAAGCTTAATTTGGGAAATTAATTATTTTAATAATTTTACGTAAAAGTAATAAACTTAACAGTACTTATTTGAATTTTTATTTTAAAACGAGCTTTCAAATTAAATGTGTGTCGTTTTCCCAGTATTTTAAATTTTTTCCTTTGAGTTAATCGATTTGTCCTGTGAATCGCTCATATTTGTAAACGTAAATAGGATAATAAAAATAGACAAAAACTAAAAACATTAACTAACTAAAGTAGTTAGTGCAGATCTAAAAAGTTGTTATTATTAAATTGAGAATGCGGTAATAATTATTACACTTTGAATTCTTTATGACTTTATATTAGCTATTAGGTAGATAGAGATGAGTAAATTAAGAAGTAAATTTCTTAATGGGATCATTAACTTTTGCTTGCACTGGAAGCATGAATTTCAAAGTTAATGGTGGTCTAAGGTTTTTTATTTACATTAATTTTGAAATATTTGTAATAGAATGTACGTACGTAATTCAAAGCTGAAATGAACAAAGTTTGCAGTAAATACTACTACTATTCCTATTACTATATTATTAAAATTACTGCGTGTTTTCAGTTATGAGATTACCTTATTATATTTGGTCCATTTCAGTTTTGAAGCTCCTAAATGGTACTCTATGTATACATCAAACGTTTTGAAATTTCTAAATGACTGTAACGCCTTAAAATACTAACTAATTATTAATAATGCCAGAATTTAATAGTCTTTTTGGTATATTAAGCAAAAATTTACCTTAGGCAACCTACTTCTACAGATTTCTGATATTGTTTTGGTCAGGTAGGGAAAGAATGCAAAAACCTTTCTGACTTCTAACATGAGTACAAAGAAAACATTTATAAAAATCAAGTTTTGGTATAAAACATGTTTTAGCAAACAATTAAAAATACAATTCAGAAACAATAATTCTGCTTTCTTTGTACTTCATGTGCCCAACATGATTTTATCGAAAAAGCTACAGAAGGAAAATTATTGTTTCAGTTTTAAGGGCAACTAAGGGCCTATATAGCCAGAGACATGGCTGACTTTGACGAGGACATATCGATTGATAGCGATGATGACGAATATCTAGACAATGATAATTCATCTGATAAGAACTCGTACTCCCAGAATGGCAAGCGGTTCGCAACAGACGCGGAACGAAGAGCCCACCATAATGCCCTAGAACGTAAGCGAAGAGATCAAATTAAGACCAGTTTCATTTACTTGCGAGACTCGATACCGTCGTTGAAAGGCGAAAAGCCAAGCAGAGCCCAAATACTTAAAAAGGCCTCCGAGTATATTGACATGATGGACATGAAACGCCAGTCGCATCGGCAGGACATTGTTCGATTGAAGAAACAAATTCGTCAAATAGAGCGGGCTGAGCATAGATTGGCGCAAGACGATTCGCCCGAAGTTAACGTTGATTCGGACTCTGAAGAAACTGGGGATAGTTCGAGCACAGAGGAGACCAACAATCCGTAGATGCATAAAGTTAATTCTAGGAATAGTTCGACATAATCGGAATAGCATAGATTTAAATTACTTATAAATTTTTCGCTTTTTAATAACACACTCTTTTACAGTTTATGCACATGATAAATGCTCTCTTTTGTTCCTTGCATTGATGGAAGGACTCTGCGTTCTGTAATCGTACTTCTTTTCTCAAAAAAATTAGAATACAAGTTTTACATTCAAATACATTTTACTAATTAGTGATATTTGTTTTCGATATATTGAAAGACCACGATTTTTTAATTGTAATCATCAAAAACAACTAAAATATAAAAGTTTGGCTGTTTTGAGTTATTGTGGGAAATTTTTGAATATTTTGAATATACGAAATATGACATTATTTTGTATATTTCCAAGTAATTTTACCGAGATCACCATTATAAAATTAGAAAAGCTGATTTGAAAGGGATTTCTTTATGAGATTTTATAAAAACTGGGAGAATCTCAAAACGCTGCGCTGGGTCTAAAAACATTTTGTTGATTTGTTCAACATACATTATAGGGTTCGTACGATTGCGTTGGGCAGGCATCTTCGGTATTTGTAATTTCTGTATGTTTTTATTGCAAAAATAAAAATCGAATGATAATAAAAGATAGAATTCTTCCATCATTTATAGGAAATATAATTAAAATGCCTTAAAGTAGATTGACGAAAATTATTCCTCTAAAAAATGCAATCAATGATCAAAAGAATCTTCATACACACATATTTCATTCGAAATATTTTTATATAGTAAAATGAATTTGTAGCTGTCCTGCATCTTTTGGAAGACTTATTTCATATGGACGAGAAACATTTTAAAATCATTATATGACGAATTATAAGAAATACGTAGTAATCTAAGGTTTAATAGACAGTGATTTTTCTTTCGATTTTAACATAATAAATATAATAAATTTTTAAGACAAATTTACACTTACGCTATTTTATATGCAAAATTAATAAAGAGAATGTATGTTTAAAAATTGTATGTAGAAGTAGGATATAATTCAATAAAGTTAACTGTTGAAATTATTAATGCGTTTTCCGCCTAGTGAAAAATGAAACGTTTACTGCTACCTTCTGTGGAGGTGCTTTCAAGTAAAATGTTATTTAACATTTGTGTAAACAGACAAACAAACAAACAAACAATTGTTAACACCAGAGTTTTATTTGCTAGAAATGGTTTTGAATGACGAAATTTGATTTTTTGTTTCCTTTTGCTTCGTGTTATAATACCACAGAGTAATGTAAATAGTTGCTGCTTTATTTCATTTATATTGTATTGATCTGTGAATATAATCACTATAAATTAATGATATACTTTAGTTTTTAGACCAGAAACCCATCAATATGGTTTTAAAAAAAACAGTATTTTCCTTATCTTATTTTAGGGAAAAATAATTACAACACGAATTCTCAAAGTAGCTCGTAAAATTTTCCTATCTGAAGAAGTACGAGCATTCAAAATAGAAAGTTTTAGGTTTCATTTGTTTTGGAATTAAACAAATAATCACGAACAAAGGATTCAGAGAACTCGCAAATGTTCATGGAATACGATAACCCGTCTTTAAATATAATAGAATAAATCATTTTGGTTCTATCTGAAACATGAACGATTTAAAAAGGATGGAGCACAAATACTTTCTATTTTGAGATAAAACGCACACGTTTTTTTACCTGATTGCCCAACATCTCTCGAAAAGTGTTTTGAGCTTCGATTTAACGTTTTCTAAAGATTTTTGTTATAGCATTGTTACTGATTAAGTCTATTTCTAAGAATTTAATTTTGTTCCTATTTATAAAATTCTGTTTTGAAATTGATTGATCAATGATAGTTTAGTGAAATTAGTTTCAAGATGTACGAAAATGAGAAATCTTAACATTTTGACGGAGCCGGATTCACATTTACGTGACTTCAATTTGCTGGCGATTGTCAGTCTGAATGATGTGATCCGCTACGAACAAAAGAAGCTCAAAAGCATTCATGTACTCTTCGTTGCATATTAGAAAATATTTTGAAAATTATCATTCTAAAAGGAAATAATAATTTTAATACTTTCTTGAATAATAAAAATGTTATGTTATAATTTTAGTAAGTACGGCTTTTCTTTTTTTAAATAATAATAAAGTACCGGCGACAAGTGCAAAACTTTCTGGCAAAGGTGGGTTCGTCAATGTGATAAGAAACGGCAGAACTATGATATTTTATAAAGTGAATTTGGATTGATCCCAAAGTTAACATAAAAACCGAGATTGATTTGACTACGTGAATTTCAGATCAAGAGATTTTTTTTTAAGTGAGTTCAATCTCTTGAAAGTCCAGGCTGATATTTTTCGACATTGTTTCTAACTTTATTATACAGAAAAGGTGAGCAGTCTTGAAAATGAAATCATTTTCAAGTTTATGGAGACTATCTAACCCGATTTCAAGGATGTATATTCACATTTTCGCGACACTGTAGTTTCCTTTTTTCTTCTTTGCTTTGCAGTCGACACTGATTAACCAGTTAACTGCTGATTTTATTTTTAAAAGTTCCTCATGGGGTGTGTAATTTTAAAATTAAAAAAAAAATCGAAGTATCACGATAATGATTGAAGTCTTATTTAATAAAAAATTAACAAATTATTGTTGCAATAGACATTGTTTATAAAAAAACTTAAGAATTCATAAGTAGGAAAAATTGGAGGAAAAAATTAATAAATTTAGTTGATTTCTGTGATATTTTTCTAAACAAAGAACGACACAGTGGAACATTGCAGATCGAGCACCAGTAACATGACAAGAGTAAGCAGACAACAATTTCGAAATGGAATTGCTTTTGATGTAGCTGGTATAAATTTAGAGAGAATTGTGGGTTTTTTTTTTGTAAAAGCTCTTCATTGTACGAGGAATAACCTCTATAACCCATTTCTTTAAATTCAAACTACGTTTACTTGTAATATTAAGGAAACACCACTAAATGATATATCTATCTATCTTACTGAGTTTTTTTAGCTTTTATGTCCGATGGTAATTTTTTATTTATTTTACACGTTTACCGTACTGAAGTAGAAATTTGGATTGAAGTTTATACACGCCGAAATGGTTAACTGGTTGAAGAAGATTTGTAAAATTTTATGAGAACTTCAATGGTTAAAGAAAATGTGAATTTAAGATAAATTATTACAATTAGCGTAAAGTAATTGTGCAAAATATTGGACTTTCTTTTGACATGATTTTTTGATATTTGCCGAAAAGATACAATTCTGCTAGTTGCTGTGCAATTTGCGAAGCGTTGAGAGAGATAATATTTACCTGGCGAGAAAGCAATCGATACGGCGCATTAGTTTAACTTTCACAGACATTTTTTTTTATATTACAATTGCATAAATTCGCAAAATGCCGGGTATAGATGGGTTGGTCGGACTGTTGCACAATGTGTTTTTTTTTTTCGCAAGTAAAAGTCGCCGAGAAATTCGCGTGATGCCGGAACAGCTTACACGTGCCGGTTGATTTTTATCTGGCAGTGCCATGGTAAACCCCATCTGGCGCTCGTACACATGACACGGGAGGAAACATACGGGGAGTATGGGGGCTCCTCGAAGAGAGCAATTTGAACTGCGGAGTCCGGAGCTCCGGTAAGGTGGAAATTGCCGAGAAGTGGCAGAACCGAATAGAGCCAGTGAAGTAAAAGAGGCTCTCGTGTGCGTGTTTATTTACTCAATTTCATTTCTTTTTTCATTTTACGTCGCGCTTTACTTCTACTTACAACCCAAGTGAGATTTCTTCCGAGAAAAGTTGGCAAGTCGCAATGTTTGGCTCGACGGCTGCTGCCCCTCGGCTCGGTAACAGCAGTAGTAAATGACGTGAATCCATAACCTGAAAATATTGGCAGAAACGGAATATAACTGTATCATCCGTCAAAAAGGGGGGCTGTGTCCCAATTCCTTGGGAATTACTTAATTCGACCGATATACGAAAAGTTGGTAGATTTTGTGTGCCAGTTCTCCTGTATCCGTCCCCATCACCGTAAGCAATGTGCGGCCCATCTAACGGCTAAGAAAAAAAAAAAATAGATCTAGTTAATCTAACTCGGGGATTTTCTTTTCTTGCAGATGACGTCGGCCACATCACGCTCTGATAAGAATGACAGCGCCAGCCTGAGCAGTTGACACATCGGATGGAATGTTGGCTGCTGCTGGGCACAATCAGCGGCAGTCTTGGATTGTATTTATTTTATTTTACTATTATTTTTTTTTTGTGTTTGCCCTCAGGGATTTTTATTTATTCCGTATTTCGTATCTCGCGCGCGCGACCGCGGTACGATCCGGATTCGCTCCAGTCCCGCTGCGGGAAAACTCCATCGTGGATCTCTCGCGATACCGTGTAAAGAAATGTCAAAAGTGAAGTGAGGAGAGGTTACTCTGTGCCGCGAGTGAAAGGCATTTCTTAATTTCTCTAATTTCATTCAAAGCGCAGTAACAAGTGGAAATGGATACAGAAACCCAATTGCTGTGATTAACCTTAAAAATAAAATATATATATAAAGTGGAAGGTGTGTGTGCTTTTTCAGTAATAGCTGTGCGTTAATAATATATATATATTTTTTTTTTCTAAAAAAAAGTAAAAAGAAAAACTTAAGGCGAATCGCAAAAGTGTCAGTCGTTCCAGATGAACGAGACGTGCTACATTCATAAAAAGTATCAAATTATGAAAATGAGTAGGCCGCAGTGCTCTATCCAGATTTTGTCCTCGAACACCTACATACCGAAGCAATCAGGCAGCAACAAAGCTGCGGAACCTTCAAAAATGGGTACCCGCAAGGAACCCGATCATGAGAGTGGCTACTTTGAGGATAACATCGTTGACTACAATCGCTACAGTTCGGCAGCATCTTACAGCTATCAGCCAGCTTCTTCGAGCAGTAGCGGCAGCGGCAGTGGTAGCAGACGTCGTGTCGATCCTTCTTACAATGCTGGTGAGACTTCTGGCGCAAAACGCCAGCGGATCTTGAGCTCAGGGAGCGAAACCGCTTCAAAAACGCGCCGGAACAATGCCCGCGACGGTGTTCGTTCCAATAAACGAAAGTGCTACCAGGGCCGCACTTATGACTCTGGATGCACAAAAATTGATAGTACAACTCATGCAATAATTGAGCCGATCAAGAGTGCGGCGACCCCCTGTGAGGAGTCGAACCCGAGGACTTTTAATTTTGTTGATAATAACTCGAAATGTGATATCAGTGCAAAGGGAACGAAGAGGCCTGCTAGCAAGCTAATTAAAGACTGTGATGATCCTTCAATAACTCAAAAGAGCCGCTTGGACGCTATCGCCTCCGGCGGGACGCTCGATCCCATGAAAACTTCTTCATCATCATCATCATCATCGGGGCATCCTGGACGGAACGAAGACGCTACCAACTACTCCTTCGATGGCGCCAAGGACAACAGCAACAGCAACAGTGGGGGGAGCTGCAGCGGCAGCAACAGTGAAACTAGTGCTTTGAACGGCAACACAAACAATTGCCATGTCGACGCCGAAAAAAGACCTCTATCTGATGATCCGGCGGTGTCAAAACGCGAAAGCAGTGGAGAAACATCCGAGGCAGCTCGGATGAGGACTGAAAAGAGTGACTCTGTGGTGTGCACCGGTGGATTCACGCAGTTTGAACTTGAAATCGAGGAAATTTCAAGAATACGTACCAAAAGTAAGCTCTATTTCAAATTTTATTTTATTTTTATTATTCCAGTACGATCATAGAGGACTTATACACTTCCACTTTCACTTCTTCTACATTGATGCAACTCGCAGACTATCGAACGGCGGCGTGTGGTGCAGCAACAGCGCTATCCGGGTGTCTTGCTGGCTCATTTTTTTTTATTTCCATTTTCGCGACTGACTATTGTTCATCGCTTTTACCTTTTTAGCGGCTCTGACCCAAATTTCCAGAGGCAGACTCATTTAGTAAAAAAAAAAAAAAAAATACTCTGTCCGTGATGAACTTCACATGATCGAATCGTGATTTTGGTTTTAATTGGCATATGCCGTCTGTCTTGCTGTATTCTTTTATAGTACCATTCTTAAATGGTGTACGAAATTTCCTTAACTGCTTTATTCTCCTGCTTTTATCAAAACGGCTTGAGATGCAATTTAACGTTCGTAGCTCATTCTGGACTGTCCCATATATATTTTTTTAAAGATCTTAATCTACTTTAACCTACGAGATTATGTTTGCCCTGTAATTGGCTTGACTGTATACTGCAAATATTTTACCATCAGTAGTTGCATTTTAAATTATCTTTTATAGGAAAAAGCAACACAAACAGATGTTTTAATGAAACTACACTAAAGATGCTGTTGAAATTAATCGAGTTTGTTTTAAATTAAAAGTATCTTTTCTATGTCCTAAGATTGAAATCATGCTTATAACATCTAGCCTGGCATTTTTGTGAAAGTTAATATTAATTAAAATGGGTTTCGTTAAAAATTGAAATAAAGTTATACATGTTATAATGAATTATTTATTTATTTTATTTTTATGCATTTAGAACGATAGTACAGCAGATCATGTTTAATTATATACTAGTGTAAAGAGTTATACAAATGATATTACAGTTTTAAGCTAAATGAACAGAGGACTGATCATAAAGTTATTTCAATTAATTCAATTTATTATGGAGGGGGATAATTCAAAATATTAAACTTATAATTTATAAAACCTACAAAAGAGAAAGAAAAGAAACAAGCAATTAAATGAAACCAGAAGAATGGAAAAAAATAAAATATCACATCACATCAGTCGTATTAATCTCATTCAGAACAAACCTAAACCATAGAAATAAATCAATGGTATCTAAGTAAATATTATTAACTTAGCTTTTTAAACTTTGTTAATCGGTTATTTATAATTGGTTTATATGTATATAAGTAGACAAAGATTTTTTGAGTTAAAGTATTTTTGTTTTTTTAAAGCATTGAATTTTATACCAAATTTTAAAAAAAATTAATTAATTTTAAACGACTTATTCCAAGTGGACTTTCTCAATTAATCGTTACTTTTTAAAATACTAGGGAACTAATAAGTTCTCCTAAATAAGATGGATAGAAGATGGAATAAGTATTGTCGTCTATTGTTAAATTGTTAGGGCACAATATTAAGTATTAACAATCTTACAAAGGAAACTTCCGTCAAGGTACAATCTAGGACTAGCCAAAAATTTAAAGATTTAATAGCCGCAGTCTCTGTCACTAATCAAGCGGTAGATATTGTAGTTTACATAAGAGGATTCGGGTATTGATTCAACCCAATTTGGATATGTCTACATACAGACGATTTCAAATTTTGTAAGCATTCTGCGAACTAATGAAATGAACTAATCAAGATTTATTCGTTTATAGGCTCTCTTTCAATGAAATTAAAAATTTTCTACATATTACACCATAAAATAAAAATTATCTGATGATACACAACCATGCGAATAAGATTATTGGAACCATTTATCAATTCTGCAATGAATATACATACATACATTAAGTATTTTAAGAACTGCATAAATTGAATTTGCATTTATCTGAGAATACTATAGCTGTTATTTTCTTTGTAAGAAGAGGAAAAGGTTTAGCTTTTGAAAAATTGAATTGTTTTTTTAATTAAATTCTGAAATACAGTACAATATTATTAAATTTCATTAATGAAAGCTCCAAAACGGGCACGTTTCCAAGATAATTATTTTGAGTTTAAAATAAAAAGAATGTCGGCGTGGACTGATTGATAGACAGGAATATTTGTTTGGTTGTCCAAAGAATTAATGGTTTTCGCTAAAGTTTCAAACAGATGCGATTTTTACAAAATTCATTTTCATTGTAAAACGTGTTCATAACTATGGGACTATACACTTTATATTTGTAATTAGAGAATAAAAATAAAATTGAATCCAACCGCAAATTAGTTTGGTGCTTACCACGTCTAAACAATAAATTTACGCTTTCTTTAATTTCCTAACTCTTCGAAAATAGCTTGAACAATTTCCACAAACATTTAATTATGTAAAGCCAATTCACAGACGGAAATTTCGCAGTAAACGCAATGCTCGAATTACTTGCGATTAGCAAATATGCTTTCGTCCTCCTTGCGGCTCATTCTTTAGAGCGCATAAAAGAGAAAGGCAAAGACTTACCCGCAAGAATGGGGTGGTGCACCTCGAGATGGGGCCCGCACGGGGCCTTTTTGACTTCGCGGAGCCCTCGCTAATGGGACACGTGACCCCATGACAACATTTTCCCAGTTGTAGTAAAATCGCTTGTTCAACAGAATCCTATTCAGGCGGCGATACTGTGTAAAATTGTGGAAACTATCGTTGACACACATCGCCTTAAAGTGGCTCTATTTTTCTTTCGTCAACCTTGCAAACTTCTTGGGAGTGGGTAACGCTGCACGGCTCGAAAAAAGTTTGCCTATTTGCTTAGACCTCAGAGAGTTCTCGGGAGTCATGAATTAATTGACATTGATGCAGCCAGCAGCGTATGTTCGGCGTATTCTTTTATTATGTAAGCGAGCAAATGTTTAGCAAACAAATAAATTGCACTATTGCAAATTTTCTCGGAGATGAGCATTAAGCTGTACGATGAATGCACCGCAGTTGAATGCTTTATTTAGCTTTACGGAAGCCCCTGGCGGAGGTGGAGTGAAAAAAGCTACTTTGTTTTTATAATAACAATCGTTAGATTCGTGTAGATTGTCTAGTTATCGCTTGAAATCAATATGAACCAGAAAAATTTGTTCAAAGCATTGCATTTGCATGTTCCACAAGGAAGAAAATGCAATTTATAGTTTCTTGTCTGGAGAAAGCGATTCCGTTTCAAATTATCCCCAAATTCGTTCCTTCTCTTACAATTTATGATTATCTGGATGAACGTAGAGTGAGAAGGTTATGATGATTTCAGAATGAAACAAACTTTTAAAAAAGTCTTGGACGTAGATGTTTTTCATTTAATGTAGTATCAACGTATGTATTCAACTATTCAATAAATTTCTAGATATTTATAAATTATGAACAATATTGCTCTTTTTTTCTATTCAAAACTAGCAATTAGCAATGAATATATACCAAGCTACTGCAGTTTCTATGATATCTCAAGGTTGCCAGCTAATTTTGAAACAAGCACGCAATGAGAGTATGGGACAAGGAGTCATGATTCAAGCCTGACCAAAGTAAAATGCTAAGATTTGCAGTGTATGTACTATCAGTTGATGTTTAACCCAAATCAGACTTTCACTAGAAATATTTGTCCAAGGACATTAACCTGGAAACTGGTAATTTTGGACAATTGTGAACCAATCATGGACTAAAATTTAAGTGCTCGAAAGTTTGATCAGGCGGTAATTTTTCCAAATCATAGATTCTGCATGGAATAAGTAAAAGACTTCGTATTCCAAAAATTAAAAGTGGCCCGCAGTCAGAGCCTTGGGGAACACTATGGAGAACCATATTATATAAGATATGCTTAAATATATGAAATTGTCAATTAATGCAAAATTTATAATACTCATAAGAGGATGGAATAAAAATATATTGAGGAGATTTGCAAATAAACAAGTAAATGAACTTGTTTCCAACAACTTTTCATGCACGACTCGAAAAAATTGGTGTGCGACTCAAGGAAACAATACGCTCTTAATCTGGGATTTACCAAATCCAAGGCGGAGCAATTGATTATCCAGAAATAAAAGTACATTAAAGTCGTCTGTTGGTGATGGTCTTATCGATCCAGCCAGTCAGTTTTGACTTCCGCTCATCGAAATCAATATGAACGGGCAGGCGGGCGAACTGTTGCATGTTAATTTGGTTCCATTTTGTCAACAAAATTCTTCCGCTTTTAGTGGCGAACCGAGCGACAACGGCGGACGCATTTGACCTACATTCCTTCCACTTTCCTCGGGTGTGACTTTGAAAACTGGCTCTCAGTCGGAGTCGCATGCGCGTGTCATGCTCCCTGTTTAGTGTTTACACGTTTTGTTTTCTCGGCACATTCGGCCCCAAACTGTGTATTAGCGGTCGGCAGCTAATTATGTCACTGTTGCGCGTAGTCAGCGAATGCAACCGCAGCAAAGTTATTTGTTTTAAATTCTCACTTATAAGAATCAGCGGCTCCCATGTCTCGACCAAGGATGACTACGGCGGGGAGAAATTTTATTTTTGCTATGTTCGCAGCTCTTACTGATCTCGGGAATGCATCAACGACGCTATATGCGTATTTTGTGCGTTGCATCCGCACACTTGAGACAAGGTAATTAATTAGTCATTTACCTGCAATGCGAACCACTCGAATGTTAATTGAAACGAAAATATACGAGCGACTTGTTGCGATAGAACGAAGAAAGCAAATTGAAGTCATCGCGCAAATTAGAAGAGGCCATCCCATTGATATTTTAGTGATTGGGAAAAAATGCGTGCGAGGTAAATGTTCTGACGTCCGTCGAGACTCGTGGAAGAGATAAAAACCTGATAAAGATGATTTTTTTTTGGGACCTGCACAAATAAATCAGAACATGCCCGGAATTTTAATGTGTTTTATTCCTTAGCGGTTGGTATACAATAGCAACGCATGGCATTATTTAAATGTTATTTCATTATATTGAAATCTTAGAATTAGTATTCAATGTCTAAAGGAAAAAACAATCTTATAACATTTTTCTTATAGTATTTTTTCCTCAGAGAATGAGTAGTCCAATTTCTAAAACAGTATAAGTTTTTACGATATTTCATTATTTTATTTAAAAATTGGGCATGTAATTTACTAAACTAGTTATTTTTAAACAAAAACAAATGGAAATACATTTAAACTAATTATTACTACACATTTATTGCATTTTCTACGGCATACCGACATTTCTCAGTCAATAGACAAATTGGCACTATATTTTTATTAATATTTCAAAAATGGGATATGATTTTTTATCTTTTATTGGAAATTGCTTTAGAAACCGAAAAACCCCAGAAATGAGAGAATTGATGTAAAAATCTACACTCAATTAAAATGAGTAGCTTCAATTTCATTAAAATTTATGAATATTTTAAAATAATGGAATTTTACTACAGAGAATTGATATGCCCGTAAACATTTCGGATGAATTAGTTGATTTGTATATTTTAAGAAATTCAATAAATTAATGCTATGCGAATGTTTGGGATAAACAATTTGAAATAAAAAATTATTCATCAATTTGCTAGAAAATAGAATCGATCTTCAAAACTTAAGACCGAAACTCACCTCCAATTTATGTCATAGGAGGTTTTTAGGGTCCCAAAACTATGCGGTGTAAAAACTTGTGATTTGACATAGTAATAATACCGACAAAAGAATTAAATTAATAATTATCAGTACTGGGAGTACAAAAAGTCTCCGACGTTTTTAATCAAAAAAATTGGGCACTCATTGTGGAAGAAAGGTACCTATCACTTTAAATGATGTGAAATTGTTTATTGGGTTACTGCTAATGTAAGTGCAAGTTATTTTTGCGTTTATACGAATCTTCATCGAATAATGCTTCTAATTCCGTGCCCCTTTACACTTACGACCGTCCGCTATGTTTTTTGTCTCCGACGTCCAAGTCACCATTTTTAACACGTTCTCTACCATGTGTACCGAAAACGGTACACAAATGAAAGCTCTCTTTCTCTCACCAAATGCATTTTTACATGTAAGTCTCTTACGAAAGCTTTGTTGACAATTCTGGCAGGGTACATGTGAAACTTTTGAAACCACTCCAGACAACTTCTTTCACTTAAGAGAGCCTACCATATGCTTCTACAATCAATCGATGCACTTCAGCTGCAGATTTCTTCAAATTAAAAAAGTAAATTAAAAATTCAACATTGTCCAACGAAGAAATAAAATCGGATGCTGATACAAAATTGCTAATATTTCAAAGTTATGTTGTCAATAGATGTCCAACCTTACAATATGACTTTTACATCAGACAATTTTAGCCATAACTTGATGGCGCCATTTTTTGTCAAACGATAGAGACTTATTTGTGCTTCCAATAATAATTAATTAAAGCTTACATTGAAATTATAACGAAAGTCCTAGTCCTTCGTAGATCCCTATAAATTATTATTATTATTATTATTTTTTTTTTGCAAAATATAAATAAGTCATAATAATAATTATTTATAGGTATAACGGTACGGGGCCCTCAAGGTGCGAGTTCTACTCGCACTACTCCGTCAATTATTGCTCTATGATCTATGGAAAGCCGTTAGCCTAAATACAAAATTGTAAATGAAAATGAGACCTGTTAATCATATTCCCGACACGTTTTCTAACTTCAAATGCTACAAACATTTAAAAAAAATAAGTTCCTATGGTCACGTGGGGCTAATTATGTTTTTTTTTTTTACGGAGATTCCACACGTGGAACACATAAGTGAAACAGTTTTTAATTACCCTGTATTATTGGCTGTTTTTTGTTGTTTATGTTTACACCGCTTTCATTTGTTACACAGCAACTAGATTATCAATTTTTATGTGGGCAGAACAGCCTGCTTTAAGGGTTTCGTTTACTTAGAAATTACCCTGTTATCAAATGCATGTTAGAACTTTTAATGTTTGTTCTAAGTTCTTATACAGAGTACATTGGTTTTATTTAAACACTTTTGTTTCCAATTGGTTGGGGTTAGGGGTTTACTTTCTTTTGGACGACTACTATCCCATTATTTCATAGATTATTTTAGTAAGGGACAGTAGGTAGATTTCTAAATTGTTTTTCGATAAAAAAAAGAATCATTCTGCCTAACTAGAAAATATTTTTTATGACTTTTATTGAGGTTGATACCTAAGCAACCTGCAGTATTCGATGCTTAGAGTTATTGTGCATTAACCATCCCATATTTAATGCTCCAAACTGTGATTTTTTATTGTTATGCAATTGTTTCAAAGAAACCTGACTGCAGTCACTTTATCGAGGAAGTTGCACACAAATTTTTTTTACCGCTCACAGTATGGTCCGTCGAGAAATTTGATTATTACAGAAATCCAACAACAGTCGACATGCAACACTCAGCGCTCGAGAAATATTTTCTTAACCTACTTCCGCTTCTTCTTCTTCTTCTTCTTGTGTACATAGTCGCCAATCTTCACACTGTTGTACATAGAAGATAAGTATATAAAGGCAGCGACACAATTGTGTCTGCGGCAAAAGCTCATCCAAACATTCGATCCGCCCTCTCTACCTTCCTGCCCTGTTATGTACTATATAAAGTTAAATTGTTATAGAGCTAGAGGACGCGGCGGCGGGGCCTCGTGCAGCACTTACGGTGGCCTTGAACTAAATTTCCACTTGACAAGTTATCGAAAAGTGTGCCGCGTACTCTCGCAGTTTCCCCGCTATCGTCCATATGCACCACCGTTGCCGCCGCTGTCGCCCGCCGCGCGTGCTGCACCACACATCTGTTGGTGGTGGGATCTAGCGCTAGGCAAAGGTGAGGAAAGGTGACGACGACCGGCGAGCAGTGAAAGGGACACGGGCGGCGAAACTCCATTCCATCAAGATCTAAAAGTAGCGAAGCCAAGCGCCACTGGGGGGCTTCGACGGGTTCTATAGAGCTAGCTAAACGGCCGTGGCGGTTGTATGTATCTAAAACTGGGTTAGAATACGGAGCTTCACAGCTTATAACTGTACATGTGGGTTTCCACGGAAAAACTTTCGTTCTGTGTAGAATCAACAGGTAAAAAGGCAATCGAGAAGAAGCTGTCCCCGGTATGCCGCGGATTGTCGGCTCTTGGGCTGGTTGCATTTTACGTACTCACGTCCAGTCCAGTCCCGTCCTGTCCACGGGAGCGACCAAACCCATTAACCCCAAAAATCTCATTCGGAGATGGTCTGCCAGCACGAATTTAACTTGGAGTCGGACAGAGGAGCGAAAAGCACAGCCGACCATCTGCTCATGTAAATGCATATTCAAATTTCTTCACGTAGAAGAGAACTTGATAAGAAATGGGGGGCCTGTAGACTACAAGAGTCTTCTCTACTATCGAATTTTCGTGGCGCTCTGCCCGTACGCCGTGATAGCAATTCGGATTCATGGTAAGAAGCCAGTTTCGGCTTCTGGAACTTGTCGTGAATCATGCAGTCACTGAACGACGACGTCGTGCTCACGTCTCCGCAGAATTAATTGCGGATTTTTATAATCCTCCAAGGCTTCGGGTATTTTAAAATTTGAGGAACCTTGGAGGTGTTTTTCCTCGACAATACAAAAATGCTTCTTATGAAGTCGTTTTAACATAATTGGGAATTTAGCGAAAATATTTCATTATGATGATAACTCTTAAAAGCTGAAAACAATATTTTGATATCTTTAATTTTGACGAATATATTAATTTTTTTTTGTTAAATAGACCACATCTAACCGAAACTAACCAGGATTTGATTTTTTTTCAATTTGTCTTCACAGAGCACGAGATACTCAAGAATTTTTATGCGACTTTTAGCATGCAGAGGGACGTTATCCACAGAGTTTCTTATTTAAAAACTAAAGTGGCAGTTTTTAAAGAACATTAAACAAATGAGTATTTTTGTTTACAATCAATTTTATGCGGTTAATAGGTTGGAAAAAGTTATATTTAGTTATTTCTACACACGCCTAGAGTTGACGCACAAATACAATGTCTACGAACTTCCGATCATATTTTTGTGAATTGTAACATAGAATTAATATTTGTAATTGGGTCTCTTCAAAATGCCTATGCCACAAACAGAATAAACTCGTATAAGAGTAACATTCAAAAATATTTGCTAATGTTTAGTTCAAGATTATTGTGAAGCAGACGTTGATCTTTCTCAAATAACGAAATATTTTCATGTCATCATATGTAAATCAGAACTTTGGACACTCTTTAATAAAATTTCTTTTTTCCGTGGCCTTTACCACTATAATTTTTTTATGCTCTTCCTTCTGATGCATTTCAGCAATTTCTTATTTTTTTCATTTTAGAAATTTGGAAAAAAAGTATTGCTTAAAATGATATATGTGACTGATACACATATAACATTTTTTTTATAAATATAAGCCTCTAGAAAGGTTAACAATTGTTTAAACTTTTCGTTAAAACTCGTACAAAATTCCACACGTAATAATTGCTATAACTTTAAACTATTTATCTTTATTATATATATATATATTTTTTGGAAAAAAGTGAGCACAGCAAAATATTCAATAAACTGGTACAATTAAACTGGTAAAAAGTATTGGGACTTGGCATGGACATTACTAAGTTTTTAATTAATAACGATGGAATTTCATTCCAAGCAGTTTGTAATGCCATTTAATGTTGATTAATGTTATTTATGGGATTTTTATAGATTTCTCGATCCATGTCATCCTATAAATTCTCAATGGGGTTCAAATCCGAACTTTGAGCAGGCCACTGATCCACTATTGGGATATTTTTCTCTACAAACCAGGTCTTCGTCTTCCAGGCAGTATGCATAGAGCATTATGCTGTTGGATAATCAAAGTGGGAATCAAGCCTTCTAGGATATTTGTGTATTTTTACGCCTTGTTTGATTTTCACAAGTTTTCCAACCCCTGCCGAAAAACATCCCCATACCATTTCCTTTTGGTGTGGTTTGGAGGCATTGAGAGTCGTACTGTTCACCGGAATGGAAGTTTGGGGACGATCAGATAATAGGTAGAATTTGGATTCATCAGACCATAAAATTTTTGTCCAATCCGTATTTTGATTGGCATTCGCCCATTCTGTTCTTTTCCGTTTATGAGTCGCGGTAAGTAAGGGAACTTACAACAATGGTTTCTAAATCCAATAGAAATAGATCTCCAATTGAGATCCTGAATAAATGATTTTTTCCTGTAATTCCAAAATACGCTTAATATGAGGCAAATTCATATTTAAAGCACAGAATCACAATTTTAATAACAATTTTATTTTCTGAATGAAACATGAAGACAGTACGGTACTTATAGTCGTTAAAAGATACATTTGCTTTATTCAAATTAAATAATCACTTTTTACTGGAACACCACCACCGTCAGCCAAAGCGATCTCAGGCTGCTAATGGGCTACTTATATGGCCTACGTAAAATTGTGTGTCTGTTAAGACGGAATGTCAACTATGTCTAGAGGACGAGGAAAGCACAGCTCAGATATTTTGTGACTGTTCGGCCCCAGGTAGGACTAGAAGAGGAACTTTGCGCAGGGAGTTCCTGAGCCCGGCTGAAGTTCGAAGGACTTTCTAGCTTTCTTCAGGGTAGCTGATCGGGTATTTCACTATTGGGGTTTCGGCACAAAAGACCGTGTTTGGTCGAAGTGTCCAGCATATGGGCCACCTCCGGTATAATAATATTTTTCTTAGTAATTTAATTTATCGAAAATTATAAAAGCTTTTAGTTTTGAATTATTTTAATTATTATATTCTGTAATAGAAATTTTCATAATACAATAGGATTGCCGATATGAAAAAAAATAATATTTTTATTATGTTTTTTAATTGCTTATCTTGCCTGAAATACAAAACAATGAGTACGACTATTCAAACAATGTCTCATTCTCTGAGTAATCGTCAAATAGGAGCAATTACATACCTGCATTTTAGCGATTTAATATTGTAATATCTATTTTAGAAATAGATTCCTACTTGTTACATAACGACTGGTAGCCATGAACTCTGTCGAATACCCTAGCGAAGTAATGGAGATAACAAATTTTTGAAAATAAATAAATGTTTCCGTTTTTTTTTTTGCGAATTATATTA
Source organism: Philonicus albiceps (assembly GCA_963969385.1). Taxonomy (NCBI): domain Eukaryota; kingdom Metazoa; phylum Arthropoda; class Insecta; order Diptera; family Asilidae; genus Philonicus; species Philonicus albiceps. Next base: position 60,922,236 of record OZ017772.1, read on the forward strand.
TCTATAAGTGGTTTCATGGGTAGTTCGTAGTATGCTATTTAGTCATCGATCCCTAGACTTTGATAAAGCAATGGAAATGTTTTGAAGCAACATTTTGAAATAGCTCAAAAATCTGTTGTTGATTGATTTATAATTCAATGTATATTTCCGTTCAAGATGACTTCTAGATTTAATTTACTAATCTATTTGAGTACGATTATAAACCTAAAACATTTAAATTGGCCTTTCCAAGTTTTGTTGCCCTTGAAAATATGGTCACGCTAGTAGATATTTCTAATTTCGTACTGAGAATAGTATTAAAAGAAAATGCAGAAATAAAATGATTTAATAATCAGTTTATTCACACAATTTTTTTAAGAAGTTACTTTTACTTTTTTCAGTTATCCTATCCCGCGAAGACAAAGTCAATATATCTCACTTCAATCTGCTGAAAGTACTTGGTACCGGAGGTAAGTACTAGTTAAATTTCAACTTTGTTATTTTTCGCTTATATTGAACTTTTCGTAAAATTGTTTTTTTTTTCTTTTTTTAATCGTTTCAGCTTACGGTAAGGTTTATTTAGTCCGCAAGATTGGTGGGCACGACCAAGGCAAACTTTACGCAATGAAAGTGCTGAAGAAAGCAACAATTGTAGCGAAAAAGAAGACAGCAGAACACACAAAGACAGAGAGACAGGTAAGCGAAAAAGAGACGAATATGACCCTTTTTCCTCCGGCTGATTTTCAGCACGAAGACTCCGTTGGTCCGGTGAATGTAAGGCATGCTGCTTCGCCTGCTGCCGGCCTTTCTCATTGAATCTTGAAAATTTCACTAGCTCAATGTCTGCAAGCGGGCGCAGCACAGCCACAGATCTAGACGTGTTTGTCGATGGAAAAAGACTGGAAAACGATGGAGCTGCGAACGGAAAAAGCTGATCGTGCTCACGTCTTTATGATTTTTCTTCTGTCTCGGTGCAGACCGAATTCCGGTCCGGTTGAAATATTCAAATCCCGTTAGGCGGTACCGGTACTCCGCACGCTAAACCCATAAGAAAGCTGGAAGAAAGAAACACAAGAACAAAACTGAGTTTGTGGAAAAGTCGCATTTTTATGTCTGCCATGGGATGATCTCAAAAATGTTTCACTTTCGAAGACTAGCTGTTTTCGACAAATGAAAATTTTTTTTCTTTTTCGTGCGGCAGGTGGTATGTTAGCCGGCAATTTTTCGAATTCCAAAGAAGGAATTTCGTCATTTCGCTTAGGGTACCTAGCGAAATCACGCTCAGACGTTGGGTCTAGAAATGGATTCCGTCATTTTAAAAGATGTCGTAGGTTACAATGATTCATCGCTGATCTGTTTTAACGATGAGGTTGTTAAGTATATTGTAATAATATTTCCAAGTTGTTTATCCAATAGTATATTTTTTTGTGATTTCGAAACTGAATTTGAAGCTTTCAACTTTTTCAAAAAAGCATATCGAAAACGGTTTCTTCTTCCTACTTATCAGAAAAACAAATATTTTATAAAATTATATTTTTCCTGTTTTTATCTTTCGGATGGCAATAAGAGTGAAAAATATATTTGTTTATTCTTTAGTAAACAGAATCGAATTCGAAAAGTAACCTAAATCGCCGAACCGATCGTGCTCAAAATTAGTAGCTATTTTCGTTGAGTGTGTCAGTTAAATATCAAAAATAAAATTGAGGATTGCAAGTTTTATATAAGGAAATAAATTATTATTTGACAAATTTATAAATCATTTGTAATTAATATGAATAGGTAAATTTAAATTTTATAGTATTGAGAAGAAACCCACTAAACTCCATCATTGTTAATATATCAAACTTTCAAAACTCCGAATATGTAACTATTATGTAAAATAACATTTAAGTAATAATATGCTACAGACATAAAAATATTCATAGTTACATAAAGTAGAGACTATAACTTTTTTGTTTGTTTGTTAATGAATTCTGTTACTGAAGATCACTGAAAAATAAAACCGGTTAAGTGCGTATTGACATTCGCACCCTTTTTATAAATATGCTGCTTTGATAGATTCTGTGAATTTTAATGCGTCATAATTAGAGACAGTCTATTAGTTAGAAATGAGAAATAACAAACTCATTTTTAAGATTGAAAAAATAAAGCAATGTAATGCGCCAACTGTGTTGTAGAGTATAAGTCAAGTGCCTTGCTTCGGCAAATAAAATTTGATTCCTTATTTACAGCTTTGCTCCAGCAGTATAAATTTAGATTTAAAAATTTCTAATGCTGTAAAAGTATAAAAGGAACACGCTGTAATTAAACGTACCGAATTTAGAATATTTTTCTTTAAATGACAAGACATAATACAGTCGAGGCGAACGCAATTACTCATGAAGTACACAAAAAACTTGAACTGACGTCACCAGCCTATTTCATAAGTACATAATTTCCCAATCAGTCACATATATTATATCTTCATAAAGAAATGTTAAAAGCCCCTCAATATATTCTCTGGCCCATAAGAATTACTCCGCACCTACATAAAATCTACCTCTTATATTTCTACTCGGAACTTTTTCGAAACTTACACATGCTAGAAAAACAGGAAACCCTCTTGGCGTGAGCGCAAATTTCTTCGCAAAATAAATGAAAAATATATTCGATGATCATTCACACTTAAGGTAAACAGCCACGTGCTTAGCGAATGCCAAACTGTGAACGTGATTTCTTTGGATAATAAAGAAATGTTCAATGTCGCCCTTGCTGAGCTCAGCTTCATGATGGGAATTTGTGAATTTGCCACAAAAGGGAATTTTTTTTTAGATTGCTATTTTTGACTACTATGCGTGTTGTGAGATGTATTGTTTAATTAATTAATATTATTAACGATTCAGTGTATTTGTAGGTCAACCTGATTCAATGACTCTTATATAACACGTTTAAAAAGCAAGTTTTTATGCAAACCTTTTACATGTTGCATGCAAAATTAAATTTTGTTTATATACGGAAATATATCTTAGAGATTCAACTAGTATTTCTGAATATGTTTTGATTACCTTACACTTTTATTAGAGGCACATGAACCTGTGTGGTATACCACCATCGCTTGCTTATTTAAGTTTTTAATATACTCGACTCCGGTATTTTCCTATAATTCGTAGTAACTTTATTCCATTTTACAGTAACACTGAAAAGACAAAAATCGTGGTTAAAAGTATTTAAGTTTGAAGAACTGTTTTTAAGGAAAACACGTTTAATTTTTAACATAACGTGATATATATTTTTGTGTTTAAAAGCTAATAATTTAAGAAAAGCAAAAAATTTACTTTAATATCTCAGGGGGCTAATTGTATTTATGTATTTCTTTTAAAGTATCTCTTTTCATAAGCAACAATTTTGTTTAGTTTTCCAACTTTTAAAATCTAGCATTGCAATCAAAAATCGATTTTTTAAAGTCCAAAGCTAAGACCTCTTTAATAAACTGTGGTGCCATCTTTGGGAAGTGTTCATTCCTATTCTTAATTTTCAATGAATTGTAAAAAAAAATGCACTTCCTGAATATTTCAAAATCAAATTTTAAATATTCGACCACTGCCGAGAAGACTCCACCTAAAAAAGACAAATTATTTTTTAATTGTAATTTATTTATAGTTTTCTTTTGTATTCTTTTCAGGTTCTAGAAGCAATACGCCAAAGTCCTTTCCTTGTAGGAATGCATTATGCCTTTCAAACAGACTCCCAGCTGCATTTGATTTTGGGTAAGCATTAGCCTTTAAAAAAGTTTAAAAGAACTTTAAATAATTCGTAACCGTTTTATAGATTATGTCAGCGGTGGTGAACTATTTACCCATTTATACAAAAATGAACACTTCACCGAGGACGAAGTTAGGATATACATAGCCGAAGTTGTTTTGGCCTTAGAACAATTACATAAGTTAGGAATTATCTACAGGGATATCAAATTAGAGAATATTTTATTAGATGCAAACGGACACATTGTTCTGACTGATTTTGGGTTATCCAAAGAGCTTACACCAGGGTCCAATGAAAGAGCCTACAGTTTTTGTGGTACACTTGAGTATATGGCACCAGGTAATTCGCTGTTATAAAATCGAAGTAAATTATGTTTTAAATAATTTTTTTGTTAAATTTTTGTAGAGGTCGTGCGCGGGGGTAGTAATGGGCATGACACTGCCGTTGATTGGTGGTCAGTAGGGGTCTTAACCTATGAATTGCTGACCGGAGCATCACCTTTCACAGTAGTCGACGAGAAGAACACACAACATGATATCTCGCGGAGGATATTAAAAACTGAACCACCGATTCCTGGTGACCTAGGATCTGATGTTAAAGACTTTATTTTAAAACTTTTGGTAAAGGATCCTAAGAAAAGATTGGGTAAATTGAGAAACTTAGAGAATTCTTTTCAAGAAAAATGTTACAAATATGTTTCGCTTAGGGGGAAGTAAAGCTGATGCCTCCGAGATAAAATCGCATCCATTTTTTCGGAAAATCGACTGGGATAAGCTTGCTAAGAAACAGATTCCTGCACCTTTCAAGCCAAAAATTGATAATGAATTGGACACAAGCAATTTTAGTGAAGAATTTACAAAATTGCCTGTGAGCGATTCCCCAGCACCAGTTCCTGCTAATTCAGAAAGATTATTTCGAGGTAAATGTTTGCGGGCAAAATGGGACTGTTTGGCTTTATGTCTGATGGATTCTTTTATTTAACTAGGCTATTCATATGTTGCACCGAGGCATTTGCGTGAAAATAGGAAACCACGCATCGTGAAATTTGATAAGGTAAGTTAAAAATTAAAGACTACATAATACAATTTTTTATTTATATTACTTGAGCTTTGATTTGCAATATAATATAATTCAAATGAAAATTGATACAAAGGAAGGCACCTCTTCTAGTTTAAGAAGCGTCGTAATCGGTATTCAGCATTTGCTAAAAAACTCCAGGCTTTCCTACAAAATGTATTGTTTACGAATACCATGTAACTTTCTTAACACACATCCTGTGTAGCTGACTAGTATTACATAAAAACGTGTTATACCGATTTCAATGAATCAATCTTCTTTTAATTATTTTTCTATCAAGATTATCAAAATATCAAGAGTAAAAAAAATTATTCACTACAACAGGTAACTGATACCATATCAAATAATGCAGAAATAGTCAGAGTTACAGGATGATCGTAAACAATATGTCAACTGTAACTTGAGATAGTTTTCGTAATGGTCTATCGTTTTATTTTATACTGTGAAGTTTTACAAGCGTTGATTAAGACCTTTATGATATGTAACGAGAAAAGAAAATCAAACCGCACTAGTGCGGTAAAAATCCGAATGCTTCAAGATAATCTTTAAAGTTTGAACCCACTCTTACATGATATTTCATGTAAAATTTAAAAACTTAGTGTGTAGTTTTACCTCATGTAGAATTCAAAAATGTAACATTTCTTTATTAAATATTTCAGGGTTCCCCATTTTTCGAAAAATACGAACTGATTCTGCCACAAATCAGCAACGGTGCTTACTCGGTTTGTTACAGATGCATTGAAAAAACGACACGGAAGAAATTTGCAGTAAAGTTTTTAAAGAGCGAAAGTGACGTCACTGAGGAAATAGAATCACTGCGCATTTGCAAAGGGCATCCAAACATTGTAGAATTTCACGAGGTCTTAAAGGACTCAACCTACATTTATCTCATTATGGAATTACTCGAAGGCGGTGAGTTGTTAGCTAGAATAAAAGAAACGAATGGTGGATTAAGTGAGGACGATGCCAAGGAGTATTTTAACCAAATCGCTAATGCTGTCTTGTACATGCACTCGAAAAAGATTATACACTGTGATTTGAAACCGGAAAATATATTATTTGACCGGAAAGGATCTCGCGACCTTAAAATAGTCGATTTCGGTTCAGCAATAATTGAGGACGGTGCCGGAGAATGGTCAGCTTGCTACACTTTAGATTATGCAGCGCCGGAAATAATTTCTTCACGAAGGAAAAATTATTCGTACGCTTGCGATATGTGGTCATTAGGTGCTATTTTGTATACGATAATTTGTGGTCACCCACCCTTCCGGGTTGGGTATGAGACAAGAGGTGAGAACAACACGATTCCTAACATCTCCGATCGGATACGACGGGGCTACTTTAACAAGGATTCTAAGGGCTTTCGTGTAGCAACAGATGAGTTACAGGAGTTAATTCAAGGATTGTTGAATCCAAATATTTCGAATCGGTGGAAAATTGAGGATGTAGTGGAGCACAGTTGGCTTAAGCAGTATACAAATTCACTATACCAAAACGATGATTCTGATTCCGTCGAATTTATAAGCCAGACGGTGTATATAAAGGACGCAATGAGATCAAAGACGGTTCAACGCAGGCGAAAGAAGAAGTCTAGCGTCATGTCGCTGTCGAGCAGTGGTAGCGAAGAAAGTGTTACTAGTGGCTTAGGGAGAAGTAAAAGTTCAAGTGGCATCATAACGTCTGACCCAAATAATCATTCTCTTAGTGTAGGCAGCTCCAACTCCGATAACGAAATAACATGTGAATACCCTCAGGAAAATAATAATGTTAAGTTTATGTCTAATGAAGAACAAACTAGTTATATAAATGTAAATAATAGCAAAGACCATGCAAATCATGATAAATTCCTTCCTGCTGAAAAGCAAAGTAACCGCAGCTGCCAGACTTTCGATGGCAGCAATGACCAGAGCAATAAAGAGGACTGGGAAGGTGAATTCCTTGGTTTCACGGCAAGTGAAATTAACTACAATAGAAATATTATAAGACGGTATGATACATTCTTAAAAAATTTATCGAAATCTGTCGGTAAGAACGTAACCAAACAAAGCCCGCAAAAGGTACCATACACGCTCAGAAAGAAGACAAAGTCTTCGCAAAAAAGTATATCCTCTGTGAACTCTTGCGACAGTAAGCTCTCAGCTAGTGAAACAACAATCCGGTCAAGGTCGAAAAGGGCCAAAGACTTCGCCAGTAAAAAGGATGACCTTCCTTTAGCAGCTGGAAGAGAAAATTCGGCCCAAGACAAGCAACAGCAGCAACATCAAAAAACTACCCAAGGGCCCATCACGAGAGCCATGCGACGGAGAAAAGGAATTTCCGACCGGTTCGAGCTCTTAGGGGAACAGACCAGGCCAAAGTTACGGAGGCAATGATTAATATTAATTCAATGGGTGCCTAAAGTGCTACAAAAGATTTTGTTATTTTTGTGGGTGGATTAAATTCTTTGGGACGCCACTGGATTACTAATTTTTTAGACTTTTAAGCCTATCAATTGTTACGGAAGTCTCCGCTGTTTTGTTAAACGTTCTAATTATTTCGCAATATATTTTTAGATTTATAGGTATAATTAAGCCACATTTGTTGGAAATTAGAGATGAAATTCTAAATTTTTGCACATGTTTAGTGTCTCAAATTTTGACATCGTTTTATGTTGATCCAAGAAAATGTTTAATTAATTTTATTTAAAATCTTCTGGTATCCTTAAAAGTGGAATTCTCCATTGACAGCCTCTGCTTACCAATTGTAGATGGATTTAAATAACTACTTTGTTAAATATACCGTTGAAGCTATATACAATTAACAATATTCAATTTTTATTTTTCTCACTAAAATTATTTATACAAGTTTGGTATGAAATTAAATTAAAATCATGAAATTCAATTGACTTAATTTTTCTACCTTTTCCGGCATTATAATCATAGTTTTCAAAAACATGAAAATTAAAAAAATCAGGATACTTGATGAATCGTTGAGTATATCCGGCTAGCTTTTTTGCTAACTAAAAATTTGGAAATTGTATTTAGATACAAAAGGAAAAATCTCAAAATCCGATTTTAAAAAATTATATTGTGTAATTGTAAGATAGACAGTCGCTTGTTTGTAGCAAGCAAGACCATCAACTATTATAAGGAGTTAATCATCAAACCACTTAATTCCAGTTTCAATTTCAATTTCCGGTAATCACAGCAAGGATGAAATAAATGGATAAGTAAAATATCCCTTCTTTAACCCTCAAGTTGTATGGATCAGGTGGGGCCAATAAACGCGTACGGTTTTCTATTGTATATGCATAAAACAAATAATATTAATAGTGGTCATGAAATGAATAATTTTTTATAATATTAATTTAAAAATATAGTTTTTAATTTAACAACGTTTATTGGTCCTACATAATTCCCCACGGTTCCAATGAAAGAGAACATTATTTTATTTTTATTATATAATTTATAAAATTGGGAATTAAAATTTCTAGAGGTGAGGATTTATATTTGAAAAAAACATCTGTACTTGGCACTGAAAAATGAATAACCATTTGATAATTTTTTCATAAACACAATGCAGTCTAACCAACTACGGTGTGCATTTGGGTTTTGGACTTTTATGTTCTATGGTAAATTTCTTAAAAAATGTCCAATATTAATTTTAACTTAAAATGCATAACTTATTTTATAAATTTTTATTTCTAACCTAAAGTAATTTATATTGTATAAAAATATATTCCTGTATTTTATCTTTTGAATTTTAATATGTTAGGAATAACTTTTCTTGTATTTTAAACTCATATTTTCCTTTTATCTGATCTTACAATTTGTGTGATTATTTTGTTTTTCAGACTGCAGAACGTTTTTTTTTTTTGTTAATATTTTTACCTAATTTTCATTATTAAATCTTCGCTTCATGGATAATTTTAATTCTGGCCGTCTACGAAAAATGGCAAAATTACGTATATACTCAAAATCAATTGTATTTTTCTATCGATTAACTTTGCATTAAGTGCCTGTTAAAATTTGATGTTGCTATTCTTGGAGATTTTTGCTTTTATATTTTATGCATACAAATGACGAAACATAATTTATAAATGAACAATTAAATAATAGTTATTGTAGTAAATGAGAAAAAAATAAACGTATATAGTTCTACAAAAATTTTTAAAAGAGAAATTGGTGAAAATAAAAGAATCAAATATATTAAAGCATTACGGCGTAATTTAATCAACAAAATTGCGTTGTAAAGTAGCTATGCAATTATAAAAAAAATTAATATTTACATTTTGATGAAATTGTTTAAAGTATAAAAAATTAAATCCAGCTACAAGTAAGGGCGTCTTCTACCTAAGATAATCCACCACTCAAATTTCATATAAAATTCCAATTTTGTTTAATGCTCACACTGCCGAATCCCATTGTTATCGACCTCTAATATGCGAATTAATTTGTGGAACAGTAAGATTTTACTACTTCATTTATAGAAAGAAAATAAAAGAAAAAACAAAACAGCTTTCAGCTTAAAGAACTTTACTCATTATGTAGGCCTTAGTAGTTTACATATCTTCCTTGGGATAACTACTAACTAACTTACCTTCTGCGCCAGGTGAGGGAATTTATCTGCCATCAGCAAAAAAGGAAAATATATGAAGTATTCCGCATATTCTAAAAGTAAAACTATTTGTAATATAAAACGCTAAGGATTTTCGTACTTGATTTGTGCAAATGCAAAGCTTTTAAGGATCACATTTTGTTTCTTCCAAGAGCAAACATAAGACTAGTTAAAAACTTAGATGTAAGACAGCAACAAAGACGAAGAGGTATAAAAGCCAAAAATATTTTTGTAGTCAAATTACTAAAAAAGAAGTATGAAATGAAGAAAAATTAGGATGACCTGTGTGATTTTTCTCAAGTAAAAATTCTCTTGTCGTTAGCATTTGTTTTGTGTGTACTAAATGCAGCGAATACAATTTGTATTTATTATTGACGATAAGTCGAACGAGTAAACTGGCGGTGAATTGTATTTATGATTAAGTGGTAAAGTTAGCCAGAAAACAAATTAAATTATTTTTTAGTAACTCAATTAGATTTTTATGGACTTATGGTTTTTTTTTTTAGTGAACATAATATTTAATTAGTGCGTTAAGCGTAGCAAAGTGACCGGTTTCGTATGCCTTAAGTGAAGCTCCAAGCTTATTTTGTACGTAAACAGGAATGATATTAGGAACAAGTTATTGCGGATCTAATCGCAAAACAGCAAAAATATTCATGTACATAGAATTGAAAAAGTTATACAAATCATGATTTTAGGCATTTTTCACGCAATCATGAAAGCGAATATAGCAAAAGTTGGATTAATTTTTTAAGAGGCATGTACACTTTTATTATTAATTAAATTTGAATTCAATATTGCTAGTACTGATTTATCAATTTAAAGTGTTACAATTGTACATAATTTACTGACTTAGAAATAATTTTATATTGTTCATTCATTTGCAGTGAAAATTTATGGAATATTTTATCAATTTGAAGTGACTATGGAAGAATTGTTTCCTACGGCTATGAACAGAATAATGAATTTAACATATTTATGTTGCGAATTCAAGCGTGTTGCGAATGATAAATGTAATGTTGCATCACCACATCACAAATCGCCATTCGTTATTATTTATTTTAATATTTCGTTTCAAATACTCTTTAAATTTGTCAGGATATTGAGACAAGTCCTTGAACTAATTGCCATAACAATGGCTTTATTTCAAATTCAACATTATATTTAAAGTTAACATAGATCCTTTATGAATAGCTCTTTTATCTGACTTACGCTTTAAGTCGAATTGAATTTTATTTATAATTTATAATATTTTTTGCACACATGGATCCTTTTCAGTTGCACAAGAACTCTAGAAACTTTATTTTACTTAAAGTGCAAGTGTCTCATATATTGGCTGATAACTATGAGTTTATCTAGGCCTTTGTATGGAAAAATCAGAATTATATTTTTCTTTTTGTATTGAATGTGGAAATTCCTGTTTCTTCCTTTGGAATGCTGGGTATTTATAATATCCCCAATCTCCTGGGTAACTTCCCAACTGTATGAAGTTCTGGGCGTTTGATGTTCTTCGTAGGCGACATGGTGTTGAATGAAAATAAGACTCTATGTTCAAGTAATAATTAGAAGGCAAACGATTATATAATTAAATTTATTTCATCGTTTTTCAGACATAAACTCTTAAACGTTAACACTCATTAGCTTTTATTTTAAAGCCTGTGACTATCTCTTTTTTCACGACTTTCCCCGAGGAGAAGTCTGCGCGCTACTCAAGTAGGAATTTAATAATTAAATCTCGATCGGGTCGTTTGAATATTAAGAAGCAACAGTTTTTTTTTTCTTAAGGCCAACCAAAAGTTAATACGGGATCATTGTTAACTTAGACAACTTAAATTGCTGTCTATTTAAATTGTTGTCTTTACGAATTTCAATTTTATATTATTTAACAGTTGCCAACATATTGTTACGCATTTATTTCATGCAAACTATTGGAGAGAGATATTTAATTCGGCTTAACTTCTTGTTGCTTACCAATAACAAGTATATCTGCTACTATTTTGCATGATGAAGTCATCAGCTATTACGTAAGATTTTAAATTGATCGTAATGCGATATGCAAATAGGTTCAAAATTTATACTTTCTTCAGTCTCTTGACAAATGCCATATCTTTTTCATGCTCTTCAATTACTTTCATGAGATTTCAAAACCAAAATCCTACAAATACAATAAATTTCTTTACTAAGCTAAGCAGCTATTCACACATTGTTGACCGGCAATCTTACGCTGAAACTATCTCATGTCACCGGCTATTTTATCGTAATTCAATGTGGAACTGAAACAATATAAATAACCTTCAATAAACTTTATTTATACATAATGAATTGAAATGAAATTTTGTACATATCTTTTATATAACTTTTAATATATTTTTTTAGTATGATATGCCGTATAGCAATCACCTACGTGTAATGGTACACAGCAAATGTATCTTGTTTCGTTGCGCTTTCCTTTTGAAGAGCATACTCTACACGTTCTAGTTGGATTTTGTTTTTACACTGGTGACTATTTTTTTTCTAAAACATGGTCTTTTAGTTGTCCTGACAGCCTGAAAGGTAGATCATTGCACGGAGCCCTTTTTGAAGTACGCGAAGAAGTGCCAGGTTTAAAGCTGCATTCATTTGAATCGACAATTATCCATTCCCTAGCTACTTCTAATAGAATTTTTTTGAATCTACGTTTATTTTGTAAGTTATAGTTACAGTAAATTTTAAATGCATTAAACAAAGTAGAATTAATGAGAAAGAATGCAGTTTTTTTTAGACCACTTCACACTTTTTCTAAAGATGCTGCTGTTTGCCAAATACTGGTCTGCGCGATCGACTCCTTTCATGTATTTCTTGTATTCTATTATGCACGTAGGTTTAACTGTATCATCGTCAGAATTTCTCTTTTGTTTTTCAATTGATTTCATAGAGGCATCATGAATAGTCGATATCATACGCACCAACCTTTTATCTTTCCATGTAATAAGAACAATGGGTCCTTTCCGAACAAAAATCATTTCCCCTCTCTGAAGATGCTTTGACTTTTCTATTAGCACCTTTGGTAAACCACGGTTCTCCCGTATAGTACCACAGACAAGTGTGTTATTTTTTAATACTATTTCAGCTGTAGAAACGCTGTTGTAATAATTATCTTGATATACGTGATGCCAATAACCAAGATATGGCGTTAACACAGATAATATGGTTTCTTGTACCTTTTTTCCTTCACCTGTATAAATCTCGAAGTTACAAATATAGCCTGACTCACTTTCACAAAGCATTCTTACTAAAATCCCATATTTCGTTATCTTAGCCGGATTATATGTTCTGAAGCTGATACGTCCTCTCTTAACTTGCTTTATTATGGATTATTAGTAAAAAAATTGTGGTAATAAAATAAATAATCAATTCACTACAAAAAAAAGTTCACTATTTCACTACTAATTAATCGTTTGCGGTCGCATGTCTACTTTCAGACACCAAGGCTTTTTTTTAGCGTTCTGACCGTATGTCTGCTCTTTGCCACCACAGCAAAAGACCCATACTAAACTTATATTGTATTCATCCATGTGTTAGTTTACAATTTCTCTGTACCAATCTGAATTTCTAAGAAATCTATGCACGACCCAAAACGGTGCTCCTATTAATTGAAGATAAGCTAGTCTAAATTTAATATGAAAGGGTTAAAATATTAAGACCAGTTTAACCTGATTAAAGTAATAGTCTATTGCTGGAATGCATTTTTCTAATCTTCGCGGCATTGGAACTTTGTTTTTTAAAAAATTTCATTTAAAATCGGATCATTCGATTCCTAGGAATCCTATTCTTTTCCCAAAGGAGCTAAGATTTTTACTTTTGGAGTTTTTTTTTTCTTTAATTTCGTTTTTTAACCAAAAATGAAAATTGATAAGTTTTAATTCCCCACTTCTCTATCAATAATCTTTTTAACTCTTCTAAATTCTTTGGCCGTTCCTTAAATAAAAAAAAAATAAACGCTCTAGTTAGGAATGTTAATTTAATACTTTGTAACTCCGCCCTTGTTTTTTTATTGGCTCATGAATTCTTCTTGAATTTATTAGTTCCCAGTTGCTCTTTAGAAATTTGATTCCAGCAACGAATTATTTCTACTTTTAGGTTCGGTACAAATTTATATTGCCTGCTGCATAAATTCTCGTCATAATAGATTTTCTATTGCAAAGTGAATCGGGCGCATTGTCTTGCTGGAAAATTGGGTCCTGTAATTCTAAAATCTTCTAAATAAGTAAAAAGTACTTCTTGGGGATATGGGGTAGAACAAAAAAGGAAAGGCGAGCACTTCTTACTTTATTCAAATTCCCGATATACTAATAACAGTGATTGCCCAGAAAAGTGGCTATAGGGCAAGGCCGAATCGTGCGGTACATCTGCTGAACTCTATGGGATACTGTGCTGATCTGAATTCGTCTGTTCTGGTCTCGCTGTTATTACCAATCGCTGATAAGATCCGTTCCAAGAGTGACGTCATTATTCTTCTTACACTGTACTGTCTTCGGCCATTACAATTTCAAACAGTACTTCTAACATTTCAGTATATTTTTGCGCATCCATTCTTCTCGGTATAAAGTACAGTTGAACTTTTCCATAATGCGTAAAGGCGGCCCCAAATCATTAAGGTATCATCTTGGAAGTTCCTACTTAATTTTGGAGCATTTTCTTGTGCATTGTGTGAACAGTAACTGAACCAATCCAGTCCATCTAAATTAAATTTTTTTTCGTCCTTAAATGTAACCCTTTTCCGTTCATGGGTCTAGCTCATATGGGCTTCAGCAAATTTCATGTGTTCGTCCGTATGATGTTGTGTTAACATGGGCTTTTTCATAGGTTTCTTATACTTTAGATAAGGGGTGTTAAGGAGAACCTGTTGCACACTGCGTGGAGTAATTTATAATTTGAAGTTGTAAATAATTTGTGTCGAATTTAAACGGAAGATTTTAATATTCTCTTGACTCGAAAGATAAGAGTTCCTTAGTATTGTTATAAAAATGCTATATGAAAAGTAAAATTCAATGTTTGGATCAATAAAATAAACCTACAGACGTACTACTCTAAACAAAAACTTTCACTTGAACTATAATCAAAACCTTTTTTCCTCGAATTATTTTAATTGCATCTATACGAATTTCGCTTCAGTGTTCACTCGTATACACCTATATGGTGTCGCCGGCCGTTGTGCAATATTTTGTGCGCGACACCACTGTGGTGTTGCCGGACCGCATAGTGTCAATTATGAATTATAATACAAGAACTGTCTCAAACACGATTAATTGAATAAAAACGCGATATAAATGATTAAAACAAACTTGACTTGGAATTAAACATAATGCAGATACTTGAATACAAAATGAATTGCCTGAATATAAAATCAACTGGAAATTAATGCACTTAAATACTTTAAAATGAACTGATAAAAATCGAAGAAGGCTGAGACCAAATTGTTATGCCCGTTCCGGTATCTAGACGACTCACTGAGTGCCAGGAAAAACGAACTCAGGTTCCGAGACGAGATTCACCCGAATCTGCGTGTCTTACACTTATTTGGCTGATAAGTGCCACCTAAGTAATACATACATACAATGTTGCGCTTATGATTTAGGAGAAAGCATTATTATTATTATTATTGTGTTTCCATAAATTTTTCAATTTCGTCAGATGATTTTCGTAAACTTACACGTAATTCATATGTCGAAATGCTAGTTGAATTCGGAATACTTGCACCCTCTTGTGTTGGTTCTAAATATTCGTTGTTATTGTCTGTCGTAATAACAGCATCAGTTATGTCGCTATCGGTTGTAATAACACCGAAAGATTTGCAACTTCTAATTTCTTCAACGGCATTGTATAATGTCTGTTATTTTTCCAATAGCGTCTTCAACTACTGTTATTGGAAGTAAGTTATTACAACGACCACCCGTTGACTTGATCTCTTTTTTATTGTTTCTTTATGTTGCATTTCCAATCTAACCACACCTGAGAATACAAATTTGTATAATTTTTGATGTAAGTTAATGAAAATTATTACCACCATCATTATTCCAACAACTAGCATATTTTTGTGAGCGAGGATCCACTGTTTTAATTGTTTATCAATGTTGTCCATAAGACATCTGATTTACATTTATTTCCTCTTAGAAAACCTTTGGCATTTACTTCCATAAACTCTAGAAATAATTGTTCCTGCCTTAAATTCTTATGCTTTCATCAATACTTTGCAATTTTCTGAACGTCTCTCTGATTACACAATTTTACAGCTAGAAATTAATTCGATTTGAAGTTGGAACAAATCGAATTGTGGAATACCTTAATTCGATTTTCGAGAGTACAATTCACATTAGATTCACTTTTCATATTTCGATCCTAATACCTAATTTTATATTTACAATTCCATTTCACAAAAAGTGAATTACAGAACATGGCAGATAATTATGCGGCGGTGATCAGAATTTGTTGCTACCTTAACGCTGGTAATATCGTCTGCAGGTATCTAGTAACGTCTGGTTACTTATTTACTGTCGTCATGTAATAAAATTGCCTTGTCACGTATGTCCGGATGAAGTTTAACACTTAGCCTGACCATGCGCGATTTAAATAATTAACACGAAACTTTTTATTTTGGAATTATTTTATTAATATATATGTATATATGTAAGCGGTACAAACTTAACTAACTATATCTTAAGCGCGATCAACGGAGAAGACCTATATCTTATGCACTTCCTCTTTTATACTTCTGGTTCCTTTTATCTCTGCTGCATTATCGTTGGTACTTTGGTTCGGCTGCGTTTATCATTATTGATAGTTAGGTCCGGCTGCATTTATCGTTATTGGTACTGATTATCTTATTTTTCTTAGGCTTCATGAGTCAGTTTTACCAAACCGATATCTTCTTGGGCTTCGCTGACTCACTGAGGGATGTTTCTTTCATGGGTACAGCTGTGTATATAACTCGCGCGACAATGAACGCGCTCAGGCAAGTCAAACTACGCTGTCCATCGCGTTTTTTTCGCAACGCTGTATTTTTTTTTTACCAATTATATGTTGTGCCTTATAGAAAAAATTCATAAGTAATTACGAATAACTCTAGATTCACTAACTGATAATAACAGAAAAAGAGAAACGCGTCGGTAAAATCAAAGTGGGAGATCTCCCCGTTCGGCTGTGCACCGACTTTAAAATGGGGAGATCTCCCCGATCGGTCGGTTGTGTTAATATACGCCTGGAATTATGCTGTTGTAATTTCTGCTTCTATCGCCTCGATTATGTGCATAAGAGAACGACTGATTTTTATCATAGTCGTTCCATGCACCGTCGGACGGAGACAGCCGGTGGGCAGACTATCAACAAGCTCAAAGAGCAGAAGTTCAAAACGTGAAGTAAGGTAGATATTTGATATTTCAGATGTTTCCTATATTGGCTCGATTGAGGAAACAGCTTCTAGAGCAAAGTTCCAAATTGCTTGGCAGAGTTTCGTTTTCGTAAAGGTTGATTATCTGATTATTTCGTGTATGCTTTATTGCTTTCATTTTGACTGTGATTCATCGAAACTTTTTTAACTAGAAGTAATTTAATGCTTTGCCTGTGTGCTCCTAGCCTTGGACTGACTGCATCACACTAAGGACTGATGTGAACTCTGTGCTTCGGCTCCAAAGTAAGTTAGGGTGAGAAATCGCCCACGAAGGTGATAGCATCAGTTTTTTTTGGGGTGTAATCCATTTGTTTGTGGATTATCTCCAAATTGCTAAAACAATAAGCGCAGATTATTATTCTAACCTTTTGGACCAGCTGGAACTACACTCACGTTGCTCCTTTTCCATGCTGTGGTATGTAAAAGGTCTTAAGTAAGTCAAACACAGCGAGATCCAATGATTGAATTCGTTGCGTACAACGTGGGGGCAGTAATAGCATTGTACATAGTTCAGTGCTTCAATAGATAAATGAGGTTTGTGTTCCATTGCTGTGTGTACAGTTCAGCCTGCTTCGAAATCTTTTAAACATTGTGAATTTGCACCAAATATTTCGCAATTAAAAAAATACAAAATTATACATTTTTAGATGCATCTGCCTATATTATTGCAAAGAAACTTGTTGGCATATGGTTGCACTTATTCTGTAAAATGGATAGAACGTGTTAAACCGAGTCCCCACGATCACCCGCACAATAAAAACTCGGATCTGATTTACTTAATTAGACTTTATTCACACCGCCGAACAATCCACGCGTGCGTACTAACTCTCGTTCTTTTTTAGTACCTTGGCTACTTTACTTCGCTTTCGTTTGACTTTACTCTGTTGACTCCTGAGAACTTCCAAAGCTTACCTCGTTACCTAGGTGAGTGCTGCTAATTTTTGCACTTGGGCACTCAGCTTGCTTAGTCACCGGCAGTCAGCGGCCCGTGCTACTTAATGGGTGCAATGTTTTGAAACATGACCCTTAGCGCGCACAGCTGGGCCGTCGTGACAATTTGCTCGGTGCACTTTAAGCCAGGTGTTAGCCACCGTGTGCTTGGCCTTGGATGAGCAGATGTTCGGAAATGTCTGGTCATCTGTGATTTCAACATTTCCTAACTTTACACTATACTAGCAGACCTTACCTTGGGTAGGGAGACTCTGTCTGGAGATAGGATTAGTCACTTTTGACCTCACAGTTCCTTGCTTAGCCTTTTTATACAAAAATGGATTTGGGGAAATTCGCCCCTCCGATTCTCTGAAATCTGTACAACAAATACTGAACTTTAGACACATTTTCAATGCGAGAAGAATAGTGCTAATAGAAAAAACACTAGCTGAACAACGGATATTTTTCTGAGAGGCGAAGAAAATTGTGCTTGCGACCCTGCACTCTTCTCCTGAAATGAGATCCCGTATCCCTGTACCCTCTCAGCATCCAAGAGACCGTGGTGTGATCAATTCCCAATCGCGTTGCTATCTTACGTTAACTGTAGCCTTTTTCCATTAACATTAGCACTCGCGAACAATCACCTTCCGTTAAATTTCGCGAAACTGGCATTTTAAATGCTTTATGAAAAATAACCTTTTATTATGAAATACACCGTAATACTGAATTTGCACAACTGCCTTAACAAACTTAATTACCGAAAAGAGTAATGCAAACAGACCGTTAGTGATAATATGCTTCAATTTTGGTTAACGCGTTATCTTTGTTATCTTTTCAGAAGAAACTTTTCCATATGTGATATTCTTTTACTTTTTCATAAACTTAATATTGGCTGCACTACAAACTGAAGTGAATAAGGTGTAAGGTGTGCGCCTCATCCACCTTAATTAAAGTTAAATTTTTACCGAAAAATCGGTAAATGCGTTACATTTATCTTTTTACTTTTGTGTTCTTAACTATTTGATACAGGAGAAATGGGAATTCTGAAATAGTTCAAAGAGTCAGCGCCACAAGCCTATAACTCCAATGGAATAGCTACATAGGTTAGCTTTAATTTCGAGCTAGAATCAGTCCAAAGGCAGAGTAGCTAGAGCAGCACAGCTCACGCTAGCCAAAGACTTAGTTTCAGACTGATTGCTTTATTTAAATTTCTTAGCCTATTTATAACATGTCTTACCCTAAAGAATTAGGCACGATAGCCACACACCCAATTGCTTAACCTACCGATCTGGTATATCGCAACTACCCTTAAATAAAAGAAAGGGTCGGATTGAAAGTCTTTCTTGATCCGATTGATTTGCGCCGTATGAGTTCGCCCTGCGCTTCGTACTGAGTGCACGCCTTTAGCGCCGCACATGTTTTTATGTAGGCGAAAGATTGAGTGCAGTCACTTTGTGCACGTTTTTTTCTAGAAACTTGAGAGGTACAATTTATGAGACAAGTCTGCTAATAAATTCATATATTTTTTGCATACACAAAAATTTGAGATAGATTTTCGGTACACAACAGCCTTATTAAAACAATGTAATATTAAACAATTTAAAGCGGTCTGTTTGATTTTCTGCTACCAACTAGTTAGCGAACTAAACTTCATTCAGAAGTTAAAAACTTAAGAATTTATTTTCTATGATCCTTGTACAAATTATAAACAAATTCAATGATTTTGATTACTGGTATAATGCAGGAAATTATTAAACTAGGAGTTTCGGTCAATTGTTTCCACTATGTAGAGTATTTGGTTTTTTTTTCAAATCGTTGGACTATTCTTCAAGGAAAGCCAATTAATCTACTCTTAAAGTACCAGGCATAGGTCTCAGTTGTTTTTTCACCTTGTGATTGATATTCCAAAGTACGGCGGAACAATCTTAAGGCGTTTACTCCGGCAAGAATAGCTGTTAAAGAGCTAACTCCTACTAATAATTAAGGAAACAGATATAAATCAAAATTGAATTGCTAAATTACTAAGTCGAGTGATCTAGTCACAAAGCTAAGTTTCTTTGTGATTTAATGGTTTATAATACTTTAACTGGTGGAAGGTGGTGGATCATTCTTTTAACTTGTAAAACAAATACATGGTTTTATTTATTCAATGCACGATTATAACAAATTTTTTTTCGCAGTAGTTCAAGGAATCTGCCAACAATTTTATCAAAAGTTTTCTATATATACTGACGAAAGTTAAACTATATAGAAGAACACGTTTTAGTCAAATCCCAATTATACAGGATTATATTTTGGTTAGCTATTTATGCCGTATACATTTTCTTGTCGATGAATACCTCTGTAAAGTTAAGTTAGTTTGTATTAACAATTGTAACACTTTAAATTGATAAAATATAATTGATATGTATGAGTTAGAAAAAACAAAAATGAATTTTAATACAAAAAATTAATTCAACTTTCCATCACATGACCAAAATCTGTGTATTTTCCAGCAGCAAGTGTTCGGATCACAATAAATCCAAGCAACCTCGCTAAAAACGAATATATCTCCCGCGATATTTAAATGTGATATAACAAAAAAGTAATCATAGAAACTAACGAATGTTTCTCACCTCAGATCTTTACATTCTCCAAAAATCACGATCCCAATTAGGAGCAAATTAAGTGCACTGTTCAGGTGCATAAGAAAAAAAAAAGCACCTAGTGTATGCACAGCTCCCCGTAAGTATACTGTGTATTAATTAATTAGGAAATTAAAAGGAAAACAATTAAAATATTGTAAATGCAAAAAAACAAAAAAACAAAAAAAAAAATTAATAAATAACTAAGTAAAATAAAATAAAAGTAAAGAATGAAAAACATTTGTGTGAACAAACGATGCCTTTATCAAGATGCCTTACCAATTAAATTGAGAAGAAACTAACGAGAGTTCGTTTACTACTTTAGTTTTAATGTTAGAATGACTTCTAATTGTTTACTGTACCACAACCGAGATCATCTAGCTGTAAGTGACCACCAGGAAGCGATTTTGCCTATGTATGAAAGATCGACGGCAGTGGGTAAAATCCACTGCATGCTGAAAATGATATGATTATAATTATAATTATTATTATTATTTTTTATTTATTTCTTACGAGCGCGGGAACCCATTTAACTTTAAGTCCTTAGAATGTGAGTTCTTGTTGCTTTCTTCTATTTAAGCCAATTGTTTCCCCCCTTCCTAGAACGTTCTAATCAATTCTTCTAGTTGCATTACAACAGTTTTGTCTTAGTCGTAAAAATTAGGTTATTTTATGAAGATGAAGGTGATGAACACATGTTAATACTGAGCTAAGAGTAAACTAAATTATAGTGGAAATATATAACAGTAAAAGTGAAATAATATCATATTTAGTGAATAAATTATTTAAAGAATAGACCACTAATATATTACGACTATATGACTAATACCGATAAATATGTACGTTAAAAGATTAACAATAAAAGATTATATTTCAGTATACCCCCGCACTTTTATTATCCCTCTTTTTTTATATTCTACTTTTAGTTGGGGCCAAAGAAACTGTAGAACTAGGCAAGTAACTCAATATCCCTTTTGGAATACCCTTGAAGACGACGATTATTAAATTTTAAGTGTTTAGGTGTTTTTAAAAGCACTGGTTTCAAACTTTCTATTAACTGCAGCGATTAACAAAACTCTGGGAAAACATTGTCACATACAAAGCCACATTTTCTTGAAAATGGGATTACAATAGATTTCCATTTACCTAAATTATTTTCAAGTAATTGTTAGTTTTGAATGAAATCGTTTGCTATCTGGATCTTAAACATTTAAAACTTTACTTATAAAACACAACGATTTTTTAAAATTTCTGGCTAGTTTTAACCACTTATAGTTAGGGTTAGTTAGCTCGGGTGTCATTGATTTCGAATTACCTTAAAATTGTGCTGTTCCATCGACTCAGCATTTCTGACAAATTTTAATCAAAGCTAGAATTGTTTTCGATTTCAGGAAAAAAATTACTTGCACTTTAAAAGAAAAATTAATTGGATATTAGATGACGGAAGTGAGACTCTAGGAAATCGTTCCTTTCAAGAAAAACCGAATGGGTGCTTTTTCTGTTATTGTTCGGTAAGTACAAAAAATAAAAGTACTCTTGACCTGGAAACTGTTTAAACTCCTAAATGATATTTGGGTGTTTTATAAAACAGACCAGACGCTAACTATTGCCACATAGGACATTATTTGTAATCATGTCAGGATCTGCTTCGTGCGCCAAACTTATTCATTTTTCTGCAAATTACGAAGTTTCATTGTGTTCCATAAATTTCCGGTTGATTAATGAAGGGCAGAATTTTGCAGTTAACGCTCTGTTTAACAGCAGGACTTACCTTTGACCTACCTCCGTTTAATATCACGTCATTCCCAGGGGAATTTATAACGATGTCGAAAATATGTACATAGATAGCTACAATTACATTTATCGACCTTGACTTCTTTGGGAGCTTTAATAATTCATTTTCAGAACTTCAAGGACTCAGCAGGGTGCATCAGATATTCCTGAATAATTGCTGATAATCATTTATTACAAATTTTACTCTTATCTTTGGCGATAATGCGACATTTTGATTATAGAAAAAATAAAAATATTTAGCTTTTGACGAGAGATAAAACTTTATTGCGTCTAAAGTGTGTCTACAAAACTACGTGTTCTTTGATCAAGAAAATTTAAATAACATTTTGAGCTTAAAATATCACAAAACGGTTTCCCTTACATACCGCCTAAAGGCTGCTACTGCTAACTGGAAGAATGCGGCGAAATTTTATTTAAATCGCAGATATCATTTGTATTCTACACGATTGTGTAACGTGCCGTAGACCTGGCTTCGTAGGTCTTCTCAGTCATGTGATTCTGGATGAAGATGCTCTTACAGATCGTGTACGTGTAGAGAATAAGATACGGGGCGGCAACGGTTAACGCTACGTAGAATAGATATGAAATTTTGTCGGTGTACCCGAACGGGCAGAACCAGTAGCCCCGCCGGAGGGCGTCCCTAGTGTGATGTGTGAAGAAGGCGATACAGACGACCCCCAGGAAAAGACTCGTCTTGAAGTAGTTTAAGCAGCAGGTCGCTACATAGGTCAAGAAGAGCACCAGGGGAATCGTTGAACAGTGAAGGAATGGACGGTGCGTCAGACTCGTTGCTTTCTGCAATAAAATGCGAATGGATAAAAATATTAGGGCTCCGCTAAGAGTTGTGCGTGGGGAGACATTTCACTCACCTCTAGGCTGAGGCTCCTTGCTTCGATGAAGTGGTCCAAATCGATAAACGATGATGTAACGAAGCAGGCGAATATCAAGATCCATCCTGCCGTGTTTGTTAACTTATCGTGTAAATGTATGACGAATGTTATTCCTGAGATGGCCCCGATGGCTGCGTGGATCGCATTATCACAAAGCGCCTTCAAGAGCGGATGCCGTGTCAGCTCGACGTAATTGTCCCCAATTAAGCAGGTGAGGATCACCAATGTTAACAGAATTACGCGCACGTAAAACATTAAGTGGCAATACATTAGAGCACACCGGAGAATTATTTAAATTTTTTGACCGCGTCCAGTCCCTCAACCCATTTTCTATGCGGCAACTTTGAACTGTCAAATACCACAGCATTATGAATGTACTAGATCATGGGCTGGAATGGAGCAGTTGCTTTTGTAGTAATTTTAAGCAAATGTGACGAAATTCAAATTGAAACCATTAAAATTTTAAATAATTATTTGAATTATTTCAAATATAACTTATAATTACATTTCCAGGGCCTATAAAAACAAATAAAATGCTTTCTAATAATTTAAAAAGTAATAATTTGCAGACATTTGTGCAGTTTATTTAACTTAAACGTCATTCTGCTGTCAGCCGTCATTTGGAGAAGAAAAACATCAAAATAGTTGTGAAAAACAAACAGTACCAATATTTTCCAGTTCAAATTTCTGGCAATTTCTAATCTAATTGGTGTTTATTCTTAGTGAATTCACTTTAAAAGAATGGATGAAAATAATTCGGTCATTTACGGACTGGAATTCCAGGTAAAAGTGTGAAATTTGGAAGAATTTTTCAATTCCTAAAAAATAATTTTTCTTTCAGGCCAGGGCACTGACTCCACAATCTGCGGAAAGCAATGAAGTGAGATTTTTCATAGCTACTCAGTCCCTGAAGCCGAATAATCAAATTCACCTGGCTGAGTTCAACGAGGAGTCATCAGCGGTCAAAGTTAAAGTAAGAGAAAATTAAGCACAGGGTAAGCGGAGTTTATTCGAATATGAGTGGGGAATGCTCGACAGAAATATGTTCAACTTTTTCCTACGATGTCTTTTTTCTAAATTTCAGTCATAGTCCAAGAGTTAGGTATTTTTAGTCAGCGTTATTCTGCCTGCGATTTCTTTTGAGAAAATTATCATCGCGGTTTGTTTCTTCTAAATATCTTACAAGTCACAAACGATGCTATCATCCTTCTGCGACTAAGATTAAAAATATTAGAGTATCTTCAACGTTTAGCATTTCCCATCGTTAGTGAATAAACCTTGTTTTTCTGTGACCTGAGTTTGTATGCAGAACTTCATTATTTTTTTTGTTTTCTAAGCGTAGATATTTTCGCATCCTCTAGGAGAGGTTTGGAAGCTCAACAGCAGCCCTCACGATCCTAAAGCCCTACTCTCCTGCTTTAGCAGTCAGAAAGGCGCTCAAGTTCTCACACAGACGGCAATTTTGAATATTCCTGAAAATGTTGAAGAAAATGAAAACAGCCAAGAGTTCTTATCTTTTGAGAACACTGAAATTTTGCCGACAGAAGTAAGATGTTTACAGACTCTATTCTTTTTATTCTATTTTAAATGTTTTTATTTAGGAATATGGAACTGAAGTGAAAACTACTGAATTCCATCCGACAGACAGTAAAACTCTAGCCACTGTAGTGGACAGTAAGATACTAATTCTTAATCGGGCAGAATCACAGACTCGTGTAGCAGCCGAAGTGAATGTGAAAAATTGCCCGAAATTCACAACTGGGAAATGGTCGCAGCACCATCAAGGAAACCAATTTATTGCTCTGCAAGATTGCAGCGTTAAATCGTACGACATTCGGGATGCAAATCATTGCGCCTGGTCCATCGAAGATGCCCATGGGCAACTGGTCCGTGACATAGACTGCAACCCCAACAAACAATGCCACATTGTCACCGGAGGCGACGATGGCTGTTTGAAGATTTGGGATTGTCGGACGACGAAGGAGCCTCTCTTCCTGCGCAGTGACCACTCCCACTGGGTGTGGAATGTCCGGTTCAACACTTTCCACGACCAATTGATTTTGTCCAGCAGTAGTGATTGCAAAGTTTTACTCACCTGCGCTGGAAGTGTTAGCTCAGAGTCTAGCGAAGAAGAGGGTGAAACCAAAAAAAGGTAAAATTCTCGTAATTTTTAAGATGCATTATTTCATTAGTTGTGTATATTTTCAGGCTTCCTGACGGACTCCTACAAACCTTTGATCAGCATGAGGATTCGGTTTACTGTGTTGAGTGGAGTACTGTTGATCCTTGGATTTTCGCATCTCTTAGTTACGACGGCCGTGTGATTATTTCAAGGGTTCCCAAACAGTATAAGTACCAAATTCTTTTTTAAGGCATAGAATAAAAATAAAGCAAATACAACTAAAAGTAAATTAATTAATTTGAAAAAAAAGGTATTATTTATTTACCCTATTTCGATAAAATTTTAAGGAAATTAATTTGGAGATTTCAGACTGTTTTAACTACGTTGAGACTGTTGAGTAATTTAAAAAAATTTAAAATCCGATATTTTCTCGGTAGCTGCAGAATGGATTTTTTTTAAGATAGTTTATTAAAAAAGTTTCTTCTCTAAAATAAAAATCCAAATCAAGTCTATATAGAAAAGATAAGGGTTTCATTTTAAAAGCATAATATATATTTGTTTTATCACTTTAAAAAGGTAAACATTTATTTAACATCTGACTAGTTATAAGCTATAGCACCACAGAACGCATTCTAGCCCGTATCCTCCGATGTGTAGTCTGAAGAGTCGTTGAAATTGTTTGCGTGCTCAATGGAGCAAATGCGCTTAATGAGGTCATTCTCCAAGGATTTACCATTGTCAGTGCTCTCCTCCATTTGAACGTATTCTACGGTAATTTGGTCCTTATCTTTTTTGGTGCCTTCCCTGTGCTCCTTCGATTGCTTCTTATCCGCCTGCTTCGAACTCGATGGATTTTCAATTATGCTATTCTCGTCGTCGTCCTCTGCCTCCTCAACTAAACTGCTTCGTTGTGGCAATGCTTCTGCATAAGCGTTTGGGTATTGCTGGCTGATCTTTGCCTTTATACTTCTTATCTTCCGGAATATGTAGTCGAGGTCTTTTTTCATCTCATTAAGCAGTTTTACGTGTTTTTTGAAATCTTCTCCTGCTAGTTTAAGGCGGCTCGCACTCAGATTGTTGCAATTTAAAAGCATTTCATTTGTCTTCTCAAACCGTTGCAACCTGAAATAAAATCGGCCAGGTAACCAGATTTATGCAAGTATCAGTTTTACTGCACCAGCTAGAGGAATTGTATAATTAAAAAGTGGGTTTAGGATGAATTTGAATCAATTGACATCCTATTTTTATTATTAGGAAATTTTTTATTAGACGCAGGTTTTTGGTGCAAATCATTTTTCATATGTGGACTTTATGTAAGACACCGTAGAAATTTTTTCTTTATTTACCAGGTGTAGAACTTAATTTTTGTGGGTTTTTTTTTTTTTTTTTTAAATGAACAATATTTGTTGATAAATATAACTAGATTACTGTTAAATTAGGAATAATTAGGGAAAATTGTTTTTACATTTGTTTCTGTGCCCTGATCATCACCTCCACGTCCCCTTGGTTTACGATTCCTGCGAGGCCCTGGACGAAAACCTCAGCCGCAGTGTAGTTCTGGAAGCACTCGATGCTGAATTCGCTTTCTGGTGTCCCATGGACACCGCCCAAGCGTCGCGATTGCATTGAGCTGCTCATTTCGGATGCCATTTCAGAAAAACTGGTTGAAAAATTAAGCCACGAGCAACAAACGCCCTTCCGTTTATTTACAAACAAACTGACATAAGTGGTAAAAAAAAAAATGGAAGGCGTTATGCGTAACCTCAAATCTTTTTGAAAGGTTACATATTCTATCAAGTTTGTAAGAAATGCACAAATTATATATTTTGTGTATAATGAGATTGAATTTTTTAATACTAATAAAATAATCTTTTTGCAAATTTCTACGTTCAAAGTGGTTTTTGGAGGGAAATTGTTAGACCGTATTGCTGTTGAAAGGTTTACCCATCTGGCACCACTAACTTCCAATGGGGAATCATTTCATATTTTAACCGTCAAAACTGTCAGGCGCCTTGTCAGAAGCTTGTTCGTGGAGGAGAAAATTTTCCAGCCAGCGAAAGTGGAACCAAAGCATTTACCTATTTATTTCATTAGCTGTAATATAAAAAGTTAACAAATGGCGCAAAATATCAACCCCGAATATCCACAGTCCTCAAATTTGTCCAAACAGAGCGAGGAGGCGGTGACGATAAAGGACAATCACGCCGTAAGCAAAAGGTGCGTAAGCGTTCTCTAATTTATTTACTCGGAGCTGTTACGGCTGCGGGACCGAGGGACAGTCTAAATAAAAATCACATTCGGACCAATTTCAGGCTGCACAAGGAGCTGATGGTGCTGATGATGTCCTCCGAGAAGGGAATTTCTGCATTTCCGGACGGCGAGAACATCTTCAAGTGGATCGGCACGATAACAGGGCCCGAAAGCACCGTTTACATGGGCCAGAAGTACCGTTTACAGTTAGAGTTCCCAAATTCGTATCCCTATTCAGCGCCAGTAGTGAAATTTCTAACGCCGTGCTTCCATCCAAACGTGGATCTCTCGGGATCGATCTGCCTCGATATCCTGAAAGACAAGTGGTCGGCGCTTTACGATGTCCGGACAATCCTCCTCTCAATCCAATCGCTGCTGGGCGAGCCGAACAACGAGAGCCCCCTCAACGCCCAGGCTTCGATGATGTGGCCCAACCAGGCCGAGTACAAAAAGTACCTGGACGTTTTCTACGAAAAGCACAAAGACGTCTGAGTTCGGGCGGGAACTCTTCGCGGGGCTCGTGATGTTCAAACAATTCTTCGATTTTATTTTTAGTTAGATTGCCTGGCCGGGAGCTGCCTCATCGCCAATTAGTTGCATTCTCTCCTTTCGCGGTTCCGTTGCGGTTATTATCATTATATATATTTTTCTTTTTGATACTTTTTTTGAGCAAAATTTCGTTTTCGTAACTTTATTTTACATTGCACCTTTACTATAAATTATTTGTATGTATGTATGGATTGTATTTGATTATTGAATAAAGTTTAAGTAATGTACAGCCGCGCGTTTTCCCCTAATTGGAGAGCTTAAGTAGCATTTACTAACCGGAAAACAAATCCTGCGCAATATTCTAGGTATCGGACTTTCACGTTTATAAATTCCTTTTTATTGATAATTCTTAAACTTCAATTGCCTACGAAATTAAAAACAATTGTTCTTTAATCAAAAACAAATCCGAAATAATAGTTAATTTAAGTAATAATTAGTTTGTAGTTAGGTCAAAAGTGAAGTCAAATAATCAACCATCGGCTTTTTATGGTAACCATTCAATAGATGTAGTGAAATTAATAAAAACAATTACAACTAGTTTAATTACTGCAAACAATTAAAAATAAAGCGTAAGCGATTACATTTTTAGGAAAGCAGTTTTATTAATGGTGAATTCATTAAATTTAACAATTAACTTACAATGTCCAGTTGCAAGAAGAGATGAAAAATCAAAAATTCAAAAACGGTTCAGGTGAATCATTTGTGATAGATTTAAAGTGAATTCTAATTTAAAAAAAAAAATTCCCATATTATTATAGTTAGAAAAAATAACATTTCGATGATTTTTCTACTGCTTTGGGAATTTTCTTCTTTTTTATAGCAAACAAGTATTCTGTTTAACTCGGAATAGGCGGGTTAAATCAGTCCCACTTTTTGCTTAGCCTTTTATCCATGGTGGGATATATTTGAACCCACCCCGAAAACTTTAAATTACTCATGCTCAGTTTAAAATTTGTTTTTAAAGTTATTTTACTCTAATTAAAAAAAGAATCTATGCAGCTTGGGTATCAAATTTACTTTAAAATCGTGTGCTTTAAAGAGTTCAACTCTAATATAAAAAACTTATTTTTAAATTGTTTTATTTGAAACAACTACGTTCTGATTTTCTATTAAAAGTTTTCATATTCCAAGCCAATTTTTTGAGTTTTTTGTGCTTTTTAACAAAACATTTCATGATAAAGTTTTAGGCAGAATCATGTTTTTTTAAATTCTATTTCTATGTCCTGAGTGTATTCCATAAATTGGTCTTTATTTATATCCCCCAAGTTGTGAGGTTTAACTTCGATTAAAACACACAAGCAAAATCACCGCCTAGAAGCAAAACAGTGCCTTTTAGTTTTTCATAATCCGCGTGGTGATGTTGAATGATGATTTCGTGTACTAAGATGATATAGGATTGTAATTTTTTAATATGTTATAAAATCATTCGGGAATATTTGCAGTAATCCGTTAAGTAAAATGATTTCTTCCCTATATTTTCTGAGAACAGTAGAAAATCGTTCTTAGTCTGCGACCAACGTGCCAAGGGCAGTGCCCTAATCTCTTGCAGAAATTTCACAGAATATTAACATCAAGAGAACCATGTAATTTTTCATTTAAAATAGAAAATATGGAGGTATTTTATCCAGTTTAAAGGGTATGCGTGAATCTATCCCAACAAACCTCTTAAGTTTTGATTCCAACTGTCGGATAAATTCGAGACCGAATGATTAAGGAAACTTAATTCGCCACTTTTATACTGCTCAGAACTAATCGTTAAAGTTTCTACAGAGTAGGTTTTTTCTATTATTTCATTCTGTTGTGCATTGTATTAATAATTTTATTGATTAAGTGAGGTGATGTATGCGGTCTGCCGATATTTAAATGCGTATATTCGAACTTTACTCGACGTCCGCTTAATGCTTTCTCTATTAAACCGTTTAAAAGTGATTCGTTTTGGTAATCAGAATAAAGTTCTTCTTAGGTGTAAAACAGCATTGAAAAGAATGATCGACTTTTAAAAACTAGGTTCATCGTAAGTAAAATTGCTTTGAAGAATTAATGTTATAAGTTTAAGAAATTGGTTTTATTATTTATAATTGCAAAAGTCCTAAAGGAATTTTTATAAAATATCTTTTATGGGCAAAGCAATAAATTATTTCGATGTAGATCGTTTATAATAATTATTTTTTCATTTTATTTATTTATTTCACTACAAACTAGTTGTTAACTCAGGTGTAAGTGCTCAAAATAGAAATGCTGAATAAAGTTTTCAAGTACAATAAATAAATAGCACAGTTTTGATAACATACATACATCCAGAGAAATCCTGAAATTAAAAAAGATCAGTAATATGAATTCATTGTTTTAACGTACAATTTAATCATTGTTTATTGATTCTGCAAATTTGTCGATGAATATTTTATACAGTAGCGTGCAGTTCTTGTTTCAACGAAATCAAAGTTATTTAAAAAACTCTTTTAATACAAGGGAGATATTAGGTCTACCGGAAAGGTTTGTCCGATAATTTCGTTTCAAGTTTGAATATATTTGGATATGTTCGTTTGAGTTATATGTGGCTGTATATCTTTATAATTGCATTTATTATGTGCCCTTCGAAATTAACTACAACAAAGATATCTCATGTCATTGTTAGCGTGTCGAAATTTGTTAAAAGTTTTTGGTGAAGATGCTGTTGCGGATAGAACGTGTAGGAGATGGTTCGAAAAATTTAAAGCAGATGATTTCGGCCTTAGTGATAAGACACGCTCTGGGCGGCCATTTGTGGTTGATGACGATATTTTTAAGACCATGATAGATCAAATGATGAAAAATTGATTACATATGAAAACATCGTAACGAAAACAGCGTAAACCCGGAAAACACGCCTTCTTCACCTCTACACCGAGCTTGAGCCTTAAAAAGAGAATACTGTGCAAAAAGGCTGACAATATTCAATAGGAAGGAAATCATACTGTATCACGATAATGCTGGCGAGTCGCCAGAAAATCTCAGAGCTAGGATGGGAAATTCTTTTACATCGACCATACTCCCCAGACCTTAACCATCAGATTTTCACCTATTCCTTTCTTTACAAAATTATTTGATGAGAAACCTAATGATTATAACTAGTTTGATAAATAGAGCCCTAAAAGCGGTGTTTAATCTTCCTCGAGATACTTCTTCTGCGATGTTATACAAAAGTACAGGAAAACTTAACTTAAAACAACTTATAGAAGTAGAAATGGCTAAAGCTATTTACAATATTACAAAAAAGCACATAAAATCATCAACCAATTTGCTATTGAGATCAGAGATGCAGATGTGGCAGGGAACGTGTTAAATTTAAATTTGCGACCTCTTATACAAATGTTTATTTGCCTGGAGAGGACAAAATAGAATTAGCTTATCAACTACAACTTGTTTTTGGGATCGTGTGGGAATGGATTCACAGAGACTAAATTCAGATTCAGGCGCCATGAGGTACTGAATTGGGTGAATGTTTCCAGCTTCATAAAATAAAATTGGAGTTCGGATGTGTAAATATCTTGGCAATTTGATGCACTCCTATATTTTAAAATCTTGATAGACGTGATGTTTTGAAAAATACAAGTCTACCTATCTAAACTGAACAAGATAGGGAAATGAAAAAATACGGGTAGAGAAAAAAAAATTCCTAGGATTCACAAAGTACATTTTATTTATTTTTATTTTATATTATTTATTTTACATTTGTTATTATATATTTTTGCATCAATACAAAAACAAATAACATTTACCTTTGATTCAATAAAGCTAGTTCACTCAATTTCTCGTTCGAATGGATAGATGGAATCCAGAAATAAACATTTTGTTTACTCCTCGCCATGACCCACAGTAGGTGGGGCTTGTTTGAGTAAAATTAATGTTGCCTATCACATGATATTCTAGGTGCCCTAGAAAACGATATCAAAAACATATCAGCTTGAAATCTGTGAACTTACTTGAATTACAAGTCCAAAAAAAAAAAACATTCTTTACAACAACTTTAATGAAATATTTGAACGAAAATAAAATTTATATAAAATTTTCGAAAACATGTTTCTCTCATCTATCTCATTTAAGATCTAATTAAAAATTAAACTGTTTTCATAAACTAATGTTATAAAACAGTTTATTTTGGCTTTTATATCCCCGTTGACGCGCAAATATGCACTAATTAAATGAGAAAATATCTCAATGGGAGATGTGTGGCTGTTGATTTACCCGAGATAATCCTTAGCGTGAATAAAATAGATTTAGAGAATTTGTCCATTCGCAAAAAGTTTAAATTGACTTTTTGTTTACGGAGAAATTATTTAAAAATTTTACTAAGCGCTCTACGAAACGAATTCATTTTATTTATACAGATCTGTTAAAAATGTGGGACTGAGTACGAGCATGAGTATTAGGTAATCAAACAATATGAGTATTAGTTCAAATATCAGTATCATACTCAAAATAGTATTTCGATGCTGATTAAAAGTACTCGTTCCCAGCCTCATAGTATTTTAGTATTCGTACTCCCCAAAGTACTTTTGCACTCGTATTCGAATATGTGGACTTGCATTATAACTATTGCTTAGTCGTTTTTGTTACAGAAGGAAAACGTTAAATAAATTTGAGGCTTAATAAGAATTTTATTACACAATTTCAACCTCTGTATGATGGGCGCAAACGATATGATAAATTGTTTATTCTTCTGGCGGTCCTTGTTTGATTCGCTGCTTGTTTACGTTAACATATGTGAACCACCGGTGGTTCACGCCTCCAGATAAAAGCAATGGCTGTAGACCACCGGTGGTACACGTCGGGTTGAACGTGTTAACAGGGCCAAGCGATATTTAACTTCAAAAGAACTAGTTGTTCAAAAGTATCATCTAAAAGAGCGCGTCTTCTTGGTGTGCTCACTAAATAGAATCTGGACTTACTAATGACGTGTGAATATCTGTAACGCAAAAGATAATATTCGAGTACGAGTACAAAAGTACTTTTGGGCTAAGTACGAGTACTAAAACACTTTTAGACTGAGTACGAGTACTTTTACTCA
The DNA here is from genome assembly GCA_963969385.1 of Philonicus albiceps. Taxonomy (NCBI): domain Eukaryota; kingdom Metazoa; phylum Arthropoda; class Insecta; order Diptera; family Asilidae; genus Philonicus; species Philonicus albiceps. The sequence goes on from OZ017772.1 coordinate 60,955,261, forward strand.
GCCACGATAAATTTTGAGTCTAAGTAACTGATATTTGTACTCATACTCAAAAAGCATGATTACCCGATACTCATACTCGTACTAGTAATCAAGATAAAAATACTCGGTATTTCACAGCTCTATATCTATAAATTATTTGCATAAGATTTACTTTAAGAATGCGTAAAAAAAATATAATAAAATCGGTTTGTGTAGCTCTTTAAAATTTCATTTTCATAGAACCCGTGAGTAAAAATGCTCAAATAATTATAAATCTCAGTATTAATTAGTCTGAGAGAAAAAGACAAAATCAGCTTCATACAGAGGCACTTAAAGAGCTCCACATGACCAGCACACCTAAATTGGGGTACTGGCGTAAACAAAGTTTTCATCAATGGAACTCTTTCTGCTTTTCCTCCGGAGTCTGCCACCTTCCGGACAGGTGAGACGGGAACAGCATAAATATGCTCCAAACGACTGTCTGGAACGGTGCTCCCCGCGATGCGGGATATATCTTTCATTGCAGGAAAACTGAGCTGCGGAAAGATGCTCAAAATTGGGCAAGCCGCGAAACGATGTGTTGGATCAACTTACCAATTCCTGCGAGATTTGTTTATAAGTCCAGTGCAAGGCGGTAAGCTTCTAGAAAGACTAAGTCGGGATGAATACCGATGCACAAATCACTCTGCACGCCGTTTAGAAGATAAAGCGTAAAATTGAGTGCGAGACGTAAGAACCATCGTCGCTCAAAAAGTATCAGACGGATTTAATGGGCAACAAGGCTGATCGGTATGCTAATTTCACAAAAGATGTGAAAAAAGTCTTAATCTCAAATGATTATAGGCATAGGTATATCGGTTATCATCTCCATTATTCGGTAAGTGTATACTGAAGTAATTAATGCTAAAACTATAGAACTGCAGTGCACTCAAGGTAATTAGGTCAGCCGTTTTCCTTAATTCCTAGCATTTTTGCTGTATGTCGACATTTTGCTTTGAAATTTGTCCAAGATTTGTGAAAGATTTCGTTAGCAAATGGCTTGCTAATTATATCGAAATCAAAGGGGGCTATTATCCCTCAGGCCTTTTGCTACTGCTCTCTACGGCAAAGATTCTGAAAGATTAGACATAGTCCGAGGGCTTGCAAAGGTCTATCGGCCCATCAATCTCAAATTCAGAGCCAGTGAGGCGCGGTATCATAGCGGGCATGCTCAAGAGCACCAGGATCCAAACACTCAAGATAAGCATCGCAGTAACCTAATAATCTTTTAACTGACGAAGTGATTTTGTCATCTGCCACCTCGGCTGCCTGTCCCGCGGGCTTATCGTCTGAGATCTCGGGAGCTCAGACGGCCGGTGAAGGAAGAGGGCACAAAAACGGGAACAACCCCATTATGCGCCGGGATATGGCAGGAATATGAAACTCGATTCTCGATATGAATGGCAAACAAAAGAGGGCTCGCTCGTGCCGTGCGCGACTGCTGGATTTTAAAGGGCCTGGATATCCGGCATGTGCGCCATCGGAGCCCGAGCTGCGGCGGAACGGCTGCTCCGGAGGCACCGAAGAGGCTCAACAGACCCAGCCCCAGTCCGCGAATTATAAGCATGAAAGCCTGAGCCTGGAAGCGGGTTAAGCGGCATACCTGCGGCTCTAATCACCGCCTTCGAATATCTGTTTATTAAAATTACAGGGAGCCGTCTCGGAGATTACCCGCTGCTATGGAAGCCACTCGTCCCTCTGATTTCCTCCTTAAACGGATGAAACTGAAGACAAAAGTTCACGTCAAGGTAAGCAGGGCGCTGAGCGAATGGCCACCAGCTAGCAGCGCCAGCACTCTGATTTGCATAAGTTGAGTTTAAGGGTGGAATTGAAGTCGAGGAAAAAATAGCCCTTTCGAGGTAATCCCCGCCCGCTCAGTGCCGCACTGAGCCGATCCGCGGCGACGACGACTTCCTCAGCAATTTCACAGCCCCTCGACTAATTCCAAAAGTCGAATCCACTTTCCCACACCTGGCACCAGGTAACCGTAGCCCCCGTTGCGGGAGCCTCTGCATATTGCACCATGACCGGGGGTATTAAATCTAATCCAGACTCCTCTTTGAAGCCCGGGGGATAACATGACGCACCCATTGTAGGGCTTCGCCCCACAACTCGTCCACCACAATCGAAGCCGGTGTCGATTTACATGTCACAGCCGAGGGCAGTTAATCAGCCCTCTCGGGGTGTCTTCTGTGATTTTAATTACTCCCCAGTTAAGGCGACAATTCGACGCTAGGGCCTGGGAACGGGAGCGGGCGCCGGTAGAGCCCTAATTTATTAGATTTTCATTAAAAGGGCGAGCGTTCTCGCTGCGTGGTGTGTGTTCCGGGTTCCGGGTTCCGGACTTCGGGGCCCCAGCCGGAGCAGCGTAGCACTGCAAGGTGGAAATATTTATAATTACCGGGGGTAGGGAGGTGTTGGTGGGGCTGGGATCTCGGCCGTTTAGTAGTAATTAAATGCGAGCGCAATTAATTGCTCGGGTGGTACTCCTCCAGGGAAACAGTTGCCTTGTTTCCGCATAGGAAGAAAATTTGTTGGAACAATGCTTTGCCTCCCCCAACTGCTCATTCTCCCGGAATTTTTATGGACCCTGCAGGAAATTGCAGAATTTAATTCCCATCCACCACCTCTCACATTTACGAAATTCTATTGAGGTTGCCAAACATATTTGAATCGGTAATTTTCACATTGCACTGGGTGCTTCGCTCCACACCACACTTCATTTTGGTATTACATCGAAATATTTGATGGTTTTGTGAATGAATTTTAAAAATTTCAAAAGGAAATTAATATGTAGACCGAGTAATACATATTCCAAATGATTGTTATTTACGTATAAATAAGCAAAATTGTATGCAGATTTTCATTCAAATTAAGGTTATTTTATTCTCTCTATGTTTTTGCCTTGCATGCCATTTATTTAAAACTTTTAGTCCAGGGCGGTTAGACACAAAAATTAAAAAATCTATAAAATAGTTTATGTTTTCGTAAAAATGGTTTATACAGTTTCTAATATTAAACCTGTAATCTTGAATGAGAGAAAATTCGCATTTTAAAATTTATTGTGATATCACTTTTATGAATTAAAGCCCAACATCTAAAAATATAGAACCGCAATTCCAAAAATATTTCTAAATTTTAAATGCGTTTTTCTTGAAATGACATTTTTACAACTGGTCTCGCTTTTTTAAGACAAAACTAATATTTTTTTTGTATTTAAAATAAAAACGAAAATATAAAACAAACGCTTTTTTTTAAATCACTTTTTCCTAAAAGAAATTATTTTCAAGTCACATCAAAATTCGCATTTCTAATAAAAAAGACCTTTTAAAGAACTTTGTAAGAGTTCCATACTTTGCAATAATTGAAATATGAAGCACAAAACGCTGAAACAATCATTTAATCTAGAAATTGAGTAATATTTAAAAGAGATTATATTTTCGAAGTGGTGCACATTTGCTTTAAATTCACTACCATGGTGAAGACGCTTTAATTTTGTGTTGAGTATAAAAAAAAAACTTAGTTAATTAAGTGAACGAGTTTTCATTTGGATTTTTTTTTTCTAATATAGAAATTGTATTGGAAAAGAAAAGAAATTTAAGAACATATTCGCAAAATAAAGTGATGAATAAATAAAGTCCATTACTCGTACTTAAGAAATTAAGTCAATCCATCTTTATCGTTTATCATACCACAAAAGAAAAAATTGTTTAAGTTTATGCATTTAACAGTACAAAATTCTATAAACCGAGAGTAATTTTGTGTATTATTTTAATTAAAGCTTGATATTTTCTATACTGACCATTTTTAAAGTTTTGTACATAAAAGTCTCCGTACATTTATCAATTTTCTTTGTTTACCCATTCTGCTACTGTTTTGTTTGAAATTTGTTCACCTCACTTCGTAGAAGGGGAGGTGTTCCGGCGGCAATTGCGGTGGCCGAAGTACCTGCCCGCATATTTTCAAGCCCTTGAGGTGTTAATTAAAACGCGCACCCGAGTCGTATCGCTGCAGAAATCCAGCCTCGGAACCGTGAATTGCGCGGCATGAAATCGCACACCTTTCACAAGCACCGGGCAGCAAGTCGGATCACTGAATCGAGGCTGTGTCCTGTGGTGCCATATGCGAGGGTTTCCGATAAAAGATATGAAAAAAAAACTGATAATTTCGTGCATTAACCTTCCAGGCGTACGCGACTACTTGTTCCGGTGTCGAGTTGCACCATTCGTGCCGGCGCACTTTTTCATCCAGAAACTCAAAGTTCAGGATGGGACAAAAAATCGCAAAAGGTACTATCGAACCGAGGTGAAGTGCGTCGTGCCTTCCTGGCCCCATCCGATCCTTGGCATGCCCAGACAGGAAGAACACCAAAAATCCAGAGCCAACCGGGACAGATGTTTCGGAACTCAGTTTGTCTTTGTTAGACTGAAAGAATCCGTGGCCGGGTCGCGGCTGCGGTCGAGATGGTTCGCGGAGTGGTCCTCGAACAGCGCCAGGGACTCATCCAGTATCGGGGCATAGTCCTATTATATTCCAGGTTCGAAGGGCTCTCTCCCCGGATTAATTGGATAGGCAAGAGCCCTTCGAAGCCCCAGAATGGTCTGGCAACGCACGTGTCACGGCATTCACTCCATGGATGATGCAGCAGCCCTGTGGCCCGCCAATTTCAAGGGCCAAGGGCTAATGAAACAAGTGAGTGCCGTAGTAATCGAAGGTGCGTGCTTGTCGACCTCTGCAGGGGTTTTCTCTTCTCCGGGCGATTGTGCTGCGTTTTATTGGCGAAAGGCCGATTTTTTGCCAGATTGCGGCGAAAGGTTCTGCATGCGGCAGAGGTGCACGTTAGCTCACAGCTGGGCCCTGGCCCTTTGAGCGCTCAGGTAGCACCCAGACTTAACCCGTATGTCCCGCTCAATTAATAAAATTTCGGAAAAAGTGGCCGACACGCTGCCAAAGGGCACAAGTGACTACCACGGTTGATTACCTTTTATTGGGTTATTGATTCATCGCACCGTACCGGATTATGGCTGTGAGCCTCTATCCTCCTTGGGTAGGCTTTTTTATTTATTTACAACAACCCTTTTGGCCATTGAATCAAGGTTAACAGATGACACCACTTTGCTTTATAGATGCTCGTACAAAGGGCGCATTCGTGTTGTATTAAGTTAATTTGGGCCATGTACAAATTCTACATATGTTTTATGGTTGTATATTGGTTACATATCACACTACATTAACTTTGTTTTAATCCTATTAATATTTTACGAATTCGTGCTGCAACGCCTTCTACTAGGATAACTCTCAATCACTGGAATCAATTGCAAACAAAAATAATTACTGCTTTAGTTCAAATATTCGGGGCATTGGGATGTGCTGTGAGGGTCAGATAAGTACTATTTTTTTATGTGCAGGATAGACTTCTTCGATAATTTTTGGAATATTTGCATTTTGCTTATTAGATGTGTAATAAGCCCAAAACTCTTTTCGGAAAAATATAATTTAAGAAATGTCTACTACATTAGAAAAACTATTAATTTTCTGCATAAACTTTATTAATAAAAATTGTTCATAACATGTTTAAATCAAAATTAAAGTTTTAAAGTATCATAATTTGAATTTTTGTTATTCTGCTATTATTTGGCGCATCTGGTAGTTGTTAGCGTATAAACATGTAATATTAATGCGGATTGAATCAAGTTAAAAGTGGCTATACTACGATAGTACAGATAAATGAGTTAAAATAACGCACTTAAATTTGCAGTGCGAAGAGTTTTACACATTCAGATTTGAAATTTGTGACTCTAAAAACTCCTACATAGGTGTAAATATCTTGATTTTAAAATTGAAATTATTAATTTGGTCTCTGTTTGGTAAGAGCGTATCGACGATTTCTCACAAAGAAAGGGATCTTTTGTTGAGATCGATTTTCAACAAAACAGTCTTATTTTATAAGAGACTTGAAACTGTGTTTCTCTGCCTTGATCCGGAAAGACCTAAATGAACTTACATATGCCCAGGCAGTGAGATATATTAAAAATGAGTAAAACAAGAAAAACATCAAAAAAAGAAGACATCGCTATTTTTGAAAGGATCCACAAATGACGCTGCGGCGAGCTAAAAGCAAATTAGCGGAAAAAGGTATCAACCTGTTACTCTATACCATACGCCAAAGAATAAGGGAAAATTCCATCAAACACCGCAGTACTACAATTAAACCACTTTTATCCGAAAAGCACATCGAAAAGCGTTTGAAGTGGGCTAATGAAAATTTGAACCGCGATTGAACAAAACGTCGTGTTCACAGACGAATTATCATTTTGGGCATATTAAGGACCTAAACGAGTATGATTAAAAAAAGGACGGTATTACGTCATACGTACTGTAAAATACAAAATAAAAGTTCATGTGTGGGGATGTTTCTGTTCGGAAGGATTTGGAAAATTAATTGCTTTTACTGGAAATCTGAATGCAGAAAGGATGCTGCAAATTTACAAAAAACGGGTTATTAAAGTTTTGCAAGAAGACAACTATCCAAAACACAGAAGTCGTATTTGTTTGAATGGAAATATCAAGAGGATAACAATGTCATAGAGTTGCCCTCACAAAGTCCTGATGCTAATCCAATTGAAAATGTGTGGGCCCTTATGAAGGTAAAGCTGTAGCGGAAAAATGCTTTCACTTTGCAACAACTTAAATTATCGGTAAAGAAAGCCTGGAAAAATCTACCACTATAATATGCTGAAAAATTAGTTGACAATATGAACAATAGATGTATAGCTATAATAGAAAATAGCAGTGACTTTACCACCTTGCGTAAAAGAAAATAAAGTAAATAATAAGGAAAAAATAATCTGTTGTTAATTTTATAACGCATTATTTAATTCTAAGCGATACACCAAACAGACTGTATTTATAAATTACAATTTTCTTCCTACCTATCTTGCGAAAATCATTTTCAGAAATTTTTAGATAAAAATTACAATTTTTACTTCATTCAGTAAATTGTAGCCCCCAGAGTTTCCATCGTAAATATTGCCTAATTTTCTTTATGTATTTTTGTATTTTGATTTTTATGATTATAAAAAGTTTTTATAGAAACTGTAATTCTTAATAACTTTTCTGAAGGTCAAATATTAAAACCTTTCCAGGAAATAGGTTGCCTAATGGTCGTGGAGGTTCGCGGTCAGTACAAGAGTAGTAAGTAAAAGACCAACAAATTAAAAAGTTATTTGTTCTTCTAACAATGTCTAACAAATGTATAGCAACAAAATTTAGTCTTAGTAAATTCAAATTATAGAAACTGAACGCCATTTTCCATCGCCCTGAAATCATTTCACCAAAGTGAAGAAGTCGACCTGCCGTCCAATGGTCAAGTGACCGTGGTAAGTGGGTGGAGCGAGTTTCACGTTCCTAATTTGGCTATTTTCTTATTTCAACATCAAGAAAGACGTCTTTGCGTCAAAATACCGAGCCTCTCTTAGTTCCCCCACCAGGGAGAGATGATCTCGTCAGGTAGCTACCGCTGAGGTAGGTTGGCTAGGTAACAGGTGCCGCATCGCGTCCAAGTGTGTCCCAAGCGTCGTTATCTACCTGTTGGGACGGCAGCACGTGTTCCAGGTATTAAGAGAGCCGTGGTAAATATGCGAGATAAGTTTAAGAGATGGACTTTGGTTGCCCTGAGTTGGGACTTTTGGGACGGCGCTAAAGAGAGCCCCGGTTAGTGCGGAGGATGCGAGCCGTAACGCTCGGGCTTTGCTGGCATTGGTGGCACATGGACGAGTCTGAGGCTCACTGGAATGCGAAACATTACTTGAGAATGGGTCGTGCGAGTGCGGTCGGACGGCATGTCAGGGACCGTCAGCAGAGTCGCCTGGTGCTCCGGACTCCGGAGTAGACGGAGCCCCAGTCCCAGTCACCTCGAGCAAGTCACCACACCGGCGGCAGCGGCGGCGGCGTTCTATAAAATTGTTTCGCTGCTCGCGGACGGCAGTCAGTTGCGAACGGTGCGTTGAGGAGGTAGCAAGTTGGTTGTCGAGCTCGAGTGTGTCCTATTTCAGTTGTTTTCGGAACCTTTTTGTGGTTGATCAAAAACTCCTTGGCGGATTCGAAAGAAGAAGAAATTCCCCCGTGTGTGCTCAATAAGTCGATAGTCAGTCAGAGTGGATTTTTGTAAAACATGAAACTTGATACCTCGCACTACCGCTGATCAGTGATTTTAATTATTGCAAGTGAGCCTAGAAATTGAAATTATCATTTCATTTTATTTTATTTTATTTTTTAATATTTTGCTTGTGAGAAAAGAGCAAGTGTGGCTTAAGTGAATTGTCGCGATCTTTTGTGATGCGAAAAAGCAAGTGGTAAAAAAGTTGGTGACCAGAATGGATAACTCCCGCTAGCGGATCCACGGTCAATTTCAGTTTGAAGTGATCGCTCGATTTGCATAGGACAAGAGAGGCGGAGATCGTCTGATAAAGTTGCACCTCAAGGTGGGTACTTTTACCGTATTTTTTTGTTTTTTTGTTTTTTTTTTCCTAGAGAGTGTGGGCGCTACGATCTCGCCGGAGTTCTTCTATCAGCTGACGAGCCGCTGCGAGGCGGTGATCGCGACTTGCGAGACACGCTGAGCTCATAGCCTTAGGCTGACTAATTTCGGCGGGGCTGGAGGGGGAGCACTAACTGCTAAATTTCGTCACAAAGTGCAAATGAGTCGCGGTCGAGGGATTAGGGCTAGACTGGTCTGGGCGCTGGGTGATCTTCTGGCGGCGGTTCACGACTTGATGGGCCAAACTATTAAATTACTGCCGTAAACATTTTTGTCGTCTAAAAGTGGGAATTCCCCAAAAACAAAAAAAAAAAAAAATAAAATTAGATGTCTCACCATTATTTGCATTTTTTTATGTAAGTTTATAAACACATTTTTCAAAATCCCTATCAATAATACGAGAAAAGCCCGTAAATCTAGTGCTAAAAAAAAAACTATATATCGAAAAATTCTAATGTGGGTCAAACTTTTTTAAAAAAATACAGGAGAAAAACGCTTTGGATAGGATACAAAATTTTGTACTTAAGCAAGATTTCAAGCGTAGTGTAAATTTTAGTTTTACCTATTTGCAGATCGCATTTAAAAAGGCAGGCACGATTTAAATAATTCCAATTTGAGTATTCCGAAAGAATATTTTTAAGCCAGTGAGCAAACATTAGCGAAAATAGTTAGGGGTACTTAAACTGTAACCAGGTGTAACTGTGAAACGTTTCTCATAACAAAGCAATTCGTAAATATGTAAATTTAACTATTATTATTCGTTATTTTAAAATTATATCATATTTATATTGAAAAACTGATTCACGCACCATGAACCTTTGACATACTTTAAAAAAATACGTTTCGTTTTAAGTAAATTGAATTTAATTATTTTAAAATGTTTTTAAATAATTCGATAAAATAACATTTTTACATAAGACCACCATAATGTAGGTCGATATATGGTAAAAGGTTAAAAGCAACCCATTGTAATGTTCCAATATGTGAGAGAGCACTCCTGGCTAATTGCTTCAAGTTTCTACAGTGGTGGGACAATTAAATTAAACACTATAAAATAATAAAAACATAGTAGAAGCCTTTGATAATCAATCGAGCGTAAATTTACCACTTACGTCCGGCTCTCATGTCCACCGATTAGGGTAGAAGCTACTGTCAGCCATAAAAGCCCTAACTATAACAAAAATGGTTTGAACGGGACATAGAGAGCCCCTAAAGCTCTAAATTTAATAAGTTACCGAAATGAAACGAGCACAACTATAGTACAAAAAAAAAAAAAACAATATGCCAGTCAATTTGAATTCCCCTTTGAAGGACACAAAGTCCGATATTTGTCCGAAAGCACCAATTAGCTATGCATCAATTGTCGGACGATGTGACCAGGCACCAGGCGGTAGCCAGGTAACTTGACACGAAGTAATTGAAATGAAATGTCCTGGTCAATCGATACCGCTTGGTCAGCAACTCCTGAATAAATGATCTCGCGTGTCGTGTCGCGACGGCCCCGCGAGAACAATGTCGGAGCGGAGGGAGCCTCAGACCTACCCTCACACTAACTACTTCTCATGAATACTAATTAGCGACTTTGCCCTCGTAAATAGTCCGTCACCACCACTGTTGTCGCTTTGAAACATCTTAGACTTAGACTCTTAGAGGATTACATAATTTCTTAGCGATTTCGCAGCCGATTGCGTGAATTTCAACTTGCGACAGATCGAGAGGGGTTTAGGGCTTTTGAAATAAAATGATGTGTTATCATATTAAGTCTATCCGTAGATACAATTCAAGTTATTACACTACTTTGATTTCATTGGTGTAAGAGAGCAGTTAACAGAGTTAACGATTATTGTAAATCAACGAGCGAAGGTAAAGTATGGCAACATGAGTCCATGTAGCGTAGAAAATAGAGTAATTAAAGAAACCCGAATAGGAAAAGAAACGTAACTACCTATTTTTATTGTTCAACTACTTAAAAATCTGTTATTAAGGTAGTTTTTTACACTATTTGCCTTACCAACCAAGTCAATAACCTAAACGATTAAAATCTTGAAAATAAAACTTTAATGCTTATTTAACAAAAGAGGTTCTAAGTGCCTACTCTGAGGCATACGAGAAATAGCCTAAATAAAGTAAAGGTTGCTTGTAAAACTCTAATCTCTTTCTAATTTTGTCTATTATTATTCGATACACATTCAGCTAATTTAAAGGTCGACTGTTTCTTAAATTTTACAATAAGTTATACAATCTTTTACATCACGATCCTTATGGAATTTGATCTTTCTGTTTTTCTTTTAACTAAAAGAGGTAAATCGTAAAATATTTAAGAAATGTATTCCCCATTATGAATACTATTTTCCCAAAATATTTGATTTTATAGGTTCTTAAATACCTTGTCGCCTGAACCTCATCCCGAAATCATAGTGATTTTGTCTGCACTAAAGGTTGTAAATTGAGATATACCAAAAATGTTGAGTGAATTTTATAGCATCGGTCGGTCCAATTAAGAGAGACCGGACCGCTTTGGTAGCGGCGGGACATTTTTGTCTGATTTTATGAATTTCCATTAATGTCAAGTCCCCCCTCTGCCGAATTACTCCCAATGACAACGTTTACATTCTTGTGAATGCCGCAACGCTGTGGTGGGTGGACACCTTTACCTTGGACGAGGTGAAAAGAGAAAAATTTGAAACATAAAAATAAATAAATAAATAATGCTCAAAATAAACGTAAACTGACGGCGATTGAATTGGAAAAGCGCGTCAGGCCGAATGAACAACTGTCCATCGGATGACTGCGCACGAGAAGAATTACAACGAGGCATGCTGGTTCATCGGTTGACACTCGGCTGACCGCAACCTCTACTAACCCATTAATCAGAGGCGCTAGAAACACGATTAAGTCAGCCGGCTAACTAAGCGCGCACAATCCGACTAACTGTGCACTACCGATCGTGGCTTGTGTCTTACATTTTACGTCTTACGTCCTGCGTCTTGCGGTTCATTACTTCGGCTCGCTTTCGATTGAGATCACCGGGATTGCCGCCGCCGAAGTCGATCTCTGGAAAGAAGCCGGTCGCAGGGCAAGTGAACCAAGTCAGTCTCAAGATTGTGCTCTGGCTGCGATCGCCCCGGAGAAGATCAGATTCAGATTCACCAGGTGCTGTGATCGTTTCTGATCCGAGTCCGTCACAGCAGGCGCAATTCTTGGCTGGGCTGTATGAGGGGGGCCTCATTACAAACTTTCGATGCGAACCTGGGAGGCCCTGACCGGCTGTAGCGGAGCTCACTCCTCCAGATTGGATCGAATCGCGGCTGCAATGGTGTACACATGTTACGGGCCAATGGGGGGGGAAAACGGAAATTCACACGGAAATAATTGTCGATAGCAAAGGGCCGGTGGCCAGTTGAATTCAAAGAAAACCGGAAAAAGTAGAAGGGCGTGGAAAAATGGCAAATGAGGGAGGAAGTTGCTCTTTCAGGTTGATTGAACGCATTTTTTCAGATAGCAAGCAAGCATTGCTTTGCTGTGATTCACATATGTTGTAGAGTTGGTCTTTTATAAGTGTCCTGTTCAAGGAATTTTAAGCAATGAGCTCCCGTTTAAAAAATAATAATTAGGTCTAAAATATAAAAATATAAGCGTGTACTATACCTCGTAAATAAAGTACCATTGCTTAAAATGCCTTGTACTTTATGATAAGGAAAACCAACTCTACAATCTATGTGAATTTAATCAAAATCGGTGATTCCCACATTTTATAGTCCCATTGAGAGATACGGTTTTAGTTTTAGGTTAATTTTAATATTTTAAATAATGAAAATATTGAAAAAGTAAATTTACCTGATTTTCAGACCCATGTAATCTTATCTTTTTTAAAAAAAAAACAATTCAATAATTTTTACATTTGTGTCACACGAGCAAGAAAACTGAACTAAATTCAGTACAAGAAAGCACCTGGAAACAAATTGCGGTGAACACGCCAATTTCCCACAGATAAGTTTAACTGAAACAATTCACAGGAATTCCCACCGATCGGTGGTGAGAGTGTAGCAAATCGAAATGCGTGCAAATATTTGCATACCCATTAGAAGCAAAAAAAAACAAAAAAGCAGAAAATAAAACAGGCGAGAAAAAAATTGCAAAGAATATGCGTTGCGCCCGCTCCTATCCGGGCGCGATCATATTGTATATATTTTTTTTTAAACAAGATCATTTCATACGAACGATAGTAAGTAGTTTTCCACTTTCTCAGCGCTTTCGCCACAATATTTTTTTCCCCTGTCCGGATTTCATCATTTTTTTCTCTCTTCGGCCTGAACTTTACATTTTTACCTCATTTTCTGTATCGTTCCGTGTATCTCTTGCAGCAGTCATTCGTTCTGGGCCAATAATTTTCTTTAATTGAAAAATTAACTGCAAGAAGGTAAAGAAAAAAAAATAATAAGAAAATAAGCCACGATCACCTGGCTGATGCCGAAAGAAGCTACTTTGATTGCTTTTTACAATTAAAGAGTTAATCAGGAGCGGGTTCGGGGAAGTGCCACTATATATTTTAATTGTTTCCAACTTCCCTAGTTGATGAGCGGATGGTTTGTTTACCTGGCACTCGACGGATGCCAGAAAAGCAGAAAATTTTATGCCTGGTGAAAATGATCAAGAAATTCACCGAGCATAAAACGGCCTACAGTGGAACAATGCGAGTTGGGGCACAGGTGGCAGGAGGCATATGCGAAGTATGCTGCAACCGAGAAAGTTACCAAATATTCATAAATTCGGTGCGAACAGGCAGGTGGCTGGCCACCGGCGGCGAGGATCGCGGAAATATCACTTTTTCGTATGGTCTCAGGTGGACGGGCAGAGAGCGTTATGTAACTGTTTTTGTTCTACCTGTTGCTCTGCGGCTCAATAAGCCTCATCAATAAAGCCACAATGAGATCACTCGGCTGATCTACACTTGGCCCTAATTACCCTGAGGCGGCTGGATTATCTAGCGCAAAAATGATGCGCCCCGTCCCGTCGCGCGCTGGCTAACTCCGTGGCTCCGGGGCTCTCGTGAGAAGCTTTGCAGTGGGGCTTCCTTCCTGCTTAGGGGCAAAGCGGCGGGTTAATCGAATCGGGAATCCAGAATTGGTTGCCAATGTCAATTTAATTGATGATTATGCGATGTTATCGATTATCGATCTTGTTATTGAAGTTATTAGACCCAAAGGGGAACACCGCCGTGTCATCGTCGTCGTCGTCTTCGTATTCGACGGGGTTTTTCCACATTACCTTCCGCAGGAGGAGCTCTACTTATTCACGCGGTGGTGATGATGAGAACTCTGTTTTAGTGGAGTTATTGGTTTTCATTGCCTCACATCAATTGCACCTTTTCTGCTGTGAAAACCAAAAGATATTGCAATTTGCGATACGATGGACGTACGGATTTCGTGCAGCTCATTATTACATAAAAAGGGGCATGAATTTTTTTTTCCATTTCGCATGCCTTAACTTCTTAAACCAGCTCAATTAGAGTGGTATGGCAAGCCAACGGCTAGCGCTCCTTACTTAGGATCACCTTGAAATGCCGATGGAACTCGGCGTTTCTGTAACGAAGATGAAATTGCAGACGATCTGCTTAGTGGCTGAGTGCTAATGCAAAATATGATGTCATATTTTTATTTGCATATAATTTTGTAACATACCTTTTGTATAGTTAGCCGCGGCATTTTCGATCAAGTTTTTGTTAAAATTGATCGTGGGAATATTGGCGGATTTTGTACACAAGTTGCATACTAAGCCCTCTTTCAAATGGCGTGGATTATTTATTTAATATTTTCGAAATCACATGAACCTATTGTAAACTTATGTAAAATAGCATGATATCTCTTTAATTTGACTTTATAATATAGTTAGACTTAGATATTTCTTTTGATACTCTCTAATTCGGCCAGGTAGGAAGTTTCCCTTTAGCATAATTCCTTTTTTTTTTGCTTGCTATTTCTATTTAATTCATATTCAAATGCTGGCTATTTTTCATTACCACCTCGCTGCAAAAAGTCGAAAGTGGCATGATGATGAAAAATAGCAGTGATTGTAACTAAAAATTAACCAATCAGTCAACTAAATGGTCGCATAGTTCGAAGCATTACTACAAAACATGCAATGCAATTTTCGTTAAAATCTTTTAATATTAAAGCTGATAGTTGATTTAACTGGGTTCCCTGTAATAAAACCAAATTACGAAAGCGTCTCACCTTCGAAGACGTAAATCTTTCGTCGTTTACTTGAGATCTGCCTTGAACTCGTGTCCTCAGTGCGCGATGCATCCACCGTCTAGAAATGCCCGCAATGTCCCCAGCAGCAGTCTTTTTGCCACGTTGTCTGCTGCTGGTGCTCGGGACACGGGAAAACTTAAAAATAGAATTGAAAAAGGTCAATTTCCGAAAAACTCCAAACATCTGTTTGATGGCCCTCCAAACGCTGCGAACAAAACGGGCGCAACAGCCACAACTTTTGTTCGACCAGCGGAGTGCGAGCTGAGTAAACGAAAATGGCAAAGGTTCGGAACGTGCCCCGCACAGCAATGTAGTTTCAGTTGTAAATTAGAACATCACTGGGGAGTCGTTGATCCTACTTTTTCGATATAAAAAGGTTAAAAAGGGCGGCTGGCTAACTTGGTAGATGTCTCTCGCCACGTAAAGGTGTCATTATCGAGTTCTAAAGTCTTAAAACCCTCGTGCGGGACTCGCTTCTTCCCCAATTTTTGGTTGTCGAGTTCGAAATCCTTGCCGGAGGATAATAAATTTACATAAATGGCCTGGTCTATTTGCATAATCGATTACACTGCCGAGGGCTAACGATGGATGGGTTCTTTTTATGTAGGAAAAAGTCAACGGCTCCTGGCGCTGGCAGGTGAGGGACTATGGAGTCGCATGTCCAGGTAGAGAGTTGATTAAACTCTGTCCGTGTGTCGATGCGATGAATACTCGTCGAAAAAATAAATACATGTATTTATATATCTACGGACCGTCGCCTGTCGACTATCTCCCGGATGACCCAGACAGGCTGAGTCGAACTGAAATTAATTTCAATGTTAGGTTAAGTCTAGACGCAGCCGGGAGTGCTCCTCTCCGCTGCCCTTGGTATTCGCACATGTCGCAGTCGCGGATAAAATCCCCGGAGGAGTATCTTCGGCGGCGGGAGCTATTTGGCACGAGTCCCACTGAAATGCTCCGACAAACAAGAGTAATGGAATCGTCAGAAGTAGTTTCCCTTTTCATTCATGGCGTCAACAAGGAAAAAGAATATTTTTCACATTTCCTCCAGAGGCGTTAGCTTCCTCCTTTTATCTACTTAGAGTCTCCCCGGGGCCTGTCTGCGGAATCGAGCGAGCACAGAATTTCGCGTAATGTGTTGCCTCGCTGGGAATATGGATAACGCCCCATGCCCCAAGAAGGCCCCACATCTTTCAGTCGACGAGGGTACGATTGATAAATCTCCTTCACTTTTATCATTTCCTTTCCTCGAGTCTATTTTGGTGCTGCGCCATCTATTTTTATCGACTAAAATTAACCTTGATTTTTGTTTGTCCATTTTCAGGTCTCGATGTCTAATTATTTGGTGCTGGCGTCATAGTGCATTTTCTCCGAGACAGGCAACGTCCGAAATTCCGTTGTCGTCGACGTCGTCGCCGGTGAAATTTGTTTCTTTATAAGAGGGAAAATCAGTTGGATAAATTTAGTTAATTGTCGCGAAAATAATTTAGCAAGGACGTACACGAATATTACACGCTTCGACCGTCCAGGACGAATCCCTTTTATGAAGTTCACTATATATGTGCGACAAAATTCGACGACACTGGTCCAAAATCGAGACAGAATTGGATCTGTACGAGAGCGATTTAGTCGGGAACCATTCAACCGTTGTAGATCCAACTAAGGATGGTTCAGCCATTGACTGTTATTGACATTCCAACAGATGACATCAACACGAATGCTGACAAAAAATATAATGCTGATCGATATAAGTGCTGCCCACCACCGCTCTTTGTGATACTCATATCAATGCTCGAGGTAAGTTAGCGGCTTTTTACTTTTCTTACTTATTTATGTGTCACTCAGTTCACTCTTATTTCGTAAAGGCATCTTTAGGAGATGTTTCCATCTTTTCATTTCTATTTTTCGACTATACATCGACTCCAATCCACGTTCTAAAATAAGTAACCTTTAGTATAGAAAATTGAAATCGGACAGTGCGAGTAAACCGATGGACAAGAACTTTGCCGGCACGAATATTTCTATTTCGATAAATGAATTGTATATTGATATTATTTCTGATTTATAAATAGTCTTTTTATTCTGAGATTAAATTTATATTTTCTGAAATACAACTTCTTAATTTGAATCTGAATTAGTACAATTAGAAAAGGCTGTCTTTTTAATTTATATATACAAATTTCCACTAAATATACGATTTTTTTATCATATACATGTTGTCTATATGCACTATTTATTAAAAGCAATTACCTTTTCAAAGGAAGCATTGTGGCAAACTCCAGGTTTACCTTGTACTCAAATTGGGATTACAGCAACTTTTTTGCATGCATAATAATTTCGTGTCGGTCAAGTATTAAAGGAAAAAACATGAAAGAACATTATGCAAAATATAAGCGTCAAGCATGAAGCGTTTATTTTATGCTAAAGAAGTAATTTATTATTCTTTTTATGCAGATTTGTCGCATGTGCAGTTTGAAAACATCTAAAACCAATTAGGTGAAAAGTTACCTTTACGTATTTATAAACTTTTCCCGGAATTGTTGAGTAAGCTGATCAATAAGTTCAATTTTAAATGAACACTAACTGAAGACTTTTGAGACAAAATATCAAAGACATTCTAGAGCTGGAATAAATAGAAAAACTTTGAAATCGAAGATATAGTCGCCCATTTCTTGCAATTTCAATTCCTTTTCCTAGACATTTGTGAGTTTATAAAATGGACAGGGCTTTACTTCGATTTCTTGCAGTGCAATCGTTTTTATTCTCCCCTCGGTATAAACTTAAAAGCAATGAAAAAGCGAAAAATTGCATTACCATATACCCTTGACGAATTTGCCTAAAAGGGGACTATCAGATTACGTCATTTGGCTAAAAACGTCCCGATCCTGAAGTGGGATTATTTGAAATTTCCATGCCCGTAAACAGGGGCATTAGCCGCATAAGAAAAGTCAAAATGTCGGAAGTACTTGTGGCCGTCATCCCTCGGGACCTGAACTTAATTAATCATGCTCTCCTTAATGCCGGGGGCGCACATCAAATACGGAAAATGAAAAATCGACAGGACTCGGTCGCAAGGAGCAGCCTGGCAGACATCTAAATCACTTAACCCCCATAAACAGTTTGCCGAGAATGTGGGGGAGTAGGTCTCCTTCGTCTTAGAATCGATGTCCTCTTCTACGACGATGGCTGTTCTTATTTTTCCCTTTTTTTTTACGTCTTTCCTATTCGGGTTCGGGTATCCTTGTTTTCGAGTGGATGAGTAGTCGCCAGTTGTGCACTCAATTTGAGCCCTGTTTTCGAGTCAATGGACGGAATCAGGAGTGTAAACAGGATGAGAATTGACTTTCTGTTAGTTACGTCTATTTTTGGGTTTATAGGTGGTCGGGAAGCGGCCACAGACGAGATTTCGTGGCTCGGTCGAGGGTGCAGAATTTTAAATAGAATCCACTCGGGGTCTCGTTTAAACTGCGTCATCGTGCTGGATGTTGATGTTCATGCACATCCGGAACAACGAAATCCACCATTCTCAACCTGTAATCATGCTGCACAGTCCAGCTTTAGATTCTAGATTTTAATTCTAGTTGATGGCATTCTCTGCATGCAACAAACTCCGAACCCCTCACGTAAGATAATTAAGAAAGCTTAAAGGGTTGTTTCCGGTGATGGTTTCTCATCAACGGCAACTGTAACTTTACTCATTTGGCAAATAGAAGATTTTTAGGGCGAGGTGGTGCACGGGGGCTTCCACAAAGGTGAATGAGGATTTGTTAGAAACTGGGAACACCAGAGGTTGGGTCCTTAATCTGGAAGAGGAAAGCCGTTTGGCATATTTGGATGGAAATGTTTACGATGCACAAATGCGGGACTCCATTAGCTCTAATGGCACCAACATGCAGGGGCTGCGACGAACTATGTGCTCTCAAGTGATCTATTAATGAACATTTGAATTTAGGCGGGAACATTTTTATTTCTCCGAAATATGATTTCTCCTTTATGAAATCCAAAAATAAATTTATATTATGTAATTTCGCTGTACAATATGTGGGAATAACTTTGAGTTGACGGAATTTTGATGGTTTCAAACTTACTTAAATGCTTTTTTCATACCTCTCTTCTTTTTGCAAAGAGTCATATAGTTTTTGGATATTTCTTTTACCATATGTGGTATTACTTTATAAACTATAACGAGTTATCTAATTTAGTAGATATTAAACTTTAGTCCTCAATCTGCATATTATCATCAATAGACATAAGCATCATCATCAACGAAACCTGACTGAAAGACTGTAAATACTCAATAGGCTTGTGTTTGAATAGTTTCGAAAAACCGTAACGAAATTCAAATATTCAAATTTTTTCAATATTTTTGTATTGTTCCTGTGAGGAAACAAATTTAACCACTTTCGAACGTTGTTAAAATCTGGTTTTCTATTTTAGCAACAAATTAAACTATTAAAAATAAATGAAATTTCGTTTTTCATTGTACAAGGTATCATTAAATCGAAAAACTGGAAGTGCAATGCTTTCCGCCTTTCCCTCCGTTGACCCTTTTTTTTCCAATGCCAGGAAATAAATTGCAGGCAGTGAAAACGTTTAAAACGTAGCAGAACGATATTTAGTCATGAGCGCTTCCTGACCTCTTTGGCACCGATCCCCCGCGTGAATCGATTCTTTTGTGAGGAATTGATTTAATTTTATTCGGGCCCTAAATCGTTGCCTTGTATCTTCCTCTCGGTGCTCTTAGTTCTCGATGCAGGAAGTGCTCCAGCTGAAACTGAAGGCGAAGGCGAAGGCCGGCACCAAAGCAACCTTCTTACCCGTTTCTAATTCCTTCTGAGGGCCACCGTGTCTTATTAGCCAACGTGCAGAAAGAAGGTCTCATTTGTTGCTTTTTTCCCTCATATGCAGCGGCTGAGGGTTTTCGCAAATTACCTCTGCGACTGTATTGCATTGCGATAGGTAGCCAAAGGGATTCTCGGCACTCGATTCGAGTTATGGTGCCGAATTTTCACCTTAATTAAATTTTTAATGAAAAGAAATCCCTCGTCTGCGATAGTGGCGGGGAAAAATTTCATAACATTCCCATAAAACTGAAACGAGCGGAGCAAAGGCGAGCGGCACAATAAAAATTCATTGACCGCCTGCCATGGGTCTGGACCTTATGAGGAGAGGATGCCACCCAAGATCCAAGGTGCATTCAAAGTGTGATGTTGCTGTGTGGCTTCCCCGGCCGGCATATCTTTTGGGCCTATCTCGCCCTACGCCGGGGAACTGAATCGAAATGAGTGAATATAAAAATGCCGAAGTCCTCTTTCTGCGTCGTCTGGTGCAATCAAGAGGGAACAATGGTTACACCCTCGACTATGTAAATAAACAAAAATTTTAATAAGAACTGACGTGACACATAAAATTTATTATCTTAAAAAGGGACAATGAAGGGATCTTATTAAGACGAATCGAATTCAATTTTTCTCCTTCTCCTCCGCAAACAGGTTGGTGTCTTTGTGTTCGACCTCCTGACGACCGAGACGCAGATGGAGCCGGCCGGACCGATCCCAATTGATTCGGTGCTCATCTACCGGCCCGACCGTCGACAGGAGATTTGGCGGTTCTTTTCGTACATGGTGCTACATGCTAATTGGTTCCACCTGGGGTTCAATGTTGTCGTCCAGCTGATCATCGGGCTGCCCCTGGAAATGGTCCACGGCTCCCTCAGAATAGCCTGCATCTATGTCGCGGGCGTTTTTGCGGGCTCCCTGGGGACGAGCGTCGTCGACTCTGAGGTCTATTTGGTCGGTGCTAGCGGCGGAGTCTACGCACTCCTTGCGGCACATCTAGCCAATATTTTACTGAATTTTGGCGAAATGAAGTATGGCATCTCGAAGCTGGCATCGATTGTTATTTTTGGTAAGTTTCCATTCTTAATTATTTATAATTTAGACAAAATGTAGACCAACAAAAATACCAAGTCTATCAAATAGATTTATCAATTGATAGTCTCTCTAGGGTATGCGGGTGGTTTTGGCTTTGTGTAATTATGGATAAATGTAGGGAAGAATAATCATGCTCAATATTTTTACTATCTGTTATTGCGAGTTATGCTAACTTTCCATTTTTCTATCTCTTTCAGCGTCATGCGATTTCGGATATGCCATCTACTCAAGATTTGTCACCGAGGTCAATAGCGCGCCCTCGGTGTCATACGTCGCCCACATAACGGGGGCATTGGCGGGCCTCACCATTGGGCTCCTGGTGCTAAAAAATTTCGAGCGCAAGCCACATGAGCACCTCTTGTGGTGGTCGGCGCTTGGCATCTACACGGCATTCACAATATTTGCAATTGTATTTAACCTGATAAATACAGTGACGGCGCAAATACTCGAAGAAGAGGGCGAAGTAATAAAACAACATTTGCTTCATGATTTGGGTGTTTCGTAAATTCATTATAGTTTCGTAGCCAGTAAGCGTACATAATTAGGTTATTACTGCAAGGAAGTTTTTCTTTTAGTTTTTTTTTTTTTTTTCTTTATTTTTCTTTTAAGTTATCTTTTCTTTTTGTTTTGTAAATTATTGGAAATTGTATTTCTTGTAAATAGCCTTTTGCTCGGAGACTTGTTTAGTTTCTTAGTTTTTTTTTTCTTTTTTTTTTGTTTTGTTTTGTTACATTTAAGTAAAAAAAGATCCCAAAACGTGAACCAAACTGTTGTGATATTGCCAAAGACTGATTTGTATAGATTTTTTTTTCCGCATAATGTTAAGTCTAAGGTTAAGGTAGCTGTATGTATGTATTGTGTATTTACATAGAGGTTGGTGTAAAATACTGTATTTAACTGTAAACCCGCCAAGAGGTTGAGCAAAGGAGAAAAAAAAATATAGGCATTGTAAGTGTATGTATATTTTGTTTTACATACATTTTGCAGAAAATGAAGAGAACGTGGGGATATTATGCAGCAAGACTGTTGAAAAGCCCTCGTTGGTGAAACAGCCTTGTGCGCAGTAAACCCCACACACTAAAAATTTGTGTCTGGTGGATTAGAACTGTAAAAAGACATTTATGTATCACTGCAATAAATTATTTTCCATTAAATGAAATTTTACAAATTCAACAATTGTAAACCACCACTTAACGCTGAAGCTACAAAACACTGAAGGAATTTCGCCGCTTATTTCATAGTCACAAAAAAAAAAAAAAATAAAACACAATTGAAATCACTTAAGCTAGTCGACAGTCTATAATAATCATAGTGTAGTAAGAAACAAGTGAAAATCATTAAATAGGTTGTTATCTGTAGTAGGTATTGTGCAGAAACCTTATACAGCCCCGTTTCGCACTCCGTAGGGCAGAAAATTGCGACGGGTGCGCTCGGTAAGAACATCAAATTGATAAAAGTTTATAGTGTAAACTGAAGAGTATTATTATTTTATTTATTTATTAAAAATATATATTAATTTTTGTTTATTTATATTATCACTGTAATTAATAAATCGTAGGAAGTGAGAGCAGTCGTGAATTCGGTAGAACAAGATTGCGTTTGTGAATAAAACCTTGGTGTGTTTGTTGTTAACGATGTTACGAGTAAAGAGCCAAAAGCCAAAGAATATTAACTTCAGCTGAGGAAAAGACAGTTACTTTGTCCAGTACTGTTTTTTTATGAAAGCGTAAACGATTATTGTTAAACTGAATGTTCTCAATCAAATTCGATATTGTACTCATTTTGTATTATTTTGTAAAACATCATGTTTTCGACAGAAAAGAAACAATATTTAAAACCTGCCAAAAACTTGAAATACATCAAGAAAGAAAAAATCAAAATAAAATTGATCTAAACAATGTAATAAAATTCTTTTATTTCATTTTTTGTTTTTATTATTATAAATTAGCTGTTGTATACAAAAAGTTACTTTCACAGTTTCTACGTCGTGTAAGTATTTACTTTACTTTGGTTTTAAACAATAATACAAAATTACGGATATGCTAGTTTTCGTATTTTAATGCTAATTTTTATGGTTCTTATTTCGCAATGAGTTGAGTTAACTCTGTGTAGGTCAACAACAAAAAATGTTGCTTCAATATTTTCCATGGGTTAAAAGTTACCCCCAAATATCATTTTCAAGGTTACTTTTCTTTAACCGTGACCTGATCTGCAGTTACGCATTAGTTAGATAGAATTGGTCCTATATAAAAATACTTAGATGGCCGTTATTTTAAAACATGCTACTGTATTTAAAAATAAATCCGCAGCTTCAAGTGTTATGATTTAATTTGTAATTAGTGTTGTTTGTATTTATTTTGCTTTTGGAGTATTTAATGGTTAAAAAGTCCATCCGCGCTAAAGAGCACGAGTGAGATGTTAAAGCACACGTTATGTTTTAATAACCTTATAATCGTTTTCGTCGACGATTTCCCACATTAGTCGAAGGTGATGCACTTAGCACCAAAAAAAGTGTCCAAATCCCCCCGAAGCGATCTATCAGCGCGCAAAGCAGCCTGTCTTTAGCCGGACAAAAGAAGCTTAACCCCGGCTAACTCGAGCCTGCGCGCGCACCTTGCCTACGCGCGATTTGGGCCTCATTTGGAGGCGACCGCGATGCCACCCATGCGCCCGCACCACGTAAAGTACCCCATCAAATGTTGTTTAGAGTGACATTTATGATATCAAGAAACCATTCCGATCCTCGATCCCTGGCGACCGCATCTTCTCGCCGTAACGGCCGCAATAAAGAACTCAATTTGGGTCTTGGCGAGGCGACTTCGGGGCACTGGATGCGGGGGCCAGGCTTAACGATTGGACGCAGGAATGTGCCGTCGATGACCAGGAGGAGTGAGAAACCGAAAGAAAAGCCGCGGTCACATCGCCAGCCTTGTTTACTCGCGGCCCAGCTGTCAGCTCGGAATGGACGTGATTAGCCGTAGCAGCTTCGCCGGTAAACAGACTCCTTCTGAAAATAAATCGTTGGACTTAATGAGGATCGAATCGGGGCGAAAATGGTTCTTAGTCGGCCAATTAAAACCCCCTCAACTTGTATCCACCGCCGAAAATACACAGATCGCGGCATTAAGCCATCAGCAACCTTCGCTTCACGTGCACCTCAAGCTGGTTGCTCCTCGGCCCTGATCAGCGCCTTTTGATGCCCGGACAACTCGAAAGGAGCCCCCGGCGTAAACAAGGCGCTTCGATACGTCTTCCGTCCGACGCGACGTATTCGACCGGGCACGGCGCAAGCCTTTCATGTTTAATTGGAGCAGTGGTGCATGTTTGGGAGACGGGAACCGCACGATCGCAGACCCGCTCATTTGGCGTTTCCTCGTCAGCGGAATAATAAACAGACGCCCCAATCGCCCAGCAGTCCGCTTACGTTTTCGGTACTTACTTTCCCCGGGTATTTTGTATGAGAAAGGGTGAAATTTTCCCAAGAAACAAAACATTTAAGGAGCTATTTGAAAGTACTTCATAAATGTAGTTCTGCAAGGCAGCAGATAGTTCATAATCTCGAAGTAAACATTCGGCGCTAGTTTGTAACACTTAACGAACTGACTTAGCTTCTTGGGAGGATTTTCTAAAATAATATCCGACTTGTATTTCTAATTAGGTTGCAGATATACATATATAATTATGGAACTTTATTCTCCGCTGCTGGTATCCAGCGCTCTAGCCCATGCCCTAATCTAGAATATACTCAGGTCTCGTACAGGGCCGCCTTGTTTGTCTGATTGTCTTATACCTACACATACCATGCGTACTCTGCTAGTTTTGAAAATTACTTAACAAACATTCATTATACCTACTAAAATATAAGCATCAATATTGTTTACAAATACGCCTTATGCAGCTTTCCGCACATTCGCCTTGCTCAATTGCGTCGTACGATGTGCAAGCCAATTTAGATTTTATTACTACAAGAATTAAATTTTTGGGAAGATCTATTTAATGAGTTAGAATTGCTGCCTTTATTTTTTATAAATAAATACACAAATCCTTCTGTTTTCTAACGTTTTAACATCTTTACGTAAATATTTAATACTTCCTACAACAGTATCAGAAGGCGAAAGGTCTTTTTCAAAATTGAAATTAATAAAAAACTATTTCCGATCAACCATGACCCAAGATAAATTGACTAATTTTGGCCATAATATCGAATCGAAAGTAGATTTCAAAATAGATGTAATAGAATTTTTAATAAGCCGAACAGACAGAATTCCTCTTTTCATTAAACTGAGTTTATGCTCTTCGAGCAACTCAAGCGATTTAGACTGTTTCCTTCTTTCGGACTAAAAGCTAACCTAGCTGCTCCAGCAGAGCCTAAGCCTTGCGACTTCTCCCAGACCTCCTAAAACCAGAACGCTGGTTGGGCCACCACAATCGACGTAGAAGCGCGCCTAGATCCACCTTCATTTATCACATAGACGATATCATTTGTTATAGAGTAAGCACTCTGATACTTTTTAAAAATATTAATTTATAGTAGTCTGAATTTTTGAACACGGTTTTTAAGGAACAAAAGAGGTTAACATTATTGTCTACTTTGAATCGATGTCCTGTAGATGGTGCAGGTAACGAATGCAAAGCTATTGAATGGTCCTGTTGGACATTAAGAAACGATTTCTCTATTTGCTGAGTTGAGTTGAGTTTATTATAGAAATTGAGTAACTATATTTAAAATGCTTTCATTTGTTGTGTTTCATGAACTACATGAATATTTGCTAGCTTACGCTGGTACAAATATTTCTAGTTATCTTTTAATTCGATTTATATCTGAAATCATTATCAAATACCATAGAGTTTTATTTCATAATTCAGAAATGTCCTTGACAGGATTTAGAGTGAGTTAAGAAAGTGCATTTAAAAAAGATAAGTGTGAGAAGAAGCGTTGATTAGGACAATTTCAAAGATTCGATTGATATATGTTTGAACACTTCTTTCCGAACCAGGCTGTATAATGAACAAATTGTTTTCGATTTATGCAGCGTTTCTCGTGCATACGGGTATGCATAAAAGTTTACGATTTTGATTTCCACGGTTTTATGACCAATCGATCTTCAGTGTAAATCAGGGGATAGGAGTATTTAAATGTGGATTTCTTAAGTTTGGTATGTTCAGTCGTTTTCTTGTTTCATTTTTTTAAAGAAGCGATACGAGGCTATCGATTGTTAAATGTATCTTATCTTTTGGTATCTGAATCGTTTCGAGAGTCAACGTCGTTAATAAATTTCTAAAAACTGTAAGTAAAAATAGTAGTAGCTATTTTCTGCACTAATTAGGATTTGATCGTATCGTTTTATACGGGGTGAGATACATCTGTACCTCTACTACCCCCTTTTCGCTGGGTCTTTCTACATATACAGATCAATGAGATTGTTATATTTCTAACAGAAACTGACTAGAAATTTGTCAATAGTGCGTTTTAAATCTAAAAGATATAAGTGTTATTTCAGTCATGTTAAAAGGGCGACTTCCTCATATCGACCACTCAATTGAAAATCGTCATAAGTGCTAAAAACAAAATTTTACGGCAAATTCATCAGTTTTGTTCTTAGAGGAAATATTGGTTTAAGAAGCCAATAAAAAGTCCTGTTATTTTGAGAAATAAATAGTAGACAGTAGTAAAGTTTTTCAAATATTACATTTTACTATGGTGAAAAGTATTACTAAAATGTTAGTAGACACTTATGTAAAAGTTATTGGAGTGTTTCTGAATCTGAATTTTACAGATGTATTTCTTAATTAAGCGTTTTATATTATTACCTCCTGTTAAGTATACGAAAAATTGCTGTAGTTACTAAACTCCAAGAGGTCATTTGTTTATATGATGAATAATTCAGTTGTTTTTTTCTTTTCAAAAATTCCATAATTACCAAATTGCTGGCCCTTTCTCTGCCAATCAATGCAGTCGCGAAACAGATAAGATGCAGAATCTAAACGCACTCATTAGTGCAGCCGGCTAATTTCACAAGGCTCTAGGGAATGTTTTATTAAAAAGTGCGCATGCACACCTGGAGGAGCCCCAACAGGTTGCATGCTCCGCGGAGATCAGCCTCCTTGCGAGCGCAAAAACCCTCACAAGCATTTTCCAATTTAATAACACGTTCCAAATTTTTGTCTGCATGATACTCCAAGCCCGGCTGATTCGGGATGAGGCCAACCGAGGTAATATCTTCCCGGCCAGGGAATCGCGATCGGGAGTCATGTAATTGAAGAAATCGCGGCTCTGCAGTACACCGACCGCCGACTGGTCCCTTTCCTGGCAGCTAGTCGCCGGACAGACAGAGGTGAATTTTTAAAATAACTAAAACACTTGAAATAACTAATTGATAGCCTCCGCGGAATGGAATAGTCCAGTGGCCAGGAGGACCGGCTTATCCCTCTGAGACGTGCCAGATATTTTCAGGTCGCAAATTCTGCTGAATTTTGAAGAAACGTTCAGAAAAAGTTGAGGCTGCACGCGAGCAAACTCGCTTATTCTGCGAAGGCAGGTCCGAGGGGATTAGTGATCATCTTCCAGACGAAAGATGCAATGAGCTGCAATTTATGCTCTGCGCTTCTTCTGTTTGGTTATTATCCCCGAAATTATTCAGTTCAACCGGTGAATAATTTAAAGAAGCCAGTTCTAACATAGAAATTCAGTCGCATTAGGCAAACCGATCTACAGTATACTCGTAATTTCTTAATTATGTAAAAAATGGAAATTCTTTTATGAATTTAAGTCTCTGTTATCGTATAGGATCCATCTAATGGAACTTTTGATAGTCATTTTTTCTTTAAACTTCTTTTTAATTAGAATGGTTACTATTTAGCCCCCTTGTTCAATTGCCACTAAAATAATCAGTGTTTTTACATGATTATATGCTATACTAAGAGTGTCAAAAGCTTTTTAAGATAGACTAGTTATCATAATTATTTATTTATAATTTCGTAAAGTATAAGAAGTATTAAAAATGTAAATGTATTACAATAATCTTTAAGAAATTTATTACCTCCTTCGCTTCATAGTTCATTTTTAGTCGGGTCGCATATTTTTGAAATTTACTGAATAGCATGCAATTTTATAATAATCGAAAAGTACTAACTTGCTGAACTATGTGCAGGTGTATAGTGGACGTCGAAAGCCAATCGGGGTTCGCTGAGGACATTAATCCAGCCTTTGATCCACCCTTTCCCATTCAATTAATTTTTCGAGATCATTTCATAAATTCGCCTGTCGAAACTCGATTATAATCCCGCAGATCAGCAACCTGTCGACTGACCAAAGCTCACGGGGCTCAATGTAGTCGAACCGCCAAAATCGCGGAGCCCCGACAATTCAATCAGTCAGTGGTCCAGGAAGCTGCAGCATAAGAGTCGTCCCCGCGATCAGGAGAGATTGCTCGTCCCTCGGGGTCTATGCGGATGCCAGATGAATGGACGGCGGACCACCACCGCGGGGATGTTGAAAAAAAAAAAAATCGACAACTCCGATATTTGCCCCAATGGTCGCAAATAAGCGCACTGCTCTGCTGCAGCCCAATAAACGTAACGATCTCTCCTGGGTGAGCGGATCACTCTGCGCTGTATGACGCGGCAGCACTTGTGTTGTGCATTCTGCGATCCCGCGACCTCTAGAGAGATCCCGTCAGCAGCATCAGCGCCAGCAACAACAATAGCTGCGCATTCCAGCGTCATTTTTTCAGGTCGCTAAAAGCGTCCAACCCACCTTAATGAAGTCTTCAGGTTTTTGCAGGCCAACAGTATTTTTTTTCAGTCGGCCGCCTTCGACAGTGGTATCATTTTTTGCTCGGTATGATTTAGTGCGCCGTGATGTGCCTCAAACAAATCCTTAGCGTCGTTTAGCAAGACATTGAGGAGACAGTTCCGAGTTACGAGCTTGAGGACTTTTTCATGTAAATTCCTCGAATGCTGTGCAGTCTTCTAATTGGAGAAATTTTCTGGCTGTTTGGACAGTTATCGGGTTTTAAGAACTCTTGGAGCCTTCGAAATTTTTTTTAAAACCCAGTACTATTGAACTTTATTCCCAAAAGAGTTAAGATACTCGTACTATTCATAAAAAACTACAGAATTTCCATTATATGCAACAGGATAAAAAGTTGGTGCGTTAGCAATACCGAATAAAGTCTTTTTAAAGTTACGTATCTCCGGGAAGACTATTAACTTCAAAATAGAAAATGCACGGAAAGAAATATCAATCGAATTTGGTGGAAAATCAATCAAATTTACTATTGGTTTTGCGCTAATTTATATTTTACAAGCTTTTATTTAATTTTACATGTAGTATGTATTGTAGTTCAAATCTTTCCAAGCCAAATTTGAACCACTTCCTCTAATTTAGGATTTTGAAATTTTGCATGCTTGTTCAGTTTTGATGACAATATTCTAAAATGATAGAAATAACTTGATGCTGCAGTCAGTATTGTCTCCTCCTCCTCACTTTACATATAAGTTTAATTTTGATAGCTAAACATGATATTTACCATGAACTGATGCTGGAGCCAGGATTGTCTCCTAATGAGGGCACTCCTCAACGGATAGAAACATGGACATGAAACTTTGCAAAACCAAATATGACTTATGTAGTTCAACGAGGTTGATGTCGATAGTATTGGTTTGCAACCTTTCTAGGAGCAGGAAAACTAAAAACCCACACCCGAATCACAGTACCCATTAGGTACAAGTAAGGTTCAACCCGAAATAAGTAGTGCATAGATTTAGTACCCAAGTCAAGGTGAGACCGTGCCGAGGAATGAGTAGCAGTTAGCGTCTAAAATGATGTCGTGAACGTATCGTTTTAGGGAACCAGGGCGCACCCTGTTGTAGTCGTATATTAGCTCTTGCCCTTTTACTCTGGGATGGTTGACTGTTGTGGGAAAATAAATTAAAAGTAAAAAGAAATATTTTAAGAACAATCTTTTATTAAAATGCACATAAAAGCAAAATATAATGCAAGCTTTTCGCGTAATTCCTTTTACTTATCCCTTAAAATAAACCCCTCAACCTTGCGACAACCTTTCAAATCACATAAGAATATAGTCATATTGATTACAGATAGTACGTGTCTATTTCATCATACTTTTGCTGATAGAGATTTTCTATAGAGCACCAATATTCAATTCTTTTTTGGTTTGGGGTTTATCTAATATTATGGATTTTATGAAGTCCTTACAATTTTCCTTTTAATTTATATTGATTTAGTGCTTATTTCCTAATATCGAAAAAAATTAGACTCCTGAATTAATCATAAATAAGTGATGTATAGTAAATGATTTGATACATGTGAACATTACTCGGAAAAGCAACGACTTTGACCAGGGGACAGGACGCGAGCCTGTGTCCTTCGAATTTTGCACTTCAATGCTTTCTAAGCAAATGAGCTGTCCATAGTCCTTGGCGCCGATGTCTTCTCGAGCAATTTTTGTTTTGATGAGATATGGAATTGACCGATTTTCCTCATATATTTTTAGTGAAATTAAATAAAACTTTATTAATATGTATGTGATAAAAATCTGAAACAAATAAATCAATCACATTTTATGGATTCTAACCTAGAGGTTCGGGTTTTTTAAAACAATGACATATTTAATTTTTGCAATACTAACATTCAAATGTTACAAATGTGGAATTAGTAAATTGGTTGAATAGATTTTAGCAAATCATTTCTTCGCTGTGATATTTAGAATAAATGCTTTAGAAGAAGAACGTAAATTACTTGTAGGAACTTTATATTTAGTATTTGTTTCATACAGTCCTCTAATTTCAAACCATTTATTTTAAAAATAATTATTTTGTAATGCAATATCAGGAACTTTTTGACATTTACCTTCCTTATATGTATAATAACATACCATATAAATAAAGTGATGTCTGCAAAAAACTAGAATTCTAACCATTGTACCTATTTATTCTGTTAAATTTTTAGGCAGATTTTTGTAGTACTACAGGCAGTTACATTTGTTGAGGGAGAGAAAAAAGCTCTAATCGAACATATTTAAAATTTAGATTTTATGTCAATTGCACTTTAAGCAGCTATTTCTACTCGCCGGTATATGTACTTTAAATTTCAAGTACTTCTTATTCGGTTTCTTAGGCCGTTTTCGAATTCGCAAGCACTTGCACTTTTCACTTTTCATTCTCTTTGAACCACATTTGCTCTTGGTACTTTTCTCCGCGTTTCTCGACTATTTGAATTGAGCTGCTCTACATTTTTTTCGGGTAAAATAATCAGTATCATTGCTACCATTTCATATGTTTTTTAGTAGTTACAGAAAATCCTGTAGTAATAGACTGTAACTAGATCCACTTCCTAACTAAAATAGAAAAGTTTCAATTTCAAATTATACGCTCCACCCATTTTTAGTGTACTTTAGAGAACACTTCAAGTTTGTACATATTTACCTTAGGTACTATTCGGAATTTTTCGGGGAAAATTGAATGGGAAAAATTTGATTTAAGTGCATGTGAATTCAAAAACGGTTTTAGTTTTCACATTACAAACTTTTGTTAACGCTTTGTTTTATAATCAAATATAATAAAATTTTATTTATCTCTATTTGTGGAATCTGTTCAGTTAAATCGTTAAGTTGCGTTAAAGTCTAGGTTTATGTTTCGAGAAAATTAAATTGCAGTTTAATGCAATATTTTACAAAGATGTATGGTTTTATCTTCTAAATGCTCAGTTTATTTAACTGCACCTTATGGTTACTAGACCCAAAAGTTAATAGTCTAAATCAATTTACGTTCTTTAATCAAAATTGGAGAACTATGGGGTTAAGCCTTATCTTAAGCCACGGCCACCCAGGGCTCCATCAAAGTCGTAAAATTTTGAACGGAGGGCATAAAATCGGTGGCATATGCCTCTGCATATAAATAAAGCGGTGGCTCCCAATTCCCAGTCTCGATCCCGACTCCCGGTCTGGGAACTGGGGTCGGTTCCAAGCCGACCGCCTAATTACTGGGAATATTTTACTTTCGAATATTTCGTGCAGTCCAGAAGTGTTAGCCAAGTAGATGGTGTGAGGCTCGAAATCGTCCGCGCCCGTCCTCGTTCGAGGAAGTGCGGGAGCCACTTGCCCAAGTGCTGCGAACGTGACCATAATGCAAGCGGGCCAATTGATAGGGCTCGTCCAGCTGCTTCCCAGAAAATATTCGAAATATTTCTTTGCAGAGGAAAGTAAGCCACCAGAATACTTGAGTGCCCCGATCAGCGCTGGAAGCCACCTCGCAGAGTATTGCGCGAGCCTGGGTCTCGTTGCACACCCTAAGGAATGCGGCGAACTGCACTCGGTTATATTTGAAATAGCGCGGGTATTAATTTCCCATAAATTGAGCAGGTATCCGCCAGTGGCAAAGGAACCGTGAGCGGTCTCACCTGCATAACAATTCCCGCGAATTCCTGAGGACGTTCCCTCAGTGCTCCGATTAGAATCTTCCGGGCGTTTGACGCTCGTCGCGCGGCTAATTGAGCCTTACTTTCGACTTCGTCGGAGTCAATAGCCCTCGAACTAATTGGGCCAAGCGCGGTGGAATTTGTTTACGCCTCGGCCCGCGAAGGTGTGGATTTTTGTGGGGCACTTCTTTCCGCCGCCGAACTGAGGGTGTTCCGCGTGGCCCGAGTGATGCAATCCTTCGAGGAAGCTCTGTTTATTTACAGACCCCCTCGAGTTGGTCGAGTGGCTGCGCCTCGCCGGAGCAGTTCACACCTCAGTGAGCCGCAATCCCCTGTTTTTGGTTACTTAACACTCCATAAAACCGTGGTGGAGTAAACTTTCTCCGGTGGGCCTGACAAACCGTCGAAGAGTGTCTAAATTTCAGTTCCAAACCAAATGCGATTTTGTTTATAGGCCCCATCAAAGCGATTCAGCTCCCAACGAGGAAGAAGATGTCGAGCTTGCCGCGAAGGAAGATTAATAATTAGTGATTAATTAGCGGTAGCTGAGACAGAGGCTATTTTGGGATCAGTGTCGACGGGTGGTCCTGCCCATGCCCCGTGCCAGATGGCCGGGAAGTATCATCGACGTGCTGCAACTATTTCAGTTGGACGCTCGTCTTTTTGGAAAATTTTGATTAATTTCGAACTACATTCGGTATAACACAAAACTAATCAGATTTAATTATTAAATGAAGAATATGATTTCAATTCAAGACACGGGATGACATTCCGAGAAATATACCCAGTTAAGACATAAAGTTATTTGGCCGATTAAAACAGCGGTAAGAGATAAAAGTTATCGAGTTAGTTACTAACTTTATCAATTTGTTCATTCAAAAAAAACTAATGTTTTAGTGTATAATTCAAAAGAAATCCTTAGGAGAAAATGAATTGAAATCATTTTCTTTGAGTATAAAGCAATAACAGTATGAATTTCTATGGATATCTTATAATCAAAAGCTACTTATAAATCATACATTTTCTTTTCTCAAACTTACTTTTATCTTAAATTAGTAATTAGTAATTAATTAGGTGTCTTCCAAGGTACTTTTACTTTATTTTACAGTTGTTAAACAATTTATTTTTGTTACTATAACGTGCTTTCTTCTTTTACTTAAATGTAAATACAATTTCATTTAGATCTTGTATTGCGTGGTATGCCAAAAATTGCCTACAATGTAGTTATTAAAAAGAATATTTTCAGTTTTAAAATGTGTTTTCGAAAAGTTGTTGAAATAGGAGGTATTCAGTTGAATAAAACGAAAGTACGTGGTGAAAGCACTTTGTAGCAAAATTTCATGATTAATAGCACTGGCCAACAGCAATATTTCCTCCAAAGAATTGGCAAATCATTTCTATAAGATTTTTTATGCAGCAGATTATGAATTCGTAAAGGAAAATGCTCCATCACATAGAATAGCTAACAAAATTTGTTGAAATTGTATACTCGTATTTTTTGATCCCTCTGATTGTCTGTAAACCCTTAAAGAAATTTTGTCTACCCGAAATCTATCTATCTAGGAACTATTTATAATACGTATGTTTCGATTTAAATATGTATGAATGCAATAACACATGCCTGGAGATTATTCGAGATTACCCCTCAAATGTTCTGTGTATGTCATATATATAAAATTCGATTAATTGAGATGAGGAACGTAAAACCTCAGTAGTTTGTGTGTCGCGAAAGAGCTCTTCAATTAAAATTCATACTCCGATTGTTGTAAGCAACTATAATAAGTAATAGCTTTTCTTTCTGTGTTCGCTGTGGTTGGGAAAAAAGTAAATAGGAATTAATATGCTACTGCACACATTTGATGACTAAGTCATACCTGCTTTTGCTTTAATAATTATGCTAAAGACATGCTATCGATACTAACTTGAAGATATTCAGTTTCGGTGACTCACTCACTCGGGAACACTATCTTAAGTTATATAGTTAAGTTTTCCTGCTAGGGTTAGCGGACTTTGATATTATGGTAAATTTTGAATTATAATTTTCAAATTTTTCTTGCTTTATTACCCTCGTTAGAGCTTAGAGCGATTTCGGCACACGCTTGTCGGCGGAGCTGTTTGCTTCTTGGCACTCCCTCCGCCCTCGCCAACACCTGCATTCCTTTTGATCATCTTGATCAACGACTTGTGGTCACCTCATTAAAGATCTGCCCACAATCGCGCGGCAGACCGCGGCTGATGGGTCTCATTATGATTCTTGTTTGATCAGGCAACTTTCGGTAGTTGTTGCATCCACTTACCGCGGGTGCCCCACTGCTGTCGACGGTGGTTCAGGTGAAGATGCGCGAAGACTTCGGCCGCGGAGGTTCCGCACCCGCTGCCGCACGTAATTAAATCAGGGGAACATGTGTTCTCGCATTAAAAGCTGAAAGTCGTCGTTAATGATCGTAGTTATGCTGCCGGTGCTGCCGCCTTGTTTACATCTCTCTCGGGCCTCTGGCTCAGGGGCGAAGCTCCTTTAATTACTGGCCGGGGCTCTCTAGGGTTCCGCGTTAATTTTGACGGATGTTGGGCGAGTGCATAAATTTTTATTGTCAGCCACGAGTGTAAGGAAATTTATGGGCGGATATTTGATGAAACAACAAACATGCCGCGGTGGTTTCCACAATTTTCAAAATTGAAGATTTTATCTGGGGCTTGGTGGATTTTTCTCTAATTCTTAATTGTGTTTTGGGGCCCACGATCAGGTTTATGGGGAGCTCGCGCGGGATGAATAATTTGTAGCGTTGCAAGGGCGTTATTAATCGAATCGAATTGGCTTTATGAGCAGTTAGCCGAGGAGAGTGTGTCGGCAACTATAAATATCTGGGATTTATGCTAATTCCCTGTTTATTTGAAGATAGATAATATTCAATTGAGCGGAACGATGGCACGCGTGGGCGATGCTTCAAAAGCCCGAAGACATTTGATGGCATCTCTCCAAAATAGCAGAACCAAAAAAATAATTTCTTTTTCTGAATATGGCCTATCTTGTTAAATCTTGGGTGATTGACAACATGCGTGCAATCAATTTTGCATGCAGTTCGTTCCAATTGATACAAAAGGTAAAAGGAAAGACCTTATTTAAGTATGGCATGTCCTAAAACTACTTACTTTTAAAAGTAGTTTTTATTAGATAACCCATATTTACTACATTCATTTCGATGCTAATGTATTTTTCCACATATGTACAATATATTCAGTTTTCAAAAAACCGGTCAATTGTGAATCGGACCAAGCGCATAATATGGTTCTGTAGTACGTACGGCTGTACGCATACCAATTGTAGGCGATAGTGTAACCCAGAGCTCACTGTCCTCTTTCGGTTAAAAAATAAATATACGTTTTAATGCAAACGTTATTTTCGCAGTTGATTTAAGTCATTTGTTTGTATGGAACTTCTATGAACTTTGTACAGACGTTGGGTCATGCAATATAGCCTAGTAGAGCCTAATTAACTGTGGTAGCTTTCATTTTAATTTCGTTATATACAGGTTGATTCGTAAAGAAGTGTTCTAACATGTACAAATCGATTCCTTACAGTGCTGTGATCAGCGTTCACGATGAACTATTTTTTTCGTAAAATTCCTCATTTACCCCTTTTTATAACGGCTGAAATATTTTCGCGTGAGCAGGAAGGAGAGCTCATATAAAACGTAGAAACTTCTGTTCGAAACACAGTAGGACGACAAGTAAAAAAGTATGCATTATGAGCGAGATAGTGAGAGGTAAATCGAATTTGCAGGTAATTTTTGAGACATGAACCCTGATTTTTACACCGATCAAAAACTATAGCTTCTGGTAGTACTTAGATGATCTTCTCGAAAGTTTTTCAAAAAGATCTCAACAAAAGAATAGAGTTCAATCTGTAGGGTTACGATGAGTTTAAGATGATGTCGACATTAGGCGGGATTTATTTATTTAGCATGTCGTCTATCAATTTTGCTATATTTAATTAATGACATATCTTTCCTTTCATCTTTTACAATATGCAGTTAAAGGTGCTTGAATTTTTAAAAAGTGAAAAACAATTTTAAATGGAATCCAATAAACTGAGACTAATAAAACGAAGAGAACCACGTAACAATCTGTCTAATAGGCCGTGAAATTCATAAAATACATGCTATCTGATTTTTTTGTGTGCAACCAATCAGACATAGTACGAGCCACCGCAATTAGCACACATCTAGATAAACAATTTGCTCAAAGTTACCAGTCACCGAGGCCATGGCTGTCGAGGATAATTACACCGCATCGGGAGGAGCAGATTTAACAAATTTCAAAGTGATTTGCAGACCGCCTTTTAATTACCGAAGTCAAAAAATCTCCCGTCGACGAAATGCAGAAAAATCGCTTGATTACCAGTTGATAACGATCGCGACGACCTCAAACAAGGTAAGAAAGACCCGGCCCCAGGTAGAGCCAATCATTTGCACCGCAAGGTCCTTGCGACCGTCCCCTGTCCTCTGGAACTTGTTAGCAGCCGCCAAACGGCGGAAAGCAACCTGAAAAAGGTAAATTGGAGAAAAAATACATCTCAAGTCCTGAGAAATCGAGTAGGTGTCTCTAAACGAGCGAACTAGCAAATTTTTTGGCGCCATCGGTCGATATTGCTTCAGGATTTTATCTAGTGAAGAGGGTCGCGCGGAGGACACGCAGATGAGCCGCGGTTAAAGACGAAGCCCACGCACGCGAGCCTGCCTACTCAGAAATCGGATGCAGCTTCTATCGGGCCGGCCCAGCGGTCGCAGCTAAAGTACGGCTCTGGAAGCTGCTGCCATATGCGCGATCGCAGCATGCAAACTAGCAAAATATCTACTTAATATTCGCGTATTCAGCGGAACGATTTCCAGGAATAGAATAATTTTGTTTATGCTCTTTAAGGAGTTCTTGCAACCTACCACCAACCACACTGAACGAAAAGGTTGAGAGCAAATTGACTTTGTCATGACATTTTCTTATTTTAGAGCTAAAAAAGTTACGTATAAAAAATTGAAAGATATTATGGAATAAATTGATTTCGATATCTCCTCACGGATTTTAATGAAACATAGTAAAAGTATCCATTTAAGGTAAAAAGTTACTCGTATACAAAAAATGTTTATCAGCAGCTTGCATTTTTCTAGATATTTTAAGTATTTCGTAAACTTAAATTTTTCAGTCTTACTAAAGATGATCTTATATGTTTTAAACAAAAGATTCATGAAAATAACAAAATTGAAATAAAATTTTCGATTTCTTCAATTTATATAATTTTTCACGACAAATGCGTGCTTGTCCCTGTTCATAAATCGAATGAATAATTTACGTTTAATATGATTATTTTGATGATTTACCCAGAAATTTTTTATTATTTTGCTATAATTTCCAATGAAATTTTATAGGAATATACTGAAAATTGCGATGAAAATAATTTGTAACTTGTGAGTATATTTTTACAACTTATTTTAAAATCTCTGTTCCCTTTTCCTGCTTTGGAAACATTGGGGATTTTAAAACGGTCATGGGAAAGTTGATTCTATTTAATCAATAAAGATAAAAGAACATTTATAAAACAAAAGTTCAAAAGTTTTTCAGGGTTTGGATTGTTTTCATGAAAAAAACGGAAAAACTGTATAAAATCAGAGGCAAAGTCAGTAACGAAATCTCGCATAGGCTTTCTAGAGTATTTCGGAAGAAAAAGTTAAGTAAAATTAAACGAAATTAAGAAAATGAAATGCTAAAAGTCCTAAGTCTATAGATACTAAGCCTAGAGGTAGAAAAATTATCTGAAACAACTTGGTTCATTGTAACAGTAGAATCTTGAAGGAAAGTTGTAATTTTAACAAAATTTATTCAGATGGAAACTAATTGAGCAAGAAAATGCTGTCAACGCTGAAAGTGTGATTGCGAAATTCTTATGTATGTGCAGTGCATATTGTTCCATACTGAACGGAGCGGCATGCGATTTTTGCGATTTGATGTCATCAGTTTAGTAATGCACGGAACGTTTCTTCCAATCCGAATGTGTGCTAAAAGGGTTTTTATCTTTTTTCCCATAAACGGCATCGCAATTAACACTTCAGAGAAGCATATCGCGTAATCGCCGGCCGTCAAGAGGTTGAAATCAGGCAGGTTGTCACAAAAGAAGTTGCAGTTGCGAGGAAGTCGTTGCGCATTGTTTTCCCAGCGTAAAAGGCACATTGCGTCTGATTTACACACGTTCGGGCGCTGAGGCGGTGCAATTAGACGGGGTCGTAGGAAATGCAGATGCAGAATGAGCCGCCAACTCCGCCCCCGCCCTCTACATCGCTGCAGAAAATCGTTTTGCATAGAGGCGAAATATTGCGGGCCTGTTGTTGGGCTGCGCTCCAGAAATTCTATTCGCCCGCTGATTACTCGCCCCAAACAATGCCCGCCACCTGTTGAGAACGCAGCCGGGCAAAAAGTGCACCTTTGTGTCCATTGTAAGACTTTTCTCTTCGTGCACGGGGCCCATGAGAAAGTAAACAGAGTTTTGGGTGAGAAATCAAAAGAACGGGGGAATCTAAGAAGCCACAAATTCAGCCGGAGATAAGAGAAGACAAAGTGGTACAGGCCCGCGGCACAATGGCTATAATTAAGAGCAAACACCGGCGGGAACGGGAGCATAACTTACCTGGTGATGGGCTCATGTGGAGGTTCATTATCGTTTAACCTCTATTTATTAATAACAAGCGGATTGTTTGTAAACACAAATTCGAGGAGGGAAACACTGCGACGACGACGGCATGTCGCAGTTCGGGCGGGTGCCGCGGCCTATGATTTCGGGCCATCAGGGGATTCGGGGCCCACGGACAGGTAAATGAGAAGTTATTTGTCAGATTGGGGCCTCCTCGGCACCGCGCCGCATAAAGTTGCCTTTGTGGTGCAGTTCGGGCTCCGGTGGTAATCGTCTGATGGCTATTTTCTCACGTTCTCGGTCCTGTTTGCTAACACTTGCTAAGTTCACCCAAAGGCTGATAATGAACTTTATTGTAACCTTCGGCGGCCGGTTAGGACCCAGCGTTACGGATCATTTTATAACGCGGGTAAATTTTGCGTTTATTGTTTACATCGCGGACCCTTCCTATTTACAAAAATATTGAAATGCTAATTAGGTGAGAACTCTTCCGAGAAATCTTGGAAGAAAGCATGTGGAGTGATGTAGTCAAAATTTAAAATTTTTAATTTCTTTAGTAAAAAATTTCCTATACTTCTGCATTTTAAAAAAATTCATTTCAAGGGTTATGGGTTTAGCTTTGGAGGTTGAAGAAGTGAGAAAAAGCGTAGTTTTATAAAATTATCCACAATAGGAAAATTTATATCGTTTCAAACATTTTCGAAAGTGCCCGATTAAAAATGATCAGCAGGCCTACAGGAGTTGAACAAGGTCCACTTGGCTATTCTAAGGACGTACAAGGGTTGTAAATGATTTGTAAAATCTCACAGGCTGTACGCTCCGGCGTGCAAGGTCCCAAATTCTAGAGAATAGTCCAAATGGTTGTACAATTGTACGAGACTGAAATTCAAGTCAAAATGAAAACCAACTAAATTATAATACTAATATATAAAAAATTTATATTTACAAACATTGCCTAATGTTATTTTATTTTAACGGCTCCTGTACACGCATGATTTTAATGAAAGTACGACCTCTGTTCGCCCATGTCATGTAAGTCTCAATTTTACTGCAAAGTGACCACGTACAGTCCTTGTACGCCTCAGTGAAACGTTTAAAGTGTGGTCATTTTACGCCCTTTGTACAACCTTACTCCAAAATTTAAAAAATATTTTTACTTGGGTGCTGAGTCCTTTTCTGTGCTAATTTTATGCTAGACTTGAAGAGGTGAAAATATAGGACGTAGTTTTCGTTTCACACATTTTGTATAGTTTTAATAAATTAGTCCCTCCTTTAATTTTTTTTTGTAATAAAACTTTTCGATTTCTGTATTTTGTTATTTACTTATTTTATGCATAAGGCATTCACATATTAAGGGGCTACAAACAGCCAATAGGTCGACATATTTAATTCTTTTAAAACATTTTCTATTAGTGATTCACCTCAAGAAAATATCTACAAAATTCCATGAAAATCTGAGCGTTGGCTCTATAACTTTACAGAATGTTGTTTAAAATGATTTGGAATTTAAAACGCAATTATCTAGAAGCTATGTTTCTTCAAAAAACTTCGCAACAAATTAACTTTCCACTATAAATGTTATAAGAGGTAAAAAGTTGAATTTTGTTTTTGTTTATGGCAGAAGTTGCAATTTTTCGCTTATGTTATAAAATAATTGAACTTTATAACTGATTACTAATAAAACTTGTTCATTAGCTTCCATTTTTTTCATTTTATTTCAAATCTTCTTTAGCTAGCTTCTTTATTACCCGCAGGTACCTTGTTCCTAACCATTTCTTGGTGTTATAGTAGTTTACCAAAGTTCCTTCAGTTCCTTAGAAGAACAGATTCTAATTTAATTTCTCAGAGAGGTTCCCGGGAAGAGTGCAGTGGGTAACCGTCTGAATTCCGGCAGTTGGAATTTCAAGGGAGTCTGGTGTGCGTCTATAAGGCGTCGCTCATACGTGCGCCGAGGAATGCCTCGTTTTCATGTAAGACCTCAAATGAGCAGACACAGTTACACGAAAGTCCCATGCATAATTAGGGTTCGTGGAATCCCTCGGAATTCAGATCCGAGTTGATCCTGTCTCACGTCGGAAGTTACGGGGGTCGCAATATGAATCTTAATTGAAGCCTACCTAGGGACCAGCTGCGCACATGTTCGACGAGGCCTATCGCTGTGCTCCGCGTCTTACTTTTCTCATGCAAATGCGCCGGTTTTGTTGCCGACTATCGCAAAGACGCTGACGAGCCGCGAGATGGACACCGCGAACAGCCCAATCCTTTCAGTCACTTGGTCCGGTATTTGGTGTCCACCGACAGTTCAGGCCATTGAAAAATTCCTCTGAGTGCATCGCAGTTCGCGAAACGACAGGTGTGAGTCGGCGCCTGTGCAGCCTCTGGACCAGGGCGACTCTTTTTGCTTTTGCGGCAGACGCATCAAGTGGATGATGCGATGCGATGGACCACTCATCTCGCCGCTGCCCCCGCCACACCGCCTCAAGTTTTGTGCATCTTCCCTCAATCAGGCCGGTCGGCCGGCTGCGGACGGATGATGGGCGCTCCTTTTGTATTACGTCGCATCGCACCGTCCTGGACAAAAAGAGTCCCAAAATACGCCGGAGATGAAAATGAAATGCGCGAGACGCGACGGGGGGATGCTTCTTGGACGAACCTTTGTGTCCGCGACTTTGTGCAAATTCCCCGCCCAAGGCCCTGGGCCGCCGCCACCGCCGCCACCGCCCCAACCCTAAGTCACGGCCCCGCGAGTGAGTGACTTCCACGCTCTGCGCCAGGGACGCAAATAGAACACGAGAAAAGACGAGGTCTCGGACAACGGCACCACCGCGCCCAGAGCGCGGCCGACCGATTGTTTATTAGAAATTCATCACATGTTGCAGTCATGTAGCCGCGGATTGTTCGGGTCCCGTTATTTCGGGATGCCCGCGACGGTCCAGGACAAAGAGGAGACAACAGGACCCAACGTAATTACCGGACTTGTTTTTGTAAGACGGCACCACATTCGCCAAATCGTCGGCAACGTGACGCGAGGTCTCCTTCTGATTAGGCCTGAGATTTGTCCAGTTTTTTGGACCTCTCGATTTCGGCTGACAGTTGTTTGTCTTTGGCCTTCTCGGTAAATTGCGACGTGCTTACAGATTAGCTTC
The DNA here is from genome assembly GCA_963969385.1 of Philonicus albiceps. Lineage (NCBI taxonomy): Eukaryota > Metazoa > Arthropoda > Insecta > Diptera > Asilidae > Philonicus > Philonicus albiceps. Next base: position 60,997,267 of record OZ017772.1, read on the forward strand.
CTCCGTCTTACCTTGCATTTGTCATCAGCTCCATCTGCCATATGGAACTTAACTTCTTTCGCTTAGATAGTTTTTTTTATCAGAAGATAAAAAGGATTGCCTTTACAACTAAAAATAACAATAATATCTTCGACAACAAATTTCTACATTTCTATAGACTAGGGGTAGTGCATTGAAAAGTTAATGCATTATGGTTTGCATTATCACTGAACTATTCAATGCTATTGGAAACACTAGCCCTAAATGGTTTAGTAGTAAAGAAGTTTAAATCACACTACCACTAAACGTTTAGTAGTAATGAAATTGAAATATCAGAACCACTAAACATTTAATGGTAATGAAATTAATATCACACTACCACTGGTAATAAAGTCAAATTCTTTTGGCATTATAGTGAGTGATAGTACAAATCGAAATACACCGGCCATTACTTAATGTATTTTTACTATTTGCAAGTATAACGACTGTAAACCTTTTTTTTTAATATCATTTATATGGGGAGCAGGATCACCTGAAAAGGTAGTTTGAAACTTATTTGCCGAATATGGTTACTAGGATCTCTTTAACGTTGTCGAATTGCTCACCTACTTTGTTTTTAAAAATATAGAACATTTTTTTCGTTTACTGCCATAGTAAATACTCCGCAACGAGGAAATCTCTCACTTTGAAAAGCTTGTCCTTTTGAGGACTAACCAAAATGTTAATAGAAGTTATTAATTAATAAATATTACTTATGCCTTATAATGTATATATATGTATATAACATAATATATTTTTGTTCTCAGTTATTGCAATCTGATCTTGATGGGTTTGCTCAATGGTGTACATTGGTAAGTGCGCTAATCTTATATCGTGAAATTATGATATGCATAACACTTCTTTAACTAGAGTAGATGGATTTAAGGATTTAGGCGTTATTATTGACGATAAACTTACCTTTTTAAGACTTATTGAATTAATTGTTGGCAAATCATTTAAACAATTAGTTTTTATTAAACGCTTCCTCCCTTAAATTGTTATACACTTCTTCATTGTTAGACCCGTCATGGAATATGCATGTGCAGTATGGTCTCCTCAGTACTCCAACCATATCAGAAGTATTGAATCTGTACAAAGATATTTTACACGATTCATGTTTATGAAATTTGAATGTCTTAAAATCCTAAAAAACAATCCATCATATGAAACAATATGTTTGCTTCTTGGAGTACAGAAATTAGGAGGATTTACTGTAGAGTTCTATTTATTAGAGATATTCTTTCCTACCACATATGTAAATTGTCCGGATCTTTTAGGTTTGGTAGGAATCCGTGTCTGCTGTATCGCCCTTTTCGTAGTACGAATTATATCAATTTCAATATAATAAATGACTCTATCCGTCATTTCAATGAGTAATGTGAATTTTTTTAAATTGATATACCAAGGAATGAGTTTAAAAATATAATGCCTGCTTTAGTTATTAGAATTTCCAGAGCTTATTATAAGAAAATGTTTCTTTTTTCTTTTTTTCTAGTCTGCAAGATTTTATCAATCGGTAGAATACATTAATAAATAAAGAATACATTTTGTCTCTTCTTTTTTCTACAAATATAAATATATTAAGTAATGATCAATGTATTTCGATTTGCACCATCGCTCACTATAATGCCAAAAGAACTATCTAGTGGTAGTGTGATTTAAATTTCTTTCCCACTAAACCATTTAGTGATAGTGTCATTTTGTTTTCACTAGTAGCAAAAGTAATGATAAACGCAAAAATTAGCGTACTAGCTCCACTCTGCAAGTTAAACGTGAGTAGAGTCACTTTAAGCACTTTGTTATTTCTAGAAGCGAGAGCAATTATTCTCTGAATTGGGGTAACCTCCTGAACATTACAATTTTACATCTTTGCAAACATATCTTGACTTTTTCCTTTACAAATTCTTCTGGTCAACTGGACATTTTTAAGCGATTCCTCTGAAATCGAAAGTTTTCAGTATCAAAAAAAATATTCTTGCTCTAGAAAGATATTTCCGAGTATTCAGAGAAAGAAAACACTGCATTAATGAATTTAGAGAAAGTGAATTCGAGTTTCACTTTATAGCTTTTTTTCCATTTTTTTCTTAAAATTCTACTTCTTTTGTCGGTAATTGCTAACAAAGTACGAACCGACTGAGGTTAAAATTATGTAGATAACCTTAAATTGAAACAATATAATTTAAGTTTAAATTGCATGGTAAGTAAACAAAATATTCGAAAAGCAGTTGAAACACCTTAGTGAAAATTGCAAACCTAACACCTACTTTAATTTAAAACTAGTTGATGAATAGGGTCCTTAGAAATCGGTTATTTTTCGAATTGCAAACTAAATTTTCGTTTTAGCTGTCTAACTAGAGGAATTCCAGGTGCCTGGGAAGTATTTACAGAGCAATTTCTGGTTCTATTTATCTATTATACTTGGACATGAGACGTGGGGATTTAAAGTTGTATGCGGGAGCTAGAACGCCAGCGGTGTCGCACCTGAGCCCCATTCGCACTCACCTCTATCTAAAAAGGAGTTACGTAAAGCGGTGGGGCCGTCAAACCTGGATGAAAGAGGATCGGGTGCTGTTTGGCACGCAGAAAAAGTGAGTTTCTGAACAGGCACCCGGGGGGCAATAATTTACTGCCCGGCAGGCACTCGACTCCCGGTCCCGTTCCGGACTGCTATTTATTGGCAATCTGCACGTTCGGACGAGTCTATTCAGGGCCGCGAGCATAAATCCGCCGTAGTGCTTCTCGAAGCGCCCTATAAAACACGTCCGATTGGCGGAAGACAATGCCCGTGCGATGCGATGCGGCGATCATTGCGGTGGTTACGGTCGTACGTGACACCGCCAGCGTTGGAAATTTTGAAAAATGCATGGGGGGTTCAGTCCGGCCGGGAAGTTGCTCGGAGGCGACCCGGCTCGGTGAGGTCTGCCATGCGAGTCTTTTTGACGGGGCAACAACTCATGCCGGCACGGATCACTTTTACAACTCACGCGGGAAGAGCAACCGCCCGCCCCCGTCCACTCGCTCGTCACATTTTCGGGCGACTTAAAAATTGATGAAGTTGCGAGTTCTTTCGGCGAGAGATAAAAATTGGGACTGCTCCTGAATCCTGACAATTGCTGGATTGTCGGCCCGGAAGGATGCGGAAGCGCGACTATCCCTGAAATATGAGCTGCAGATGCCCGCTGTTAATGGGGACTCTCTTAAAATTTTAATTTTATTTATGGTCCTTGCCCTGACCTGCAGCAAGACGCTGCAATTGTTTTCCCTGAAATGCAAATACGACAGAATGCGCGCTTTTATTTATCGAAAAACGTTGCAGAGCTCTACAGTTTGCAGGTCTGCAGGGTTTTATTTCTGCAAAAGGAAAATGGGCTTTAAAGAGGAATGGCACTGCGGTTCAGGGAAAGCATGGGGTAAGTTTTTAATGCTTTTAGTGGAAACGATGGCACTATATCTAATAATGATGTGATATATATGAAAACTCTATTTTCTTGCAAACTATGCAATATATTTCGATATATTATATTGGGTAAAGGATGGGTAAATAATTTTTTTTTCAGGAATTGCAAATTTGAAAATGAAAAGGGGTAATCACATCCTGATTTATAAAATATGTATAATGAATAGAATTGCAAATTTTAATTTGTTCAAAGTTAATGCACCGTCGATTATTGTTTTTAATGTAGTTGTGTGGTAAATTTAAGCTTATTTTAGCTATTATAACATTTTTAGACCATATATTGAATAAATTATTATCTAACTATGACCCCACGTTCTCTCGGCAATATGCAGTAAAGTGTTCTTAGCTGGATTACCTGTGCGTAATGCCGAAAACCAGGAAGCTTTTTTAGTCTAAACCATTATTTCCTTAAGAAGTTTCAATTTCATTTGAAATAAAAAAAAAATCAATATTAAGATTTGAGGTACATAGTGAACTTAAACATATTTCTTTAAAATAAAGTTACTACTAAACACTATTAAGGAAAATATAATATAATTTTAGCTACAGAATGTATTTTAAAAGATTGAATATAATGAACTATTTTAAATTAATGCGATTAACGTAGTTTGCTCATATTAAGAGCTTTGTTTATTTAATTTTTATTTCAACTTTATTTGGGTCCAGGGCAATTGGAACTAGCTGCTGAATTTATATTTAACCTATTTGGGACGAGAAGTTATTTTAAAAATGATCCCCAGGAGCGAAACATTTTCAATATTGAAATCGTCATTACTCCTGCTTTGCATTCCCGACTGTCCTGCCTGTGGTTTACTCATTTTCGGATCCTAACTTAAAGTCACCACAAATTTTAAGTTTTACGCACCTTAAACTCTTAATTTTTTATAAAACGACCTTACCCTCATGACTATCTGTTTTACTAATGAACTGACTAATAGCTTTTTGGCTAGGAAAAAAAACAGAGTGTGTAATCCGCGTAGAATGGCTTAATGATTTCGAAGAATTAGTGTTTACTTTTGTATCTCTTGTGCATTAAGATTACCTAAAATTATAACTTTATTCTATTGTTTGCGTTCTACAGCCCAAAATAGAGGGTGTTATTTACGGCTTTTTAACTCAGTTCTGATCTAAGACGATTAAAATTGCACAGGCAAGTCATATGCAGACGTTTCCAAGAAAAACAAATCAATTTAGGGAATTTATGAGTTTCTTGAGAAAGTCTAAGACGTTTAGATTTAAGGTAGAGCTTCGTTTAAAAAAGATGCTACCCGAGTTGTCTAAAAAGGCAGCAGATATTGAGTGAAAATTTCTTGTTACACGTTATAACTCTCGGAGATTGAGAAATTAATAACTAGGGCCAGTTCTTTCTCCTTATTTGTAGAAGGCGCGGGGTTGGGTCCAGAACAGCCGTTCCCGATTCCTCTGGACCGCGACTAGAGGAAGTTTTTGTCACTGTCCATTGGGCTCCAATCCTCCCAGTGGAAGCAAGGCCGACGATGCAAAAGAGTTGCCCGCCGGCGCAGGTGAAATTAATGAATTTTTGCATTGTGCATGGATCGGCGATAGGAAAGGCGAACGTTAAAAACATCGCACAAACTAATTGCGCAACATGGAGCTAATCGGGCAGCCTCGCTGCAGGAGATGCACTTGTTTGGCATGCGGAGGAAAATTGCGGTGCTTCGATGCCAGGCGGAAGATGTGGGGCTCTTTCGCCCGAAAAACGCACACCTCGCAGCGTCCGCTGAAAGGAAAAATTTAAACTATTCGCGCACGGAACGGCATTGGTGGTGGTGCACATTCCAACGGGCCCAGGTAAAAATGCACCTGTCTTCTGGCGATACGCTCCACTGATCGGCTGAGATGCGATCACGGAAAAGATGCACTTCTTTAGATAGGACCAGCGCGCGATTCCGTCGTGCGATTCTCATAGGCCGTCGCTGCCCAGATGATGTTCCACTGAGGTCGTAGGACTGCGGCAACGGTTGCGGAGGCGGCGGCGGGGCGCGAATGCCTTGAATTCGAAACGAAAGCAAGGGCGCTTTCAGGCTAGAACAAAGGCGTCTTCGGCTAGCGCGGCCCCGAGGAGCCGTTCTCGCGAGAAGAAGAATTCCGCAGCCCGGAACTGGGGCAGCGGCCAAGTTCATTACCCCGAGAGAGCACTAATTAGTTTCAGATCGCACCGCTGAATAGCCTTGACTCGCGATATGCGAGGAATTTTGTTCACACACCTGACGGCGACTGCAGGCGCACGAATTCGCACCTGAGCTGCATTCTCACCTACGGAAGAATTGCATAAGACCGGTACAGCCGCAACCAGTGCACTGCGGGTGCTCAAAAATCGACGTGTGCTTCAATTCGAGAAACTCGATTATTGCGAAAATTCGACAATTTATTTATTTATTTATTTTGTCCATCAATTCCAAAGATTTCATATGCGAGTAGTACTTCTTTCTTTCTTATTCAATTTCAAGATCCAGATGTCCAGAGAGACATTGTAAGATCAACCATCGAATAAAAGTTATTAAAATAAAATTTAAAATTGGATGGCGAAAACATACAGCAAAATTCGAGATCTCGTAGGTCTTTGAGGTGAACTAAATGCAATAATTTAGGAAACCTATCTTTACCCATATTAAAGTTACGAACATTTAATTTACATATGCATAGAAAATCTTGTGAGTTATTGATGAGATGAATGTTTTTAAAGTTATACCGAATTAAAGCAAGGTAGCAAAAGCATAGTTAGATCTACACTAATTAGACAATAATTTGGTATTTAATATGCCAATATGAAAACCAGTGTAGGTGTTAAAGGTAGTATTAGAAGATTATTAAGGTATTATTTTAAAGACTACTTGGATCCTGATTTAAGATAAATTCTAGACTACTATCTACGAAACAGGTTTCTCGAGGGATAATTTTTACTTTTCAGTTTATTTTAAGTTTAGTTTCCTCAAGAAATCTGATACATCATTTTAAAAAAAGAAAACTGTAACTCTTGTTAAACCTACTGTTAAAAGTGGGTACTACTTCTGAGGCTCCAAATCATTATGAATCATTGGTTTAAATGTAATTTAATTTATAAGTTTTCTCGATGTATTCGCATATATCCAATGATTGTTATACATTTTAAAAATCAAAAAGAATAATTTGAATACTTATGTTATAATTCATCTCCTTTTCAGCGAACTTAGGCTCGGGATTGCGGGATAGATTTTAGCAGAGTTTTTAAGTGCCCAGACGATCTGAGGTGGTTCCTGGAGGAGCAGCGCGGCATCTTTAATTAGAACTTTTGCGGCGATGCCGGACAAAGCATCGGATCCCGCAGCTTTGCTCGGACGCGGAGCATTTGCAACCGATAAAACGCTTGCGAACACCGTCCCGCAACCGATGATTACTGCGGCTGATTGTTCGTACCGGTCCACATTAGCCAGGAATGAGGTTTCTAATTGTCGCACGGCCATTCAGAAGGCCTTGTACGGACGTCTGAACTGCGCAGCCACCTGACGATGGTCACCCTTCAATCACCCGGCCAGGTGAACGCTCCGGAATAGCTTAATAATCAATGCCACAAGGGAATTCCTGGCTATAAATTTCGATTTCTTGAATTGCCTCGCCGCAGATTCGATAGTCGTCAGGTCGTCACGTCAATGCGCCGTGAAATAGCACCGTGGCCCGACACGACAGCTCCCAGGCTCGAGGCAGCGGCCCCGACACCCCAGCCCCAGCTACAGCCGCAGCCGCTGGAGCTGCTCCCGATCCCCAGATCTGTTCGGATGAGCGGCTCTTGTTAAAAATGCGGCTCACTTCGGCAGGCTTTGGTGCAGCATCTGCGCGCACCTTGATTGATGACAAGTCGACTTCTGCGCATGCATTTTTCGATATGAGCCGATCGCACAGCTTTCCGCTTGTCCCGCAGGATCCCCGCCAGCCGGGACCAGGGAGCAATTCCATTTCACTTGGTGGTGGCGAGGTCGGCTCTCGTTTTCGCCTCTTTGTGACGGTGTGTTTTTGTTTTTGCACGCGCGTGTGCACCGCCGCAAGATCGCCCCGCGACTTTTTGTGCAACTCTAATCCGCGCCGGTAAACATGAGCACCATCGGCCGGACAGTGGTACCTTGCAAGCGATCCGATCCCATCGGATCGAAATCGTAGGCTCCTTGTCATCGAAGATCGCCTATCCGCGGCAGTACCGTAAAGACTCGAACCGAGCAATAGTCCGGCTCACACTCGCGACTGCTTTAATATACTCGCGGTGTTGCGGGAATCAGGTTCTAAGGAATTTTAATTCACATCTTCACATTTTTAAGAGTACAAGCACGCGTGTCTCTGCAGACAGGTGCAATTCATCGTTTGGAATTTCTTTCGGGCTCTTTGCACGATGCGATGCCTTCATGTAGCTGTGCATGTGCACGTTATTGCGCGGCCACTTGAATCGATGAAGCGACAAAAATTTTTATGCCAACAAAAGCACTTTCTTCCAACAATTAGCTCGAGAAGAACGACACAAGAGATAAAGCGGGTCTCTTGTTAAGTTGCTACTTGCTGGATATTGAAGCAGATAATCGGCGAAGGATTTTAACCGCTTTTTTAAGAGATTTAAGAGACGTATGTAATTATTTTTACTGAACAATAAAACTACAGCCTTATTTCACAACTCACATTACATTGTAATTTTAAAATTAAATCGTTGCAAAATCATAAAATTTTAAAAACCCACAAAATTATATTTATTATACTGCAGTAGGGGAGAATGGGGTAATGAATTAAAAGAATTATGAAATCGATAACATATTTACTAGGTGGCCAATCCGCTCCTAAGAATGTTGTGAATAACATCCAAGTAAGAGGTTTCATAGATCGTAGTTAGAAAAAAACATTTTTTTCTCTAATCTAATTTGATTTAATCTAAAATTGGTTTTGAGTGATTACTTTATAAAGTTTTTGTGAAAGCTGCATAATAATATTAGTACAATTTTTATTATATTAGCTTCTTACATACTGAAATATTTTATTCATCTTATAAAGTTTTAGTTGTCCATTTAATAAATTTATAAAATACTGAAGAAGGACTTATATTTGATTTTATACAATAAAACTGAACTGAACTCGATTTTTGTTATGTTCTACTGTTTATTATCGTCATATTATGAAAAGTTACTATGATAGTAGTAGTAATTTTTTACTTCATACTCAAGGAAGATTGATTATTTCAATACCTTCTGAATGCAAATCAGATGTTATTTTTAACTACTACCCTATATAGATCAGTTAAGGGCTCCCTGGTTTCATTCATGAAAAAGTCCAATAATTAGGATAATTATGAATGAAATTCTAGTTAGAGTTCATGCTATTAAATTTGATGTTTCAATAATTATAATAATAGGTAGAATAAGGGCGATTTCAACATCAAATACAAGGAAGATGATTGCGATAAGAAAGAACTGAAGAGAGAAAGGGATTCGTGATGAAGACTTAGGGTCGAACCCGCATTCAAATGGAGAAGATTTTTCTCGGTCCGTTATTGATTTTTTGGATAAAATTGAGGCTACAGTTATTATTAGTGTTGAGATAGACACAATAATTATTGATGTTACTATTATTGAATGAATTATTTATACTACCATGAGTAGTCTAGAGAGAGGTAGTCTAACGTTCTAACAATTGAACTACCAGAAGCCCCATGAACATGCCTAAGTAGTACAATTTTTTCTTTCTTTTTCTTCTTTTTTTCGTATTTTGTTTACGAAATCCTAATTTACGAAAAAAAGTCCTTTCCCTGCGGCGCGATACCATTCGTGGGACTTAACAATCCTTTGAAACAATTGCCGATGCTTTAGTTCCTATGTTTCAAAGGACAAATAAATTCTATATTGAATCAATCGGTCAAATAGAGAAGGTATTACAAAATAAAAGTACAGATGGCGTATACTTTTCTTTTTTCATTGTTCTTTTCGATTTTTTTAACTGTCTTTCTTATTTAATTTTAATTTAAATTCAAATTACAAACGTGAAATTTAGAATCTTGGCACAGGACCTTATGAAGATGTCTAGAATTCTTAAATTTATAACAAATAAATTTTAGTTACTTTTGACTTCAATTAATTGTTGTGTTCAAAGTGGTAATAATTCAAAAAAATCAACAAGTATTCAGCAGAAAAACTAATTAAAATCAAAGGTAACTGAAATGTATTTTTGATAACTTAAATAATTTTATTAAGGAATTTTTATTCAAAAAGAGCTTTTGTAAGCTGCTTTAAATTCAATCCAAACGGATTAAAGAATAGGGCCCCATTTCTTTTTTGCGGCAAAACTTAACCCTGATGCTTTATAAAGTTAATTACTTTTAAAGCCTGTTTATTTTCCGCTAGTATAATAAATTTATTATAAATGTTAAAGTAAAAGATTTGAAAAAGTTATGCAAATTTCCTTGCATAAGGTAATGCAAATTTTATGTAAAGCCACAGAAAAGCTATAATTAATTCCAAAAAAATTAAATTTGTATATTACGCTTTACCTCTGACCTATAAGTCTCCGGCAACACAAAAATTGCGTGCAGTTTAAATTCAACCGGAATTTTCTAGACTACAAAAGGTTTTAAACACTGTAACTTTTCGTGCTGCATTGCAGCTGAAACTATAATTAATCATTCATTTAGAAAAATTATTTATCTTCGTTTTCGCTATGCAAACATTAATTGCAATTAAGTACTGTGCCATGTTTAATTGTATTAAATTTTCTGAAACTCTGCATAACGTTGAAAATTATGCAGATTCAGAATTTTGACAATATGTAAAGTGAGTCACTTTACGTGATGTTACGAAATGCTTACTTTAAAAGGTTCTGGGTTAAATTTTCATTATTAGAAAATGTATTTAGTATTCTCGAAATATCACAAGCAGAAGGTACCGGTTAAGTCTAAGAAAAAGAAGTGTTGCTTCGGATGTTGCTTTCCCTTAAGTCGATAGCAAGGGCACCGTATTGAATTGATATTCATCCCTTTTGCAGGGGCAACGTGTTCATAATACAAAAGGTCCTTTTGCCGGGCATTTCCCTGGAAACATTGACCGGCCGGGAGAAATAACAAACAAATAGGACCCGGCGCAATATTGAGTTATCAAATTTACCGCAACTGGAATCCGTGTATATTCCCTAAAAATCTCGTAAAACTTGTAAAAACAAAAACCCAACTAATCCTGTCGGTTCCCCGAAATGTCCTGCGCCAGGAGACCCGCGACCGCTGCTGCGATTGCTATCACTAATTTACGATTCTGTAAGCGCCACACGGGGCACAAAAAACGAGACGAGAATTTGATAACCCCTGGCCTGGCAAAATCGGTGGCCCGCAGCCGAGGTGTAAATCCGCCGAAAAGAGGATTAAAAACTTTTCGATTTTTTTTCCGGCTGGAAAAAGTGCCAGGGAAGGAGCAGAGCCTCAGCTGAACGGCAGCGCGGTCGACACCTCATAGATCAGGTGAGGTGTAAGAACAGGTGATCATAACTCTGTGATAAGACTCGAAATGGGTCCCTCGAGATGAAATTATGCGATAGCGACAGGGAAGAGTCCCGCCCGAGGAAAGTGTGGATCGTGGAAGTTGCTCTCAAGACGGAGGATTTATGGCCTGAGAAAGTTGTATCGCTGCCCGACACAACGGGCTACCTTAGAACGCCAATAATTTCGGTGAGCAGTCGAGGGTAATGCACAGGGGACCTCATCACGACATCTTCGATGAAATCTCTCTTCATCTTCATCTTCTTTAAGCCAGCCAAGTGCAAAATTCGAAGTTACCACAGCCCTCGAGATGCTCAATGTATCCACAGGCAAGTAAGGTAGATTCATGAGCTTCTTAAGTAGTTAATATTTAGCCTTAGTAGTTAATATTAAATCTTAGCTCTAGGGGCTACATCCTTAACACTAAAAACAGAGAAGGGCATATTCTTTCATTGAAGATAATTTGGTTTCTGTGGAATATCTCGACTTTAGAAATAATCTCGGTCAAAACTTTAGACATAATTCTGCTTAGACATTACAAAAATCGCCATATGAGTTTCCTTATTCTACCATAACTTTTAGAGGTCTGAACCAAACCTGAATCGATTAGATGTACGCGGTATCGCTAGAATTCTTACGTTACACTAGCTAACATAAACTAGATAATTCCAAAACTGTTGAGGTGGGCTATTGTAAAAGTAAACATTTACTAAATATAATAAAGCTATGTATCGGAATCTGGTATGAGTATAGAAGTTAAAGAGTAGATTCAAAAACTAAAGGTATAGCACCAGCTACAGCATCAGGTGCCTACACATTTCAAACGCTCGGCACAGCACACTGAGACGGGACTGGGTCTAATATCTAAACAGTCGAGAAATCTAGCTACTCTCTTTGAAAGTCCCAACCCTATTGAGTGGGGTAAAAAAAAAATAAAAGTCTGTAAAAGAAAAATTCACAAATATATTGCATATCTAACATATAGTAGCTTTATAAAACGTGTGAAATAAAAATTAAATAATTTTTTCGCAATTGAGGGATAATTTTGTTTAGGGAACATATTTTTGCAGGTCCCCAGACTTATGGTAGTCATGTTTTCAAAATATTTTAATTATTTATAGCTTTTCTACAGATCAGGGCAGCAGAAACGTGGTCAGTATGTGATAAAAACGAATTAGAGAGACAATAGTTAAAACTAAAATCCACAACCTTACTAGAAAATGACATAACAGAACATTTGTTAACATTTAGTTAAGATCACACCAGTCAACGAAACGATCCAAAACCCTCTTGAAGCAAACTACAATCATGAGGGCAAGTTATTTTTCTTTAACTTTAGTTTTAACATTGTCAGCGCAGATGAGAATTTCCGAGTTTAATATCTTGCAGGTAATTTATGAATAAAATAAATAGTAACAGGCCAAGATAGCTACCCTGAGGTACTCCGGAGGTAGCACAAATTGTTTTGGATAGAGTGACTGGATGATATTAATAATAATAACGAGCTGACTTAATAATACTTCTGAAAGCTATGTAAACAAAAATCGTATCAAGAAGGTAAGGTAGGTATCCGTATCATAATAAATGTTTAACAAAATAGATGAGTTTGCTTTTTATGAAGATTGGTCAACTAAATATTCTTTTTTATAGATAAACTTGTGCGTTAATATAAGGAAAGGATTTTAAACTATTGCTTTTTATATTTTTAAGAATTTGATAGTATGTTTTGTGCTTAAATTGGAGTATGAGGCGTACTGACCTGTTTTGTGGAGCTCAGTATTAAAGTTAGTTTGCACAGTGCCTGACTATGAGCCACCCCCGTAATTCCCGCTGAGCGTGTTGATTTCCTGACTCCCGGTGAGGCACTTCAAATGCGGTGATGTTGCTCCTGGTGGCCTGTGTCGGGTCCATCTATCACCGGCCGGAATCGAAATGCCCGCGGCAGCGTGATTTCCAGGACCTTTGCCGTGCAGTTTGCGGGCAATCAAGTGAAAATGAGCTTCCCACGTGGGCAGTAACATGTGGTTTTGTTTTACATAAATCGCGGCCCATTGCAGTGTCTAGCGGAAGTCCCGTAAAAATCTCTGATTTTCACAATAGCTGCAAGCGCTCGCCGGGCGGACCAGACGACTGCAATCTGCGTGAAATGTTTCGCCAGCCCTATCAAGATTTATGGAAATCAGATAGACTGCCACTACAGAATGCAGGGAGTCCAGGGAACAGTGCCTGGGGTCCTGGTCAGTGTCCGGGACCGCGCTCATAGCTGGACCTGAACGGACTTCGCGTCGCGGCGTAGGAAACGCGAAAACTTGGCATCGATGTGCATCATCGGTGGATGACGACAATCAGGACCATCACGAAACTGAAGCCGTCATAGAGGAAATTGAAATTTATCACTCACCCGGGTGAATTTTGATTTCGAATGCGAGTCCGGTAGGAGATCGGATTCCTGAGATTAGCCGGGCCTCCGCCGTGTGTTTATGCTAATGCGATGAGATATCTGCGCAAATCCGAATCACAATTTCTCCACATTGATCCCTACTACAAGATAATGACCGGGATTTATTGGGATAGAAAATTGCCCTCCGCTAGTCGAGGCATTCCTCCCGGCCGTGTAATAAACGGGGACATTGTTCTCCAGAGACATTTTCGATTGCTGCTCTAGTCATCTCCGATGGTTTATTGTTCTTTCATGTTGTCGTTCGATGTTCGCCCGGGCTTATTTTTGCCCCCGGAGAGATATGCGAGGAGCGCCTCAAACAATTTTCCGATGCCATTCCGATTCCGGCTAATGGGTGAAGCCCCGGTCCTCGCAATTCCTTTCCCTTATCTAACAATATTTGGAGACCTGCTTGTTTCGTTCAACTTTTTCTCCCTTCATGGGGCTTTTTCACAGGAGCATTCATTTGAATTCGCAATATAAATGTGGATAAGTTTGTCCGTTTGCTTAGTTTCGATTTGTCTGTTGTTATTTCATGAATAGTTTTCTCAAGCGGCAGTATTATGGCAATTAATAGTTGACGAAGTTAATCGGATACTTTAAGCACTTGATAACTTAAACCAGTCCTAAATCACTCTTAATCTCTGGGTTAAAGTGGCTTAAGCAAAATTTGAGTCAAGTAAGTAAGGCTACATTTACATACATTTTGAAGAAGATTGATTCTTTTTAAAGAAAATTAAATATAAACTGGTAAATTAAACAAAATTTACTTGCTTTATTTTTCTACCGGAAAGGTAGTTTAATATAACCAAAATTAGATGGCAACCAAAATGACAAGGCACTTGTACATAGCGTCGAAAATGGGCCTTTTATTTGATAATAACAATACCACTAGTTAATATCTTGCAATTTTTTATAATCCAACAAGATGTTTGTTTAAAACTGATACATTTTAGTTTTAAAAAAATATTGACTTGCAAGATGTGTTAAAATAAAATAAAAACCAACTATAACATTTCATTCAAAAGATTAAAATGACGCATCAAAAGAAATATAAAAGCAAGAAATGGTTAAGAAGTTACGGTTACTGAATGAATGGACCATGGGCAAAAGTAACCCCAAATTAAATCTGGATTTGGTTTTAAATATTCGAACAAACTGAGGACTTAGTTAACTATTTACCTGGAACTGTTGCTTTGTTTAGAACTGAACAAGACTGATTGAAAAGTATTCTAATTATGATTAAACTAATTCGTTTTTGGTTCACATTAGAAACAAATCTTAAAATTTCACTTGTTCCTATCGCAAAAAAAATTTGTTTTACACTTTGTTATATTAATCAAATATATTGGTTAACATATAATTCAAAGAAAATCTTGTTAAGTTTCTAAGTGAACTTGGTTAAGTTTATATTAACAAAATGAATTTGTTTATTGTTAATTTACCAAAAACACGGTAGGCTCAAAATCTGGAAAGTATTTGATAATTGTAAACCTGATTTTTAGTTCTTTTTACAAGTGTTTTTCTCTCGCTATAGTTTTACTTATGACACACTATACTTCATTCTTAAACAGAGCCTAATAAACACAGTAAGTACCAGTACAACTACCTGTAATGGTAAATTAAAAGAAATAACTTTACAATTACCAGGTACTGGTACTTTATGATTATTTAAAATAATCTAAGCATCACTCTCCGTTATTTGCATTACTCGGTATTATTCACTATTACTCGCCATTACTCACCATTACTGAGCATTACTCAAATTACTGCGGTTTATTTTCAGAATACTTCGTAATGCACACTAATTTTAATTACTAGAAGTCTAATGGCAGGTAATGATAAGTAATGCCGAGTAATGGTGAGTAATGCGAGTATTCACCATTACTCGAGTAATTCCGAGTAATGCAAGTAGTGGTGAGTAATGCTTACATAAGCAGTACTAGTACCATTACTGGTAATAGTAACGTAATTTCTTGAATTAGCGTTACAAGTAATGGTACTATTACTTATATTTTTTGCCATACTTCTAATGGTAATGTTGCATGGAGTACATTACAAAGTAATGCAGTATTTTACAGCTCTGCTAATGAAGTAGCAACAGTTTAGGTTGTGTACTTCATTCAAAATTTCAAGGTTTTTCTAAACACTCCTAAAGAACGTTAAATTTACGGAAATAAAATGTCATGACAATGGTTAATTTTGCATCATTGTGCTTGAAGAGAAGAAGAAGTGAAATTATACGTGTCAATGTTACTTATTTTAATTTATATATTATTAAAATAAAATATCTAGTTTGAAATAAGTTTTTTCAAAATATCATTAATCTATCACATGACTTCAAAAGAAAATACGAAATTCAAGTAGAACATATAAAGAATAGAAGACATATCATCTCAAATTCCTTTATTAAATATAAAATATTTTTGACCTCGAATTTCTCGTTCGAGGTGCACAAAGTTTCTAACTGGATTTATAGTTTAAAAACTCTCAAACACACTTCTTGAACAGAAATAACGCGATATTATTAGCCTCTTCCGGCGCTTTAGCACTTCAGCTCCTTTTCATTTTTCATAACTAGTCCTTAACTCGACGAAGGAGTGTACTTGAAAATTTCCCGCCATTCGATTAGAGAAATTTTTGAATAAGTTTTCTTTCCCGCGAGCATCCCACAAAGCAGAGCATCCCTTCACTATCACGAAGTGAGTGTGCACTTAATGGCAATTAAACTCACTCTCACGAAAAAAGTTTGCGAAACCCAACAAAGATTAAGTTCCGGGGGATGTTCCGTCCGGGGATAATCTGGTTCTTGTGGCAGTTTATTGACCAAAGGCGACTTTCAACAGGGAGTTAACTTTGCACGAGGACGCAGAACGTGTCCTTGCAACTTTGAAACTTTTGTCCGGCCAAAAAGGTGCTGCGGGTCATTAAAACCGCGCTGGGCTAACTCAAAAGTTTGCGAAGAGGGAGTCCTTGAAGGCTCCGAGTGTTTCTTCAACCGTGAGATAAGTGCACATTTTACAAGAAGCTGCAGTTTTAAGGACCACACGAGCTCAGGTGATCGAAACAATGAGCTCGTTCTAGCCCTTTTGAAGTAGACGTTATTTCGTTAATTTTACGTAAATAAACTGCAATGTCCTCTATCTTACTGACTTAGTTTAATTTTTCAGTTCAACATTTACGTTTATTTCTATTCTAACTTATTTTTCTATAAATCTTATGAAATTTGTTATTCAATAACATCATGACTGTCGTAAAAAATCAAAAATTTCATCGGTTTACGGAAAAAATAGGATATGTAATTTAAAGTTTAAGAAGTCTTTTTTACTTTTTTCGATAAGTTTAAACATACCTACCATATGTGATTCTTAAGTTTGGTTTTTGATTAGTATTTTAATTGTTTTTATATCAACCTATACTTTTAGGTTTAACCATAGGAACAATGCCTAGAAAATGGTCATATATTTCACAATCCACTAGAGCGGCTAAAAGATTGAGCTGAAGTAAAAGGCACAGAACAATATAGGGATACTCTTTATTTCAGAAAAACACATAATTTAGTTCCTAGGACAACCCATTACCTGAAGTCCTCGCGGACGTAGTCACGGGCACATCGAAATTTATTTAAGGGGCTATTGATTTCCTGTCTGCCTGTTTGTTTAAATATGACCTAAAACTAGCTAGACCCAATAACCCAAACGAACTTTACATGCACCGTGCGAAACCGGGTAAATTAGCTAGCTTGAAATAAATTCCGTGAGGTCAAATAGTCTGTTTTTATCACAAAAGGCTATTTGATGGTTATCACTTTCAGTTTTGAAGTTTTTGAGCTAAATTATCTTGTATTAAATTAATTTAAATTATTCTTTTATTCTTGGTTTAAAGAAAGTTACAGAGTGTGAAATGAAAAAGCATCTTAGAACATGAAATTCTTGTACGTATCTCAAGCTTAAACAAATTCGTGATGAGAATGGTGAATTTTCTCCTTTGATGTCGGAAAATGTAAGGATTCGCTCAAATTTTTAATATACGTCTTTCCTAGACTCGTTAGATTGTTAATTTTTGCAAACAAAGAGTCAAATTAAATGGCATAATGAAGCTGTTTACTTTGATGGTAAATTAGAGAAAAATAATACAAAAGAGTTTGCAGGGTTATCTGCTTTTGGATTCCTTTAAAATTAATATTGGCTTTAAGTCTAAATATCTCGATATATACGTAAATTTTATCTCTGTTCATTTTAATGATTGGTTACCTGCGAGGCGCCAACTCAAAGCAACCGAGTGGGATTGAACTGGCCGATGTCGGCGATAAGATTAATTAAACCATTTCTAAAAACCATAAAGCTACACCTGGCGTTGATTTGTTCATTCCGCCGAAATAATTCATGCGTACCGTAAAAGGTTTATTATTGAATCGGAGCAAATTCTAACACTGCGAGCGTTTTGTTGCGCTGGAAGGGCCTGAGGGCCGAATAATTGCGCTATCCCCCGGGGACCGGGTGCTTGGCCAGCCGCCTCCCGACCACGGATCCCAAGTAATTCAATTTGGTTCGTTTATATTTGCAGTCGGTATCAATCGCTGCGCTTGTTTTCATTG
The DNA here is from genome assembly GCA_963969385.1 of Philonicus albiceps. Taxonomy (NCBI): domain Eukaryota; kingdom Metazoa; phylum Arthropoda; class Insecta; order Diptera; family Asilidae; genus Philonicus; species Philonicus albiceps. The sequence continues at coordinate 61,015,271 of OZ017772.1, forward strand.
GGGCTGCGGCAGGTATTCCTTCCAGGAGGTCATCGTTAACAACAATCAGCCGCTGGTTGCGCCGCGAAAAACGAGACCTGCAGAATCCGGCTGGAGGCAATCTCCGTTTTTACACTCGCTGAATCCCAATCAGCGGCCGGACGGCTGGGCCTCCTCTGTGCCTAGAGATGGGGCTCTGGATCCGTCGAGGCCGCGCGGCACAACGGTTCGATCCGCTGACGTGTGTACGGGCGACCAGCGAGTTATTTGCTTATTTCCCCCCGAATGATTTTTTCCCTCTGAGCCGCTTGCCACGGCTTGGCGGCGGTGCTCCGGTAGTAATTTCGTGCCTCGGTCGTCGCCGGAGCACTGCCTTGGCCTCACCTTGCTCTCATCCGCCGCGAATCCATTCAGCAATTTCAAGTTCATATTTTTTTACCTGGCTCAAAAACGATACTCAAAACGAAGAGATAAATAAGCTAAAACGAGCAATTATTGCTATTGCGGCTGATGCATTCCTCGATTCCGTTTTTACGAGAGCTCCAATGCACTTGGCGCGGATTCTGCGGTCGGACGAGGACCACTTTTTTGCGGCCGATACTCTGCGCGGCTGAATTAAATCTGTAGCACCACGGCAGAGCCCCTTCTGATTTACGTGAAAGGTGGAAAAAAAAATTCGAACAGCTGTTTGAGCCGGTGCGCGAGGACAGAGAAGCTCCAGAGTACACCAGAGCGGCTCGGAGATTCCTTCTAAGTGGCAACTAGCCCGAAGCTATGCACTCGCGTTCCCATACGCGGCCGGGATCGCGAATCGCGAATCGTGGACCGCTGCCGGTCCAGCGCCTAGGCATGTTCTCTTTAATTGACTGAAATATGAGTCGGATTCGAAGGGTTATAAATACCGTCGAGGACTCTACCGTAATGACTGTGCGAGATGAAAGGGATAATTGCCTCGCAAGAAATAAATCGCTTGCTTTATCGCCCTAATTATTACGTGCGCTAGTTAAATTTAAATTAAGTCCCAACAATTGAAACAAAATTGGCAGATGCTGCCGCTGGCAAGGTGTGATTTGTGCGGGGACATTAGTTCCGCTTCGCTATCGATTTATAAAAGGGCAAGATCCCGAGTTCTCATTTCACTGCATTCGTAGTAAAATATTCTGGTCTTTGTAAGGTACTCGTATTTAAGGAACTAACTCGATTACTGCACACTTTTATCCATAAACATACCATCGTTGGTTAAATGATCACTTTGAATCTCCTTTTTACAATTGCATATCGTTGACTTTTCTTTATAACGAACATGTTAACATTTATTTTATTTAGATGGAAAAAAACTGTGTTTATTCATTTTAAACTCCTCCTATAATTATTATCTGGAGCTTTATAAGTTTTATAAAAAGAAATTTGGAAAAATGACGGGATGAAAATAGTTGAATGTTCCCTTTGATTATAATTTCCTATAGTCGTCGGCTAAGTCACAAAACTGCTAATAAATTAAAAAAGTACTGAATCTTATCATTTCTTTTTTTTCCTGAATCAACAAATGTGAAAAAACAAACCTAACTATTTTGGAGTTTGCCCCAAAGTGACGAGAATCGTTTTCATTTAAGTTAAGGTTTACACTCTAAGCCGACGTTATTGCACATCTGGACTTACAGAATAATCTCTTAAATTTGAATTTCTTTCTGAAAGTTCTTTACTCTACTATTTAATGTACCCTAATAAATATTTGTTGCTTCGCTTAAATGAATCAAAGTTAAATGCATAGCACAAGTTAAAAATTGACTGGAATTTTCCTTAATGGCAAGATGTGGCCAGGGCAGACAAGACGTGGTGAGGAATGGTCGGTTCCAGCTCCTCCACAGGCCGTGGAGACATTACGCTCGGGCTGGCGTATCGATTCGTCATATTTCTTGCATGGGGGCCAACGACATATTTTATGCTACCTCACCTTGTGTGCCATTTGTCACGGCACGCTTTGGTTGCCGCACACCTCTGTCGGCCGCGGGCGAGCGATCCCAGCAACCGCACGCTCGAGCTCCTCGAAGTCGCGACGAGGGCTTCTCCGTCGAAAGAGCGCCCGCTGCACGCCATACCACCGTAATTGGGGCCTTAATATGGCCCGGCGAAGGTGGATGTCGGCAAACTTCTACAGTGATTTCGCTGACACAGCGTAAAATGTGGAAAAAAGTAAAGAAAAAAAACGCACCCCAAAAAAAAAAAAACCCGAGCTTTGATCCGAAATTTCCATGAACCCGAAATTCCCACATGCCAGAGGTGTGCTAGGCCACGGAGCCCCACTTGCACCGTGGAGCCCCGGCTTATCAGTGCTTTCAGCAAATATTTGTGGATGATTAGGGGACAGCTCGCTTAGAACAATGCTGGAAATCACTTTATCGCTGGGCGGCGCATACCTGCAAGGCGTCATCTCACCTCGGCAAATATTTGCCTGTCGCATGCACGGCCTGCGATGCGATGCGAGGTGTGTGCGACGAAAGGCTCCGCGGTGCGGCAAGGTCCAAAAATGCTTCAGGTAAATGGGGCGCTATCCGCGAGTGAGTCACCGCGGGCCGGGTTCACAGTTCGCACACTTTCCCGCGAGCACTCTGTGTGCCGTACCGTGGCCGCATAATGCGCACCCAAAGCTGTTTTACTAAAATTAATGCATATAAATTAACAAGTTATGCAAATCTCGGCGCGGTGAAGGTGGATGATAAATGGGCAACTTACATTTCCTAGCGAAGGTTCGTGTCGCCGAGAAATGCACTAGAGTCGTCTACAGCTCGTTTAAAATCACGGAAAGCCTGAGAAAACCGACAAACAGTCCGGCACCAGAAAAAAAACTGGGGCCGCAAAACCATTTTAATTTCGCTAGCGCGAGGATTGCACAAACTAAACAGTGTTTCCCAGGAGCATTACGCAAGGTGACTCTACCTTCGTCTCCGGGCACAAGTAAACGCGTGCTCTGAAAACAACGAGGGCAAACAGTTCCAAGGAGCTTTTCTTACTCATATAAGGCGGGCGTTCGTTCATGCTCAAGTCGGGGGAGCTAAAAATCTGGCCGATTTATTGAAATTTTCAATTTTTACAATAACAAAACCATCTTTACTTAGACAGAACGAGGCACCACGTTCCAATTTTAGTTGATCGTAATGTTTTTTACGTGCAATGAATTCTTTTTTATCTTAAAAACAAAAAGTAGGTATTGGTTTAGCTACAGGTTTTACTATACTTCGTCTATAACAATTCGATTCCTATAATTTTTGTTGTTTTTAACCCATAAATGAGGCGATTCCTTATAAACGTCTCCTTGGAAGTAATTTTTACTAAACATAGGTGTTTCGAATAGTGGCTAAACGGTGATTGAGCCAAAATCGGCCCAATCGTCCTAGCCATGTCCTACGTCTTACTTCCAATTTGCAGGAATGATTTAGAGATCCTGAAGCAGTTCCAAACAATCGCCCGATATCGGACGCAGCTATCCCAACTTGTCTAATCATGTGCCAATCAAAAAAATCGACCGTGCAGATTGCGATCGAAGTTTGAAAGTTAGTAGAAGCCTTTACATTTTAGGACATTTCGTAGAATCTTGCGTCGAGTATCTTTGAGGATCGTACTTAAAATTGTTTGATGTAACCTATCATTTTCAAATAAGCATTAAGTAGTTTTCAAGAACGCTGATTTTGAATTAGCTATCAAAGCTATTAAATATTTTTTTCGCTTAATACAAGCTACAAGAATAAATAATAATAAAAATAAAATTAAATAAATTAAATTAACCTACTTATGACTAGATTAGGGGGCGTGAGAACAGAAAGGTTCATTGAACGGTTGAGTTGGGCAAGTATGGGGCAAGCTTAAGGGAAGTTTTGGGGAGATGGAAGTCGAAGGCGGCAGAGTTGTTGACCATCTACAATATTCTGGTAAAGGTTTCGAAGCGACCGTAGTTAGTACGAACACTTTCAAGACGAAGGATAGGGAAAGATCTAATGTTACGGAGGTTAGTGTTAAAAAAGAGAGGTTAGGGCAATCAATGGAACCGGGAAGGATTTGGTGGACGAAAGCAATATCGGCGACGGCGCTTACAGGTAAAGGTGATCGTTTGGCATTTAGAAACACTGAAGTCAAGAAAGTTTTTCGTGCACCAGTCGTTAATCAGAATTCGAGGATTTAAAACCAACTTATTAAGGTAAATTTTTGAAATTGGTCTCGATCTCAATTTGAATGAGATAAAACATGGTTTTTGTATTACATATATAAAAAACTTGATATTGACCTTTCTAAATCTTGTAGAATGTGACCTTATATTCTTACAATACAAAAATATTAACAACAACAGTGCTTTCTTTCTTTCTTTTCATAAGTGTACTTAAATTCGGAGTTCGTGAATCAAAATGTCCATTCAAATTTAAGATATTCAATGTTCAAAGTCAAGATATTTTTGTGTTTTATAGGATAGGCTTAATTTTCATGGTTTTCTCAAAAACCAGAAGTTCGGAAAAATTTTAGTTTTCGAATTTGTAATCTATGGAAAACAAAGCCTATTAAAATTATCTAAACGAGCATGGTATGAATCAAACCCTTTAAATTTCACAAAATGCCATAAATCAGTTCAAAGAACTTTCTCAATTTTCATGTTGAACAATTTTGTTTCCTAATTTCTCCCGCGCGGATAGACTCCACATGGGAAGGCCCAGTGTGGCGAGACAATGCCCCCCCATTAACCCGTGATCAAAACAACTGTTTGGAGAATTTGTAACGCGAATAACATGATTCAGCTCGAGATAAGCTTTGATTAGCGAAAATATTCCCATCGTTTACAATGGGAAAACACGAAACAATTCCAGCCGTCCATTTACATGAGCCGCTTGTGCCGGTAGCATGAGATACACGGCCCCGCGACCATAAATTCTCGCATTGCATCTAATTTGCGGTAATTACAAAAACGACGAGTCCAAAAAAACAAAAAAAACAACAGACGGGGCTGAGAGTAAAAACCGCGGACAAACCGTAAACAGACGGAACAAAAATTTCGTGTAATTACCATTCGCTGGGTGTACCAAGTCCCACGTGGTAAAAGTTGCCGAAAACGCGTCCATCCGTCCGCAGCGGCGCGGCGGCGACCGTTTTCGACGCGAAAAGCACCTCAAAGGTAATCCGGACTCATTACCACTGCATAGTTACCTCAATTTATGTGTTTGGGCACGGATTATGGAGCTAAGGCACATAGGCCACCGTGTCTGCGCTGCTCCACAGGGAGTTCTTCAAACGGGAAGGTGAATGGGTGCATTTCGGTGTGAAAGAAAAGTATCTCACCTCAGCTCGCTCGCCCCAAAACAAAAAAATTAACAGACCTCGAAGAAGCGGACTGATTGGCCACGGTGTTCGATCGCTGTACCGGTTCCGAGCAGATAAGCGTGGAGATCAGACACCCCAAAACCGCGGCCCTCTAATAGATCGCGGTCGGGGAATTTAAAAACAATTAAAACGGTCCATGTTCACACGTTTTTCGAGCCACTCACCGCGGCCGCGAAGATTCGAAGACCTTTCGATCGTAAAAGGATCCACCGGTCGATCTGTTCGCGGCTGCTGCGATCACGCGAAGGTAGGTGACGATCGGTGGCGGCCGACAGACGCATCATCTCATCACTAGCCGCACAGTCGTCGGCCGATGATCTGGCCGGGGATCTGTCAATCTCGCGGTAGCCCCGCGATGAGTGGCGGCCGTTTATTTGCTTTGACCGCACTCGGGGCACCACGCACCGGGCCCCGCTGCCGCCGTTCAATATAAATAAAGACTTTATCTGGATCGAATTGATCAATTTGGGAACAAATGAGTTCAGCAAAATACAATTGCGGCTCGACGCACGGATTTCTGTAGCGTGAGCCCTGCTCGCGGAGTCGTGAGAACACCGGCCGACTATTATAAATCAATTTTGACGGTCATAGTCAACGGCGCGGCGTCTCAAGTAGGCCGGCAAAGCGATCATGGGTGTGGATCAATTGCCCACCGAGCGATTATGCTTTTGATACGCCGTTGTGACGAAAAGGAGTTAGTTCTTCATCAGTGGACTCAGCATGACCACGGGATTTCTTCACCTGTGAATTTATTTAATATAATTTTTTGCGCACCTTGGGAAAACTTTTGTCGGCTTGTTTGAGCCCTCCTGACAGATTTCGACCGGTTGCTGTTATGGTGCCTGAACAGAGTTCTTCCCATGATCCTCAGGTGCTTCATGTCGGATCGATGAAAATCTCAATTGAATTTTTCTTAACACGGCCTTCTACGGAAATTATCACACCAAATTAGAATCGGTGTTAAAATTTCATTGTTTAAAAAAACATATACCAAACTTTTGAATTTCAGAATTTTCAATTTTCTAACGAATATGTTTTTTTGATATACACTCTAAAAAATGTGTGTAAAATTACTCTTTTAAAAATGCTATTGGAGTATTTTTACAACTAAGTTGAAAAATTCTGCTTCAAAAATAAATTTTTGCAACAATTCCCAAACTAAAGCGTTTACCATAAATACCACCTCTGAATTGTAAAATTATGTGTTTCAAGTATAATTTTACGTCTGAAAAACGTAATTGGTAAAATCACATCATGCAATGGTCCTTATTGTAACCTACCTACACACAATAAGAGTGTGGGAAAGCATAGTTGTATAGAAAATGTTTTCCGTCGAAAACAGAATTTTGATTTTGAACGTTCGATATTTTTTACGAAAAACGTATTTTTTTAATTTTCCTACCTACTCTAGCTATTTTAATATAGAACTAGGAAAATGATGGGTCTATGTTACAAATCAAATCTCTAAGGAATAATTGTCCGGGCGCAGAACACCGCAGGAGACTATATTCTGTAGAATTTTGATTAATAAGCTGTAAATGAAAGAAATTTTTCTTTTTTTGTAGTCTCCTATGTTGCTCCTTAATAACGTTTTTAACAATATTTATTTAGAGAAATTATATAACTCCTTTTTAATTTAAAGAAAATATCAATTTCGATAAATTTTCTATTAAATTAGACTAAGGAGATTTTATTTTGATTTAAAGTAACATCTTTTGTTGTAATTGTAAAGCGTTTGGAAAGTAAAAACATTACTTATCCAACAAAGAGCATAAGCCTCTTTCAAGAAATTCTGATGCACCCTGTTCGAGGTATGATTGATTGATTAAGTGAAGAATTTAATCAAGTTAGCTTACCCTGAGTTGTATTAATTGGGGGAACTTAATGATAATACACGAATTTCGACTCTAGCTCATGAATGATATTCATTAAAATATGTAGTTGTCGGTAAGGAGATTCAATTTTGAGATTAGGTTCTAGCAAATCCCGCCCTCTATCCTTCCAGAGTACCGACCAATGCAAGTTTTGAGCCGTTTGCAAAGGTAAGATCAAGTTGATTAATTAACTTTCATTACCTCCCCGCTGGAGGGCAATTAAACAGTTATTCACCTAATGTTTGGTCATTCGAGACGTAGTTACTTACAAATGGTGTTTAATGCAATCGGAGGTGTGCTTACTTCCTACGCAAATCAGAGCATCTGTTGATTTGTTTGGAGGAGGTAAACATGGTACCTGCGGAACTTGTGGGCATGAGGCGAAGCCCTCAGGCTCCGGGGCAGGCGTCCATTTGCCGACTGACACACTGGCATTTGATCCCTCAAAATCAATACGTGGAACTGGGAGCTGTCTGGCGGCAAACAAAAGGGCTGGGTCCGGGTTACCTGAGCGAACCCTTGGCATGTTCAAATGTCGCATGGGGCATAACATTGGGGTTAATGTTCTACTAACTCGCCGTGATGACTCAAGCAAACCGGCGAAAGTGTGCGGCTGTTTGCGCAACCAAAGAACAACAGTCCCAGCCCTTTGCTTGGGCCAAAAAGACAGCCTACCGAGGAGTAATTAACGGAGCCCCCGACTTAGACTCGGATAGTGCGTGCTGAGTGCAGCAAATCTGGATATAGTTACCTCAGGCTCCGGTAGCACCGAAATGGAAGTGTAACGCAAGCTCTGGGGCCCACCTGAGGTTAGCGTGGCGCTTGCGAGGCGCACTCACTTCCTGTCTCTGCCCACACTCCTCCAACACGAGCCTAGGGCTTCGGCGGCAATCGCTAATCGCTGGGACCCCGTCGTAGGCACCAACGATGGAGGATAGCACTCCTTTGATTAAAATTGAAAGTATTCGCCCCAGAATCAACCGAAGAAAGTCTCAGCGTGAGCACGACGTCATTAGCTTTGAATTATGGACGAGATTTCACCGTGTCGGATTTTATAGCGCAATAATTGATTTTCCCATAAATCTTCAGCAAGTTTAGCTGATTTTGCGTGTCGGTGCAGACTGTTTGTCTGGTCGCCTCCAGATGAGGCAGCTTCCTACGCAGCACCTTGACTATTCCATTTTGATCAGATCGGAGCGGACTTAATGAATGAACATTTAATTAATGGTTGCTATGGTTGCGCTCGATCGTTGCGAACTGTTTTAGCTCTTTAGCGCAATATACGAGCGGTTTGGTTGCGGTTCGCATGCAAATGTTGCGCATTGTTTACCCAGAAGATTTGAAAAATCGCTCAGCCGATTGCGGGGGCGACTATTCATAGAGACCGGGTGCATGGGTGCTTTAATTCAACGGGAGGGCTAGGGAGGCTTGCATTTTTAATTTTACACTGAAAATGATGCAAGATGCAAACGCTTTAAGCCCTGCATTTCATTCATTTAAGTTTTGTTTGCTTCGTTTCCTATTCTTGGCCAAGGTACTTTTAATTCACTTATTCAAAGGTCTGCCCATTGAGTAATTTGCTAGTTCGAGAAATGGTACTGTCCGGATGTTGCAAAAGTTAATAAAAACCACTTAAAAAATTCGAACTGTGCATTTTATATACTTTGAATTCAACTCTTACGTTACGTTTGGACCTTAATTCGTTTTACTCTCCTAATTTGATTTCAATCCTATCTTTTGAGATCAGAAAACGCGTACTTTACATTTAGTTTCGTAAATCGAAAACGAAAAAAACTGTAATTCTTTTTGCATAGATTTAAAAAATTGGGAGGAATTTGTTTTAACTATTTCGAATCAATATGCTTCCAGGAATCGTCAGAAAGACAGTGTACATAAGTAAAGTACTCGTTTGACCGACCTGAATTTTTGTACATCCTTTAAAGATAGCTCGGAAGGCTGCAATCAAAGTTAAAAAGAATTTTACTGGAGGGCAGTTTTTCACTATATCGCTGTAGACTGCACTCTTACTTTATCTTATCTAAAGTAGTTGTAGCATTTGTTGAGCTTGTAAGAAGTTTTCAAGTGCGAATCAGGATTACACTCTCAGGTTCTGCACCTATCGTAATTGAATTCGTGTAGAGAGGATTTCGTTCGATAAATATGTTATGTCCAATGATTTTTTAAATCTTATTTTAAGATCATAGACAGAGTTGCAAAATACTGCATTACTTAGTAATGCATTCCGTGCGACATTATCATTACAAGTACTACAAAAGAAATAAGTACCAGGACCGTGGTAATTCAAAAAATGAGATTACCATTCCCAGTAATGGTACTAGTACTTCGTCATTACCTAAATTTATGTAAGCATTACTCACCATTACTTACATTACTCGGCAGATATTTTGCATCGATAGCATAACAAATTAATGAGGGTTCGCTTTGATAATGACTTTGAAAGCAAATATCTCACAACCACATTATTAATCGTAATATGTTTCTAAACGAGAGAATTGATGGGAGGGCTGTGGTACACAGACAGACGAATAAGCCGAAATTAGAAGGGTATCTAATTGGCTAGGGCTAGACTAGGCTAATTAACGAATAAATGATAAAACACTCTACTACGGATTACAAACCTTAGGCTTAGGATCAACCGCCTTTTCTGTTGTCTACCATATATTGATTCATTTGCTTCGCCGATGAATATTCGACATTTATCAATTTATGAACAATTAATATGGTAATTATTAATCGATAGGGAGCTAGTAACTAATTAGAGGATAAAAAACATCTTACACTTTATTGACCTTCGAGCGAAATTTAAAATGCAGAAAACTTTACTGACAAGCACGCATGATTGAAGTGAATTATAACAGATTTTAAAAATTCATATTCATTCAAAAATACTTCCCAACAAATTGTTGGTGCTATATTTTGAATTAATTCGTAGAAAAAAAGGAGGAATGAATGAATTTGCAGCGAGGGGGAGTTATAGGGTCGAGAAGGCTCTCGGAATGTTTTCATTAGTTTCACTTGCAAAAATCACACCCACATCACAGTGCCGGGAGCAATCAAAAACGGTGACTGAGGTCTTTTTGTTGCACCCGCACAGTTGCTCTGGTTGCTCGCAAGCGGCACGGTGCGGTGTAGTTTGGCCGACGGCGGCACGAACCCGTCGAGCGGAAATCTTAAATTAGTTCAACGAGACACAATTGTCTCCGGCTATGAGAAAATGTCACAAATTTACCGAAATTCTTGCGTCACTTTTCCGCATTTTGCTTTCCTACGCTCCGCGCTCGGCATGCCTTAGCCTGGATCCAGCGGCTGGCTCCATTTATCTGATGGGGCTCCATCCGCAAGTGCCCGGCGAGGTCCGCAAGAGTGGCACTTACCAGATCACGGCATGGCGGGAAAAAAAATGAAAAAATGCCACGACGCGGTCGACTCTCGTCGTCTGCGCGCATTGGGGTTAGCTGACAAACAAACGGTAATTAGGGAAGAAGGAAGGCTGCTCCAGATTCCCAACTTACAAATTTTCCGCCCGCCCCTGCCCCCGCCCCCACACGCGAAGATGCCATCGCGGCCGACCGGAGTAGATTTTCCGGGGCTAATCGTAATCGGGTCTTTGTCGCGGTCGCAATTGTCCCGCTGCAGCGGCGCGGCAACGGCCGATTGCGCTTCAGGTGTGCAGTGTGCACCTGCCCTAAGTAGACCACATCGACAACGATCGCGATCGCAATCGCGATGTGGTTAAATTGCCTGTGAACTACCTGTCGCAGGGCAAATGACAAATGATTTAGGGGGGAAAAAAAAAACAAACGATCGGCGTAACCTCGCGCCGTGACAATAGGGAAAACAGAAATTGCTCAGCTAACGCGTTTTTAATTACGCGAATATCTTTAGGTGATGAGAAGCGGAGGTGTCAACACAGATCCGACGAGCTGATTCTGTGGGAGTTAGCCGCAAAACATGAATTAATGGGCCTTTATGCCGCCATCCTGTTGCGCAACACTCAGTGTCCGATGGACCGTCCTCTGCGGGTCATAATAACCCACTTGCCACCTCCCCCTACCACTCTCTGCAGCAGTAATTGCAATTTAGACGCATGCCAACACATCGCTGCCCTGTGGCCTTTTCAATTATTTTGCTAATTAAATCTGATTTCAAATCAGAGTACACCTAACCCAGCAATTGAAATCAATACTTTCTCACGCAGAAAAGCAGGTGGGCACAGAAACATGGAAAAGCGTCAGCGGGGACAATGTGCCCTCATTAATTAATTGAGGACAAAATAAATTTTACTGAAACTATAGTACTCATTTCATTTTATAGTTCAACAACAATTTCGTATAAAAATACAATTAGTGCATCAATATCTCAAAAAAGTACTCCTTATTTTAAGGAACTTTGCAGTGCCCAACATTGCTTGAAGCTGGGTCATCAAAAATCAAAAATTTCAATTAATTTATGCAAGGTTCAATGTTCTTCGAGAGAACGAAAAATGAATTTTTCAGTAAATAATTAAATAAATTAAAAATAAGTTATGATTTACTTCAGTCCTTCACCTCCTTCGCAACATATCCCTTAACACTAACCCCCGTAACGTTACATCTTGCCCTACATTTTGCCTTGAAAGTAACCGTACTACCTATGGTCACTTCGAACGCTTTATCAGAATGCTGCGGATGGTCAACTACTCTGCCGCCTTCGATTTCCATCTCACCAAAATCTCCCTTAAGCTTGCCCTATACTTGCCCAACTCAACCCTCCAACGAACCATTCTGTCTCCACTCAGCCCTGATCTAGTGATAAGTAGGTTAATTTAATTTAGGTAATTAGGTTTTCTTTATTATTATTGTTTTATTGTTATTTATCTACGTAGCTTGCATTAAGCGAAATGAATAAATAAATAAATAAATCCATCAAGTAAATTTCATTTGTTGAAATTTAAAGGGCTTTTCTAAATGTCAACATTTTATTAAAATTCAAACAATATTTTGTTGAACATTCAGAAATTTTCGCTTCCGCGTTATAATTGAGTGATGATAAGATATGAAAAATATTTAAATTTTATCGAGTGAAATTAAAGAAGACATCATGCATATATCTGACGTCAAAAATTAAATTAGTTGTGATATAAAAGGCAGGCAGAGCCTACATCTATTGCCTTGATAACATTTGAATGTTGAACTATTATTTTTATTTTAAACAGGCGTATTAGAGACGTCTCTATGATCTTATTTGTTATACAAAATGTTACGATTGGAGTGTATATCGGGCACTTCTTGAATTGTAGGCGTGCTACGAACTTGTAATAGGCCTAGATATGCAGTTTTTTTAAGTCTGTTAGGAAATTGCCAATTAGATAAATAATGGGAATGCTTTACAAGGGCTTAAAATTAGCATTATCTGTTTCAAAGGATAGAGTTCTGTTTATTCTAAAACGTGGCATAACCTAATCTTTATTAATGTAAACAATGAAATTATGAGTTACGTATAAAGTGAACAGGCATGCGTGCTTAGAGCTAGGATGAGTTATTATCATGAATGCAGCGAAATTAGCTGACCCTGGCGAGCCTAGCAGGTTAATTGCAATTGCACGTGCTAGAATAGCTCCCTCCCTTGCCAAGACTGGCCAAAGAACTTCCTCCCTTTTCTTGGAAGCTTATTAAATTTTTCCATCATGTGAAAGACTTAATTGGCGCAGCCACACTGTGTCTAGATCGAGTGAAAATTTCCTCATTAGCGCAGGAACATCTGATGTTACTCTGATTACCGTCTAATTGTTCCACTTGAGTGTGCGAAGCGGCACGAGAAGGTCTATCACGAACGAGTGCTCAGCGGGCACAGTGCCCCAGAGCCCCCGGAGCCCCAAGATGACCGAGGCTGAGACCGAGACCGAGCCCAAGACCACAGACCGGCCGGACCAGAGTCCAGAATTTGTCATTGTGTAAATTGCCGGCCGCAGCTTAATGTGGACCTTCCGCCGAACCAGATTCCAACTGGGACTAGCCCATAATTTGAAAAGTGCAATATGCCCTTGTGGAACATCTTCTCCGGGATGGCCGAGAGCAAGCCACACCATAAATTGTGCATTTCAATTGGTCGATTTATTTTTATTGGCCAATTTTGTATCTTGTCCGCTCAAGATGTATTTCGCAGTGATAAACTGAGGTTGTTTGCGACTCACCAGCGGGCAAGTGCAAACGTACACCGATTTCGGATAGATAACGCCTGCCGAGCCAAAGACGCTCTTCACTCAATGGCTCGGACGGGACGAGTCCAACTCAATAAATCCCGAATTTATGGGGCAATCTCCGGGTCGCTATTTAATGGTGTCCGCGTCCGACCATTTCGTCTACGACTGCATTCTTCCCTCGTGCACCGGGATCGCCCCGAACAGGACCATTACATAACTCCCCGCAAGCGAGAGTCCACACTTCGAGGCAGGTGGGGCGCGTACGTAGACTTCAAATTTGCGCTGCGTGGCGGTGTTTGTACGCCACCGCGCGCCCGCTTTCGGAACACAATCCAGGGTTATTTCCTCGTTCTGGACCCTGAAGAGGCATCCACTCATGAGGTCATAAATTTTAGGCGACTTAAAAGGGGAATTGCTGAAAATATGAATGCACCATAAATGAGCCTCAATTTATGGGCTCCCTGGGCGTCGTCACCCGTCTGCGCGCTCAAAGTTTTCACGCAGAAGAAATAAGTCATTTCGGGTGCTGTCGCATTTATGCGAATTTTAACGCTCCGCGACCTGAGGGATTAAACTATTTTTGGGCACCAGAAGGAGGTGAGTTCGCAATCCCTTTTGTGTTATTATAAAATTATGCACAGAGCCACCGAGCCTCGCAGTTTTTATTGAAATCCTATCCTTTGCATATCAAGAGCACTATGCATTGATTATGTAAAAACTGATATTATTACTGTTTATTATTTTTTAATAAATGAGAATTTACCCTTTCAATGATAAAATAGCGGCTTAATAACTCGAGTAGAGTTGATGCTTTACTTGCTTCCTTTTTCAAAATATAAAATATTAAATAATACAATTCCACCTTATTAAACTCACTGTTAACTCTTAGGATTACAAATGCTTAACAATAGACGAACATATCCGTGTTTTATTCATAAAAGTCATAACAACTGTCCTAAATTATTAGCCTTAGTCAATATTTTACGCCCCTGAAGAAAGAGATTTGCTGTATATACGTAGCCATAGCACGAATTGTGGATCTTCTAAAGTAATTACTGCATCCACTGAAGATTTGATTTTCTCTTGCCAAGAAATGAATTTAAAGATATTACAGTTGCCGTAAATATGAAAGGTCAGCTTAGCTAAAAATTCATTTTACCTAGTTTAGATTAATAGATGAAATTCCATAGTATGATCAACATCATTGCATAGGTAGAATAAATAAATAAATTGAAGAGAATTTCAAAAAATTACTACATATATTTTTAAATTTAGAATAAATTTCATTTTAAAATTCAATGCGATAATTGAATTGAAGTTGATCACTTTAATGAAGGACTGAAACCTAAAAAAGTTCCAATTTAAAAATAAAATCATTTTTCCAGAGTTTGGTACATTGAAATAATCTAAATAAGAAATTTTCTGCTTCATTATTTACAAACAAATTTAAATTGAAGCAAAAACATTTCAAATTGCAAAATTGAAATGATTTAATTTTGAAGTTGACTCATATTTAAATCGAATCGTGTTTTACGTTTAAATATATTTTGTCTGAATGATCTGACTTCGCTAGATTAACTTAGAAAACCATGAAAAACCTAAAAAAGAGGACTATGTCGTGAGACACTCGGTTTGAACGAAGTTTTATTTGCTATTTTTTTATATATTAAATAACAAACACAATGAAATAAATTAACAAAATTTGAGAATAATTATCCACTTATTGACACTTTAACACCTTCAACTTCTATTGAATCACTTTCACAATTCATGTTTTTATTAATAACAACGTCGTTCCAACAAGAATTTGAAAAAGTGAAAAGACGTTACGAGTATGGCCAGTTGGAAAAACAAGCACTTCCACATTAATTCCGAATAACTGATTTAGTAAGGTCTACCCATTACCAGCTGCATTATACACTTTCTTCTTTTAAACATGGAATGTCATGGAAAAAGAAGGTCTTCTCTATGTTATTACCGGTTATAAATGCTCCGCTCATGAAAAAGTATTTCATTAGAATGACGTATTACACGCATGAAACAGAACAATTGATAGAAGTATTCCTAAAATTACTTTTACTACAGATACATTTTTTTCACTACAAATATGTGTTGATGTGCGAGCTATAAAATTGGCAAAAAACTAAGTATGAAATCGAGTTAGGGGCAATAATCCGCATAAAACTAAACTAAAAGCTAATGTAAATTTTATTTACTACTTACAAAAATTGACTACCGTATCTGCAGGTACATTTCAATCAAATGGAGTGAAATTTTCAAATTGCGTTATTTTAAAATGAATAAACAGGATTCAGTTCTCATGAAAGAGCATATGCACAATATGCACCCATTACCATCTCGCTTCTCAAGTCATTACAAAGAAATGCTTCTGATGTAATGACCATTCCACTTATAAACCAGCTATGCGGAATACCTTCCTTATAGAAATCCTTGTTATTTTTGATACTGGGACACGACTTGGTAAACCACACATACGGATATACGAATACAGCTGATGAGCATGCCGCATTTCGATACTTCGTTCCAATAATAATAAACAGATTAAATTTACTTATTTCAGCGAATATTTATTTATTTTTACATCATGTTATTGATAAGAAATGTGGTGCCATATTCTATTCTCTATTAGAGATTTTTATTTGAAAACAACGAGTAAAAATAAAACTAAAGATATAGGGTTTTTTGCGCCAACATCCTTGAGGGGGTTAAATTTTAAATTCTTGAAGTTCTTTTCCTTTCTCATTAGTTGCAAAATTCTTTCTAATAGCTAACATTTCCCTTACCTCTTCGTTCCTGATAGCAGTTCATTTGCTGTATCACCATGAGGACAATTGTGCGATAAAGTGATCGGCCTGCTGTACGGGAGGGTTTACTGGGAAGAGCTGGGAAAGCGGGTCCGCTCGGGGCCCGTACGCAGCCAAGACAATGTGGTGATAACACGACACAATCGTCTCCAATGATTTATAAAACGGAGGAGGAACGAGTGCAGCCCACGCGTTACAAGCACCAGCCATGTTCGCAGAAGATGTTTTATTGATGGTTGCCCGCGGTACAGAGCCGGGCAGAGTCCTCTAAATGGGCAATCACATCAGAGGATCATTTAGAGTGTTTCGACACGGTCTTGTATCTAAATATCTGCCAGCTCAATCGGCGGAGCGCGCGGATCCCGGGATCCTTCTCGGTGGGGCCCTGACAGGGGAGCCGGCTCACGTTGCGGTCCTGACAACACACACGTGAACCCTTGGGATCTCGCGCTCACCGCTGACCTGATGATTCATTATTACTGTGATTACAAGGCAATTATATCGCGATTTAATTGACATGCCCGGCAATATTTTCAGCGTACCGCGACCGTCCCGACTCGCCCAGGATTGCACAGATCACTTTAACAATCTGCTGGTGCCAATCTTTCGATATGTTCACCAAATGATGCTACCTTCGCACAGAACCGTTCCATTTTAATAAATGCAAATGAATTAATGTTCGCAAAATGGCCAGCGGCGAATAGAAATCAACGGAAGTTTACTTGTTTTTCAATAATTGCGATTTATTCGATCGATAGAATCAAAAACGAAGTCGCCACTCTGTTCCTGGATTTTCGCAGGCAAACAGGAGCGTCTCATTAGAAATTAATAAAGCTAGACTTGTTCTAAACCGCCAACGGAAGTGTAGGCAAGTTTATGTTAAGAAATAAAACCAAAAAAAAATTCAAATAAGAAAAAGGTAATACTGTAGAAATGTATTTCTAATAAACGTCGAATCAAATTCAACATTTGGAAGTAAACTTAAATGAGTTAGAGCGATAAAAGTCATAATATATGAAATAATGTTGTAAAATAAATAAATTTTAGTAAATTTCTTAAATGTTGAGATGAGAGTTAAAGTTACTCAAAAAGTTTCATGTCAATCGGTTCAAAGGTTTCCGAGAAAGTCGATAACATACATACATGAAATATTATACAGGCAAAAACAAATCCAGAAAATCGTTTGAAAAATTATAACATAGTTTAGGAGATATAAGCTTTTGAAGAAAAACGAATAACATTCCCAAGATCCAGTTGTTCCATTGAAAAATATGCTTTTGTTTTTCCTATTTAAAAATTTCATGATCATACGTCTCTGTCTTTCAGGGAATTAAAAAAATTGTTTTTTTAATTTCCTAGGAATTCGAAGCCAGTTATGAAATAAAATGTAATGGATTAATTTATTTGAAATTTGAAGAAATAGAACTTTACATTAAAAATACTTTCTTTCATTTTATTGAATAGCACAAAGATGCACAGGATGAGATAGTCATGAGTCAAATAATCTTTGGGACTATTTGATGCAAAAATTGGGTGAAGGTACAGAAGCATAGAAAATATTTACCAAAAACAGATTCGGATAATGTAGAAAGGCAGAGAAAGGTAGAATACAAAAAGATCATTTTTAAAAATGTTGTCTGTTTGTACACGCTTATTTCCGTAAATATTAGAAGAATTTTCATGGAGTTTGCACGGGTAACTTAAGCTTTGCTCAGAGCAGTATACACGTTTTATTTCATCGAAATCGGTGAACAGAAAAAAATGATATAGTAACTTCAAGTTTAAGTCGTTTTTATTATTATGTAGTTCACCGAAAAGGCTATAAACGGGGGTGTTCTCATTTTTAAAATATGCTAACGACATTTGGGGATTTTTAGAGGTCCTTATTCCAAATCTACGTTCGAATTCAAATGCCGACCGAGAATTTTTGAACTTCAACGAATTTAAGTGAAAATTAGTATTATGGGTATTTTGAGGCAACTAATTTAGAATCTACTATCAAAATTTGGAAATTTAATGCCGGACCACAATTTTTGGAATTTAATGAGTTTAAGCGAAGTTTATTTAAGGGACCATTGATTTCGAATCCATACATTTTTATGCATATATAAAAACGATTCAAGATTGCCGTAAAAATCGATTTTGTGTCGATTTTTACTAATGGATTACGAATGTGCTATAAGCAATTCTAATGATAATTCATATCTATGAGACTTTTTAAGCTATAGAATTTAATTCTGCTGGACCGTATTACTGAACTTTACGAGCAACTTGCAAAGCCGGGTAAATTAGCTGGTTTTTATATATATAAATAATGCTCACAAAATTGACTGTTATCCAATACAACGCTCATTTTCATACATTTTCTACACTCTTAGACTTAGCTATTGCGATTTTAAAAAGGTTAAAAGGTTAAAGGAAATTAAAAATCAGACTATTTGTTTTCGTGTTTTTGAATAAAACAATTTAAAAAGAAAAATGCAATTAAACCTTAAACTTTTACTGCACCTGCACTTAAAAGACCATAGTTTTGTCATTTTTATGATTTACAAATTATTGCACATATTAAAACAAATCAATTTTATGTAGTAGATATTTTAAGAATATATTTCAGGTTCAATTTGAAGAGTAAAGAGAAAAGTTCGTTTAAAATTTTAGGAACAAGCATTACACATACTCTTCGCATATTCATCGCCGGCTGACATCGTTCTAAAATTTAAATATTCTTTATAACTACTTAATATAATTGTACTTAAAAATTGAAATTTGTATAGGTAATCTAAAGTAAACAAATAAGTCTGATTGGACAGAACCTAGAAGAGTCCAAAAAAAATTGGACCGAGTGGCAGTAGTGGCTGTAAATTACGCACAGCATTACTCCAAGTCCCGAAAAACATGCAGCTTCATTAATTATTTTCGTAGCGAAAATAGGTGTCGAAATTCATCTGCGTGTTGTGAATTGCATTGGAAAAAGTTTTAATAAATTTCGCCTACAGGCCATATGTTGCCCGCAGCACGAACCATCTCGCGATATCTCGCAGTCAAATCAAAAAATGCAGGTAGCATCCACCATGGTTCTATTTTTTAAGGAGGTGTTTGTGGTTTGATAGGGCCTGATTACACATTCTGAGGGAACTCAGATCCCGAGTCCCTCCGGATCATAATTAAGATTGGGACTGAGACGCGTGCCATGTGTTGCGATATTCGGAGGACTCGCGAGCTGGTCCGCAACTCGCAAACAATCAAATCGAAAAGAATGATGATGAGGAAGTTTTCGGTTTTCAATGTTTTTTTTTTCTTTCCAGAGACGACCAAATGCCGCTTGGCACAAGTCCCGTCCACAGCCATCGGTGAGGATTTTCAAGGATAATAAAATTCAAAATTAGTGCTAAGGGAGGTCGACACCCGGGCTGAAAGCGAAACCGTTTAGAAAATTCATTTTTGGAAAAGTGAATCGACAGCTGCCGTGGCGTACGTCTCTCATAAAAATCAAATTTTAGTGGATTTCGACAAATTTTAATGGTACTCGGGTGTTTGTGCGGGTTCTTGCTGAAGGGCCCGGACGTCGGCCTATAGCGAAGACTTCCGATTGAAGGGCCAATCTGGCGCAGGAGCTCCTCGTCAGGCCGGGAAGTGACCTGAGGCGCATGCCAAACTAATTTCACTTTTCTCTAGCGGCCTCCGGTGACTCCTTCACTTTCTGCCTGGCCTCTATCTTGATGAAGGGCAGGACCTAGTCTGCAGGATGACTTTCGACTTCTGTTGAATTTTTATGAATATCTCGGGGCCACGGTGCCACAAGTCGTCTCTACAGCCAGCAGGGTGTAAATCATCAATTTTATGGTTAGGCCAAATCCTTTTACCGATTCCACGGGACCTTTGGGGAAATTTTGTTTAACCTCAAATCGACGCCGCCGTAAATAAAATTTATTGCACGATTTTGGCTTCCTCTAGGCCACGAGTCGTTAAGAAGACGCGATGGAGCCCCGGAGCCGGCGGAGGTTAATGGAGGTAGCAAGTGTCCCCGGGTATCTCGCTTTAATTAATTTTACGAGCTTAACCTGTGAACCTGGCATGTGCCATCAGACGGATTGGAGTGCGTCAGACGAGGCACTGTCTAGAAAATATTCACATTTATCCACAGCAACTGTTCCAACCCAGTGTTAGATGCTTTTTGCTGCATCCAAGCACGAAAATATGCAGCGTCGAAAAAGAGCAATTTGGCCCCTGGTTGGTGTAATAAATCACTATAGATCCGTTTTACAATGTCAGGAACGTCTCTTGCGTAAGTTGACAGTTTTACGTGCATTCGCATGTTCAAAGAAATCTCAAAATTATGATAAAGTCTTTCTTTTTAACTATAAATTTGAGAAATTGTTACAGAAATTTAAAAAATATTCTCGTAAAAATTGTTGAGGATTACACTGTCATAGGTAGGGAAGATCCGGTGGTTGTGCGACGTGGGGGTAGTGCGACACACTCACAGAATGAAATTGAATAGTGCGATTACTACTTATAACCGTCAAACATTTTTTTCGTCTTGTATCTTCCTTTTCAAATAGTAGACGTCGTGTTGACACAGATTCTTTGATCCATTTTTTGGAATAGGCAAAAATCGAAGACGAGCCAAAACACGTGCAAGAAAAGTAGCTATCAAAAATTAATTGTACATTCAAAATAGCCGGGCTTGTCAGCATAAGTGTGGGACATAAGTACCAACATAATGCCACAAAAAATCGTAAATCGTAGCCCGCGGTAATTCAAAATTCGCGATACGTTTTGAACAGACCTCGTAAATGTCTTTGTGATTGCTATCAAAGATATTTCAATCAATAAAAAGAAGCTACGGTCATCATTTGCAAAGATCCTATGCCAAAAACAGTGAACCGAAACTACTCTATTCACTGTGATGCTTACGATCGGCCTGCTCATTTAAAATTTGTCAATTTAGCAGCCGCATCCTGTGAACCTGATTGATCTTATAATTGCTTTTTTTTTTAGCTTTATCTATACTTTGTTCTCTTACCTTTTCTAACTCTAATACATTTTTTATCCACAACGATTTGAAGAAACAATTTTGATCAAAGTATGCCATTTTCTTCCACTTAAAGGCATGTCTCAGAACCTCCTAAATATTTTGAAAATGCAGAAAAACCAACTTTCGAACCAACTGAAGCCGCTTCTAAAAACATTCACAACAAAAACAAAACAATCAAAAAAAAGGCGTTAAAAGCAAATGGCTGTAGCCTGCCATTTTGCTGAAGAAAAAATACGAAATAATATTTTTTTTTATAGCTTTATGCTTACATTAAACTGCCCAGTAATTCACTTATTTTAATACATTAATTGATTTATGGAACCTTATCATAAGTTTATGAAACTATAAGAAAATTTTAGCTATTATTTTCGTGTTTATCAGGCTAAATTAAATAACAATTAAAAACAAAATATTGACCAGTGTTATAAAACAAAAAGTTTCATTGGTAAAATAGTATTTATTTATTTATTTATTCTACCGATTACATATTTATTTTAAACACTGAAGATCGAAAATTCAACCGTCAACCTAGAGAAAATCTAAATTATTCTTTTTTCCAGATATTTTAAATTATTCTTAAATTCAGCTCTACTGAGCATGAAACCCATGGTCTATCTCCATCATTGAACAAATTATATTTGTTAATGCTTCTGGTGATTACTTCTTGAGAACCCTAATTAATTTTGTGAAGCAATTAACAAGTTTCTCGAAGGAAGAGGTCTTTCTGATGCGTTCTATATTTATCTTGGAAAGCAATACAGGACAATTGATATCACTACATAACAAATCTTTAATAAATAGAACACAACTAACATCCTCGTCTATAATAAGAGACAACATGTTTCATAAGGCGGCATATTTAATTTCTGCCAATTTAATCGAGAATACGGAAGAAATCAAGAATCCGGAAACCTCTCCAATTTTTATGAAAATTTGTAGAAACATTCTTTTCGGCTTAAAATGAACGAATACCTGAACATATTTTTTTGGACGCATATACTTTCGAAGATATAGGAGGTCATCATTTCATGTTTATAATTTCTGAACGGTACCGAAAAGATTGGAGGGCAAACTTGATATGTAAAAGTGTCATCAAGTTGTCAGCAAATCGTCATCTACAACATTAAGAGAGTAAGTAAACATCAGAATCGCATATTCATTCATTTTAAGTTGTCGTCGTTTAAGTTCTACAAATTTTCGTAAAAATCGGAAAGGTTTCCGGATTCTTGACTTAAGCCGGAAATACAAATATTTAGTGAAAGATCTTTGCACCGCTTCTGTTCTATTAATGAATACAGTACAGGACGCGCTCCATATAATAGACGCATATTTAATTAACGATCTTATGAAAGAAATATACAAAGTTTTTGTAGTAAATATATTAGAGAATTCTTTGGTATTTCTTTTTATGAATACAAGCGATTTGTCAGCCTTAAAAACAACGTAGTCAATATGTCTTGAAAAATTAAGGTTTCTATTTAATTTCTATGAAAAATTACAGCTAAGTCAGTAACTTGGACAACTCGATTTAATAGATGTCCAGATACCCCCAAGTGAGATAAGCTATTTCAAATCATCTTAATCTGCAGAAAACTTTTCAAAAATGTCATTAATAAATAATATGAATAAAATAGGACTACAGTGGCTTCCTTGCGGTACTCCAGAAGAGGCTTCAATGAGACGACAACGTGAGTAGTCCGTTTTAACAATGTGTTATTATTAATTTCGCACAAAACGTTTGACAAGCATAATCGTCATAAGTAAATGGTCATCTTTTGCATAATAAAAAGTATATTCGTTATTTACTCTAATTTTCGATGGATACAGGTTTTTTTAGATAAAATTCCGTGAATAACAAAAAAAATTGGGGAGCTTAAAAGACACAATTACTAATTTACTTTAATTACACTTGTTTAGATTTTCTTGTAAGAGATAAATAGCGAACAAAATGCCAGTTAATTACGAAATCCCTGAATAAAAAGACCACCCAAATTGAGTTTAATATTTCGTCGTTATAGTTTACGATCTGATCGTTGTTAGATACAAGA
The DNA here is from genome assembly GCA_963969385.1 of Philonicus albiceps. Classification (NCBI taxonomy): domain Eukaryota; kingdom Metazoa; phylum Arthropoda; class Insecta; order Diptera; family Asilidae; genus Philonicus; species Philonicus albiceps. Next base: position 61,038,598 of record OZ017772.1, read on the forward strand.
TGTAGCCAAAAATTTTATGAGGCGTACAAAGGCAAAAAGAAAAGTTCCAGTTTTTTTTAAAATTGATCGAATTCAGTTTCAAAATACGTCCGACAACAATATAAACATGTTAACGCGCATCTGCCGTGATCCAAATAAAAGTCCTATCCACGCGCGATTATCGTTAACACATGCTATAAAATGTCTTGAACCCTGGAGATCAGTAAAAATGCAAAACGAGCAAAAAAATAATTCAAATTTAGCTCAAGAAGAGAAACCTTTCGCCGCAAATTATCTCTGGCCCAATAAAATGAATGCCAAGAAGATCAAAGCGTACCTCCGAATCCGTTCAAATTTTCTGCCCTCAAAAGGAACTCAGAGTTTTTTAGCAAACAAAGTTTGCCGGGATCCAATTTGCCTATGTGGCCTCCAGGTAACAGGGTTTGACCGGTGTATTTGCACAGGTTCGCCCCTATTTTCGGTTATTGGGCACAATCTGTGGTTATGCTTGCGGGAATCGCAGGGCAATCAAAGAAAGGCAAGAAGTAAACAGGGCTTTCCTCGTCTTTTATCATCTTCTGCATCTGATTTAGGGCAGTAATTGCTCGGGACACGCCGGACCTTTAGAAGCCGCCGTTCTGCCACAGTTTCATGTTTTCAGAGTTTTATTGTCGTCTAGTGGACAAATATTGGCCGAAGATTATCAGGGACTTGTCGGTAAGAACACTACAAATATACCCTGCTAGAGGAAAGAGCCACGGACAAATCTTTCGGATCTGTTTCCGATATATTTAGCGTTTTATCAGAAAGAAAGATCCTTTCCTCGATTCCTCCAGATGTTCTGGCGCGGATGCTGATTGATGTGGGTACTCCAGCGCATCCCCTTGGGTCAAGGTTCACCGGTTGAAAAGCAGATGATAAATAGCCCTTGACTTCTGCTCCAGTGGCCATCTCTTTTGATTAGTGTCTGCTGCAAGCCGATCATGACCACCGGCTAATCGGACACTGTCTGGTTCGCATCACACCTGTCGGAGGTGGCAAAAAACCAGAAAGAGCGGCCGAAAACGTGAAGTGATTATGGTCACGACAGCCACGCGCTCGGGTGATCGTATTACATCGGCTGGCTCGGATAAGGCACAAAAATAGGATCAGGAGCGCGAACAGAAAAGAAGGTGATGTTGCAAACAGCAGGATCGATTGATTGCGCCTGATAATCCAGAGAGCATCGTAAGATGATCTGGGCTATCTGATCTTTGACACAAAAACGTTTTCGGTAATAGTCCCCCAGCTAATGCTGGAGGTCGGCCAGCTTTTTCGGCAGAGGGTGACTCTACTGAAATTCGATATCGGGAGCAGTATGTTGCCTTGAGGTCCTTCCTCATTATGCACATCTTGCTTTTATGTCTGATGCATCGTTTGTGTTGAGTTCTTGTGACGGTTTTTCCCCATACCCAAAGATCAGCGCTAATCCACGCAGACAGCTGCTTGACGTCATATGTTGAGCACACTTTTTTCAACCAGTATCAAAATGCAATATGCTATTTTTCCGCAAAATGTTTACCTTATCTTGAAGGAATTAATGAAAAACATGACAAATTAAAAAACTTTAACCAGATTGGGCCCGAAAAGGTCAATCTGGTCGATTATATTTCAAAATAAAATGCTATTGATAATAACTTTATTATATTGAAGAATTCGGGGAGAATGAATACTTTAAAATTATAACAACGATTTTCGACTATTATTAGCACCATTTATCAAAATCCTAAAAAAATGTTGTAGACTTACCTTTCGTATTTTTCGGTGTAGAAATTGATGATAAAAATGATTACTATAAAACAATGGTTTGGGGTTAAAAAAGAGGAATATTAAAATATTTAACTTTAAAATTTAAAGGGTAACAACGGCTTTTCACCATAAGGTTTCCATATTTCCATATTTTGAATATAATGTTAACCCTTAACGGCCTGAAATGCCGTGGCACGGGGACATAGCACTTAAAAAATTAAAGATCCCCAGCCAAACCCCTCAGCCAGCTATACCACCCAAATCAGCCTAAAAATCATTAGTTGAAATTTTCATCCTTATAAACGTTTTAGAATTTTCCGTCGTCTTACGGCCGAGTGTTGGAACAAAAAGCTCTCGGTCGGTAAGGGTTAAATTAAGTTTGCCCTCTAAAAATTTTTCATGAAACATTATTTTTTTATCACGCGTACTTCTAGAGACATTTTACTGTCTTCACCAATTAGCCAAGATCATCGTTGATTTTATAACATATTTTTGAATCTAAATTTTATGTGTGTAACAAAGTAATAAATTGATAACAGGTAAGGTTTTTTATACTTTCGGGTATGCTGGAACAGAATCCGGTCTCAAAATTGATAAATTTGAACTGCAAAGTTAAATATTGTGGTTAAAACGGTGGATGGAATAATTTTATGCACCGATAGTTGAAGAAAATTTCAGGTTTTTTGCACGTTTTATACCTAAAGAAGTCATTAATATTGAAAATAACGAATTTTTTGGAATTTTTTTGTACAAAAACCACAATATCTAATTTTGATGTCCAAAGAAATTTATTGATTTGAAAACGAAACAAAACTTTGGTACTGTAATTGACTATTAAAATACTTACAGAGAAATTCTAATCACTTAAAAGTGTCCGTACACGTAATTGCCGGTCGTTGTTATGTGTTAATTTTCTACTGCTAATTCTCAAATTGCCCCTTGCTCAATCCAAAACAATAATTGAACTGGCACGACTTGTAAGAGGATATCTAACATTAAATCGGGTTAGTTCAAACTGCCAGCATCAATTAAACGTGGCGCTTGACAAGCCCCGAGGTGCACTAATTAACTCAGGAATACATCAAAGACTGACACGGATGTGATCAGCTCGGTGACAAATTAGTCCTCAGCGCTACGGTTACAACTGTTAGGGGAGTTCTTTAAATTGTTTTTGTTTGTAAGCTGACTTAGGGGACTTCGGGAACTTAAAGTAATTTTAAGGTCTGGAAAATTTGACACCCACTTTGACCGTAGTCCTCTTTCATATGTCTAAAGCTAGTAGTGCTATAATTTTATATAGACCGTCAACACCTTAAAGGATTTTCTAAACTTCTTTGTAGGATTTATCTCCAATGCATTTCGAATTTTTCCAGGATCTATTTTTATATCCGAGAAATCGTAAGTCGAAATTTATGTGTTTGATTTATTAAAAGGGGTATTTGCAAATTAATCTGGTGTAAAAGGCGGATTTTGAAAGGGAATAGTAGTATTTTTTCAATTTTTAATAAATTAAAAAAATCATAAAAGTTCTATTCTAATCAAGTTTCTATTTAACAATTATTTTTTAAATATTTTTGTATATCAAGTTAAAGGATTAGTCTACATTACCAACTTAAAAAAATCGATTTTTTTTTTGAATTTATCGAAAATAAATGTTTTCAAAAATGTTCTCTGAAAATTCTAGAATGATCCGAACATTCTAACTATACCTTTCGATAACTTAAGCGAAACATAAGCGCTCTATTACTCCGGCCGTAGCTAAGCCGCTTATATTTTTTGGACTTACATTGTCCAATTCTCGGGGAAATTACTGAACCTATATCCTCTTGAAATTTTAACCACATATTTCTACCATATATGGGTTAGCTCTAAGCTGCCATCATATCAAAATTTTAAGTTTAACTATATTTTTGTATTACAAAACTTTTTGTATTGCAAAAATCATCTGTTTTTTTCGAAAAAAATTCCACCATTTTGTTAATTATGCATAAAAATTAATAATTGTAGTTTGAATGTAGTTCTAGAATGAAGCCACAGTTATATTTTATATAATAACATTTGATTTTTATGTTTTAGATGAGATCTTGCACTTTTGTCTACCATTTTTGTATATAAATATTGAGTAAAATGAATACAATGATAGGATTAAAGATTAAAAATCTTTAATTTACTTTCAAAAATTCTTTATGATACTTAAAAAATATTACAATTATTAAAACATAGAGAGAGAGTCTAAGAACAGTCAAGATTATTTTCTAGATATTCGAAATTATTGCTCTTCCGCTTAGCGTAATCCAGGTCATAATTGAATCGCGGTCATTTCAAAAATTACATAAGTCAAATTTTATCCAAACATTCTTTTTTTTCGCGAACGTTTCTTAAAAACTATACCCTTAATCTGGATAAAACCGACGACAGTACATCCTTTCCTATTTAAACAATACCGTGTAGTAATCGTTCATGAATTTATTGATGGGTTAGTTTAAAATTCAATTTGCAGTTGGCCAGGCAAATGTTGAAATTAATCCAGATAAGAATGATGGAGATTATGAATACGTACCATAATGATATTAAAACATAAGAATGTTAATGTTTAAGTGTTATCTTCTAGTTGCATTGTATTTAGAATAAACATTTTTATATAAACTATTTGGAAAAGAGAAAAAATACAGATACGAGTTGATGAAGTGTTAACTCCTTCAATTTTTTCTTCTGAAGCATGTCTTCTACTCCCTGCTGAATCTCAGCGGGAGCATCTTAAACTAAGTACATTAAATTAGCAAGATATCTTGGGGCGTCGCACACGGCACTCCATGAAGAGACGAATCGTCTTGATAAGGAGCCGCACAGAAGCCGAAAGTGTGATGCAACACCCGGCACACGACAATTCGTCATGAGAATCGAATTACCAAGTCGATCGTCCGAGAAGTCCCTGTCGGACGAACATTTCTCGGGTGTCCACTTTAAGATGACAAATGCGGTCTTATCCACTTGGGAACATTTCGAGGAGTTAGGGACGTGCGGTCGTTTTGCTGGACTGAGTCCAGATGGCCGTTCAGATCGAGTTCAGTTGCGTTCGTACGTCGATTTCGTATGAGTAATCAATTTAAGCTCAGACTCTTTTATCCGAGGGGCATTGAATAAATCGCATGCAATTTTTCAAATTTTATCTATGCGAAGGATGAGCTCCTAGAAAAATGCTCCCATTAGAGACATCGGGCTCCCTGGCTGAACGTGACGGCCGCAAGGGAGGGTTATTGATGCCCTTCTGCCAACAAAAGGCAGCCATAAAATGTTCCCTATTCGCGGTCAGAATGATGCTCTTATTATAATTTGCTGCTACCAGAAATTAGGCCACGGATCCTCCTACTTGCGGCTCGAAATTTCAAAATAGCGGCTACCTGCTTCCTTTAAGCCGAAAAGGACTTATTCCTTTTTGATCCGGTTCCAATTTTGAGCTGATTGCTGAACTTCGTCTTATGTTTTGTGTATCGAGCAAACGAGCCATCTGTCGATCTGTCCCGAGTGCGGAAACTGCAGTCATAATAATTAAGTGCGCTCAGGAGCTCGGAGTCTGCTAAAAATAGACAGACCAAAAGGAAATTTGTAATTTAATCGGTCCTCGTCTCGGCGTCAACACCCGTGAACCCCACCTGGCTCACAAGGTTAAGTTCACGTTAGTTAACACTGCATTGACCCGAAATTAGAAAACTCCCTCAATGCGACCGTTCGCTCATCATACTGCTCAGAAAGCAGCCCTCTGGTCTCATACGGGGCATACGGGGCATACGGGGCATACGGGGCATACAGGGCATCCGGGCTGATTTTCAAGTGTCCTTCGTGCAATTTGGGCATATGTCAACAAAGTCATGTGTCACCGAGGAGCACGTGTCCTTTGAAGAATTTGTAAATTATATGTCCGGGTTGTGCATGTAGGCGGGTTTTAGACCCACTTACTGGCCCGTCACGAGCACCCTTGGGGAGCGTAAACAAAATCCAGACAGAGGTTAATCTAGGACCAAAAAGTGGAATTTTTCAATGATTTCAAAGAGCAGCTGCTTTGTTTTTCCAGAAAAGTGCCCAAAAGAAATCCATCTAAAAGGAAACTATTTTTGAATAGTTTGCTCTGTTTGGCTTCCTTTGAGTTGGGTATTCAGATTTACGGGGTAAACTTAATATAAAAATTATGATTTTGTATGTAACTGACTTCATCGCTACTTTAAAGTCATTTAATGTTGCATGTAATAATAAACCAACAACATTAATTTATATTACCAGACTTTTATACTACGATTTCTTAGTTTTTTCACGATTAACAGTTCACTAATTTGGAAAAATCGAAAAATAAGCATTTTATTTAAAGCAATAATTATAGAAACCGAACACAATTTTTATCATCCTAATTATACTGCTATAAATTGCCTCTTTTTCCTTTTTTATTCTTAGATTCTGCATAATTTCAGATAGTGACATTAATTCATTTGAAAATTTCAACTACTAATAGAAATTAACCCCTTAAAATGTATCATCCAAATAAATTACGTTAAGGGTATCATGGGCGAAATTTCACCAGTAGAAATATCTAGCCCAACGAGCCCGTAGCAAGAAGCGCAGATATACACCCCATTCAGATTCGTAGAATTTTGTATAAGAAATAAAATCATAGAGACGCCTGTTTGAAATAAATATAAAAGTTCGACATTCAAATATTAACAAGGCAATAGATTTAGACTCTATCTGCCTTCTTTATTTTTACTGGTTAAAATTTAATCTTTATTTACATTACATTTGAAACATTAAATTCCTAACCCTATATTATTTGTCATATCTTATCAATCAATTAAGACATTTATTATAAATTATGTACAACATAATGAGTGCCTACCTATGCGTGTATTCACAAGCGGAGAGAATGAAAATTCTGGACCTGTTGCAGGCGTATTTTATGGAAATTTGGGCTTGTTACGGGAATAGTTCACAAAAATATAGGGCTGTTTTACGCCTGAAATCGTTTTATAAAAAAATTTCAACTTGTTGCGGGCGTATTCTAGGAAAATTCGGCCTTATTACGGGCATGATGAAGGCGTGATAGTTCGACAACTGTGCCTGTTACGGCCTTACGGCGTTATGGACGCGCAAAAAGAGACCACTAAATGCAATTAAATATATTTTTAGGATTAAAAATGTCCAACTCCATATCTTGGGGCTATTTGGACATAGATGTTCTGGTAAATCAACTAAAAACATAGTCAAATAGGTCATCGTCATAGGTCATGATTTTCTTTTAGAAAATGTGAATAAAATCAATCGTTTATTAAAAAAAAACCAGCAGGAGGCAACATGGATATAGAAGTAGAATAAAAATAGCTTTGTAATAAAAAAAAATGCTATTTTGTAAACTCCTAACTATTCTAGTGAAAAATCGCTTAACTAGCCAACAAGCGGAACCGGTGTCCTTGCGGCAAGTGTTTAATTTGTTCCTAAATTTGTCAGTAAAAGGGATCTTTCTACTTGGTGGTTCCAATCTCAAAAAAACTTCCACGCCCCTGTAATAAATATTCGCAAACAAGACACCTCAAGCTTCCCCGACGAACGGGTAAAAATTGCCCACCTAAATGATAAATTGCATGCAGCCGCGGTCGCCGCCACCCCCGGCCAGAATAATTAAAGAAGTTTAATAGACCGAGAGCTAATGGTACTGCAAACATGGAGGCGAGTAATTACAGCCCTTCGTTTGCATTTTTAATCCGCCCCATGAACATTTCTTATTTCGAGCGCGGCAAATGGGGTGCTTAGCAGACGCGCATCACAACCCACGTCGCGGCGGTAGCGGTGGCCGGCTCGAAGGACCAGGGGCTGGCGGAAACTAATTACAGCCACGGTGTAATAATTTTCCTTAAATTTTACTCCTGTTACTTATGCTGAATTTCATTCGGCTTCTTTCGAACTGGCCCTCGAGCCGTTACACCATATCGGTCTAATTGCCCTCGTATGCAAAAACGTAAATATTTGCATACAATTCGTAAATCACCTCCTGAATTGAGCTCCTTCGGTGCAGCAGCGTTGCTCCGCTGCCGGCCTCCCTAAGGAGCACTACTTCCTTGAGCTTAAATGGATATGGGAGAGGTGTTCGAGGGTCTGCCACCTGGCCGAAAAATAAATTCCCACCGCCCCGTGAAATGTATACGGACACGCGGAAGAGGCGATTACTCGGAAAACTACTGGCCAAATGTCTTCATATTTGCCGCACATCGCGTAAATCAGTCAAAAATATCCAGGAGCGATTCGCGGGGGTCCAAGTCCAGCCCACCTGCTCCTCCAAACTTTTGTGACATATTGCGAATATGGTCCGGTGCATTCGCAATGAGGCACGGCGGACGGCGGCGGCAGCAGCATGGTGCAATAATGCAAAAAAACAAAAAAATGAAAATGCGCCCAACTCTTGGGCTGGACGGAGCGACATGTGGAGGGCCACTCAATCAGCAATTTGCATCTCGCCAGAATTGGATCATCGACCATTAACCCGGGGCCAAACGGGCACCAGTTGGACGGACCGACATATCGCATCGTCCCGATCGCATCATATGTTGCCCAGAAATTTGATCCAATTCCTGCGGCACGTGCTGACTCCATTCTGTTGGCTTCGTATCGCTCGATTTCGATTACAATCGAATTCTCCAGCAGAACGGGCAGGTTGCCTGAGCAGCGCCCCGGGCCCGGAAGGGGTAGTATGCGGCTCTATCTCTCATCTTCGGTTGTGCGCCGCTTCTTAGGGGTGGATCTGAGGAGCTTCGGTCAAATGATTAAACCTTCTGTTTTGCTCCGAGCCACTTTCCATCCCACCAATCAATCAATTTAGCGCCGCTAAACAGCCTCTAAACAGGTCCCTTGTTTTGGTAGTTAACTTGAAAGCAGCCAGTCACGGAAATAAAGCGGATTTACTTTTTTGTTTGCTCATTCATTGGGATGTTCCAAATAAAATTTTGGCATTTTTCATGAAAATAACATTTTCTAATTTAGATTGTAATGTATGATTAGTCATAACGATCCGGTCTCAGCTACTTATTAAAAATTTAAAACATAAACACATTTCTTTAAGTATGTTCTAGGTTAGGTTAGGTTACTGTGGCTGACTAGAAAGGCACTCTTAGGCCAATTTTGGCCCATTGTGTTACCACGTAGCGCAGGAGACCATGGTTATTCGTGGGATTCGAGCCCACAGCCTCTGGGACGGCAGGACAGTGCGCTAACAACTGAACTATCAGAGGCCCCAAGTATGTTCTAAGTATGCTAAAAATATGGGTCCCAAAATTTTCTTGATATACCGAATTTCGACTTTCTACATCCTCAAATTTTTAAGATTTAAAATCAATCTTAAAGATGGTATAGAACCGTCGAAGCATGCCGATTTTTTGAAGAAGTTTCAGGAGTTTTCCTTCAAGTAATGTGATATAAATAAAGAAAAGTAGGGATTTCAATTCAAAAATGTAATTATAATAATAATAATATAATTTTTTACCTTGAAAAGAATTTAAAACTCTGACCAAAGATCTTGAGAACTGAACAAATTTTATTTCAACTATTTTTTGGTAATTATTTTAAGCAATTGGGCAACATATGCACTTTTCTAGTAATTAGGGGTATACTAAGTGTTGAAAACATGCTATTGGTTCCCTCGGGATAGTCTAATTTTTGTTCATTAATCGATAATAATTTTTAGAGACATTTTATAGCTATTAGAATAAATATGGTTATTACTAAAGTATCCTCCTTAAACGTTTCTCGAAACTCTTTCGCTCGTGGCACCGCAAGGGCCAAGACTAATTTAATTGTGAGACAACCTCAAGAGCTTAAGGTTTTAGCTAGAGGTGTTTGAGCGGCACGACAAAGGGCGGTACTTTGGCTCATAAGAAAAGCATTATAATTAAGATTTGCATGGCAGCACTTTGACTAGATTTACTTGTGTATTGCTGGAATGCTCGTTTAAAAGCAGTCAATCAGCAGTAATTGAGCGTAATCGATCGCTCCAGATAGGCTTTAATCAGCGTCAATTTCAAATTCTTTCAGACCGTGAGATCGAAAAAGTCTCAGTTAAATTAGTCGACAGATCGCCACACCCCTGTCGGCCCGAGGGGGCAATTCACCTGAGTTGGCACATCGACATCAATTGACACCTTCTTCTCACGTGACCTTGTCGCAGAGTGCCACCAGCAGGCATACACTGCCTCACCTTGGGACCTGTCTGTTGCTCGTTCGCACCTAGCCTTATTTTGAGGCGATTTCGTGCCTTTTTGCCGGATTCGGCCTTTTATTCTAGGCTGCCCTCATATGCGATGGGCACCGACCCAGCCAAGAAAGGGAATTTGCAAACGTGCCAATCCCAAGGGGACGGCATTCCCAATTAATTAAGTAATCAGTAGAACGTGCAGGCATCACTTAAAACCGCTGCCAAGGGCTGCGCGATGGCGTGAGCAACTGCCGTTCAGACTGATGCGGAACGACACTACACCGCTTTGTCGTGTTCACCGTGAATTACTCCGGTCCGAATGTCGACAGTAATTACGAAGCGGCAGATACATGCGAAAAGAATCACTCCTGAAAATCAATTGCTCGGGAAAAGGCTGTTTTTACGGCCTCAGTGGCTGGTGACACCAAACAAGTCCCGGGACATATGCACCTAAAACCCAACCGTCATGACCGATGGCATTCCGACATGCACTAAAGCGAACATACACTGCTTTCTCTATGAAGTGAATTTAATTTGTTTGACGTAGAAGCATCAATAACAGCAATTACTGGAGCTTAATAACAACTGCAATCACTATCTAACGTCCATCAACTAATAGCATTACAACCATTTTTTTACAAGACTGTTATAATGTAAGGTACAAATATACAAGATTTATATTTAAACCCAATTTTCCTGTCCTACTACAGTTTCAGAGGATATATTTTTCAGTTTTTGATAAGCTCTGCAAATAAAAGTTTTATACGTCTGCAATAAAACCGTACTTACTTACACTATTTAATGATGAGCATGATGTTGATTATAAACATATGAAACATTAATTTAAATCCCTATTGAGCTTCAATCTTTCAGGACCAAATTTCAACATTTTAATAATTCAATCAATCAACTTAAATTTCAGCAGCAGCTATTTTTTTGACACCCTGTTTGTAGCTCAAAAAAATTATCTTGTTTACACTTTGGCAAACATGAAGATAGTCACAGTATGGTCAAATGTAAGTAAATGAAACATCATCTTGTAAATCCCTCATTTGCACCCAATATAACTTTCACATGACACCAGCGTGGTGCCACCAGTAATTAAGTTTCTGTTCGTGTATGGTACCAATGTGGTGTCACCGACAATTAACCACGTTGTGGTGTAACCAAACGTAGAAGTGTTTATAGCAATTCTAAATGTATACTTACGCTATGCGCTTAATATTTAAGCAGTTCATAACTTGAAAGAGTTTTATTCTTTAAAACTGGCTGTTCCCAATTCGCGGGTTCTTTTCTTTAAATTTCAAGAGGATAAACAATCAGTAGATTTTATGATGCCAACTTTTATCCTCCCATTTCGCTTCGCATTAATTATCAACACTTGGAAAGGCCACTAATTAAAATGGGAGGCATAGTGGTACACGGAACGCATCATAAGCATCATAATAACGTTATGGATTAGGATCCTTAAAATTCCGCGGCGTCCCATCATTTTAATATTTCGGCAGTCTTTCGCATTCCGCAGAAATTATTGGTTGCGGGAGATGCGTTGCATTCCCCCGAGAAGGCTTCCCAGCCGAATCGCCGGTCCGCTACCGCCATAATTGTCTTAAATAAACCAATCTCCCAGAGTCAATTTGTATGCAACACGGTGGTAGAAAAACCCAGCCCAGTAGATTACTTTCGGAGCTATCCCTAAGGCTAAAAATGTCGAGCCTTATGGATTCGACGGGCACTTTGCAGGCTCTCTGCGCGCCGCCGCCCGACGGAATGCGATCGCCGTAAAATAGTTGGGACTCAGTCCAATTTTAATTAGTTTTTGGTATTCTACAACAACAGAAATTAATAACTCTGGCGCGGCCATAGCCAGAGCACGGAGCCATCCAAGACGGGCGTTTGATGGCCAAAACGAGCAAATCAATCGAAGAAGTCAAAAAATAAATTGCCCTGCCCGGGACCGGGATCGGGCGGGATTCGCCGGTGCGCACACAGTGGTCACAGCGCGTACCTGCCTAACGCGGGGAGCGGTGCGTGCGAAAACCATAAACGATTATATAAATTAGAAGTGGATACCGAACCGAGGGCCGATGGTCTGGTTTATTGCGTCTTTGCCCTGATTCTGGGGCCCCGGGCTATGACTTCCATTTGCGTTAATTTCACCTGTGCCCCGGCCGCTAAACATCTGTTGGATACTGTTGCATGACTCCGCCGGCTCCGACATACGCTGGTGCGACCGTCTGCGCCGCGCAAGGATTCCAACGAAAATTAGCCTTCAAGTGCAAATTTAGAAGATTTTGATTACTGGTTTCAAGACCAGCGCAAAATACATGCCTCTCAGGAAAAGGGCCAATAGCTCCCAACAAGGTGAGTCTTCGCAGAAATGAAACTGTGGTAAATGTGAATCCTTGCAATGGATGTGTAAAGATCAGACTTCGGGGTTTAATTTAAATTAGACCTAGATACAAATTCAAAAACAAAATAAATTACTTCTACACTGTAAACTTTTTCCAACTAGAGCACTGTAAAACGCAGCTAGAGTTGAGCTTCTAGCCTTTTCAGTTTCAAGTCAACTGAACTGGATATTCCGAGGACTCCTTGGGATCAAAATGAGGGTCACATTACAATTAGAATTTTTACAAATTTTACAGTTTATTTTACTTTGCGAATCTTTTAATCAACCTTTTAATTACCACAGTATGACGAGCATTTTTGATAGTTTGAGGTAAACTATTGAAGTAACTCGCAATGAGCAACCATAAATTGGGTCGTTCCTAGTTGGGTTCGTCCTAGGTTTGGATAGACACTAACTACTTCCCCTTCGATGCATTTCTCGTCTTGCAATGATGAATTTGTTTTATTAAAATTAATCTGATTGAGAATTTGGTGTAATGTCTTGTTATGTTGAAAACGGCTTTTGCATTTTCTATATCCATAAGTTGAATTAGATTCAGCTTGTTTGTGGTAAGGTACAGAGACGAGCTAGGAGTGAGTCGAGGAAGATTGTAGACTGCCTTGTTGGCTCTGTTCAGTAATCTGGAAATTATCTACAGATACTTAGTTAAGGTCTGTCTCCAAATGACCAAGCCGTACGTTACAAGCGGTAAAACTTGTGCATTGTAGATCAGGTTCTTAATTTTAATTTTTTAATTTTATGACCGATACTATACTAATTCTAGTTGTATCATTTAAAATTAGCAAAATTCACTGGATATTAGCCCTTTGGTCTTTGTTTGATGCTAACCACTGAATAGTTGGCAGGAAAAACTAAAATCACTAAATGTCTACCCCTAAATCTTTGATCCAAACTTTCTTTTAATAATAAATTCGGACGGACTTCCGATAAAGAAGTGCATTTTATTCAATAAAGTATTTTTCAACGAAACGAAAATTATGGGTTTATTTTGAAACGAACATGAGACATGGATTTAGAATAGCAAAAAGTAGATTAAATAAAAATAAATAATTTCTACATAGTAAATAATAAATAAAATTGTGAAAATTTAAATTATTGAGTTAAATTAAATATTAAATTAAATTTAAGAAATTCATACAAGTAGGGCAACGCTTTATTTACTTTACTTAACCTTAATTCTTTTTCAAATTCAGAAAACACACCTGAAAGCCAAAATTAGTTCGCAAGTGCACCATCTGAGATTCGTTTGTAGCGCATGAGATGAGTTCCAAAATAGGCTGTTTCGAAGCGCATCCTTCCTTCCTAGGACATGCTTATGTTAAAGAGCAATGAGTCCTCATACGAAAGCGAAGCGCTCTATACTTTAAAAGAAGCGCATTAACAGGACTAATATAAATAGATTTAATATTTGCTGTAATATTTGAGTAGCCTCCAAAATATTTGTTTTATAATGTTAGTTTAATTTTGTTATAACTGTGTTGTTATAGTTTAGTACAATTTTAATTAAAATTTTATGGGTCTATTGATTTGTTAGCTTAACCTCAAGCCAGGTGCGCCTTATATGGTAGGATGCGTCTGTGCTAGTCTGCGCTAGTTTAGAGGCAGGGCAGTAGAGTTTACCTTTCTATGTTCTGTATTAAATAAATAAATAATCTTCACTTTATCAATCATATTACAAATAAGAAAGCTTTTCGAAATTCTTTTTTTAATAACTACAAAATAACTTCCAAATTTAAATAGCATTTTGTTAGTTGTGTTAACTGAGTAAGTAAAAACAAAATATATCCGCTTATGAAGAAATAATCAAAAGGATTTTCAGCACAATTTTGAACTTCAACATTTTAAAAAGGGTGTTTCAATTTGCACTTTTAAAAACATTTTAGGTTTAATTAGCTAAAAGAAAATGTTTTAAAGAATCCGTTTTAGGAACAAACATTTTGACCCAGTAAGGTTTTGAGTGCTCGTACGTAATTTATCTAAAATTCTCTTTACAAAGGTGGATTTTTCAGGAGTTACGAGCGGGAACGTCTGTCCCTCTTCCCAGCCGCAATTATCCTTGACAAGCGGCAAGAGGTGTTCCCGGGCTTTGGCTGCAATAAAGCGCCCCCGCCCACTTGACCTCGGCACGTCGCGGCGTCCGCCGGAACCGAAAGTGCTCATTTGCCTACGGTGTCCCAGTTCTTTCTCCCGCCAAACCGCCGCGCGTCAGGAATAAATCATGATAACGGACACGCAGCGGGGGAGCGTTTGCCGCCCACCTTACCTTCCAGGCAGCCGCATCGATTTTCCGCCCGGCCGCCGTCCAAACGATGGGGACGGAACGGCCCTTCCACATAGACGCCAAGCTTCGCGCCGTGAATTTTCGCATTACGGCGCGTTGAAGCGTCTCATAAATTTTAGCCCAGTCACCGCGAGCCCCAAACACTGGAAGTGCTGATGAATGGCTTCAATGAGGCTTTTGGCGAATTAGAGCAGGGGTCGCGGGTCAAATGAGCTCTGCTTTCCGGGGCCCCGCGAGTCGTGAGCTGCAATTCACATCCTGATTTCAGGCTAGTCGTCAGGCGAGGAAATAACCCATTAAGGGCCTCTATCGGGGCTCCCGGTGTGGCGTGCTCGCGCTCCATACGCGGGCCCCCACATGCACATTTGCCCTGGCTGCGTTAATCCAATCAATCACGCAAATTGAGCGCAAAATGGAAAAAGTAAATTAACATTTCGCTACATTGGCGCTCACAACCTGCGAATTTTGAGGAGGTTTTTAAGGTATGATACAGCAAAAACTCGTGACAGCATCTTCAGGTAATTTCCTGTAAACAGGGCAAGCAGCTGAGACTTCGTCTGGGAGGAATAATTTTAATTTTCATAACTTCATTATGGTACTCAGTCAAACATACCCTTTGTTTATTATGCATTATTATATTCGTACTTATTACACAATTTGCATTTATCACATAGCTTAATGGGTTTTGGCAATTTCATTACAAATATTAAATGTGTTTTGCATATTTTACTAGTATTGCTTTTGTATTACATGCCCTTCTCCGGAAAGTCACTTTTCTATAACTTTTTTATCACTATTAAAATTTGAAAATTGCTCTTACTAATTGAAGATGAATTCGAGAAACCGAATTGAAGCAAACCGTTGTTTCTTGGGATTTTTAATATTTGTAAAACGTTTTAGAATTCCTGCAATACTTTAGTAAGACGCTGAATAACTTGCAATCTTGATATTTACATTTTTACAATTTCAACAAAACGTTTTTTTTTTAATTTCCACGAAAAGCTTTGTATTTATTGACGTGGTCCATAAACTCCTTACTGAGATCCGACAATCACGGATAGTACTTTACGCGGTACTTTGTAATATTCGCAAATGTCTTATTTATATATTGACACCCTTTAAAAGTTGGAACTACATATTGCGATACGAAGGCGAAAAGTAATCAATTCGATACAAAAGCACTCATCCGCCTCCATATTCCACCCATAACATTAAGAATAGGATGTAAGAAAATCAGAATGTTTTTCTTACTGATCCGACTATTAAGCAAATTAATATTGTTTGAATTGATAATACTTGGCCTATGGCTAAGGGGTGATTAACTTGTATAAATATGATGATATGGATATTAATGATGCTATTAATATTGTTGTCTCAGGAGGTAGTTTAATGAAAAATATTAATTTTAGGAGTTAATTAATTAGCCTTTCCTCTTGAAGCTTTAAAAAATGTTTTACAAGACCAATGTTTTGTTTAAACTATTAAAACTAATGTTTTCGTATTTAGGTCTTATTATTTGTTTGCTTCTGGTCGGTAGAATTGTTTTTGTCTCTGGGCGAAAACATCTGCTTCCTATGTTTGTTGAGATTTGAATTTATAGTTCTTTTATTATTTTTTATGTTGTTAGTTTTCCTTGAGTTTATGGACTATGAACGTTATTTTAGAATGGTTTTCTTAATTTATAGAGTTTACAAGTGGCGTTAGGTCTTCCAGTTCTCATTTCTATAATTCGTACTTATGGTAATGATTATTTTCAATCTTTTAGAGTTTTACAATGTTAAAGTCTATTTTTTATTATTTACCTATTTGTTTTATAGTTTTTAACAGTCCTGTGAGTATTACCGCCCGAAAGTTCCGTGTCTTATTTGCCACTTACCACACTAAAATATGTACGAAAATTTAGTACTTTCATCGCATGCCTGATATCAAATACTATTTTACTTTTGTAGTAATATTTTGTTTGCATGTAACTTTTCTGTTTCCCTTTTTTCATAGTTAGCATAGTTATTTCTATCTAATCTAATTTTAGCATTTTAGCTCTATTTTCATTCTTCTTATATACTTTTAGTTATACAGTAATTCTCTTCTGTAACTTTTACATACCACACATTCAGAAAACTAGAAAGATACGAAAAAACCAAGTTCTATAATATCAAAGAGTATATAAAAGAAATTATTGAACCTAGAAGTTGCTATTCTACAAGTAGAAAGAATTATAATAACTACAAAGTTAACTTGCTTTAAGAACAAAATTTAACTTGGAAATAACTATAACACATTATTACTAAGCACTACATTTTGAATTATAAACTGAATGTACTAAGATCACTTTGTAATTGTTGTTTGTTGCCCTGGGAATTACTCGTTATTTCTTTCGCTCAGCGTCGGACCTCTTTCGTTTTAGAGTTTGATAAGTCAGTGACTTTTTGATTAAAAGATATTTTTTCACGTTTTATTTCTCAACGTAATCTTCTTTTAGCTCTATACATTAAGCATAGCGTTTTATCAATTTTTTTTTACTCGCCATCAAAATAGGCATTTGTTCCACTGATGACCTCCATTTTTCGTTGTTTGAAAACAGGAAATAATCACAGGGAGCTAAATCTGTAGACTATGCTGGATGGGGCTGCAGTTCGTAGCCCAATTTATGGATTTTTGCCATGATGACTACACATAAAGCTTAATTAGCACACGAAATTCATTTTTGTCCATTTTCATTAAAATTCACTAGGTTGTCTGCTTTCAATGGCTGTCAAACACAAACTCAATATTGCAGCTTGTTCAAAATTTGACAGTAGTCTATTACTAGATAGCAACTGACGGGATCAGTATTCAATTTAAAATTACTGCGCAGAGAAATTCAAAAAGTCACTGACTTATCAAACCGCCCTCATATTAAAAAATAAAACGCATAAAAAGCAAAGCTAAACTAACCAACAATTAAACAGTAATTTTTAGTAGCTATATTTGTTTACTATTAACCCTTTGACTTAAAACAACGTATGGGAGACGTGATCTCATTTCTGTGCATAAAATAAGAACTTCGTATCAGATATGTGATGTCTTGTTCTGACCAAAAGCGAGAAGCTTATATCAAACCCGTGATTGTTTTTACACGATAATTTTGTTTTATACGTTATTGTTATTGTTTGTTACATTTCTAATATAAAAGTTCCGTGGTTGCAGTACTATTAATGTCCACTGGTAACGTATGTGAAAAGCTTTCATCGAAAGTGGCACACACAATCGTCATTCATAAGGTAAGGAGTTAAGGTTTCCGAAATTGCAGATTGTATTTTATAATTTTGATACAATATCGTACTATATGGGTCAGATATTATTCGCTTTAAGGATTTTATCTTAGGTTGTCGTAACCCATCCCATATTTTGTGCTCATAAGACTAAAACCTAAATTATAATGCCGATCTTCATTGTTGCCTGAACAAAGTGTCGAGCAATTTTCAGAGTAATCTTCACCATATTTCGTACAAATTCTGCGAACGCATGGGTGCAACCACTATTAAATCGGAATAGTCGTGATAATCGCATTGATCTCTTTGACCTCTCCGCACCCTGAAATTTGAAAAGTTCCCCTGGTCTCCTAAATGCCCATTTTCATCACTTTCAATTAAAAAATAAAATAAAAAAAAATTACATGAAAAAGAAGGAAGGAATCGAAAACCACGAAAAAAGCTTCAAGAGCCAGAGTTCGTCCCGAAGTTAATGACTATTCCGAGCACCTTGGGAACATAAATCAGCGCCGAAACTGAGAAAATCCAGAAAAAGTCAGCAACAGGTCAACGGGGAACAAAAAAGGACAATTTACGGCGCCACCAGAAATTATCCTCGTCTCATGCAGCGAAATAGCCCTGGTGCTCCGGGGCCACGTTCGCATTCTGTGAGACGAGGTGTCAGAGGAGACTCCCGGCCGGACCCAGGGCGAGAAGGCTCCGCGTCCGATGAGAAAATTGCCACCGAGCAAGCGGCGTGTTTTGACACCCGCGATCGGTGCCGCCGATAAGAACTTTTGTTTGTAATTGGATTAGGTCCCCGCGGGAGCGGATCAGAGCGCGGAACGCCCCCTCCCCCGCCCCGAGTCATTGTTGGCCGAGCAGGTCCCAATTAAGGTAACAAAGGGACCTCTGCTGCTGCAATTAATTGGCTTAATCCACTTTCGGATTCCGGGCGATCTGCGGACGTCAGTCCTGAAATTAGCGCCGAAATGAAACTGTGGGGCTTAGCTAACGCTTGCACGTGCATCATCTACCCCACCTGAGCCCGCGGGATAATCCCCGAACGGCGGGGATTTGTGGTACATTCCGTGCAGCGTCTAAAAAATTTCGGTTTCGTCGGTCCTGAGCTCGATCATGCGAAAAGCGCGCCGCTATTTGCTGAGAGCTTCGCCTCGCGTTGCGGTACGCTCCATTGGCGCTAGTTCGACTTTTGCTGATTTACGGCTGAATAGTTTAAAAGTTGCGGTGCCGACGCGCCTGTTCGAGTTCGGGGAGCATTTTTAACAAATTTGCCCATAGTTTTGTGGCTTCTTTTGTATTTCGTGCTCGGAACCCGGCGAATTCCATAAATTTCCGAAAATTATAAAATTCACCATTTGTGCCGAGAACCGCTCAATACTTTTCAGTAGTGAATTTAGCCTGCGGCTTAACACAAACAACACCAAAGAATTAAAATCTGAACAATGGGGCTCCGCTTTAATGCCACCACTCGCGCAGATGTTGGTCCCTCCGCGATAAACGCAAAAACTCTGGGAGACTGGGTACAGGGAAGAGGGTCAATTAAAAACCAACTGGCTTTAAGGCAATGAAGTTGTTTATTTCCTTAAAATTTCGATATATATCTCTTGGCAGTGATTTTACAAAACACCCTAATTTTATTTTAAAACTTAATTAGTGGACAGGTGATTTTTACTTTTGAAATTCGGCGGACAGAATTTCATTTCGACTGAATTTCATCGTTTATAAAATTTTTTCACGTTTTCGAACGAGATTTATTTTACCCAAAACTTATCTGAATTGATGCAATTCGACTTTTAAATTCTCATAATGATGTTTAAAATAATAAAATGAATAAACTTTCTATTCCAGAAATATGAATCGCACAAAAGAACGATTTTAAATCGGAATAATCTTCTCTCATTCTGTCTAAGCAGCTAACTAAATGCCATAAGTAAGTCGAATTTAGATATTTCCGAATTGTTATTTTTCTTTCACAAATTTGATTTAGAATAGAAAATTTATGAATCTTATAATGCTCTTTAATTTAAAACATTATCTTTTTAAGTATCGCATGCATTTGAAAGGATTTCTGAATAAATGTACTGAATTTTTCATTTCCATTACAATTACTTTTATTTTTAGAGTATTTAAATAATAATTTGGACTTCTGACTTCTTTGAAACAGAACAAACAAAGGAAAACATGTAAAACACATTAAAAACATTAAATAAACCAAAAATTCAGACAAGTGTTATTACAAAAATTTATCACGGCTTAATTTGGAACCTCAGAAGTTGATGTATGATTTAAACTGTTTTAATTATTTCTTTAATAAAAACAGTTCGTCTTCAATTCAGGTTTTTATGAAAAATAACTAGTTATGCATATTTCAGTAATCTGAAAGCATATCGACCCTTTTTTTGTATGATTCATAAGAAATACAAGTTTCTAGAAAAATTTCATTTACGATTAAGATTTATTTAGCGGTCGAATCAGATAAGACATCGAACTTTTGTACTCTTCCTTTTTGTATTGTCTACAAAGCTAGAAAAATATACGTCGAGCACATCAGCAAACCGTCCGCAAATTCATGGATAAATTTCTTTGTTTTAGGCACCTGTACTATAAAATCAAGTGACTAAGCCTCTAATGTGATTGTTGCGAGAGTTTATTTCATTTTTTAACAAATTTTCTTACCTATCGACTCGTTGATCTATTTTTACACTATTTACACTTAAGTCAGTCTTTTAATTACGCTTATAATTAGTTTTGTACAGCAACAAATAGTAACGAAAAAGAAAGCAGATCGAACTGAACAAAAACAAAGGTGTGACTGGACCTGTGAAAATGCGAGGACAACAATTGGGGGGGGGACCAACAAAAAGGACACAAATAGGATAAATAAATAAACGTAAAACCAGCGCTGGAGCATAACAATAACAGAAACAAAACGAAAATTAACAAGCATCTCTGCGGCGTTGTGCTTAGCCCAAGGGGCCAAGCTGAGGAGGTAGAAACGGAACTAAGCATGCGTCCATCCAAACGGGCAAGCGAAGATTCTAGCAAGGAATCGGACGCCTGCGACGGAATGCTCGAACTATTTTCGCGCTAAGCCTATAAATCAGGGGCCCACGAGGGAGCCCGCTTAAATCTAGTTTGTGTATTTACATGAACGTTCGAATTTAGTTGCTAAATTCCGAGATCGTGAAAGAGGTGCTCCTTTATGACCTCGCCCTCCTCCTCAAGGCGCTGCGCTGTAACCGTGTTCATGAAATTGAAGACAACAGCGAAAATGGTGCAGGCCGCATAGATTCCGAGAGCGATCCACCAGAGCAGCTGCTCGTGAAGTTTCTGCTCGAAATTCTTAAGGACTAGGAGGCCTATGGTGAGACCGGCTAGAGCGCCAGTTAAATGAGCTACGTAAGACACTGACGGACTTGAGACTGACTCGACTGCGTAGCGCGCGTAGATGGCGAAGCCCACGTCGCACGATGCTGCAATATAAAACAGAAAATTTAGCAAAAACGGATAATCATAGCAGAGGCGGTCTAGAGAAAATCGACAAATTTTCAAATATTCAAATAAGTTTAGCTTTTATTTCGTATTACAAACTAAAAACTTATTTCCATCTAAAAGTTTTAAAAGGCATTTCATATAGTTCATATTTTATATAGTTAATAATATTAGTATAACATTTATTGGATCTGCTTTTCATCCTTAGTTTTGTTTTGATAAAACATGTACAATAAGCCCATTCATGCTCTTCACTGTAAAATCGTACCCTATATTAGAGATCCCAACAGGTTTGTAATATTACAAAATCCATTTATTAGTTACAGAGAAAATCGCATACAAACAGACAGACAGACGCAGTGGGAGATTTCGCTTTGTAATATGCAGAGATTTTATAATTCTTTAAAATACGTTTTAATTTTAACTCGGAAAATAAAATTTAATAACGAATTTTCAGACAATAGTGAAGCAGTATGAATGCATCGTATTTAAATCACTCCACTTTAACTTAATAATTTGAATTTAATAATTGTTAAGGTATATTTTACTTACTGAGAAAAGTAGCGTTAAATCACTCAGCACTTTAATGTAATATATACACTCTCTGTTTCTATTTTACTATAAGAATTAAAAATTTATCTTATTTTAAGATTTTTTACTCGTAACCATTCCTAAACAAAATCTTTTGCGCAAAGAGTAACTTCTTTTTGTAAAATGTGCACACTATTTTCATTTGTTGTAGGAAAATTTATTTCTAACGTTCAAATTTTGTTACGTTATCTGCACTAATATTATTAAGAGGTAAACTTTGTAAGTTTAGATGTAGGAGGTAATCTCTGAAACTACTCATCCGATTTCAAAAATTCTTTTACCAATATTTAGAATGGACCTTCAGGGTGAACATAGGCAGATTATTATTCTCTTAAAATAAAAGGCCTTTTCGTGAATACTAATTTTGCACCGTAAGTCGAAGAAATTGTATATAAAATCGAAAGTTTGATTGTTTGTTGCTTAATCACGCCTAAAAGCTTAGCCCAATAATTTTAATTTTTTAAGTGAAGGCACTACATATTCCGGTCTAACGTCCCGCTCCTTTGAACGTTAAGTGAAAATTAGTACTGTGGGTAAATTGAGGCCACTAATTTCGAATTATCAAAATTTGGAAATGCAAATAGTGACCAAAATTTTTAGAATTTAATGAATTTAAGCGAAATTTTGAATGAATGCAGTAACTCAAAAAACTATTTCTTTAAATCTGAAATTTTAAATCGTTCTTATAATTCACACTTAGAATTTAAACAACAAACTCAATGAAAAGTTGATAAAAACAGAAAGAAGACAAAAGTTATTAATTTTGTTTGGTTGGATGCCTTTTTCGATGTGTAATAGTGTGTGTTTTGACTAAAGCGTTACTAAAATCAAACTCGAAAAGACTTCTTTTAATTTAACTTGAATATTGTGTGAATTTGTTTAAGAGTTAAAAGAAAAAACGATTCAAGATTCAGATTTTTTCATTCAATTCATAAAATAGTAATGTTACTGAGGCCTAGTGCTGCTATAAATCATGAAAACGTTTCCAGATGGATTTAACCCTTCACGAGTGCGATTTGAATAATTTGTCGATTATCTGTGACCCGGAAATAGTTGATTCTGCCTACCGATTATGAATATCGCAGCCAGCCTAAGGATTCCATACCGCATACTGTGGTAATTTAGCATCACGTTGGCCAAGTGGGCAGCCAGCAGTGCGTAAACTCCCCCGCTGGCCCCGACCAGACACACCTCCGGATCGAAGACACTTGTGCCTGCGGGTCGAGAGACAAATTTGAGCCGTTTGGGGCCACTTAAGCGATTCATGGAGACTTACCTAGCGAGCCCGCCAAAACTCCCGCGAAGTAGATGCAAGCGATCCGCGCGGACCCATGGACCATTTCGAGGGGCAGCCCGACCAGGAGCTGGATGCACAGGTTGAAGCCAAGGTGGAACCACCCAGCGTGGAGCACCACGTAAAAAACAAACCTCCAGACCTCGTGCCGCTTGTCCGGGCGATAGATGAACATGGAGCCGACAGGGACCGGGCCCGCCGGATCCGCCTGGCCGGAAGTCATCGTGTGGTATGCGAAGAATCCCAACTGAAAGTAGAAAAGTGAAGATGCGGGAATGAGACGCGGCGCGGAAGGCGGGAGGTGGGTGCTGCCGATAAATCACTCAAATCGATTCATTCATCAAAAATTGGCGGGAGCTTGTGAATGGGCAAGCGGCGCGACGTGGACGCCAGTGTCCAGTGCTGTGCCACTCCCAGTTTAAGTCTAAGTCCCAGTCCCAGTCCCGCTCCCGCTGCCGCTACCGTGAGCTTTTTAAGGCAATGCGAACGGCCGGTCGGCCGCTGGGGCCCTCTTTGAAATTCACTGGGCGAGCATCCTGTTCTGGGAACTTCCGTTTTCCATTTCGTTCGGCTCCGCACGGCTATTGTTAGACTGCGCGCCCGTTTTTTACCTTTTCCACCTTTTTTATGTGAATTTTATTTTCATTTCATTGACAATTACTCGTAGGTAACTCCCGGATCTAGAGTTGCCAGACGGCGTAGCATAAATCCAAAACGGGAGGCCAATTGCATAAATACAACTTCGAAACCCACCCGATCTTTAAGTGGCTACATTAGGAAAATCGTTTATATGTTTTTTCCTGAATTTTTAAGAAATATTGACATATTGCCCACGTTTTCTTTATCCGGGCCACGGTCTAAATCAGATCAAATGATAAAAACCATTATGACTTTGAGTTTGAGAAATTTACACACTTTGACTTAGTAATGATTTTTAGTAAATGGTGTAATTCCCTTAAATTTTGCTGGGTTCTTCCAGATCGGGTCCTTAGACGAGTTTTCTACGACGAAGTGCTACCATTAGAAGTAAATAAACCTAATTCAAGTAAATTATTCTTTTTGAAAATCGATTTTTGCCATACTAACTATTCAACTAACCTAATTCGTCTTTTCTACCTTTGATCAACAATGATTCACGATATCTGCCACTTTAGCATTATATTGTCCATTTTTTCTATTCAAAACGTCATTGCTTTGGAGAATTTGAATATGTTTATTAAAAAAGCCAATTTCTTTATCTAAAATACTCAATTCAATCGATTTAGTCATTTCAAGAAGTTCACAAAAGCACAAACGTCCCCCAAATCCATCGTCTTTAAAGAATTGCAGACGTCATTATTATGACGTTACACAAAAACTTTATTGTACAGAGAGAAAACCCTTGGTTAAAATGATAAGACTATTTGATAACATATCTAGTTTTAAGTAGGTACATACGTATGTAGCTATTTGACTTAATTTTTATCATAATATTTTTATTAGCAAGGTAAATAAAATTTTACTGGAAAAATATGTTTTCAATATTTACAAAGTGTTTGCTTCATTGATAGCATATTTGGTTTTGCAGCCAAAGGAATAATTTCTAAGAAAGATATTGCAGTTTCTCATCCATTCCACAATGCTTGAATGTGTAAGTACTGCATCATTGTATATCACAGGAAATATGTTGCTAATGAGTGAACTTTACCATTCATTTCCTTTACAAAACTATGATTTTTTCGAGTTGCTTCCACTGCCTCTAGGTTTGCATAATGCATAATGTATAACCCCTGCATATACAACACAATGGTGGATCTAATTTTAAATACTCTTCTTAATTATTATGAGCCTATTAAGTTTTGTATGTATATAGAAATATTTTTGTTTAGTTTAATTAAATGGAACACCTACCGTCTGTACTTATCTTTTCTTGAAGCATTCATTGTTTATATAGCATAATTTGTTGTCTTCTTGTCAAGGCCGACGCTAGACAGATTTAGCGCGTTCACCGGAACCCGGTTCTGCATTTCTAAAGGCCCCACGGTCTACGTAAACTCATCAGGACACCCTGTATAATAGATTGAATATTCAGGTATGTGTAGAAAATGCAATCGCATAATCCATTTATCGATGACAACTTGCTATACTCTGATATGAGTGCAAGAAGAATGATCTTCCAAAAAACAATCTTTCGGAAGCATATCCAAATTTATTAATTCCGTTACAAAAAATGTTAACTACGCCAGTAACGGTCAATTGAACGTAGTTTCTTCCGGTTGAAACTAATAAAAAATTATCTACGATCGTCAATAAGCCAAGAATGATTTACACCTCTGGGTATTCTTTCAATAAAAAGTAAAATTGGAGATTCAATAAATTTTAATGATTTGATGACAAAAAAAAATCGAAAAAAATAACTTAATATTCATCTTACAAAAAATATGTAACATCCTTTGTACTGAAGTATAATAAATAATTCCGCATTGTGAAATTTAAGTATCGGTTTTGAATGTGTATTTTGGCCAAGCAAAATGTTTGAACCCGGCTCTGGAAAAGGTCACGCCGGCCCTACTCCACAACAAAAATTCCGATTAAAGAATTGAAAAAAAACCAAAATTTGAATAGACTTTACTGTTGTAAACAATACAAATATAAGGTCAATAATGTTAAGTTTTGGTAATACCAGGAATTTATTAATCTTACTAGGCTATTTGTAGTTAGAATTTGAGTTTGCTATCTTAGATCCACCTACGAAACTGAATCAAAAACCCAGCGAAAATAAGTAGCTAAACCCGTACAGACTTAATAAACCCTCTGTTTCAAATTTAAAATTATTAATTTCCCTGTCCGAAAGGAATAATTGCAAATTACTAACGAGAAAATGTGCAACTCTTCACTGGCGATAAGTCCATAATCTTTCTAGGACTAAGAAAAATGACTAAATAATAAAGAATGACCTTCCGGCGCCGCATTCGATCCCCTGACTAATATCACTTGCATGCAGTGAATGTTTTTAGTGTGGTGAATCAACTATTTTTAAGATACTTCCAGTAACCCACATTTATCTGATTTCTATAAATTCCCAAGGGTAAACAAATCGAAGATCGCTGAATCGACCTGTCGAAATTCCATTTCTGTTAACTACTGCGCCACGACGGAGTCGTCGAACGCGCCAGTCTAATTACAGTGAATTTTCCGCATACCTGTAACCGGCGTGTTTAATTTCACAGCAAAACTTGTTGACGGGCCTATATTTAGTGTATAATCGCTCACAGTTGCCCCATTGACGTCACAGACGCCAGAGCAGTAGGCCGTGATGTCATCGCTTCTATAAACAAAAAACCCCGTACGGGGTCCACAAATCACGGCGACGACGAGCCGCACAGAAAACACCTGGTAACCCCAGCGGTGAGCGTCTGATATCAAAATTCAAATAATATCGAGAAAGGTAAATAGACGTAAAAACGTAACTGCACGGTGCGCGCTCAGGTAAGTCACGCTCGGTTTTATGAATGAATGAGTCACCGCACCCACCAACGACTTTAATGGTGAACGCGCGGTGCAAAGGTGAATTACATTCGCGCAAATGAATGAATGGGACGCAGGCAGGCCGCCGTAATTGTGGATTTTGTCGGCGGTCGGCGGAAAAACAAAAAAACAAAAAAACAAAAAAAAATAGCGAGACGCGGCACCGACGCGCGATTGCAAAAAAGGCGGAAAATTGTCAGACGATCGATGCAATTTTAGCTCTTACGGCTTCGATACCTCGGCCCATTACATTGCGCAGCGCCAGGTAATTCACCGATGCCGGGCCAGGGGGTGCTGGCTGGTCCTCCGCGTGTAGGTGAGATGGCGCGTTAATTTCGCCCGCGAGAGTTGGCGGTGGCGGCGGCGGCCCGAGACCGCTGATTACTCCAGGGTTCGCCACGGGTAACTTGTTAATTTTTTGTCTAGCACACTGAATGCATTAACACCTTCTTGGGAGCCTGCCTGCAATTGCTTACCTCAATGATAGTCATGAAAATGATGAAGAGTGGAGGCGGACAGCACGAATACTTGTCCGCATAGTATTTCCGGTCTCTTTCCTCGGGCAGCACCTCCAGTGCAATTGCGTGGACCATTTTCTTAAAAAACGGCGGCTCCTCCAGCATCAGATGGAAATCGTTTTCTGAACAAACTTCACGATCTCGATGATGGACGGCACATTTAAAGCTTCGAGTTCGTTTACCGCTCATCTGAAATAAAAGTTAGAACATTTGCAATTAAAACTAAAAAATATCGTTAGGTTATATCGATTTTCAAACAACTTTAGAAACCCTTTTCGTTCTATCCCCGTTTTCAAAATAATAAGCATCAGACTTTTAAGGTAGATTTTATTAATTACCCTTTAATAAGAACGGATATAGACCATAGTCTTTGGATCAGTTAGACTCAGTTTATGGATATAAGACTAACTTCATGAATCGACTTAACTGAACCAAGTAATTCTGTAATAAGATCTAAATTGTGAGTCTACAAACAATTCCCAACTAACATCAGTGTGATGTAAAAAAAGTTTACATTAAAACCGAAAACTTCATTTTACCAATAAACAAAGATTATGATGATATGTATGACAGTAAGTAAATAAATAATTAGATATACCCGATAAAAAAAAATTTTCTAAATATAAATATATTTTTTAAATTTAGGCGATTTAAGTTTAAGCGATAATATCATTATCCCTTGGAAGAATACTGCAAGATACTACCGTGCTTAACAAAACTTTTATCTTTTCGGAACATTTACGGCAATAGACAAAACTAACATCTTAATAAAAATCATGTACTCATTCATAAATAGGCGAACAACTCTCAGCTTGGAAAATAAACTTATCATATTCAAAATAATATTCGAAGCCAATATGTTATATGGAGTACCAATATGAATTCTATGTATACCTTTTTCATATAAGAAAGTTACTAGCTATGCAAAAATAAACCTCGGAATTACACGACTTAACGGAAGTAAAACTTATAACAGCGAAAATTAATGTGTAAGCAATTTCTTTAAAACATGTAACTTTTCTGAGAATCCTTTAATTTTACATCCGCGTCAGACAGTGGCGGATTTACCATCAAGCTGAGTAGGCTTGAGCCTAGGGCGGGAGATTTTAGGAGAGACTTTTTTAGCCGTCTTACTGAAATCAAAAAGACTTCTGTAATAAATTAGTTTTCTGATGTCATGCAGAGAGAAGTTTAAAAGCCATCTACGCTTTAGCTCTTTTGTGGTAGAATCCCAACTAATGAATATTATTTTTATCTTTTGATCAATTCAAGGTGGCGATATCCAACTTAAGCCAATTCCAAATCGACTATACCAATGTCCTTACACCCCCGCTCTCCCATACAACATTTAGCAAAATACACATTTTCTACTGAATTGTATCCAATGATACTACAATACTCTATTAGAAGTTATTTTGACGCCATTCTCCAACACTGTGTTTTTGTGTTAAATTCAAAAATGCCTTTTATCTTTACATTTACATTTATCTATATGTTCAGGTACATTCTACCATAGAATTATTTTAATCGAGCTTACAAAGAAAAGTTACAGACCATTGTAAACCAGTAAAAGTGAACCAAACGAATTTTAATTGGATATTGACTACATATGTACTACACGTTTTAACCTTTTAAAAGTCAATACTTCCACCTCAAAAACCACATAGAATATATATTAAATGTAGGTAGTAGTAATTTTTAATAGATTTTCTCTGTCTTCTTCCGAAAGAAAATGAAGATTGGACAGCGGCTCTGTTTCTAGATTGAATCATAAAAGAATCAAAGCAGCTTACGCTTGTCGCGTTCAAAGTGCCACTTACGAGGCATATTATGGGATTACAACACCACTTTTGCGCAATCCTCCTCTGTCGCCTGCTTCGAATTTCATTGCGGCGAAATTGGATTTTCGCGCTTAAAGCCCGTTCCGGGGCAGCTCTTATCAAATAACTGTTAACTTTATATTCGACTGCAACTGCAGCGCGAGCTGCTCAAAACATATCCCGCAGTCGCCGGCAATTGGTAGCCAGCGCACGTACCGGGGAGAGCTGAACGGCACCGCTGATGGCCCCATCAGTTGCAAGACCAGCGGCTGACTCCTTGTTCTTGCGACAGTGGTCATAGCCTGCAAAGGAAGTGGGAGTTAATCGGTGCATAATAGAACAGGAAGTGGCATTTGTATGCTAATGATGCCCGCTTCGTAGGAGCTGCACGGGCAATCAAATCAATTGCAATTTGGAGCCAAGGGCTCTTCGGTTCCGAACATCCGAGCTGATTCGCGTGGATGGGACACGTTCGCGTCTCCTGGGGGAGGGGTGGTCTTCGATCCGATGCCGCCAGAGGGTGCGGACGCCCTGTTTGATAAGAGCACCGAATTAACTCGATTTCTGTTTAATTTAAAACCATTTCGGAATCGCTCTGTGGCACAGCTTTATGCCTTCGCCGAGCACTTCGTCGGTGATGAGCTCAGAATTTTAAGCAGCCACTTTACGAAGCTTGCTGGAAACGACGATGAGTTCATCAATTTATTGGACGAGCTCACGCTTTGGACAATTGTGATAATGGGGTGCGTAAAGCAATTTTGGTAACAAGGAAATTTACCGTGAAATCACTTCCTATTCTATCTCCTTCTCACACTGCTCCTTTTATCCTTCCTTAAAGAAACGAAAGTATGAAAATAATACGACATTTGCTAAAGTTGTTTTACATATTTAACTTGGTCCCATCATTGACCCACCATACAGGCTTTCCGAAACCTCCACATTTTAAATAAGGCTCATAGGTTTATTTTCTACGAAGTAGTTATATTTTCTCTTTCCTATCTAGCCTCAATAGTGAGATTGCGAAAACTTAAAATCACGTTAAAAATTGATGAATATTTGAAAAGCAAAAATTATAAGAATTATTACATTTTTTATTGTAATTTATGTTTTAAACAAATTCATATTTTGAGCGCCTATTTTATTAGTCTCTACATTTTAGCATCCATTCGCTGCATCATATTTATTCGAAGACAGGAACTTTAGTTATTATGAGTTAGTTAGATAAATGAACCAGGTAACTAGAACACAAAACTTCCGTATACACTTGCAACGGAGATATACGGCCAGTTCCACTGTAAATAAAACTTTAGCTCCTAAATCCCTGGGAGCCACAAATCATAATTATGCACATACCTGAATAGATATAATTCTTTGGCAGGGCATGCATTACACGGAGCCTAAATTGCATTCCTCTCAGCCTATTGTTGGTCGCCGTTCTCACACTGTTTTTGCCAAAGAAATGTGCGACTTACATTAATTGAAACAATTAAAACAGCGTCTAAATAAGTTTAAAAAATTGCCTGGCCCCAGCGTAGGAGCCGAAGAAAAATGTAAGAATGATTTTAACATGGGAACTAACTACATGCAGCCTTCAATGGAATTCTTTTCCTCCCGTTTTGCGTTCCTAAGGAAATTAATTCCGCGATTTCCAGACAATGAGCCATTTGCGTGCCAAGAAATTTTCAGACTGCCTGGATTTTATTGACAACGCGGCTAATGGAAACTAATGAGTTCCAAGTAGCCTTTAACTCCTCTTATCGGGTCAAGTCATCAGGGGTCCCTTTACAAATAAAAGGAGGTTTTTTTTCCCCTCCCATTTAGTCCCTTTGGCAATCAGGCTAACATGCGCTTAATTAATTGCGACTTGTCGGTTAAACAGGAGTTGTCGAAGAGGTGGAAACTTCTTAGGTTATCCCTCGCTTTTACGAAGTAACTTATTTTTCTTTCTCCAGCTGGATCCTTAAAGTCATTCTTATTTAACAAACGATTTAACATAGTGTAAATGATTTGGAAAACTCCTCTTAAATCAAACCCTAAAAAAAATTGTATTAATGTCTAGTCAGGGTTAGTAATGAATTTTTATTTCTCTGCCATATAAGAGGAGAAAAGGCAACTTTTCTTATTACAGGTTCCTATTTTGGTTGTGATTAGTAAGAAAAAAATTTGAGATCCTACTATGAAACTTCATAATCGAAAGTATTTTATAGTTGAAACACAAATTCAAACAAATATTCTATTCTTTCAAAGCTTTAGGAACTCCCTTTTATGTAAAGTAACTTTTCACCGTGGTGATATTTCAAAGTTATCATCAAAATATGATTGTTTTTGTAAGGTGATCACTTTGACAAAATTAAAGTGAGCTAAAATATAACCAACTTTGCTATTTATTAAGCATTTATATACATATTTATGTAACAATAAATACTTAAATGTGAAAATGATCTGGGAACCGAAGTCCATAAGGCGCGAAATCAAATTAATATAAAACAAAATTTCTTTCCATAAAAAGATAAATATATAAGAAGCAAAAAGAGCAAAATATTTTTCTCTTCACTATATGTAAATAAGGTAATAATTTAATTTAATTCATCACCAAAAACTTCTTTTCTTTTCCAGGTAGGCGGATTTAGGTAGGCTATTTTGTTCTAATCCGCTCAAATTGAAAAATAGTATTTAAGTATTTAACATGTAAATAAAGATTTTACAAAATATAATAAAGACCTTCATAGTATTCACTTCTAACGTATAAATAAAGATTACTTAAGCTAATTTTTAATTATTGTCTGTTAGATTGATGATTTGGCACCCTAAAAAGAATCTGGCACTTTAAATATTTCAATCCACTAACACACATTTTATTTTACTTTCAGCTTTCTTGAAAACAATGTTTTTTTGTTTTACAATCACTGAAATTAAATATATAAAATATTTCTTAGTGGCTCTTGCAGCTAACAGTCACCATACATAAATCCTTTTTATTATCACCTTACATTAAAGGGGTACCTGAAGAATTGTTTTTACTTAGAAATTTTTTTGGATAAGGTTTTTATACTCCAACTAAATTTGATTGATTTCTTGAATACATCAGACAGAATATTCCGTCGAAAAAATATCTGAGGATTGTAAACCCTTTTCGCAGCAGATGAAAATCAAAATACCTTAGAAACTCTAACAAAAGATCTGGAAAACATTTGTTTAGTTGGCGATTTGTGCAGAAATTAAATGTCTATAGGTTGAAGAGTAAAATCCAAATTCAAATAGTTTGGGAATTGCAATGGGAATCCTACCCAAAATGTGAAAAATCTTATGTGAAAATTCTACAAAAAGTAGCAAACGAAACGGAAAATGACGCTAGATACCCTTACAAATAAATTTCGATCTTTTATAGTACTTACATTCATAATAAGCGATCCCGAAAACTTCTTTATGCCAATTTTTATAAAGATTCCTTCAAGTCATATACCAATTTTTCCTTAAAAGTTCTATATCAATGTTTTCTTTAAATAGAACAGATAGAAAAAGTTTTAAGTTTTCGTTTTACAAAAAAAGGTGTAGCTCTATTTTTAGTACACGTGAAAGGCTGCTATTTTACTTCAAGCCAGTTATGTATTCTCATTACTTTTGATTTCCCCGAAGAAACTTCTTCACTTACGTTAGGTTAGTATTTGAAACTATCTCGAGGCCATTAGTCTGGTCGTTGGGACAAGAAACATCTCAAGACTCAAGACGAGGGTCTGTGGCTCGACACCTCCGTGCTGCGCAGTGCCGCACGTACAAACATATTTGCAATAGCTAAACAAACAATTACGGCTGTCACAGTAATTTCCTACTTTATCAGATAAATGACACATGATCGCCAGCAGATGGGATCGCTCCGAGTCTGCCGGGTCCCCGGATTCTGCAAAAGACGCCAGGTAAGGTGAGATGTTATGAGTCATCGTCATCCTCAGACTCGGCAGCGTCTTATCATGGCAATCGCGAAATAATCTCACGCAATTACACGAGACAAGAATCTCTCTTGCCCGGAGCCCGGAGCCCGGTGTTCGCGAGCAAGTTGAAGATCTTCCTCCACCTTGTCGCGTTTTAGGTCCTCTTTGTGGATGCTGTGGCGGAGCTTTTTTGTAATCGCGTGCTCCACCATTGTCGTTTTTGCAAACACCTCGGGCCATAGTGTGGTCGTCCCTTTTTCGTAATAAATGCGAATTGGGACTGGGATTGGGTTTGGGATTAGCGGGGCGGAATGTGTGAGGCAAGGCAGACAGAGATAGGCCCCAAGTTTATTGCCTTCCCATGTTGCCAGTTGCAAGTGAAAAAAAGGCCATCAAAATCGCGCTATGGCTACACGCTGGGATAATCAGCGAGGAACAACCTCGTGAGCGGCGCATTCCACGGTACATGGAGGTGCGAATTCCTTAGAGTCCGTGGATTATTCGGAATTCGGACACAAGATGTCCCGGAACACTTTGAAGACCCCTCCCCCCGGCCAAGGAGGCTCAGATAGTCGCGACTCTAAAGTCCAAAGTTTACTGCTTGCATCACCGCCAGGTCAACAGTTTGGTGCAGGCCGGAGCCGGCGTTTAAGACGTGGAGCTCCGTGGGATCTTGCTGTTCGGGCCTCGGCCGGGAAGAATTCGGCGTGGGCGACGCGTCTCGACAATTTGAGTTTGTGTGTGGCTCGAGAAGACGCCGAGTGCCCATGGCCAGAGGAGCGGTCGTTCTTTTTTGGTCCATTGCCATTAAGCAAACATAAGTTGTGCGTTTTAGCGAGCGCATATTGTCAAGATCTAAGTCGCACGTACTAAAGCATAACAAGACTCCCGGACGCCTCGGGCTGTGGCCCCGGAATTCCCATTATCTGACTATCACCGCCCTGACATGCGACTCCTCGAGGTGTATCTGGTATCACTTCCATTTATCAACCACTGATCTGGGTGGTCATCGCGGGACCACCGTTTTTAATTTATCTGTTCCAATTTTATCCCCGCTGCTCGATGGGAGATAATAAAAACCTTCAGAGCGCGCCGCTGCGCTGCCTCGCCGGCCGGCCAGAACAGATAAAGACATAAAAAATCGTTTCGGGAGATAATCAAGATAAGTGAAGGTCACCACGAAATCAGGTCCAGATGACCATAACTCACGCGGCCGCACTGAATTTGTTTTAATCGAGAGGTCCCGGGGGTTACCTGGCGAGGGGGGGGCCAAAACGACGCAACAGGCATTTTTTCGAAATCGTAATAAATTCAAAGTGAACAAGCCGAGCCCGACGACGACGTCTTCGATGAGGCTGAGGAGACCAAATTGGACGCGAAGATGGCGCGTAGGCTTCGCTTACAGGTCTCGTGTAAATCTATTTGGGATCTCATTAAGGCACTCCGATCTTGAAAGTTTTCTAAGACAGCGCCGCGGACGAGTGAGTGTAATTCGTTCGTTGAACCGTCCTCAGAAATATCACCGTTTTGAGCGATGGATGAACTGTCCAGGGGCTCCTTTGTTCCACAAGAAGACGAGATCTTCAGCCCCAGAGATTTACCAAAAATACTGAAAAAGGCTCTTTGCGGATTTCCGCCGAAATTTTTAACCTCCTAAGTATCACAAAATTTATAGCAGGCGTTTGCCAAAGCGGACATTTCATATCGTTAAGATGTACCATATTAAGAAAGTTTTGAATGTTATCAAAGATTAGGATCAAATACATTTTCTTACGCGACAGACGCCTTCTAGAGCTTTAAAAGTGCTCACTGAATAATAAAATATTAGCGAACCCAGGTACTTGAACTCAAAAAATGTTTCTAATGCTGAATTAATAGTGCATCTTATGACTTCCGAGTTATAAACAACAGATAAATTTTAATTAAAAAATATTCAATGGTACCCAATTTAAAATTATTTTATAATTCTATATAAGATTTTAAATATCTTTCAGTTTATACACATATATCTAAATTGTACCCTTTTCTTCAATATTTCAACAATTTTATATTAAATCTATTTCTCTGAATGCATCAATATATTATGATATGGGTATGGATTTTCCATTTACTTCAAACTTACTACAAAACAAAGTTATATTAAATATTTTGGTTGTGGGCGTTATATGTTTAGAAAATAAATTTTAAAAGAATCTCAACAATGTTGATTATTATTAAATGAATGCAAAAATGTACTACCACGCTTTTTTGCTCTTTACTGAACTCGTAAAATGTTCAGAAAATAGTTTCATTAAAATGTGCTCGACGATGAGCGACTATGGCCTGCGGATATCTTTTTGCATCTAATTAAGTCTCCGTGGAGCAATTAAATCGCTGAATTCGCCATAGTAACTATGGTCGTATACACATCCAACACTATTTAGATACATTTAAGGCTGATGGTTACTCTAAAAACTAAATGAAAATGCAGTTCGCAGTAAATATAACGTGGTCTCATAAAATTTTTATTTTCGTCCTGACTACCGTAAAATCACTTGCACAGTTGATGGACAGAAAAAAACGTTGATGAAACTTTTTTTTCGTCGCCCCCACTCAGTGGTCAATTTTGTGCTCTTCCAGGAAGAGACATTTTATTAAAGAGTCTATTGCACCTGACTATACTTTTTCAGCCAATAGGGGTAAATAATGCTTGCGATTTCATTAGTTCGTTAGCCCCCTGGAAATTTCTGTCGAGAGCGAACCTATCGATTCGGGACATCTTAATTGCAGTGGACGCTCGTTAGCTGCTGCCCTAAGGGCTAAGTAGCATATTTTGTTTACATAACTGATTGATAAGGGCGGGCAAGGTTCGCAAGAAGGTTCCCTCCTTGTGTTTAAATAACCTTTTAATTGCTTTTATGAATCCATTTCCCACTTTACGACCTGACTACGTTTGGGTCGTACAAAAACATTTAACTATCGTCGTAGGGATGTTCGCAAGGAACGCAATAAGCATTAGGCGAAAGAGAGCCGGCAGAGGGTACATAAGCTGTCAATCCCCGGGAAAGAACTTAATCATGCGTTTTTATCTGCGAACAGGGCCCGGTTCGCGCAATGTGGGCTTATGCTAATGCTTCTGGCCATTTGTAGTCCTTTCAAGGTTCCCATGTTTCTTATACTCTAGCGCTACATGCCTGAGCGGAAAAACTGTAGAAATGAGGATAATTGAAAAGCAACCAAATAGAAAATCCCTTGTAGGTAATTATGTCGCTAATTAAGATCTCAGAGGAAAATACGAATCTAATAATGCGAAGTTCTTCATATTTAACCGATAGTTCGCAGAATATTCATTTTTAGAAACAAGCATTTTGAATGCAGCTAAAAAATTAAGACCTGTATAGACATTACTACTCCAATGCAAAATAGTACGGGCATCCATTTTTTAATGAGTACTTATAAAACAAGTAATATATAAAAAAAATGTTTTTAAAAAATTCTTTTTTTTATTGTTATAAATGATTTATAAGTTAAAATTGAAAAAGTTAGACAAGTACAATGATTTTAGTGATGCGTGGGTGGAAATAAGGGATGCGGGGGTGGATTCGCTCGGGAAACACCACTAACTTGTATTGTCACCGAAGTTATACATGTTCGCCAAATTTCATTGAGTTTGGTAAAGTCTAAGTATAAAAATTTTGCATTGCAAGATTTGACGACACGTAGTGTAAGTTAAATAAAAGAATTTAATAAAGGTTATGCTTCGAAGTGGTAACGACACAATTCCCAATACAAGCGAACTATTTTGCTTGGTTTTTGAAGTGGGCGAACTATTTTGCATTGGAAAAGTAAATTAGTAATTTCTTAAACGAATTTTAACACTTCTGCAGTGTACCCAATCAAAACAATAGTAATTCTAAGCAAAGTTCAAAAAGTTTCTGGTAAAATTCTTTTTAAATCGTAACTTAAAGCTCTGAGTGAGGGATATCCACCAATCCACAATTTTAATGGCTTTTATAAATCATATTACGAGATTCTGTGCTGAGTGGAAACAAATTACCTCAAATTAATTGTAGGCAACCTTAGACAGCAGCCTATAGATGTACACAGAAGTAGTAGGTGACAAATTTCTGAATCGACTCCTTGAAATTAAACGTTACAAAATTAGTCTTATTTTATGCCTAGGTTTTTTATGCAAAGCAAGCAAAAGAGTCAGGTAAATTAAATCGCTTAAATTAATTGTCTATTTAAATTTTATGAAAAGGATTTCTTGATTCCAACTCTAAAATTAGAAAAACAAATTAGCAATCGAAAATGTTAAACTTCAAGGGGGTGTCAAGAACTACCTTAAAACGATTTAAATTCTATTCTTATTGTAGTTTCGTGGGTAAATGGTACTTACCCAACTCTTCTAGGACTGCCATACAAATTAAGGTATGAAATTTAAAAACCACTCTACATTAAAGAACAATGAGTAGAAACGTTTGATCCGCCTCAATCCTTTTAATTTGGCGAATTTTTTTCGATTTTGTAAGGTTAGAGTTGAATTACCTCAGCAGGAGTCTGTTTACTTTAGAAGAAAATTCCCCTAAGAACTGTTAACAAAACTTTTAAGGTCCTGCTCTCCTCGTGTCCTGTCGCAAGTTTAATTCAACTAAAGAATTTCATTCCCATAAACAAACCCTCAGAACTGTGAGAAGTCCTTAGTGGAGGGTAAAAGAAGCCAGAAAAATCGGGAGTTCTTGCCATTCCCGTCTCCTGTGACGACTGACTTTGTTAGGGTTTTTACCGTCTTTGTTTTACCCCCAAAAGTTGGTCTGACTGAAAGAAAACCGTCGTTGGACAGAAGCACCCGGCTGGCTCAGATCTTCTATTAAATCGCGACCGATACCACCTCAGCGGCCGAAACCCAAAGGCCAGACCATATGCCCGCGCCAGCTCCATTGTTGAGGCTATTAGCCCGCTTTCTAAGAACTGTGCCATTGTTCAAATCAATTAAAGAACTCTTCGATTCAATCAACAAAATAATTCAATTGTGAGTGGCGTGGCGGTGCGTTTTGACGGGCTGCGCACAGGCCGCGTCACCGGAAGATGAGGGCGTCAACTGACAGTAACTCAAAAGTAATCACACACCGCTGAAATGGGGACCCCTGTCACTTTGGCGCTCCGGTGGCGCTAACCCTCAATTCGCAGGAGCCCCATGACGAGCGGATAAGGCCTGCGTTCCACTATCAGTTGACGTCGTCGACGCGTAGTACCGCCGCGATCGCGTTGAAAAATTGCACGGATGAAGGCGATGACAACAGCCGCCGGATATGCCAATTGCCTGGCACTGGAGGACGTAAGCGTGCGCGAGTAATTTACAAATTAACGAGAGGATCTCTGATCGCCGCGAATTGGGGGTAGGCAATTTTCTTCGTTAGGCTGTTAGTCATCCTCAACTTATGCAGATTTCGCATAATCAGAGGATGTGACTAAAGCCGCTGTGGGTAGATCACGATTTTTATGTAACTTACGGCTCTTTCTGGCATACTCCAGCGCGATTATCTTGGGATTCTCTTCGCTGTTCCGCAGGGTACAAACTCAATTGAGTTATGCAATCACTGCAACGACCCATTCAACTCAATCTACGCGCAACGTTAAATAAATTGCCTAAGATGGCCTTGAACATGCCGTAAATAAATAAAGGCAAGGGTAAATATTGAATCATTTAATACATTCCTAGCCCCTATAAATACATTAAGCGATAAATCCCGCGTAAAATCGAGCATTATACTATCGCAATATTGAATTTTTCAATTGTCGAAGTTGTCTAATGTCTATAATGTGACCTAACGAATTCTGTTGACTATCTAGAAAAGTTGATTTTTAAATACTAAAAACAATAAATTTATTTTATTCTTTCATATTTTTGTTAACTTCTCGTTAAACCCTTAAAACATTAAAAGTTTAACACGTTCCCGCCGGCATGTACCATTAGTGGTACATAGAGAATTA
Organism: Philonicus albiceps; assembly: GCA_963969385.1. Classification (NCBI taxonomy): domain Eukaryota; kingdom Metazoa; phylum Arthropoda; class Insecta; order Diptera; family Asilidae; genus Philonicus; species Philonicus albiceps. Next base: position 61,077,664 of record OZ017772.1, read on the forward strand.
TCCCATCGGATAGCTTGTACCACGGATGGTACATACACAACAGGTGGAGAAAGATTATAAAGAATCGAAATATCATATATTAGCGCTCTTACTCTCAAGTTGATCGCCGCAGGTTTATCATTGAGAGATATTTATTTTTCTAAATTTAAAGGAAAGAGCGCTGGTTAAAGTGAATGAGCAATATATTCATAACAACGTTGGCAAATGGAAAAGAATATAAATTAGAGAGCCATCAGATACCGCGAACTGTAAATAAGGCCGCCGGCGGGAACGTGTTAATGCAATCCTGCAAGCAAATTGATTTTCTTATATTTACAAGATGCTGAAATAAGCGAGAAACGTAAAACTCCGCTGAATTTATTACTTTTACACTTTTTGAATAATTTTACATATTAATTTTAACGAAAAATCTGCATTTGGAGCAAATTAATCATTAACAATTTTTATTAGTGCTAATTAGGGTTCTAATCAAAAACCCTTTAGTCTGGACTGACTGCATTCATCTGATAAAATATTCTTCTCAAATTCCGCACTTAATTTACATTGAAAATATAAATTTTCCTCCTTTCTCTAAATATTGAACAATAACTCTAATTAACTGAAAAAAGTCAATTCCCCAAAAAAGTGATCTCGTTAACCGGCAAAATCTGCTAATTTGCCCATTGAAAAAAAAAAATTAAGATTTCTCCAAGAGTAGCTGACCAAATTACTGCCAATGACGACACTATTTTGCATCATTTCACACACCTCGGGAGCTCCCATATACGGGGGTTCAACTAATAACTGAATTTTTTTGGGGTTCAACGTCCCATCGGCCGAATAAGGCAAAGACCAATATGCAAATGATCCCAGAATTTTTCACGAATGGATTTCAACCCGCGTAGGATGCCTCCTTCTGATCGGCACAAACACTGAGCCCAAACGGTGGTGGAGCATAAGAAGAAATTTTGGGTGATGAGACTAAAAGACACCGCCTAAGTTGCGCATAATGTTTACGGCCCTCCGCCAAAGTCTTTTGTTTCAAAGAGGAGGACCGTAGGATTTAATTGTTATTGCTCATTTAGACGCGAGTTATGATATCACTCAATTTAACCAATTTTGAATTGATAAATCTCTTCCTGGTGTCAGTTGAGAAGCAATTCAAAGGTCAAGGCAATTGGGGCAACGGAATCACTTTGTATTTTTAGATTCAAGAAGTTTAAGATATAAAAAATATCTTCAACTAATAATGCCTTCTTTTAAAATTCTCCCTAGCTATTGTAGTTTAACTCTTATTATCTCAATAAATTTATTCCTTTATGTTACTTCATTTAATTAACTTGCAAAAATTCAATTAATTGAACTATGTGACCTACCCTAAAAATCTTTCATACGACCTTGAATGATAAAAACCAGCTACATGTGCAAATGCATGTAAATATGTTTATTTATTTACTACTCAAAATCTAACACTTAGTTTTAACTTTTTAATGATTTAAACCACGATTTATGCATATTAACCAGCCTGAAAGTTTAAAATAGATTTAGGCCAACAAGCATAAGCGCCCACAAGCTTGACTAGACTATTAAACGATTTTGAATTACTTCTGGGAAGTAAGGAAAAATCGTGTGGTGGGATATTGCAATGAAATTTCGAAATTATTATTATTATTATTATTAAGTAAATTGTAAAATTAGCCATACCACATTTGGGTTGATTTCAAAATGTTCGTACTTCACATACAATTTTTAAAAATTAATCCATATTTGTCAGTGATTTGCTTCTACATAATAAAAATTCATAACTCAAAGGCTGTTAAACAAATTTAAAATCAGAATGCTATTTCAGAGGTAGAGTTAAAAGCGTAAATTAGTCGAGCTGGTTATATTTTAAAAATGGTTATTAGGTATTGACTGTTAGCTTTTTATTTAATATAATTTACAAGAATAAATACAGAGAAAGTCCAAAGAAAGGTGTGGTTTATGAGCCAACAACTTCAAGAGCTGTAATGAGCAGCCAATGAAGTCATCACCTCCAGAATTAAAAATATTTAAATTAAATGCTGAGTTGTTCGGCAGACAACAGCAAAGTCGTTCCCAGTCCCACATGCCCGAAGTAAGTCCACATTACCGCCTACTGTACGAGATCTTGCCCGAAGCCCAGCTACACAGCTCAAGTAACAAATCCCAATTGAATTTTTGAATTAATAACCGCGAGATAAACCTGAGAAAAAAACAAAATAACTCCTCCAAATCTGCCCATTCATCAGGACGGCAGCGTCTCGCAGCTCACAGCTCACAACTCCACATGCCCAGCCTCTTTGTCATGTGTGCGAGATAAATCGAGCAATTCCGCGCATCTTATTAAGTCGTCGCCTCTAAATTGATTAAAAACTCATTCGGGCATAACTCAATTACCAAGTCCACGATTAAAAAAGGCTGCGAAACACCAACGCAGCACGGTATGCCCTCCGCCGTGCGAGACATTCTGGCCCGCCGCGCCGCATAGTACCGCTGCCGTCGCCACCGCCGACGACGACAATAACAACACAGAGGAGCAGTAAAAGCGCGTGATCGCTAGGTCAGTGCGGGGGTGGAAGTGACCATCTCGCCAAGGATTCTATGAAAGACTTATCGCAGGAATTTAGTTGCAATCGCGATCACAAATTAAACAAAATTCGCGATGTTCTGCTGCGGGACTGTGGAAACACCGATCTATTTGTTTGGGGCGAATGTTCCTACGAATGGATGTGTCCGCGGCGGAGCAATTACAAGCAATTATTTTTCAGGTGTCGCAATCACCCTCCGCTGGCATGTGTTTCACCCACGCAATGTTGTCAAGCGTGGAAAATTTTCCCTTTCATAGAGGAATTATTCTTCTAAAGGAAGACTGTAGCGCCAGTTTGTATCATGTTCTAAAATTATTGTAAGTAATAACTATCGATTCCCAAAACTAATATTGGATCTATACCGTCATTTTAATTTCAAAAACTGGGCACCGAATTTGCAATCAGTATTAATTTTGTGAAATTTTATTAAAAATTAATATAAAGAGGTAGCCACTTTGGATTCGTCATTAGGAATACTCAAAATTTTGTACCTAAATTTGTAAGCAGAGTTTATTTTCCTTTTATTTTATTTCTTATTTTTCTGGGAAGCTTTCTTTTCCCAGGCTTTTCATACTTTTCACTGTACCCTTTGACAACCCTACTCAATTCAATTGGAATCTTTTTTTAAAAAAAACTTACATAAATCAAATTCCGACTTTTGTGCAATTTTACAATACTGCTCTTGAATTAAGTCTGGAATATTTCTGCATTCTTAGACTACTAAGTAAACAATTCTGGACTTTTATTTTACCTGCAAGTAGCAATTCAATATTTCCTCTACTCGATACCACTGTAGGTATTCATTTCGATTTGGTCTTTTATGTTTACGGCTGCAATTTTACGAACATTACCAGCCACTACCATTGAATTTCAAGGAGTTATAGTTTCGTCACGCACTGTTTATGGAACGGGTATGGAGCATGAGTCCTGTAATTAACTCGCACTTGAATTCTATTTTTTATATATGTAGCTATTGTAAGACAGTGAACCCTTTCAATCTCGTTATTCCGTGCAGTACATTTTCGATCCATCAAGCTTTCAGCTTTTCAACTTTTACAGCTTGCAAAGTATCAACATAAAAAGCAATCCTTGTGAATTCCTAAAAAGATTGAACATTGGACGTTCATCACTCTACCCCTCCAAATTAGAGTTCTCTATACAAACTCCAAATAACATCTAATTACCCTTTATACAAATGTGTCTTTTAAAATGACTTTTTACCAGATGTAAAGATTTAATGCAAGTGTTTATTTTCGAATGAATAATTTTTTTAAACTTAAAGACTCTGAAAAAAGCAGGGAAAATGTTATAAATCAAAACATTCTAACAACACTGAATCGACGGTATTGACCAAATAGAACTAAATATTCTAGGGGCTACAAAGAATCGAATATCCAAGTCCCCATTCCTGATATCACTTGAAGGAATCACCGCATGCATGCAACTGGAGCACGAGCCCATGACACCAATCGATGCACCCCTGGTACCCTACTCGACCGGACGGAGTGGCAGAAGTTGCCCTGTGCATGTCCGGTGATGAACTGCACTGGGCGCACGAAATGCAACTTTCCACTTGCAGTTCTAATGAAAGTGGTAAATCCTTTTGTGACCGCACCACTCTTGCCGTTGTCCAGGGCCGGCAATATGAGCCCCAGACACTCTCCCTGACTTTCCTCGATCAATCTGAACGAACTTGCCTTTGTTAATGGACGGTTTCAAAGGGGTAGAATGGTGCCAGAGGGACGGCGTTGAAACTCATTATTACAAAGATTCTTTTAATTGGAAGCTTATACCTTCAGGACTATTTGAGCTCAGTTGAACAAGGAAGTGGATAAAGTTTAAATGTTTTTAGTCAGGTCAACGGATTGTGTCGAAAGCGAAAAATTCCTGTAATTAATGGCTTTGATAGAAAAGTTATGAAATAGTTCTATTCTATTCCACAAGGAATCGAAAAGTAACGCAAGAATTTTTTTTGAATTATATAAGAACCCAGAACGAAGGAAGTCGACAAGAATTATTTCAATTTTGCTTTGTTAAATTTAAATTAATATTTCCTGTTGTAATTCAATGGTTACTGGAGACCGCAAAAGATATAAATTAGATGTATTTAAATTAAGTTCCTCTTAAGCTGGATAAGTAAAGATAACAACACTGAACGATTGTAATGTATTACGACATGACATATTATTCAACAGCTAATAGTTACTAGAAACCTTTATATAAGCGAGCAATCAATTTAGGTCCCAAAATAGAACTTGGCACTCTTGAAAACCCTATTTTAAAATGTTCAAGAAGGTAGTAAAATAATTTGTAGCCTAACTACAAAAATATTAATTTAGTTGAATAGAGTCTTAGGAGACTTCCTAAATTTAATCGCATTAGTATGCAAATATCAACTTCTGACGAAAATTTAATAAATTGGAAATATGTATTTAATGTTTTATTCCAAAGTTACAGAAAAGGGGTTACACCCATATATTCACTTTTGCAACAAAATATAACTTCAATGGATTGTGACTGGTACCAAAAGAGTTGCCCCTATACAAAAATGTTATTCTTACAATTTTATTGGTAACATCAATTTTGGGTTTAACTATTTTGCCGACAAGATTCGACTAAATAATCGCACTTGAGGTAAGCGGCAAGACGGCGAAAATTAAGTGATCCCAATCACGAAAAGCAGAAAAATTAATCGCCCAATGGCGTGTTAAGTACCATCTGCAACCAAATGGTCCTTATATTCTTCTAATGATATTTTATTTGCTCTAGCTGTGTATCGTGCTTATTTTCTGCTCCGTAAATTATTGTCAATTGATGTTATGCTCAAAAATAAAATCATGTGCGACAAAAGCGTGAGTTTCAATTCCGTGCAGTGTGAAATCTTAAAACTAAAACTCGCAAATGCCGTGAGTTTCGCGAATTTCCGGCAAACGATTATTCTAATTTTCATTTTAAAATTATTAATGGGGGGTTGTGAATCTATTTCTTGCCATCATAAACCCCCGCCTTTCATAAAAAAGCTATAATCAAAAAAAAAAGAAAACCCTCCCTTGCCCAGATCTTAATTGGATTAAGCAAAATGGGTAACTAATAACTAACTGATTTTGTCCCCATCTAATCAGGTGGAAAGCCGCTGAAGATGTGTAATTGCTGCCATCGCTTTTAAAGGGTGTGGCTTATGCACGTGAAGGCCAATTAAATCATAAGCAATTTATCGCTTGGCCTCTATTTAGTGCCACTTACGGAGATGGGCAGTTAATCAATAATTTACATGCTTGTACATGAAGTCAGCAATTTGTTGACGATAAATGGGTGATTGACTAACAAGATAATGATGTAAGACAAGTTATTGAAATTGAAATATCTTGGAGAAAACTGAAATTTGCAATTGAAGGCGGATTTCCATCCCCCATCTCTTAGTTGGGTGTCAAAATAAAGCTAATGCCGTCTGATTAACTCACCCTCTTTCAATTAAAGTAATTTTGATTGTGGACCTTTACAAGATCTGGTGTAAATTTTAAGTGCTAGATTAAAGCTTTTTTTCAAAAATATGACGTAGATATCAAGACGATAAATTTGATCAAAATCCATTAAGAAATCGCGGTAACAAAGTCATTTTTTTGAAATGGGCAGCCCCTACCGCCTTTAAAAATCACATCCATTACAATGCACGACTTAGAAATGTATCTTGCAAATGTACCCGACAAGTTTAGTCGATTGCGGTTAAAACTTACGGCAAATATCGGGTCCAAAAAATTTTTACAGAAGTTATCGTCGCCCCCTTCTCCAAACCCCCTGATGAATTCTTCCCATTTTAGAACTTAGCCGAAATAATTGCCCAAGAAGCAGTGCCGGATTTACCTAAGACGGGGCCCCAAGCAACCTCAGGTTTTCGGGGCCCTCATTCTAAAATTAACCCCCCCCCCCCCCCAATATTTTAAAATAATAAATAACCAGTTAATTTTGCAAAATCAATATATTATACAGTTTACTTATAATTTACGAACTAAATTACAACTTTTTCCTACTTTTCGCAGTCGCAAATTGATGAATAACATCATCAAAGTCAAGTTTTTGAAGCTTGTCTTTCGCATTTTTTATTTATTTTTTTTTTTTTTTTGATTTCCGAATGTATTTTCAACATTTTTAAATTTTTGGGGCCCCTGTCCAAGCGGGGCCCCAAGCAATTGCTTCCTTTGCTTCCTGGTAAATCCACTACTGCCAAGAAGTGTATAGACAAAGTTTAATCAAAACCAATTAAGAAATATTGCCACTATCGTGTCCACAAGATTCGTTATATTGCATATATTCAAACCTTTTACCATCTTGGGCCAAACTCACCCCGTTTTATTGCACATCTATTTTTGGGATATATTAATTGATTTCGAAATCAACAACGTCTATATGATGAGCGCGAACGATGCCAAAAAATGTTTATTCTTCTGGTGGTGTTTTTTTATTCGCTACTTATTTTCGTTATCATATGTGTACCACCGGTGGAGAAAACTAGTTGTTGACCACCAGTAGTTCACGCCGCAAATGCCTGTGAACCACTGGTGGTACACGCCGCGTTGAACGTGATAATTCTTACAATTATATACCAGTACACCCAAATACACCATGTACACGCTTACTTTTGTTAAGATTTAATATTAAAGGCCACCATTTGCCATCCGCCATATTAAATTTTAAAAGTGCGTAGGTTATGTTAGGTTAGGTTAGGTTATTGTGGCTGTCTAGAAAGGCACACTTAGGGCAATTTTATCCCATTGTGTTACCACACGCGCAGCGCAAGAGACCATGCTTATTCGTGGGATTCGAACTCACAGCCTCTGGGGCCGTAGGACAGCGCGCTAACAACTGAACTACCAGAGGCTCCTAAAAGTGCGTAGCCAGTTTAAAAAATCAATGATATCAAAACCCCCTGATACGGATTATAACGAAATTTTAGTAAATTATTTAAAATGAAATGCCGTCATTTCTAATTTACAAAATGGCAAGCTAGGCTGAATTTCAAGTAACCTGGAGAACTGAAAATAAGTTAAAATGATAGAACCTTAAATGTGAAGTGAAGTTATTTATGTTAAGTCAAAATCAGTTAACCTCTTCAGGGATGAATTTGTTAATGGTGAAAACATAATTCCAAATTTTGTTTGATTACTTGTTCACTTAATTTTTATCACGAGCTATTCAGAATTTAAGAAAAAATATTTTTACAATAAATGAAAAAGAAAACAACAATCAGAGTTAAAATTAAAATATTTTTAAAGCGGTGAGTTTCAAGTAGAATAAAAATTTATTCGTACTACCATAGTGCAAGGTTTTTGGCTTTATTGCTAAAAGATAAAGCATATTTTAAATCTAACATCTATAAAACTAAACGTACACATATGTGCCAGAATTTAAGTTATAGCAGCCAAAATGAAAAGTTTTGACTTATTTTTATAGATAGAGGCAGTTGTTGTGCCTTGATTAGGTCAACCTATAGATTTATGTTTGATCTTTCGAAGTCAAGTTAATTTTAGTTTTCCTTACAATCAAAAATTAGTTTTTTGGTCTTTCAATTGTTAGCTATAAAGATAGCGTCCGAAGGTGAACATGTGCAAATAAACTTTTAATTTTGAAATGTTTAAGACTGACAAACACGTCATAACACACCTACTTCAATTTTGTTTTACAGTTAGATACGGCAAGTCGTGATTTATGCTCTTAAGACTGCCATTCGAGCGAATTAGCAACGCCTCGTCTCCCCAAACAACATAATTTGTTGATGCGATAAATATCTCGCGGCCTGTGCGCAATTAAAAAGCACTACAAGAAAGCTACCACCCGGCCGTTTTCATCGGTTTTTAATAGCCGCGTAGGCCGGTCGGCTTCACGCGTGCTTATGCAAATCTTGGCGCGGAGAGCGATGGCTTTCCCAAATCCGTTCGATGGTTGCCGAAAATCGCTCGCCTGATTTTAGTGAATTCATCAAAGCTGCCCGTCGACATCTGTCGTCGATCGGTGCTGAAAGCGAAACAAATAAAAATTTAAAATGACCTTAATTCCCGGCTAATTCGGAAACGCCCTCCTCGCAAATTCCGCGAAAACGAGCGGCCGATGGATGCGCCCGCGCCGCCGCAACTCGCCGATATGACCGGCGGCCACTTGCGCATGCGGGTCTCATTGCAGGTACAAGTAACGGTCATTAGACAAGATGGCGGGCAAATAAAAAGTGAAAACGCTGCAATGTCGGGCGGCACTCCACATAAAACAGATACAGGGGGTGCGCGGAAGGAGGCCGAAAAAACATCGAGTGCGACGCATAGCACCGCGCATGGGAGACGAGCGAGCATAATAAATAGCCGAGCGTGGTCGCGAGTCCGGCGTGGGAATTGACAAAAGGTGCTACAGAAAACAGCGAAAAAGGAGCACCAGGAGCGACGACAACAAATACCAGCGATTCTGGGGCCCGGAGCATCGGGCGGCGGCCGCTCCGACGCGACCGCTTCCATCTACCTGTTCTCCGGCGGTGGAGCAAGAAACATTGCGATCGAAACTCTGGCTCTGGGGCTCCGGCGATATGGAAATTAAGTGGAGCCCACGGAGCAGGGGCCCCAGAGGATCGCAGCGCCATTGGTGGCATTCCAGATTCCGCTGTTCATTTGATTCTGTTGCTAAAGCAGTCCTTTTGCTTGTTGAGGCTGCAGCAGTGGGCAGACTGCGAATGGGGGTTATGAAAAGCAGGTAAATCTGCTTCAAGGAAACCTCAAGGTGAGCCTTCGCGCAGACGTGACTACAGTTGCGGATTGCCAAAGTTTGAAATCGAAACTTCTAAATAATGACCTTAAAAGTATAACGTATAGTTAAAGCTTAACCTTGCTATTCTTCACGTCAACTTCAAAGTTGAGACCGCGTTTTTCCAGGATTAGTTTAGAGCCAATTTGTCCAACATAAAAAAGTAATAAAAATAACGATCTGAAAAATTCAAGACTGGTGAAGGATTGGATTAAAAAGAAAGGACTTCATGCAACCCACACTATCGCCTGATTTAAACCCAATAGAAAACTTGGATACTATGGATATTATCATTAATTTAGTAGATGAATATTGAAGTTATCAAAAACCAGGGACGCCGCACGAACTATTAAAAAAATTTCAATGCAATGTTAATCTGTTGTAAAGTTGTTTTAGGGATTTCTGCAGAAATTTCAGGATTACTTGCTTACTATTGTAAGATATGTAATTATCAATTAATAACAAGTTAGTTGAAAATTCATCGAACAGTGCTAATACCTTGCACACAAATAATTAGTACGATAGTCTTAAATATATATCAGAATTGCAGCTAATAACAAACAGACAGCTCTTAGCTAAGTAGTTAGCAGAAAAATATTATGAGAATTGCTCCTTTTCTAAACATACTTCAATGAGGCATCTTAATATAGACCAAGTCACCCAGATATTACGAAAAACATTAGTAAAAGTAGGTATGGCTCTATAAAATATTGTAGGAATGATAAAAGTGAATTCTAAATACTAGAGAATTTTATAATTTAAATGCCAAAATAGCCAGATTTAAAATTCCATTTAGATCACTATATCACTTTTTTAAAAAACTAATTTCCTTTATAAATTAGTAGAAAATTTATATTCTTCAACGCTTATAGTTTTTAAATTAAAAAATAGATCACTAATTGCCCATTCATTTCAAATGGCAATCCACTAAGACGTCGCTAAAACCTTTATTTTACGTAATTAAAAAAAAAAAATTATGTAAATCCAAACCATAAGACTGATTAGAACTTTCCATAAAATTAATAATGAATAGATATATGAATTTTCCAAATTACTCTGTATATAACAAAATATCTATCATTAATAAAATCATCAACAGTCAGATCTTTATAGGGCTAATAATAAACGTAATAAAATTTCGTTTTACTACCTAATTTCACCGCGTAATTAAACACAACAGTACAAAGCAGCAATAGTCAATAGTTATAGACTTATAACTGTTATTTTTCTGTAATTCTTCAGAGGCGTTCTGATTGCTATAGTTATGAACCATCAACCCTAGTCTTATAATTAAAACAGACGTACCATTTCTTTATGAAGACAGTCAGACTATCATTTATGGGGTCTCTTACGACGGTTTCAACTTTATATGAAATTTATGTATGTTACCCTTACAACATCATTCAATTTTGGCAGATCAATATGAAATCATTGCTACTTTTGCATGAGTCTGGGCCCATATTTAAAAAAGCATTAAATAACTGGGATCGATAAAGTACAAATTGAAAATTTAATATAATAATTTAAATAAAATTTTCTGTATACAAGTTCTGGACTTTATAAATTGTAATATCATTGGCACTTTTTGGATTTAAATATAAAAATTCAAGATATCTGATTTCATATAGTAACGCAACATGGTTTTTGAATTTACTTGATTATAATAAAAATGAGTACCTAATACTTTTTTTAAATAGTACAGACTTTACTTAAATTTAGTACGAAGGGTATTTTGGGGTTACTGATTTTGCAAATAAGTTCGTCGCATTGCCAAGCCGAGTGGAACCTGTTAACTGAAATAGCATTGTTACAAATTTAAAACTTCATATGTAAATATGTGAAGAGGTTCACTTCATAACATATGGTAAACATAACATATGTAAATTTCATTGTGCTTCGTAGCGAGTCACGTTGAAATAAAAACTTGGAAAGAATCTCAGTAATTAAGCAAATTAGACCATGGTGAAAAGTGTGCGCGAAATGAGCGGGCTGGACTACAAATTGCCTCAATAAAGGTGACCTAATAAGTGACATCACTTTATGGCATCCTAAATTTGCCTGGCGAGGTGATTTACGGGGCTTTGTCAGCCTAAACGCAAATATTCCCGTGGAAAATAAACGGTAGCTGGTCCAAGTTAATGCCTTGGTCGGCATCTCGCTGTCTTGTTTCGGCGGACTGACTTCCTTTTGGGTGGGCAAATAATCCATTACTTGGCCATCGTAAAGCAGCCGTCTGCACTTGTCAAGGTGGCGAGTTCGCTTTGATTTATGACTTAATGACCGGAGTACTACGGTCTGACCCTTCTGGCCCAAGAGCACTGGTTACTCGAGTTATGAGCTCATTAGCCGAATATTAACAGGAACGTATCAAAGAGGAGTTAGCGCGAATTAAAGCGGCTCGACCTCCGCTTCGGGGACCAGCCGAAGAAAGGCGCTCTCGCAGCCCACTCACATTGTCTTGGGACCCATGGGAAAGTCTTAATTACTCCTAGCTGCAATTAGCGTCTATGGCTTCTATCGCGGGCCCGACGTCGATCCTTCCTCGTTAAAGACTGATTAATTAAATTCGACCGAGGTAAGCGCTCCGTCAATTACCACCCGAACTGCAAAAATTCTCTTTTAAGCATTTCACGGGCAATCAGTGCGCACTGAAATCGCCTCGGCTTCCGTGCGCTGAGGTTAAATTACTTCCGGTGGACATTGAACTAATGAACAAAAAATGCGAAGTGGGCATTTTCGGCCCAGGGGCGCCCCAAAACAACAGGAGTCTCATTACGAGACCGAGTTTTACTGCAGTCAATGTGGAGCACTCCGCGCCGAGTCGCCGGTAAATAATGGTAATCTACCCGTAATTCAGGTAGCGCCGGTGCATGAATTAATCCAGAGGATGCGGACTTTTTGTAGACTTATCAGAAATGATTTTATTACGCGGTCTCCCGGCCAAAGCCTGTCCTGTGGCAGGGCCTTTCACGATTATTTTTTTAAGGGCAATTTACTTTCAGGGAGATATCCATACAATGGACTCATGCCGGCTGCTCGTCTCGGTTCCGTGCCACCGCGAAAGTGGATTTATGCACAGCAACAATTACAAAAGGAAACATTGTAATAGGAAAAGGAGTTATTGTCCCCTCGCCCCGCAAGCCAACCGAAAGTTTCCTTTTGTGTGAAATTTAAATGCATAGCTCGCCTACTCCATGGAAATTACTAAAGAAAACTCAAAATCAGCTTTCATCCGTTTTCGTATTCAATATAAAGTTTATTCTAATCTAGGTTATTGTCCTAATAATTCTATCTATTAAGCTGAATTTTAATACAATAGGCCACACCTTTAGAAGCTCAAAACATAAGTTAAACGAAAACTTAAATCCTAAGTCATAAGTACAAAATAATCCATTCTCTTCTAATAATAAGGTTTTTTGGAAATATGTACGCCCTGAATAGAATTTATTGTCTCCCCATTTAGCGTCTAGTTTTCATGTGGTAAATTATGGGTATGCTATGGTTAAAATCAGGGATACCAAAGTGAAGTAAGCCTTACGAGTTTTTCCTGAGGGAGTTATGAGGCGAACCTAGCATGTCACAAAATTATGGACTTGACTGCCTTATGAAGGGCAAGCATCAAATGTACTACTCAGTAAACATGCGATTATCTGTTAGTTTTTTATAATAAATATATAATATATATAAATAATTAATCCAATTGATTCTCTAAAAAATTTGTCCCCCCGAGGGTCACAATATGTACAAATGAGGCAATGTGTTATACGAGTCTGCCCCTTGCGCGCCTTATGTAGGGTAGTCTCATTGGGGCCCACAGGAGGCAGTGTGACTAGCGCCTCGTAGGGACCTTAGCAGTACCCCCCCCCCCACCTACTAATAACAGGAGGTGTGGCTAGTGCGTTGTAAGACCCCTACAGGTACCCCCCCTCCGCACAATTCTAGTCGGATCATTCCGATCTTCAAACACGTTCTAGTCATCAAACTTTAAAATTAATAATTTATGTTGAGAAATAAAAAAGTAGTAGCGAAGTATAAAATTAATATTCCATAATTCAAATTTATTCTGTTTGAGTTGCACAAGATTTTTTATAATACTTAAAATTAAAATCACCATCTGTACGGAAGTTGTCAGATAAAATTAAAATTAATGAAGTGATTTAGCAGGCTCATTAGATATAAACTAAATTTTGCTTAGATATATAAAATTAGTTTAAGTCGTGAAAAGTAATAATTTCTTATATTTAATTTTATTACATGACAACTGATCATCAGGTCTGGTAATCTGTACCAATTTTCAAGTAACAATAATAAGATTCAAGATTAATAATGCACAGATTCAAATCTTTAACGAATAGTAACTAATTTTTGAATTATATACGTGAACAATACTGTTCCCAAAAAAGAAGTAGGGAGCCAAACGTAACTTTTCATTAAATTTTCGAAGCCAATTGATGGTATGGCGCTTGTTTCCAGCAGTCGACTGGGTACCTGCACTTCCTCGGTGATGTTTATAGAACTAGAATAACTCTTTGAGAACTGGATGCTCGCAATTACGAGAAAGGCTAGAATTAAATAGATTATGAAATACAAAATTTACGTTAACTTGCGAAATAGGTAATTTACAAATTTACCCCAGGTAGATAATACTCGCACAACGCTCATTGCTTATAATTTCGAATCAAACTAAACAATTATCGAATTTACCAATTCTATTTATACGCAGAGAATTTTTGGCATCGAAAGCTTTACAATTCAATAGTAAGTCCAATGCAAATGAAAAAGAGCTTAAAATTAAACGACATTGCGAAATATGACTTATGATTGCTTTGAGAAATTCCTTCAAAATGTACGAGTATGCAAATATCTTTTATGTATTTAAAGTGCCCGATTGATAGACAGTTTATTTGTCGAGTATTTCAGTCCGATGTTTGTAACTGGTGGAAATAATAATTTAGTCTTCTCACAACTGTTATATTTGTTTATCTGATTTATTTTATTGGTGTCTGTTATAAATCCTGTTTTTTTACGCACCTTATTATAATTTTAATTACGATTATGGAACCACTAGTTTCTCTGGTAATTGATTCAGTTATTTTACTGAATGATAACTAAATCATTCAGAAGAACAACAAGCTGTGCATTAAATTACATATTGCGGGATGTTATTTTTAAAGCTTATACTTTAAGATGAAAACATCAACAGTTAGCATCAATAAGAATTTCTTTAGCAAGGTTGGGATCTTAATTGCAATGTAGAGCAACAATTTGTATGAATAATAATTCAAATCAGCAAATAAAAACGATATTAATAATATCGAAGATGACAGTTGATGGAACGCTATTAAATTTCTGTTTGATCAGATTAGGCTATTTGTTTATATGTAAAACTAAATAGATTTTATTATATCTCCAACTATTTACACATCAAAAATATATATAAGATTCATAATCAAACATTCAATCCAGTCTTTGAGCAATAAATACATCACAATCGAATTCAATTATACAAATGCCTACTTTCTTCATTAGTAAAGCTTTAGTCCACTTGACCCGAAACATTAAACCCCGCTTTGCCCTTCATTCGATGAGATTTAATTTAAATTATCTGATATGAAACAGCAGTATCCTTTCAAGTAGATAAAGGGGTACCCAAATATATCCCTGAATGGATGTGCTCGGTCCAACCACAGTCTGAGTACGAAAGGACTTCACTTCTTCTGCATTTGTGCACTTTTCGGCACTTTCTTCTGACCGACTGTTCACAGCAAGTAGAATAACTAGAAAAGAAAGCATCTTGTTCATCTAAACTGGATTCATTTGCGAAATAAGCAACTTACCACAAAGCACAATTCCAGCTCTCATGGTTCTAAACTCAGAGCAAAACTGTAAAGCCGCAGGTGAGCCAGTTTAATTTATATCTCTAGGTCTTATCGCAAGCGCCGCGATTTAATGTTCCCGCGCTCCCGAACCGAAAGCTTCCGTGGCTGTTTATAAGACATTGCGAAATCCACTACCACTAGACAATCAGCGCTTCATCGCGCTAACTTTGTAAAATTGTTGTGTTTTGAGACTGAGTGCTCAGACCAGATTTGCATGCAGCATTGTAAATTTCATCATCGGCAGTAATTTTCAAAAATTCCCATGATGTTATAAACAATTCATTAAAGTTATTATTATTAAATTATTGAAATAATAATGGATATTACCAAAAGCATATTTTATGCTTTTAAGGATGTACAACACACTGCGTACCAAATTTCAAATTGTTTTACTAATAGGTCAATAAATTTAATGTTTTCTACTTTTTACAAGCAAGTGGCAGAGTGTTTCTATAGACATTTTTGCGTTATTATGTAAATAAAAATATTCAATAAATTCTCATTTTCGAAAACAATAAAATAAAGTATTAAAAACTACAAAAGATCTTATTTTAAAAGTAATTTTAAAAAAATTGGTTTATCATAGAAGTTAACGTAACGTAACGTGGCTGAAATTAAGGACTAATTCCTTATGTCTCTAAATTTTGTAACTTCCAATTTACAGTTTATACGTAAGATAGTTAAAAAATTATTTACATTAGCAAGACAGGAACGTTTTCTGAAGTCGTTCAGGGGTAAAATTTTGCAGGAAACAGGAAGAACGTGAAATTTCTAAAAAAAAATGTTCGTAAATTTGAACTGATAGTCGGACACTAAACCGAAACTAATACGGTATTTTATGACTAATTATGCAGAACGTCCAACAAATTTGTTTTACATTTTCCGAAAAATCAAGTAAACAGCCTATTAAAAAACGAGTTTAAAAAAAATTGAAATTTTACTCAAAAAATGTCACCGCCCTTAATCGGTATCATTAATTAAAATCTAAAGTGCGTTGCATTCCGCTATACAATTCAGACACATTACTTAGCAGCTGGCTACTTACATCGCAATCTTTGGTGTCGATCAACAGAATGCCTTTCAATAAAACGACCGCGCAAATCCTTAAGCGTACAACACACCGGCATTATCACATGCCTTCACCTTCAAGTGCTCTAGCCCCAAATACCTGCAGTCACTTTCGAACGAAACTAATTTCATGCAGCGGGCCAGTGGTAGCCGCAGGCTAATTGACCCCAAACGGCCACAGATGTTTGTTGCCTGTTACCAGTGACGTCACCGGCGGACAGACAACCTTCAGGCGGCAGTAGACGGCAACTCCCGCGACCGCCCCAGACGCAACTGTTACGCAAAAAAAAAGTGAATGAGAGCTGGTTAGCGGTGCTCGTTAACAAAAGCACCGCATCACATCACATGTGACACCAGCCTTAATCACATTACAAACTTTGCATCGTCACTGCCGTGCTGCCCGCCACCGGACAGAACTCGTTCGTCGGGCTCCCAGGCCACAAGAATACACCGCTACGCGGACCGACGACCAGTCGCGAGATAACTACGGTCACTTGACTCGGATGTTAGATGAATAGCCGGCGCGGCCGGTGGCCATTTCGCGGAGAAAGTCGTATTCCCGTGGCTTTTTGCGAAAATATACATCTTCCGCACCTTCATTTCACTGGGAGACGTTCGCACTCCTCATGCACACCTTGCACCCATTCTGCGGTGATTGCGGCTGGCATAGTGGACAGAAATGAGGCCCGCATTTTTCTCACAGGTGCCTTAGATGCCGGACCGCGGCTGCCGTCTGATCAGCGAGCATTTCGTCGGCCTTTCTGACATCGTCGCCCGCTCCCAGGTGCCGGCGACAATATGAAAAGGTGCAAAGAGAGGCGCGCCTACCGCCGCCGCGGAGTGCCAAACACGCCAGGTAACAGTCGTTAACGCGTATGAGTAATCGCCGGATTAGCATATTTACAAGTGACGGCGAAATACCTTCAGGTCCAATGACGTGTTGCGTCGCGGAATTCCACTTCTGCAGTTGGACGTGGGATTTCCGAGAAAAGTACCGGACAGTTGCCTCTGGCCATCGTGGTCGAATACAACCGCAATGGGGCAAATCGTTAAAAATCTAGCCAATATTCAAATGCTAGCAGGTATACCTACTTAAAATAGATTGCATGGTGTTTCTTGCCATTGCTGATCGAGAATACTTGAACTACATCTTGAGAACTTGTAAGATGTTACCCATAAATTGCCCACTCAGCAAAACACTCTCTGTTTCCACCACCTGAAGCTTACTACTTACTTATTAGAAGGAGAAAATTGATGAATAATCTAAACAAAGGCAGCCATCGCAAACACGTTCCTTGCTGCATGTACCAAAACTGGTACACAAACAAAGCGTCCCTTCCCCTCTACTCTCTGTCTACTCTCAAATTCAGAAGAATCCTATAAATCATTACTGTATCCTCAAACTAAGATTTTCTGTAAAAACAAAACAAAATTCATAAATCGTTCGTTAGTTAATTAGTTCAAATAAAACGTTTATAAGAATAAAATAAATATGAATTAATTTACATACAAAATGAATTCCCCTGCATACTTAAAGTCAACAACAGTGCCTGATAAATAACGTAAAGCTTCTTATTACCATTTAAATGTTTAGCTGCAAAATTCTTTCAAATTTTTTTACAGTCTAAAAAATTGTCATCAACTGGCGACAATCCACGCGCCACTGCAGTATAAAAATGAATTCCTTTCTTTTACACTACAGGTCAATTTCCCAATTTCAATAGTTGTTATTTGGTTTATTGACCCAGGTTTTTCCTACATTTTCGCATTGTGCATTGGGCCAGGTACTCCACCTGAATTTGGCCTGAATTAGGAGGTTAATTGGCATCAACGTCTCATTGGTCATGCCCTTATTTGCCCGCAGAGTGATAGGTATGGATAATTCAATTTCCGCACTCTTTCCGCACCGTGAATCAGCATCAATTAAGAGAAACTCTTTGAGCAAATGACGAAATTGTCACAACTCGCAAACTAGTCGCCAGGTAATTCCCACGACCGGATTTAGACTTTGGATTGCGAAGTTGATTCGGCTTTATCATACCTACGGTATGCCCGGAATGCTAGCGACTTTCGTTACAAGTATCAGCCACCTTCATTCTAATTCGGAGTATTCGCTCGATTGGCGCCGCGGCCGGTTACTTTTCTTTAGTTATTTAAGCCAACAAATTTCATGGAATAACTTTGAAGGCTTGCATTTTGGCACGCCTAAAAAGATTCGTTATCTCTATTTACATTCTTATTTTGGGAAAAACCGCTTATGTTGGCTAATTATAATAACTTATCATCTATTTTTAGTAACATTATTATAAACACGAAAAGATACTTCTCAGGGTTCATTTATCAAAAACATATTAGCCAACAAACATTAATAAGACACGAAACAACTTAAGTACCTATAAAAATCAATCAAAATGGTATTCAAAATGGGAAGAAATAGTCACAATATGAGCTCAAGTGCTTAAACCGCACTCATACGTACACTGTAAAAAACTAAATTAATTTTACTATAAAAACTGTTGCAAAATGACTTCGAAAGCGAAATAACAATACGGCGGCGAAAACGCGAAAGCGGATTTCAGAATTCAATTGTATGAAACATACCCTTAGAATTTTTTAAACCAAATTTTAAAAAATCTAATAGTATGTTTTATAATCAGATAAATAAGATATTTATGCAACGCTGAATTGAGAATAACCCCTAAATATAAATAAATGAATGATCTCTCATAATTATCGAATAAAAATTATAGTGATAGAGGATGATTGTTCGTTCCCCAAACTTAAATTGAGTTTTGAATAACGTATTTTTTATTATTAAAATTGTATAACATTCTGAATCAAGCTTTGAGACATTCAAATTCAAAGTCTGGGTAAATTGTCCCAGCAAACCGTGGCCCTTTGCTCTGGCTGATCTCAATGCAAATCCCTTAACTACCATAAACCGTTTTGTAAAAATTTGTTTATAACGGTAAATGTCTACTAATTACGGAACCCATCCGTGACAAAGTAGGACTTTTCGAAACCGTTCCAAGAAAGCGTACGCCACCGAAATGAATTATTTTATGAAATGCCCAGCAGTGTTTTTGTTTAATAAAATACTTCCGCGCCTCTCCGCACTCATGCATATTTACTAACCGGTGAATAAACGGAATTGCTTTCACTGTAAGTGCGATTGGTTGTCTTTAAAAAAAAATTTTTTTTTTAGGTTAGAAAGCGCAAAGCGGCCTAGAACTCCTCCGCAAGCTCGGCGAACGGAAGCGTGTCGTTGACCTTCGCTGCACCGAGGAATAAGTAGTCTTAATGGCCTTTTTTTTATCGCGGCTTATTACGCACAATGAAAGATTAAAAAAGCGCGGTGTATGTAGTTTTGATTAAATAATTAATTGCCCGACTTCTGTCTGCCCTGTGTGAGCTGCTCTGGCGGGGCATGAATAAGTAATTAATAATCGCGCGGTAGTTTCGCCGATATGCACGCACCTCGGCCCATCACCACGACGCTTTCAAGAGTTCGAAGTTCTTTTATTGGGCCATAAAAGGCATCTCGGTTCCCGTAAAAAAATTAAATAAAACCACTCAAATGCGGGTTAATTATCGCAAATTATTCCCATGCCGAATGATGGCCTCTCCGTGTTTCGTTTGCGTTGCCACGGCACAAGGTCCCACAACGTGTCGAATCGGTCCCAACATACATTTTTATGCATGTGTGTCTCTCTAAATTTCTGAATTTCTGAATATTATTCGCGATCGTTCCTCGCATTGTTTTCCGCGGCTGCCTGCCCGTGCAAAAAATAAAACGAGCGCCGTTTGTAAACACCAGCGGCCGAGCCGTGCCGGATCGTCAACATGCCCCTCAAAATTCCCAAACACCCACGCCGGACGTCGACGGCTGAGGTCCCTTTCAGGCCCCTCGAGGTGAAATTCTGCTCTATTGAAGCGTTGCGCGCCGATTTGCTGGCCTGCGCGGGGGAACATGTCCAAACCTGCGCCGGCATGCGCGACTTATCTACGGGATCTGTGCGCGCCGCTCCGCCATTGTGCGCCGAACCCGGTAAGATAGATCTTGGGAACGGCAACGGATAACCCCGGCGGGCCGTCACACCATTCTTGGGACCTACGCGGGCTATTAATTGTCACTCGGCGAAATTCATTCATCTCCGCGAGTTTGATGACACGCTGATTTAATTAGCTGCCGATTGCCGCAAGTAACCTTGCCGCGGACGGTTTTTAACTGTCGGAACAACGCACGGGTGAATAACGCGGATGATAATGGAAGTTAGTCAGAATTTTCAGATTTGCATTCTTCATTCATATCATTGATTCAAAATCCGAACACGGAATTGTTGGGCAAAGCTCCCTGGTAATTAGGAGATTTATTCAAATTGCTGAACGTGATTTGTACTTACTAATCGAAATTATTTGCTATTAGATCTAGACTTAACCTAAAACGGAATGTATTCTCATAAATGTTAAAAATATACTACATACCATCTGAAAACTATTTACTGGAAATATTAAGTTTGCCTGATTAGAAATGATGCGATCACTTAACTGAAGTTTAACTTTCGAATTAACAGATTTACCAAGGGGTCAGTCTGACCCCTGTCAATTTATTTGATATTCTCTCCAAGAAAGTTCATACCAAGATTAGTTAAGATATTTTCGCAAAATACGTGATGAATCTTCTTAGAGAGAATAAACTGTAAAAGTTCAAAATAACTCCTTTGTAAATGTTGTGTTAAGTTTTTAAAAAGGGCCTAAACCTCTGGATAAATGTGTTGAATAAATTAAACTGTATTCTAAAATTAGTTTAATGTAATATTAAGTTAATATTCCACCGAAAAACCAAATCTAACACCAACAATAAGAAATAAAAGGTTAGTACTTACTGAAAGAAATATATTTTTTTAAGTTTTTCCTTAATAACAGAACCAAAAATAAAAAAATATAGCAAATTTTGCGAAATTTAAAACGATTTTAGTTCCGCTTATTTTAAGATTTTTTATAAGGACATTGATTTCAGGTTCAGACAAATAGAAGTCACTGTAGAATTTACGTTTTTAATAAATCGATTATTTCATATAATTACAGATAATGAAAAATTGTTATATGGTAGAAATGATCTGTCATTTGATTGATAGGAAAATTTCGTTGGTCTGTGGGAATTGATGACGATCAGTATGAATCACGGGAAAATTATAATGTAGAAACTGATCACGCCCATAAAAGGTGTCCGTGCTTCATTAAGTTTTTGTGAATCAGACAATTACTATTACAGAAAAATTACAAAGGATGTCGTAATCATGACATAGTAGTAAGTTAATCTTACCTAATACGTAATAAACTTTCACAAATTCCGTGCAAAGCAAGTTTATACATGCTACGAAAATTTTTTCTGAGTTTTCGTACTATGAATAATTTGATTCAAGCTACTTGCAAATCGTTTTTGACGCACCTTGCGTTGGTTGTACTTTAGCTCACTTAAGTTTTTCCTCCTTTCTAGTTTTTGTAATGAATGAAAGATTGAAATTTATCGTGGTTATATAGCCATATCTTTTTACTACATTAAGTTACAAACATGAAATTACAGGACTATAAGGCCTATGAACAGGTAATTTCAATTCTTGAGATATTCCTGAGAAAAAGGGTATTTACGGACAAACAGACGGACACAAGTGATCCGATAAGAATTCTGCTTTTCAATTTCGAGATATGGAAATATAGAAAAAACGTTGGAAACTGCAAAAAGAAATGTTTAAAAGGATTACAGCCATATTTATACTTTTATTTGGATTTCTTTATCCAAATTCACTTAATTTCCACCTTAACCCCTGCATCATTTCATTGAAATCCGTCATTTGATTTTAGGATTCATTACATACACATTCAAAATTCAAATATGCGTGCTTGCCTGCATGCAAAAATTACATGGATCACAACCAGGTAGTAGATTTTATACTTTTCGTTATCATTATTTTTTTAGTTTTTTAGCTTTGCTAATGCGAATAATGTGATAAAAGTACAAAATAAGATTCTTTAATTTAAATTGTCGCGGATTTAAGTAAGAAATGGTCCAGTTGTAAAGGAATTTTAAGTAAAATATTTCTAATATAATCGATCCCCCCACAAAATCTCCTCAGATCTTTCCTTTTTAAAGCATTTGGAAGGTTCCTGTAATTTCAATTTCATCCTAATACAAACGATTGTAAATTTGTTCCAAAATCTCTAAAAAAAAAACAATGCTTGCAAATTGTGGTTGATGTTGGGCACTGGTCCACCCAAGCCGAAGACTTCCAATTTACCTAGCCCCAATTTCCCCGAGCAATGGAAGCGCTGTCGTTTGATTTTTGTACTTTGCTGTTTCATTTCCACGCTTTGTGCTGAACCGCTGCAGTAACAATCCCTGAAAAACGGCGCTTTACGGTAGTAAAAAATTACTCTTTTAGTAAAAAGAGTAATTTTCGTAAGAAGCAGTTGCCTTCAAAATCAGTCGCAACTATTTCTTAACTATTCGACCCAGGGAGCCGGGAATTATCCTTGATTATTCACGTCGTTCCCGCCAGGAGAATAACCCTTCTGAGGATCCTGAAAGAAGTTCGTTTTATCCTGTAATCAAATTATCGCGGAGCGGAGTGCGCGGCTGCCTCCTTAAGCCTTGTTGCGCCAGGACATGAGCACCCCCCGCCCCCCACCAGCCCTGTGGGAAAGAAAACAAAAAGGCACACGAACTCACTTCGCATCGCGACAGTTCGCGCGTTAATCCCCCGCTGGCTGCACACTTCGTCACCCACACCGTGGTCGCAGCAATTAATCCACTCGAACTGTCCGTCTCTGTGTGGATGTGTGTGTTTGTGCCGCACTCGATTTACCGGTTAAAAGTTAAATAACGTTCGCACTGAGCGGGCCGCTGGATTCAGAGTCGTCCGCTCGGCGGGGCGGCGTTCATTTCATCTAGCAAGCGCATCAATATAATTAATTAGCGAGGAGTCGCCCGGACAGTGCTTTCATCGTTTCGAACGACAGGTTATTTTGCACTTTTAAATCACTCGGACGCCGCAAACATTGCCGAAATCACACAACTCCACGTACCGCACCGCTCGCACCTGTCACAAAAGAGGCCGTCAGCTCAGATGCTTAAGCGAAAGAGAAGCGGATCAAACTCTCTGAAAAGGTGACATTTTACGCGAAGAGAATCGCTCACTCTTCAGCAATTCTCTTTCAAGTCCATTATATACTATTAAGAAGAGAGGTTGAAGAGAAAATTTTAAGAGATTCAAGATGAGTATATAAAGTTTAGGACAGTTTTGTCTAGGTACAAAAGAAGTTCTCAGTTCAGAAACACCTCCTCGCTCTTAAAGCTGAAAGTGGCACTCTTCTTCCTCTTGTTTACTAATTGCTGAGCACGCACTCAACTCAATTCCACTCGACTTCCAGAAGTGATGAAAATTGCTTTTCTCGGGACTTTGCAAAAGTGGAAATGGACTGGTCATCTTGAGCCTCATCTCGGGCGTTGTTTTTCGCGCCTATTAAGACTGAAATTTTCTATACATATTTCTTGAAACGATGAAAGAAAATTAGAATTTTATTATTTGTAGCTTAAATTTGATACATTCAAAAGTTAAAAAAAACGGACAAGTGCGAGTTGAACTCGCATGGAGGCGGTCCGTACGAAGATACGCACAATATTTAGAGATTTACCATGTTATTTTAGAGCCATAGATTTCTTATAGGTTTTCTTCTTTTCAAATTGGCTGTGACAGACAGACGGGCAGACAGACACGAGTGATCCTATAAGCCACAACCAGCCCACGATACCAGTTAAAATTGACAACCAGTTAAGTGTTAAAACCATTTTCGTAATTACGACAAATATTCAAAATAACACAGCACATTTAATCTTACCCGTCCAATTTGCCACACAATCACCGCCAACAAGAGTCATTCTTACAATAAGAATTAGTCACAATTTAATAGATGGAACTATCGTAGGTCAAAAACGAGAGATTTTGAGATGTTTTATTGCATTCCGTCCTGTACTAACAAGGACTCTTAAAAAAAAACCGCCTAAAACAAAAAAGCAAACTCCTAATCTGCAGATAAAATTCAAAAGTACCCATACTAAAAATATTCAAGAAAAACCAAAATACTAACTATAGGGCCTCTAAAACACTATCCAAAATATTCTATCTGACTAGACTTATTAATTTATTTTTTTTTTTGTAAATATAAAAAAAGGTTAAAACCTATTTTCAAAAACTCCAAATACTCTATGTATGCCATTTTCATTATTATACCTCATAATAAAACTACACTCAACGAAATTAAAGAAAATTCAATGTTTTGAATTTTACGTGTTAGAAAAGCATTACAAACTTGCGAAAGTCTGCGGTAGTCTTGTGCTATCAACCATGTAATACCTTGCTTTATTGAAAGAGACTACGCGTAGCTATAATAAAAACTGCACTAAGTAAGAAGGGTGGAGTTTCAATTACTCAGTTTGAAAGAGCATCAGAGCGCAAGTTTGTGGATCCCGGGTTCGATTCCCGCCTATGACCTGAACAGTTATTTTCGAATACGCTACATATACAAACCATAAATACATATATGCAAATTTTAACAACATATTCGGTAGATATAATAAAACGAAAAAAAAAAGTGCCCAAAAGCCATTTAGTGCTTGTAAGTAGTCCCATTAAATGTTCGGGCTGATAATTAAGTAAACTCCAGAGATTTAATGGCCCGGTTCGCAGGTGCCGTTGCGTGCTAACAGCTAATGAGGCTAAGTAAAAGCCTAGTTATTAGGATGTTCGAATTGCCCCCCCATCTGCTCAATCGACAGCCACTTCCTCCACTTCCCAGAGGAAAGCAAAGGAACAGGTGTACCCAAAAATTCTGTTCCCTCCAGGTGCGTGCCGCCGACTTCCCGGGCCCCATGACAATGGCACCGGAGCACGTTTGCTTTCCTTTCGTAAACAAACATTTTTGGAGTGTGCCCTATCGAAAAATATTAAAAACAAGCAATCAGAACAGCGCACCTGTCTCCCCTGTCCTGCCGGCGCCCCTATACCTACGTCGCGCCGTGCCATATCGGGGAAGAAAAATTACTGCTTTTCGCCTCATCAGAGAGGCAAATTTATCAGTCTTCGCTGGTGGCGAATTTTAATTCCACGATTTGCAAATCACCAGCAGCTCATCCCTCACCGCAGACGCATTCTATTCACTCGAACGTAATTTAATCCGCGGGTGCAAGGAGCTGCGTCCCTCCGTGAATAAATCGAACCGGAGACGTGATGCGTGACGGAATAAAATACACGGCCGCAGGAATTCAAAGAACTCGCGTGCCAGATTCGCCCCTCGGATGAAGAGGCGACGCGATTTATTATCCGAGAACAAGAAGCCCCGGCGAGGGTGGAGGCTCCGGTGGTGCTCCGGTCCTTGGCGGACGGCTGAGCGGAAGTCGCGTAAAGGTACCGCGGCACTTCCGACCAGATGTTTGCGGGCTTTGTGCGGCTCTGAGGCTCCAGGAGCCTCTCGGCGGCCCCTCCTTGATGAGAAACACCTGAGTATGTCTTCGGGCAGATGTGCCTTAATTTGCGGCATCGTTTTATAAATAAATGCGATAATCGTCGCGAACTGATAAATGGAAGTTTGACTCATGTACGTCGAGGGTAAGTTTTTCTCATTTCGAAAGTTATATAAATGAGATTTTTCATATAATACAAAATTTTATACGTCTGAAACTAAAATCAATCAAAAAGTTTAATATTTTACATCCGACAAATCAGCGGACCTAATAGCCCCCATGTACACCTATTCTTCTGAGATTTCTAAAAAATTTACGTTTAGTCTTGAAAAACAAGTATTTTTGAGCTTTCTACGATCCTAAAAACTTTTCCTTTCCTACTTATCACCGATGTACTCGTATTTGTAAAGTAAAAAACTCAAGCTTTTTAATAACATAAAATAAGTAGACGCATGTTTCAAAGTCAACGAATTAAATTGGCACCTATTAAATTTAAGGTATTAATTTTAGTACTAAAGTATTTCTTTATTTACTATCTCCGTTCAGGAAGAGCAATATTTTTTTAAAAACTGATCAGAAAACAAGGGTTCTGGATAATTGCTATCCTTGACAAAATTTCGCTCCTTAGGTTTTTACCAATTTTAAGGTAATAGTTTTGTTTCAACTATCGTTATGAAATTCATTAAATCGATAGAGTTTTAAATGTTAATAATTTGGTAAGCTATAAAAAATGTTTAAAAAATTAGAAAAGGCTATTTGCCACAGAACGTGTAACCGAGATTCGGAAGTTTTCATGCAAATCATTTAATTTTAATATGATTATTATTTTAAATTTAATTTTATTTAATTAATTTTTCATTGGCTAGATTATTCCTTAGTTTAAAACTACTTTTCAATTATTAAAATGTCTAGTGTAGAAATCTAAAGGGTGCGTTCGCATGTGGCAATTTTCGCAGCATGTATAAGCTTAAATTACCACGAAAATCGTTTCTGACTGGTTGTCAATACAAATTGAACTGCTAATTTCAACTTGTAATCTATTTAAATGGTACTTCCCTTTTTACAAATTTCTTTGGATGCGAATCTTTATAAAGTCCTTTTTTCATCAATATTTAAAAAGTTAAAGTGAGTCATATTTTCATCGCAACTTTTAAACGCAATATTGCGGTTTAAAAACGCTATGAATTGCATTTGGCTAGACGTATGCATCGAAACCGCTCTTAATAGGGCGAAATAAAGTTTTTGTGCGGGTACAATTTTATTGACGATATAAAAAACATACGAAATTATACCAAAGATTCTTTTATTGATGGTAAAATGAAAAAGTAATAAGTTTATTTCCCAAAGATAGACAGAGTTTATTATTTTTAATTAAATGTTATATTTTTTGGGTTGTCCATTTCATCAGCTTTCATTTGATTACTCACGATTAAAGTTTGAGAATAACCAACAATTTTGTTATTATTCGTTAAACTTAAAATTAAAGATTTATTTAATAGACGTAAAATCGTTAAATTGTAGCTATTGGGGTTATTCGAATTGCACTGCACTGCATTACGTTCATAAAAATCATGATGAAGTATTTAAAAATCTCGACATTTTCGTAGAAAGTAATTTAACCAGTTAACTGCGGAATTTATTTTTAAAAATCCTTCAGCGGATGTGTAATTAAAATCAAGTGGCGACGAGTATACACGTCGAACGCAATACAAAACGGTTCTTCAATAAATTTTACGGAAAACTCAAAATAAAATGGTAAAGATTTCATTTTTCTTAGATAAAAATTAATATAATTCAATGCTGAAAAAGATAAAATCCAGCAAATGGTTTGCTAAATCTTACAAGTATAAAGTTGCTCCAACAAACCAAAAATTACCAAAATCCTTTATAGTTCGCGTAATTTATTTAAATTATTGCAATAGTTATTAGGTAGACAGCAAGCGAAACAAAACATAATAAATAATAAACTTATATTATAGGGATTTTGCGCAATTAATCGGTTAAATCACATACTTTTTATATCCTTTTTTCCTTCCTTTCTGACCTATTCTTTTCCTGCAAATTTAGTATACTAATTTTTCTTCCTTATTTGTACCTCTATCTTTATATTTGTTCTATTAGATTTGTAATTTGTATTATAATTGGACCATGTCTATATTACTGATATTGTATAAATTATTTAAGTAAAGAAATAAACATTTTACCCATGCTTTCTTTATGATGGAACCATATAGCGAACTTATTGAAAGATTGAAAATTTAATAAGCGTCAAAAAGTGTATGATAAGAAAATTTATGGTGTTATGTAGAACAAGCACCTTAAAGAATAAATTGTATATAAGTCACTTATAATTACTGGAGAGATTTACCTTTTTACAAAATACTGTGTATAAAGTAGTGGAAATTTTCGGACAAAAATACTTTGATATAAAACAAACCTTTAGTAAGGATCCACAATAAGAAATTTTGTTCTGCAAAGCTCACTTGCAGTAATGAGATTTCGCAGTTTAATTAAGTGAAAATGGCGTAACAAAGTAAAAGGGTCACCGTATACTGCAGGTAAATGTTTACATTCTTTTGCCTTAATATTCGTTGGAAAAGGGGTGCGCTTCGAAGGTGCGCAATTAATCAAAAGCGCACTTAATTTCGCGGACTATTCGGACTTCTCAAATGGCCTTTTTGTACTCGCCCAAAATTAATTTCTTCTGGGCAACCGGCCGGCGACCGAACACAACCCAAGAGGGGTAGGAGACACGAAGCTCCGCAGTCCAGAGTCGAGATGCCTGGGATTCCATGGGCATTATCATTTCTCGTTATGTCAAAAATAATTATGAGCATTTATTTATTGCAAAAATCGAATAAAAACCCCTGTCACGACCAGTTGGAACAATTAAAAGCAGCCTCTGCCTTAATCAAGGTAGCTTCTGGCCAGCCGAGAAAAACTTGAAAAAATTCAGGAATAACCGCAAAGTGAAATGCGACGGAATTAGTTGCGCTGGGCGGCCCAAGAGGAAAAGGAGGAACAGGGAGAAGGGATGACATTGCCTTAACTACTACCTTTCGAGTTAAATGGTGAAAAACGCAAGGAGCAAAACGGCAACGAAGGCAGCTTCGCGAAATGACCAGCACGCGAAGAAGAAAGGGCACAGTCGCGGTCGTCGTCGCGATCGCGCACCGAACGCATTCAACCGGAGAAATTTTTTTGAGACGCATGCGCAACCGCTTCTGCGGCCGCTGGCACCGCGATCAGCCACCTGTCAATCCTGCGCACGCGACTTTCATACTTTTCTCATTTTGATTGTCGCTGCTCATGGATTTCTTATTTGTGGCGCGGGGCGGCCATCGGGTGATGGGCCTTAATTTTTTATGCGCCATCACCGCACCGCCACACCGTTCGCCTTTTCGGGGACGCGATAACCCTCGGTCCGCGATTTGTGCGCGATCACGACGCATCATGCCGGACGCATATATTGCATTAGCGAATTCGCGTTTAATCGCTTGTCCGAGAGTTTAGCGCCCGTTAAACGGTGCACCGTTTCGGTAGCGCACAGGAGTTTCAGGTGGTTTGTTGGGTTGGACGCGGGGGGCGCAGGGATTTCGTGACTGAAGTGCAAGTTGCGCTGAATGCACTTCCTCGGCGCATTCCGTTGACCGTTCTGCTTCTGATCACCACCTCATTAGTCACAATAGAGCGCGT
Organism: Philonicus albiceps; assembly: GCA_963969385.1. Lineage (NCBI taxonomy): Eukaryota > Metazoa > Arthropoda > Insecta > Diptera > Asilidae > Philonicus > Philonicus albiceps. Next base: position 61,107,195 of record OZ017772.1, read on the forward strand.
TCCGACGGACGTCTTCGCTTCCTCCTGAGTCAAAGACAACTCAATACCGCTCCGCCGCGTGCGGTGTGCTCCTACTAATTAGCGGCGCGACTTTAATTTTTTTCCATATTCCCTCGTAATTTTTTCCTCTTTTTGCCTTAATTGGCTGCGAGCAATTGAAATGCACCGTCTTGAAAGACTAACCTCTAGCGCCTCTAAGAAACTGCAGGCGCTACACGAAATCGCGCTTTTTCCCCATTTTCTTGCCGCCGCGCCGCTACCTCGACGGACCACCTTGTCGGTTGATGTTTTTTGCATTTTTACCGGAATCAATCTCGAAAAAAATAAAAAACGATTGTTTGGCGTTCGTGACGTGATCGCGGACGCTATTCTACTTGCCTTGAAATGTCAATCAGAGGAATTTTTCCAGCACAAAAATAAAATCCACCACTCTAGACCGAAATAACTGGGAAAATAGAATTGCGGTGCAAAGCTACTTGTCGATGCAATTCGTGCAGATTCAAGTTCTTTTGCAACATTTGCAACGTTTGCGGGGGGGTTTGCTTCACTACGAAGGGTAAAAATATATTGCATTCGTCTGATTGCATGAATTATTAATTATAATGCTCCACAAAGGAAGTAGTTCCTGCTTTTATCATAAAATTTTTGTTTTTAATATAAATAAACGCATCAAATTCAGTCGATGCAGCATAGCTTTATAAATTTTGCAATTCAAAGTTATTTTTCTCTCTAGACGAGTCGGACTTAATACAAATTTACACTTCTCTAACTTTTGTTCTAGAAATTTTCCCCCAAACATCTTCTTCTCAAACTGACTCTTTGAGGAACTTTCGATATTTTCATGTTCCTCTTCACCATACTAACCACAAGCTTTTAAACCTGAAAGTCTGTTATTTTTTTAAATATATTTAATTACAGGACAGCTGACTTATCGTGAAATACTGCCCATAAGTTCAGTTTTATGATTTTTGCAAAATTCAATGTCTCGAAGTGAAGTCTACAGTTAAACACTCCTTTTTAACCATATCACTATCGTCTGTGATAAATACTTAAAAATATTATGAATTTCTCCAATTTATATCATAAGGTGAATCTGAGCCCATATGGCTATTTTGTTACCTATTTCACTGAGAGATAAAATTTGATTTTCAACCATCTAATTAAATTAGTTGATAGAATTCAACAAGTTGGAGAAGCATTTAAAAAATTAATTGGATTCCCAACTATGTTAGTTCTAACAACTAATTCAATTCATTTGCTAAAAATTAAAGAAAATAGTAATTGATATTTCTAATCTTTTCTTTTAGTATTGCAGCTTAACTTAGTCTGGTTTAGTTCTTATTTCTACTTGTTTCATAAACGCTATTTTTAAGGTATATTAGTCTAAACTTAGTTAACGTGTTGTAATCCAATTGGGCCATGTTTTTCTGGCTCGTAAAAGTTTATTATGTTACGTATTATTTCTGTAGACTTAGAGGTAGGAAAAAGTAAAGTCACCCTAATTTTTGTTATAATTTTACCCTTAATAGTTTCAAAAATAAGTAAAAAGTAACATACTTTTCAAGTTGGTATAAGGAAAATAATTAGACAGTAACTAAATTTTATTTACAATTCGTATAGACACTAGGGGTCAATTTTTAAATAGGCTGAGAAATTTATTCTTCAAATAAAATATCAACTTGGCTAAGAAACTGTGGCAGAATGTAAATAAATATAATTAAATATGATATGCATATATGTCCGTTTCTGTGTCCGCCCATATCGTCTAAACTTGTCAACGGATTTTAAAAAATTAGGTGTCAGTAGACTCATTAGCAAAAATGACATATGTAGGATATATGAAATTTCAACAAAACAACTATGATGGTAGCTAGTCGCTCTACAATATTTTTATGCTTTAGAAATACATGGATATCAAATTAAACATTTTTTATGAGAAGATTCCAAATATTCAATAAAACATGCTACAAATATATGCACAAAAAAGAAAACCGAATTAAGGTGAGAGAAACCCAATAAAGCTTATGCTAAAAAATAATTTCACACTTTTTCTCAAACTAATAGTAACAGATAAATAACAAAAAAACCTCAAATAGCATCCAAGTTAGTTGTTGGTTTCATTTTATTTATTTTACAATTATTGAAAAATTGACCCTGAGAGTGGGGAAGGTGGGGACAAACCGATGGATACTTGACTAAATGTAACTATGTCCGTACTTTTGACGCGTGAAATCCTATTAAAAGTGTTCACCTTTTATGTACTGTTCTATTTACAATACTTAAAAATCTTTGTTTGTCTACGGTCTACTAAAATTACTTATTATCGCTTATCGTTTTGAGTTATAAGGACCTGTTTTATGATCTGACATGCAGTTTGAATGGTATTTGTTCCATTCCACGTCATGTCACTTAATGTATAAAATATTTGAAATCATCATTAGTGCTCGTCCGGGAATTTTAAAATTGAGAAAATTTTAAGTCGAGCGATGTGAGCTGTTCTTGCCATAAATGAACCCATTAGACACACGCCAGGAATGGCACAAATTTGTCGTGCTCCATATGCGACGCAGGCGCCATTTAATTCCGACGATGGCAGCGAACGTGGATCGCGCATGCGAAATGCGCTCGAGCAACGTTTGTTACACGGGCGCACGTGACAATACCAAATAAGGAAGGCTGCCCGGCTCCGGGTGAATCGGAGTTTGTGACAACTATTCGTCGGGCATATATCATCTTCGCGGCCGGGAGCGATCCGCAGGGATCCGCGCGATGATGATGCCCGCAAACAGGCAGCGACCACTGGCCACAATGGGCTGACGTGAATTTCTTATGAAGTCGGCCGCACAAAAATCATTTCAATTCCGAGTTTAAATTTCAAATTTTTTTATTGAGTGTTGGCAAAGTATTCACTGTCCGGGCCGAGTGGATCGGCTCGGGCCGCTCCTGCAGCCGTTCAAGGTAACGTTTGTAATTGCGAGTTTTACACAAGAAGACCACGGCTGCGGGCTGCGCACTCTTGAATGACAGGTTGCGTACATTGATCGCCACTTCTAATTGAATAAACATTACGTCACATTTTTTCACCCTTCGAACTGGACCAGTTCTTGCGGTCCGGGCAACATCTCGTCCGGGCTCTTGAATGGAATCCAGAGGCGATCGTGAATCGCAAATCGCAAATGGCAGCATCTTGCACTGCCCTGCATCCGATTGTATCTGTCTAATTAGTTGCATTCGGCAGGGAAGCAACCTGCGGAAAAGTATAGCAAAACACTTTTGCAAAATTAGACGGCTGCGGTGATTTTTTTTGTTTTTTTTTGTATCCTGCACCGAGACGCGATATCGATGCACGCTGAGGTGTGCGTCGGCCTCGCGTTAATAAATTCCGAGAATGCGCGGCATGCGTTCCAGGGCGCTTACTTGGCCTCTAGCCGAGCAATCGAAGCCACAAAAACTAGACCGAAGATCAAATCTAGCAAATACTTTTATGAGCTTCATATTTCTGTATTCCTCGGAATTCCTTTGGTTTTTTGGTACGCATGCGACTGATTTCATCCAGTTTCATACTCAGAGTGTGATAGATGTAGGATGGAACAAAGAAGCCTCTACTTGTATTAATCCTTCCTAACTCTGACCCGAGGACAACAAAACCAGGTCCAAGTTTACGAAAATATTAGGATGATATTTACAACTTCATGCCAGCCCAGGAGCATCTATGATTGGCCCAAAGGCTGGTTCTAAAACATAGTCCAAAGTTTTAAAATAATCATAGTAATTATTAATTATACTTTAAAATTATATCTCTTTATAATGGATGAAGAAGATATTTTTGCAGTGGAATTTTATGAGTTTTTCAGATGCACCGAGTAGTTGTGAAAGAGAGGACAATAATTATAATAATAGAAGAAAGTTCATAATAGTTCGACATATAATATAGATTTATTCAAATATACCTATATTAATTTCAAAGATTTATCGCAGTTTTATTATACGCCTCCCAAAATAATTATCAGGGCTAAAATCGTCGGACTTCTAGTAAATTTCAGCAAAACATTAGCAATGTATTAAAACTTAAAACTAGACCCAATGCATACACGAAAATACAGCCCAAGTTTGATATTTATACCTGACTAAAGGGTGACTAAACCCTGGTTCAAGGAGTCTAGGGGAGCAAATAAAACAATTAATTTAATTATTATCAAGATTGGTACTTTAAGTAGCAGTTTGGGCGTGGACTAAAAAATCATGAAACTATTGAACCAAGTCAAATTTACCAACTCTTGGTTGGTTTGAAATTAATAATGAGACTGAATTAGAAATACTAACTAGGTACTAAAGTTGTAAGGATATTCGGGTATTTAATTTCTCTCCAATTATTTTTATTTATTCTTCTATTCAATAAAGCCAATCTATGTAAATGTAATTGGAAGTAATGAAGTATAACAATATAATTAATAATTCCTTATTTATTTGATTAAACTGGAAAATGGAATTGATAATATAATAATAATAATAAGTAATACTTATACATGAGTACTGTCGCAATCTTATTATAATCGATTACTTTTTATTAATAATGGAGTTTGTTAGACTTCAGTAGCATTTTATCAAGACAGCGTATAGTTATCATGACAAAAATAAGAGATGTCTTACAAATTAAGCATTATTAAAGCTTTTCTTTTAAATTAATGGTACTTTTTACAGAAAAACGATAAGCTAAATTTAAGTATGTAAAGGTTCTTCACAGAATGAACCCAAAACGATTAAAGTAAGGGTTTCCAGAGGGAGGGAAAAAAGGAAATGTTAATCAAAGTCCTGCACAGTCCTGCATAAAAACTACGACCCTTATCACATTTCATGCTGTTGATCGCGAATGACGTGCAGAACAATTTAAAAGATTTATTCTACAAAACAAATACCGCCCGGCTATTTTGCACTCATTAGGGTAGGAGTTACCCCATAGCATCTTTGAACAAGAGCGGTATGGCCCATTCAAAGGCATTAAACACTTTCCAGGTTATTTAGAATCACCTAACGATTTAATTCGAGCCTGATGTGAATAAAAGTCGGGGTTTTTCTATCCCCGTGGTGCAGTGGGTGGTCACAAAGTTCCATAAATTAAACCGCAACCGATCAGCACCAACCAGCCAAACACAAAATGAGTCGCCGATCGTTTCGGCGAGTTTGTTTTTGTCCCTGAGCAGGTACCCTGCCCGAGGTTAGGTCCAATCACTCCGCATAGCACCCTGTAATTAGGGCTGTCTAATTACATGTTAATTACAAAATCGCTGCTGGGGCACCTCTGCCGCCCCGGCTGTTATCCTTATTTGATGATGACGGCGTGATTAGCGCCGGCGAACTTCACAAAAATCGGCTTACCGCCAAAGATATCGCGCTGGTGTGTCCGGATAATCACTTACCTGGGTGCTGATCAAGTGTCTGTGAGGTCGAACAGGGTCTGAATTGAGTGTCCGAAGGACTGTGTGATCCCAGAAAAATTCTCTAGATTTCTTGATTTGTGGATAATGGGTTCATTTTGTCAATTATCTGGCATCGGTAATTCTATTTAAAAGTTTTGCGAATGTCGAGAGAAAAGGGTGATCGACAATTATGCTGCTAGTCAGAGCCGAAAATCGTTTTTTTTTATCAATTAATTATCAACAATGACATAAAAATTATGGGCGAATATTAACTCAACAGTAATCAAATGACTTGCTTTCAAATATGCAAATTAAGCAAAAACTATGGTAGGTTCTTACCTACTTGTCTATATATAAAAAAAAGAACCTTCATTCAAATTTATTGTTAATTATTTAGCTAAAATATAATTGAATTTACGATAAAAACAGTTCGCTGTATTCAAAGATGCAATCTGCTTCGAGATTGTCAGGGAACATTTAAAAAAGCAATGTTTAAGTGGGTCCCAAAAAACTAAAATTAAGTTTCTCACTTTAATCATATTTAAAATTTATAGCTGTAGCTAGAAGCTTTCAATTGCATTTCGTTTCAATTTGTTTCCACGTTCCATGATCCAAAAATCCATCAAGAATCACATAAATTGCTTAGGAAAGAAATCGAAGTTATATATGTATATAAATAAAATGTTAACCTTAATAAAATCGTATTCAAAGTAAGTGTTTCATAGTTTTCATTCGAGTTCCAATTCTTAATTCTATTAAATATGATGGATAAAAAAAATATTTTCTAACATATTTCCTTAGAGTGCCGCAGGGTACCCGTCTAAGCTCTCAACTGTTTCTATTCTGTGCAATGTTTAGTCAAAAACTCGACCATTTTTTCAAAGAAAGCAATTTTTTGTGTTCTACGGCGACGGCGAAATCTCAGAGGGCCCTTGTCGATGATTTCATTACTTTTGGTCAGTTGGGCATCTTACAATGGACTTCCGCAAAGCGGAAATGCCCTTATCGCCCGTTCTCTCCTGATTGCCACCATACTCGTAACTTTTAGAGTCTGGCTGCCCAACGGCGCGGATCCTGATAACACTTCCGTGTCCAATTTCGTTTTGGGCCAGCGTGTGCGAGTGCAGGGACAAATTAAAGCGGAGACGGTGAAATTTTCTCATTGTGTCCAATCGATTGTAACGAAATTTATCCGCGATAAAACGCGAAGCCACCTGTTCGCTGCGCAGAGCCCACACTAAAAATCGGCGGTCATTCCGGACCTAAATCGGCTTTCTCGGTGGTCCGCGGCCGTACGACCGCAGTTCCTTAGCTAATCAACGAAAAATAAAATTGTCCCGGGAGGCGGACGGTCCCGCTCCGGATTCCACCTGGCCGGGGGACGCAACGCGACGCATTCACCATCGAACAGATCGTTGAGGACGGCGGGATGCGTGAGTTATTGCCCGGGCAAAGACGTCTCTTAATTACGAATTAAGCCACTGCCGGTTTTTGTCCCGGCGGCTATTGTTCTTCTGATGGAGTTATTGTCCGCCAAAAGTGGTTTTGTCATGTCAATTTCCCCGATTTGTTTAGTGCGCAGCACGCTCGTTTTTCAATGAATCAATTAATTTCGTGCCTGCATGAAGTCGCGGTTAATCGCATGGGAAGTTGCCGCGCGTTCGCCAACCGGAAAATTACCAAAGTGCCCAACTGACCGATCACCGTTTGCTGGGAACATTTCAATTTGTCAAATGCCCGAGAAAAGCAATTTTCCAATAAAAGAAATTTCCCCATTTACCCGGCTTTTCAGACCGCACCCCAGCCGCCCCGTGCGCCCCTTTCCAACAAAATCTTTTGTAAAGGCCTCGGTCGGCTGTGGGCTGTAGCAAGCATGGCGTTGTGGCCTAATCCTTTAGATTTTATACCCTTTATTTGCGGGGATTGTTTTGCCGGCGAATTGTCCGGCCGTCTATTCAACTGTCGACGATAAAGAGTTGTTGAGGGATCAATCATCCCGGAAGCCTCTGGGAGGGGTCGTGTTGGAATCTTAAACAAAGGATTAAGGCATTTTCAGATTATCCTGTTTTTAGAGATTCCTTGTCCTCACGTCTCTAAAAATTCTTTATGCTATTTCGCATTTTTTCCAGGTCGCCGTATTTCAAAAGGAAAGAAAATTATGTTTTCTACCGTCTTTAGGCGTTCTATTGTGTTTGCGAGATAATTTCCCAAATATTTTTTTGAACAGCAAAGATGACAAACGTTTTATTCGGATATCCGATAGATTTTTGTCTTCTAAATCTCTTCCCCTTTTGTAATTCGGTGTTTTTTTTACAAATAAAGAAAATAATTTCACAATATTTCTTCTAGAACGTTATCACTATTAAGTAAATGTTCTACATGACGAAAATTGTTTCGGTATACGAACTTTAACAAAAATAATATTCCTATAGTAACATTCATTCATTTTGTTCAATATTAGACTTTTTATTTAATTAAGAGTTGCTCTAAGAGTTGCTTACATGGATACAAAATCCATGTCCAAAGAAAAATATCAATAACGAATAGAGTTCCATTACCAAGGACCAGCCGGCTTAGAGATAACACCCTTTCATTAGGGTAATGTGATAATATAATAGGCTGTCACTGCCTATCCGAAAAGTTACTAATAAGAAAATTTATATTAAATCAGATCATATAGATAAGTAATCAAACTGCATTCAACTCTGTGTGCCCTTATACTAGAGCACTCTGCCGTATAGCACATCTAGTTTTGTAATATAAAATAAACACCAGAAGAATGAATTATGACCTTGTAATTAACTAACTAAACTTGTAATTCGAAGTTCGTTGCGGTAAAAGCTCTAAAATACCACTAATATGTGTCTTTTAGTCACAGTTTTTGAAAAAACCAAGACTCTTTTTGTGAACCCATTATTTTCCTACAAATCCACGAAAATCATTAGTAAATTCAAAAATTGCAATTACTTTCCTGTGTAAAAAGTACTGTATTTAGATTATTTTCAAAAATTCAGAGTAAACAATCTAAGCAATTTTATTTGTGAAAAAATAAAATCTTCAAAAACCTTTTAAACGGCCATAAATATGCGAAATTAAATTAAATTCTGATCTATTCAAAATCAAAGGAATTGATTAAGTCGAATGGAATAAAGATGTTTCTCCCACTTCATTAAACAAATCCCAATAATCCTTAAAACTTTTATTCAAGTAACTACGCAAGCGAGGACAAGCGAGTGTCCCACTTTTCCATTTTATGCTCTCATAGGCTGTAGGCCCGCTTATAAGATAATGAACCTACAATTTGAGGCTTAATCGATCCTCACCTTAATCCTGCCGTGAAAGAACCGCTGGACAAAAGGCTTTGCGGTCGAAAATTAAGGGATATTGATTTGCTTCTTCTTAAACAAATCTTTTGTCCTTGGTCAGGTCGTGCGTTTGCCAAAATTTTCGTAAGATCTTAATTCCCTTTCTTTTTTGCCTGGAAGTGTCGGCCTAGCGACATCGACCCTTCGACCAAAAGGTGAAATCATTTGGTTGGAATAAACGAATTTTGTGCTTTAGTTATTTAAGGCTGTCATGGAAATTCAATTAAACCTATCTTTGCCTTAGCTCCTTCATTGTCCCCAAGACGGGAGGATTTTCACGCACAAAACTGGGCACGCACAAAAGGACGCCTCAAGCCTCATAACTCCGAAACGGAGGATTCCTGAGATTTTGGTTCCTTTGTATCGCCGATGAGGTCTTTCCTTTTTGGTAATAAAGGATACAATTGCCCATTCGACGTGATTTGCATCTGATCTTAAGGATCAGACGTGATATTTCGGGAAAACCTCCACGTCCAGAAGGAGGACGCATCTGGTTCTCACGGATTTTGGGAAAATCCAGGCATGACGTGAATAAAAGACAGGTATTGATGCTGCCATAAATAACCTGCTATGAGTTTATAACGCTTTGGCGAGTCTTCTAAGCAGTATTCGAATTCTTGGCAGATCCGATTCTTTCTTTGAGCACGTCCTGACTTGTAGGTGAAGTGCACAACACGTGATTTTTCGCCTGGTAGAGTTTCATGCATTTTAAGGGCAATAAAATATCGAAATTGGCGTGTAATGTAAATCATGTGTAGCAATTCCCCAGATCTTGCTTGCACTTGTTGTTAGAGGTAAAAATTTGAAAGAAAAACATAAAACAAAAACTTGTTTGTGCCAAAAAGGAGACTGTACTTACACCTGCAAGGTATTTTTCTTGTATCTTTAGTTTTCATAAAAAGAAATTGTCAGCTTTAGCAACAGAAGTGGTTTAAAAGAAAACTACCAAACTTTACTTCGATCTAACGAAATCTCTGTTCGTTTTTCACATTTTAAGTATTGGCAGTAGTAGCAAGGCTTTTAGAAATAAATTAAACTTCTAGTCTTAGCATATTGCACATTTATGGTCGAGTATTTCTGAATTTAATTACTTCAACAATAGATTTATTGAGTTTACAGATCTCGAATACTCCTTAATTGAATACTCAAGGATACTTTTACTGGAGTTCTTTGATAATTTTTCTCTGAAGCGCTCGACTATTAGAATACTTAAAATTCCTGCATTAAAACTCGGTCCAAGCTACTAATTATAATTAAATACTCCAATTTGAACTCAAATACTAAAATATCCGCATCATTCTTAAAGCACTAGTTCAAATACTACATAAACCGATAATTAAAACCAACGAATTGTGCAAAGTAAAAACGTAATAATAAAAATTATATTAAAACCTTAACGATAAGAAAAATAATCTACAATTTTGAGAACGCAGTCTTAGGTTAATTTTATAAAGATTAAATGAATTATATAGCCCTTTAGCTAGTAGTTCGGATTACAGAGAGAGATCTCTTTATTTAATTAATTTATACTTTATTTTAGTTTGTTTTATTTTAAATTTTCTTATCATTAGAGTACATGATGTAGGTATTCCAGTGATCAATTTTTATTTCCCCTTAAGCCGGTTTTGAAATTGAACTTGAAACAATCTAGAAATTACGTTTAACCATTTGATTTTTATCCATTCTGTATGAATACTGGCATCAAGTAAATAAATGGTAGATAATTAAGGATGAACTTATTTCAAAGAAAATCTACTATATATTTTATGAGAAATTGAAGATAACTGTAACGCGTAATTAAAGCCTCAATCCATTCAAGTTATGAGAAAGTTGAGCAAGAATTAGATAAATTGGGCAACAATTTAAACTAAAATCCACCCTGCAAGCTTAATTTGAGCTCACAAGATCGATTATTATGTATTATATGTATATCCAACATTTCAATTTGCAAGGATTACCACACGAAGCGCAATCCGATTAAAACTTGAAGCACGTCGGAAATTCCAAGATAGTCCTGGACGATAGAGCACATCGTCAAGTGCATGCAACGTCTATCGAGACCATTGAGACCGCTAAGTTTCACGTTTGGCTACATTCCTGCAAGAAATGCTCCCTGATTGCTGCCATGATAAGCACCTAATTGCATGCACACATGACACCCCTCATGAAGATCCAGTCCCAGCATCGGGGGCCTTCCTCAATTCTCTATCGCCCTGCCGTGTTTACATCTCCAATAAGTTGTAATCTACTTCCGGATTTGCGCTCGGGCCGGCCTCATCTCGGCGGCCTAAGAAGTGATACTTGCGTCGTCTTGAGGATGGATTTCAATTGTTCACGTCGACCGCAGCAGATGTTCAAGATTAATCCACAAGGCCTGCATATTCCTCATTTATCCGGCTTCACGCGTTTTTTCCACGCCGCAGCAGCGTACTCGTGCCCCCTGCCTAATGCCCATGTCAAATTCTCGATTAGCTCTTAATTGTGCAGCGATTACCGCGGTGATCGATCGCGCGAGAAATTATCGCAGGTGCGCGGTTTCACTTGACTTAGGATTCTTTCTGCCTTCACTAATTTATCCTAAACGATGGCCCATATGCACATAAATTAGGAAAACTTAAAAGTTAATGTTTTTAAAGAGTGGAGCATTACAATCAATGATTTTGAATGTCCTGATCAGCATATGATCATTTAGGGCTATCACACTATTGACATACACTCAAAACATCTTTATTATTAAAAATTTTAATTTTGCAGAGCTTAACGTTCACTGCATAGTAATATTTCGTAAATTATTGATTAAATAGATAAAGTGCCTTAATTTCTTAAATAACATTGGGGCTATATATGTACATGATGAAGCAAAGTTCGATATTATATTAAAAAAGTTAAAATATAGTGCGTTAGTGTACACTATATAGTAGCTGTGCTAACTGAGTGAAATCTAGTGCGTCGCTAGCATAACCTAGTTTAGTAGTCAAAGTTAGAACGACCTAGTATTACTTAGAATATATTAAAAGGGCAAATTGTATTTTAAAATCGAATAAAAAGGTGATTATTGTTAGTTTTTTTGGCATTTTAAATATAATATACCCAGGGAAATTCGAAAAACTGCATTTAAAAGTAAAAGTATTAAATAATAATAATAGAATAAATTAGAAACAAAAATTTTGAATAGGTTTTTATTTTATGAAAATCATGCATTTGTTGTATGAAAACAAATTTATTAGGAGCCGTAGAATATAAACGATAAAAAATGTTTAATTATTTTTATATCCCTGTTTAAAATCAGACAACCAGTAAGTCCCATTGTACTACACGAGATAGTGTCTGCCAAATTGTTGAAAGCAACGAAAATTTTAAGATTTGTTGGGTCCATAAAACCAAAACATCTGTGGATAAATCATCTTCGTATTGTATCCACGAATACCTCCCATATAAAATTACTTCCAAAAGACAGAGCATAAGCGTAGAAATTATGAAAACGAGTCAAGGGCGGATTTTATCATCGGATAATAAGTGAAGAATAACCGCCAACCCTATCACGGCACCCAAGTGGGCACTTCACAGGTGAGCTCACCTAATTTTCTAGGTCTTTGCACTTCTCCCATTGTTGTGAATGTAAGGAACACCATCGTGACTCCGCAAAGCACCTTTCCCAACCAATTTCTAAATTCTGGGGGAAGTTTGGCCCGGACAATTTCGCCGCCACCGCCATCGCCGCGGTACATTGAAGGTGGAAATTGTAGCAATCATCTAGCGCTGCTATGATTAATGCCCAGTTGCGGTATTTAGGCAAACATCGTTAACTTCAAACTCGGCCGGTTGCGGCCAGAATGTAATGAGGGAACATTTTTTGGGGGTTTTCGGCCATTTCGGACGTGTTTGACGGCAAAACAATGACGATAATGTGAAACCCATGAGCGCCAATTAAACCTAGAAAGGCTTCAGGTGCAGATAACTACATGTTTATAGGTACACTTCCGCTGTTTGTTGGGTTTTTGTTTAGGCAATAATTTTTAATTTTGAGGGAATCATGAACCCATATCTTGAATACGTCCATATTAATTATGCGAATTTCCTTAAAGTTCACTGAATTTCTAAGAAGTGGCGCAGAGGATATTAAATTTGAATTTTCTATTTTCTGTTTCATTGTTACGGCACATCAACACTTATTTAAAGCAGGTCAAAGTATAGTAAACTGGACATTTAGTTAAATTTAAAGTTAATATTTTTTTCTTTTATTTTTTTTATATTTTTGATAAATAGGAAATTAATTTTTTTCTGCGTGAGTAGACATTTTCTTTATATTATGCTGCAAAATAACTTTGAAAACAAAGTAATATTGCATCCAAAAATACACTTCGACTTAGTAGATTCACAATTTACTACAACATTTTATTTTATTATTGTTTCATAAAATCTTGTTAAATAGTGATAATCCTCAATTTAACGTAAAAGTTCTTTAAAACCGGGTAATTTTACACGTTTTAGGACGTAAAAAGAAACTCAGTCCCAGAAACTCAGAAACTCAGAAGTGGTCATAACAAATTTTAAATATAAACTGACATTTCAAAATCCCTATCAATCATACGATAAATGTCCGTAAATCTAGTGTTAATTTTGTTGAGACATCATCAGAGCTCACCTTGTACACTTTGGTTAATTTTTGTATAATAAGAACTAACTAACTTTTTATTAGTGTAAAAAAATTACAGTTTACCCCCGAATAACTTCACTATGCCTGTGTAATATTACATCTTTAGACAATGCTTTTATTTAGAAAATACGTGAGGCAAAGCCCTTTACTCTTTTATGTTATTTCACTACTCTTATACTAAGAAATTGAATTCCTAGTATAATGATGGTAAAATTAATTGCTCCAAACCTCTTTACAGTATACGAATACACCTAGTACATATATAGAAATACTTCTGTTTTGCATGTTATGTGAAAATATCAAATGATAGTAAGAAATAGTATAATTTATATATACACTTTACATATAAGCAGACATACAAACGTGCCAAAAACATGTACCCTCAAACCTCTTGAACACAATCTTTTAAGACGAAAATAGGACTACAAACAACTTAAACATGTATTCCTTTAAATTCATTGGACTACTATGGCTACGATCTACTCTCAACATAAATCAAGTTTTCAAAACCAAAACAACGACATAGTGTAACGTATAGGTTACTTAGTATTTATACAACTTCTGTACTATCACACGATTTTCCCTAAATCTATATGAAAAGAAAATTTACATAACATACGTTCTATTATTTAAGTCTTGTACTTGAAAATAACAAAGATAAAATAAAAAAGAGTACCTAGTGACTATGGGGAAAATATTAAATTAATTGACCTAATTCAAAGGGTTTAGTACACTTACAGGATTTCACAAGGGTATAATTCGAAAGGAAACTATATGTATAGTTCCTTGAAATACAGTTTAATCAATAATGAATTTCCCCACAAAATAGTTTAATTTTTTAGTGTATAGCATAATCGTAATCAAAAGACATTCATTATATGGATTTCTGAAAGTACTAGTCGTAACATTAATTACTACAGACAATTGGTGGTTTAAATATTGATAGAAATACCTGCATAGTGTACAAATTATTAAAACGCCACATTTTATATGAACAATGTGTATTTTATAGCATTTGGTATTGGTATAAAGGTCTAATACAATTCGGTTATTACACCATATCACTTTCTGATACAGACGAATTTGTAAAATCTCCGAATCGATTATTTGCACCATTTGATTTTTTTTTTCCACCCACCCACTGTGTGCGTCCTTTGTCACAGCATTCCATTTGGTCGGCGACAGGACCTCCTAATTGCCAGGTATATCCTACCGGCATCTGTCCGGTCGGCAGCTCAAAAATGCATCGATTGGCGGAAAATCACAAATGACACAAGCACTGTCGACCTGCTTTATAACGACTGCAAACAAATATAAATAAATCGGGCGTTGAGGAGAAACAGGATGATCTGGCGGTGCTGCTGCTGCTGCCGATAACGACTCTGTTGAGGAGGTCCAAGCGGCAGCGACAAACGCGTCGCACCTCGCCGGACCGATTATGAGGTGAAAGCCACACCAGAGGTAGCCTGAAAAGGGACTCCCTGGATTGAAAGGTCTCCCGATGACATTTTCATTTAATCTCGACCGGACTCCTCGGAGTGATGTATTTTGGGCAGAGCGTTGGAGACCACCGATGTCGTGTCCGCTCGCCTTCATTTAAAGAAGTCCAGCCTGTCGAGAAGCAGTGGGTCGTCCAGAAAAAATTGAATTCTTTTCCCTGTAAATGACGACATAAGCGGAAAAATCAAAGAGTGCGACAAAGTTTTCTAAACAAACTAATTCACTCCTTCCACCTACCACCGGGTGCGCGAGATAGTGTAAGATTGCCTAAAGGTCCATGATAAGGCATTATTGCGCAGAAGGTTTCTAGTTGGCTTCGGCCTCCTTTGAATTCTACCGTCTTCAGAGATTTCATCCAGTTTTATCGGATAATGGGTGTAGGGCCATAAATCAAGCCGTCATTTTACCATCCACCACAAAGTTTACTCAATATTTGTCCAGGTCAAAACTATTTAGCGTCAGCTATTTGGTACGGCCAATTAAGAAGGCGTCGGTGATTGTATTTTACAAAGTTGTCACCTTTTAAGTTAATAAACTTCGTTACTACTTTTTCCAGTGCAGTTTTTACCACACAAGAAAGCCAATTTCAAAATATAAGATATTCACTTAATGGAATAAAACCGATTATGATTATACCAGGGTACCAGGAGTATTGATAAATTGAATTCATTCGAACACGATAATTTCTTAATATTTAAAAATCAATAACAAAAGTAATAACTAAAAAATATCATATAAATTTTCAATCGCATTCACTTATTATTATTAGACCTACTTGTTTATATTCAAAGAATCTTGATGCACTATAAACGAAATATAGCTTTCGAGCGTATTCAATTTCGCAATTACTGCATTGCTTTCAAATGGAAGTAAAATTTTCTTAATAAATTTAAAAATTATAAAACTTTAATAATAATAATAATTCATTTAAAATTTAACAGTAGTAAAAATGTAAAGTAAAGCGACTGAAAAACAAACTTCTAGTGCAACGTCTTGTGAGTTTACTCCCCTACAGTTAATTCTGCCAGCATCCTTTTATTTCTATCCGCATTCCCGGATTTAAGAAGACATTTTTTAAGTTGAAATGTAGAAATTTAAGTTTTTCGAAATCTGATAGCATAAAACGATAGTTATAATAAAATAAAAGAAAGCTTTTTAGATGACTACAGTAAATTGGTTTTCAAATGTAGAGCAAATGATTCAATCAGATCTCTTATCGTTTTGAGAACTATATGAAGGGGTTGTAACTTATTTTTCACTTGTATCTCTCAGAAAAATGTCTTCAATCAACAGCATGTTTTTACAATTGGGATCTGAAATCGATTTGCTTTTTTTAAACATGATACCTACATACCAAACAATAAATGACTCTTTACATTTAGATTTGGATTAAAAATTTGAAATTTTAATAAAATCATTGTCCATTCCCTATCCTAGTTGGCCTCACATAGATTCTAATAATGGACAAATTCTCTTTAATCTGATTTCGTAGTTCAGAGCAACAAAGGCTACCCTAAGCCTTTTGTGCGATGCTACATTTAAGCGCTTAATGCCCTTCATAAAAGAAGTCCGACCTGCTCCCAACACATCACCAAATCCGAATCTCCCAATAACAATAAAAGTGTCCAAAAACAGATTTAAACCCCAATAGACCAAACAATGAATCACAACCGAAGGGAAATTCACAAATTTTACGTTTCATGCGAGTTACGTGCTGTCGTCACCGTCAGTGATACCCTTCGTAGGACAGATATGCCAAAGTCCCAGCCCTTCGGAAGCACCGGGTACCTCACACGAGCCGCATTTATTTTACTATCAAAGGACATATGGCGGACACTGACAATTTCACCGCATAGCAAATGTACAAAGTGTAATAAATGCTGGTCCCATGTGCGCGGCACAAGAAAATGACATATTCCAGATTCATGGGAAATCTAATTCACCCCCGCGGCCCAACAGCTGTACAATTTAAAGCAGAGAAAGACCTCCGGCGACTTGAATTTGTTTTGTAGGTACTGATTCGGAATATATCAAACCTTAGGGGAAATCGCATCACTTAATGAAAAATAAACACGTCAAATCCTAGTAAATTTTCGAACTCATCTTGAACAAAATTCAATCCTTAAAAGTTCCGACGCAACTTAAAAACGCATTAAGGTAACTAGGTAGCGGGCACCTTTGTGATTAATGAAAGACGAAAGAGCCGCTTTCCATTCCGACATGCTTGATATATTTTTATAGGTAACATTTTTACTTACCACATTAACGAAGTCCTGAAAGGACACCGAACCTGGTCCGTGAGGTAGTTTGGCTTTCATGGCTCTTTCGAACAGGAGCTCACGTTTGTTTATAGGCACTTGGGCTTGAAGTTCCGGCGATTTAAGAGCAACCAAAAAATCATCAACGGGAATTTCACCAAATCCTTCGGGATCAAACTGAAATTTTACAATTAATATGGTATAAATTACAAAACCGCTGTAGTTAAATTTAAAGCAAACCAAGCGTTACCTTATCAAATCATAATCTAACATAATTTATTCTAAATCCTTCTAAATCCTATGTATGGGTGATAATTCTAATTAGAGACTGGTTTTAATTTTAAATTAAAAACTCCTCAGCTTAATTACGACACTTACTTATTAAACTACAATTTAAATATTTTATTATAATTTTTTTTACATTTCAAACAAAGACTAAATTTCCGGTAAGACTTGAAAAAGGCATAAAAATTTCATATTAACACGTTCAACCTGGCTCATTTTTTCGAAGACTCTATGATCGGCGTACACGAGATGATAAGTTGTTTATTCTTCTAGCGGTGCCTGTTTATGTTATCATATAAATGTGAACCACCGGTGGTCCACGCCGCCAGTCGGTGCAAACTAGGTGTGGACCACCGGTAGTTCACGCAATGCCTGTGAACCACCGGTGTTCCACGCCGGATTGAACGTGTTAATTGTAAATTGTAAGGTAACAAGGTTTTTTTTATATAATAATTTATAACCCATTTGCCTAATAATTTATATATTCATAAATAATATCTTAGAAATTTAGATAGGAATACTCAATACCTAAAAAAAATTACTTATAGACCCAATTTACTAACAAAATAACATTTTTAATGGCTTTTAAAGCAAACCGTGTGAACATCTTAAGGCCAAGGTTTCTTTAAGCATCGGTGGTTCAGTGGTAGAATGCTCGCCTGCCACGCGGGCGGCCCGGGTTCGATTCCCGGCCGATGCAGACAAGCTTTTTTTTCTACTGCGAAAATATTATTTTAAAAATTATTCTTACCATATCAAATAATTGTTTCCATTTCTGCTTGAAAATAATGTGTGAAATGAGTATTGAGATTAAATTAATAAATGTTTTCACAATATGCTTACATCTTTCAGAAGTTCCCGACGTAGTTCAGCTTCGTCGTAATCGGAGTTGAGATCAGTGTGATCGGTATCGTAAACTTGCTCATTGCCGCCGCACTATAATTAATTTATTAATAAGCATATAAATTATTAGATTTTCTGCAAATACCAAAAATTGTATTTTATAAAAAAATGCTCTATTTCGAGCATATTTTTGAATACATTCATTACAGATGAACTATTTTATTAATTAAAGATTAAATTAAAATATGTATCTACCTGTGATATGCTACCAATGGAACGTAACGATCCAGCGATAGTTGAAATTCGTTCGACCTCAACATCGGCCAGGCCAGTTTGCTGGCTTTGTATTTCGACGCGTGAACTGCATCTTTCAAATCCTACCCACATATTCTTCAGCTTTTCCACTTCACAATCCGATATTCAATCATCACGTAAATTTCGAATTCGATTTCAATTTGATTACGATTCCGAAAAACGTAATAATTTAATACATGCAGTGATACCAGTAGTTAATCGGTTAAATTTTTCCATTAGTGTCAGTTAATGGATTGAGTATTCCTGAAACGATAAATAAATATAGATGTTATCAATTTTAATTCGTAAGATAATAGGAAAATTAATGCGTAATGTTGAGGGATTTATCTTATAGGTGTCTGTTCTAAAACACTTATAATTCAAATTTTATTTAATGGTTTTAGCAGGGTTAAAACTGGACGATTTCAATTTAAGTCATTATATTCCAAATATGCAGATTATGTTATAAAATGTGTCTTTAATTACTGTTCAAGCAGTAATTTTTAAGTGTTTCTGAATCGAAGCCCCAACGAAGGCGTTTTTATTAACTCACCGCCAAATCGTTACGTATACTTTCATATTCAATATATAGGTGCAACAACTTAATAAAAAATATATTAAATCTATTCTTAGCCATCCTTGCAGCGTATCATGCAACTAAGAACTTTATTTTACCTCCAAGAGCGACCAACGGTAGCAAAAATGGCTCAAAATTTGCATAAATCAATGTTGCAGTAAAATTAATTACAGGAGATCACCACCTACCGAGGTTTTTTAGAAAGAAATAATCCACTCGTGGCAAAAGCTCTTGAGACCTTCAGCAAATGGAAATGGGTTCATTCAAGGCAAAAACCTTACTACGCCGACAACGGACTAATCTTAAAATAGGTGCAAGCATTCGAGGCTTTGGCTGGAGCAACCTTCAGCGAGTTACGTAGGGCCAGTTTCAAGGCACTTTTGGAAGTACACAAAAAAAAACAAAAACCACCGATTGAATTGAGGCGATACCAAGGTGACACCCTCGTTCTGTGACACAATCTTGTCGCTACGGCAACCAAAATAACCCCCGGACCGGTACGAGTCACCCTGCGAAACAGGGTGCATCACTTGGCCTGTGAAACTTCACGGTGGCATGTCTTGTTGAATATTATGTAATATGCCCAGGCCCACCATGTGGAAACCCTCGGGTATGCCATGCCATTAAGCTCCTCTGCTAGGGTGGAATAGTCCGGGAGATGCGGAAGGGCAGGAAATTGTCCCTAATGGGATTTCAGACACCGCATACCTTCGCCGCGGAAAGAAACTGATGGATTTTAAACATAATCTCCCCTTTTCTCGTTGTTTTTTCGCAACTATGTACTACACGAAGACTTCTGCTAACATTTCTGTAGTGCAACTCGTTTTCAATCTGCGCAAGTCTATTGGCTTTGTATTTACTATTTTTAAAAGCAATTGTATGGTTCGAGCTGGAACTTCTCTTTTCTATTTGCAAATGCTTTATATTCATATAAAATATCTCAAATATATTATCAAATTTAAGTTATTGCTGCATTGATGCGCAATTTAAAAGAAACTTTAAATTTAACGAGTTCAAAGGTAGTAAAAGAAAGGTTAACTATAATAGAAATCTTTTAACATTTTAAAAGAAATGAGGTTACAAGCAATGCCTTTTGTAACTGGTTTACATGGGTATTAAATACTACGACTTTTATGGCTAATAATTTTTTACAATTCTTACAATTATAAATATTTTATGCAATCCCACTAGCATATGCCTATAATAAATTCTTGTACACCATGCCTAAACAAACCCAGACGGAAAACCTATGGGTTGTTAAAATGCGGTGCATTCGTCTTGATTCATCAAAAAGGTGTGAAACCAGGCTATTTTTGTTTTTCAGCCCAAAAGTATCCAATTAGTAAATATATAAGAAATATATTCATATCTCTCATTACGGCGATCAGTTGCAAGATCGCGATGGATCAGGCAGAAGTTGTTGAGTAAATTTTCCACACGGTTTTCAGTGTTCAAATCCGTACACTGGAATCTCGACTTTTAAATTCCATTGTTGCGATATTCGTAAGCCCCTTTGAAGCGCCACAAATCGGATAAAAAACCTCATGTTGAATTTTATTTCTAGCGCTTCAGGGGCAATAATGAATAATTCCCGATTAATCGTAAGCCAGTGGCACTCAATGCTGTGGCTTATTTCATGCCCGGGAAACATTTATTTTTATTAACAACACATCATAGCAAAAATTCATTGTTAAAAATACGTAAATTGGTATATTCATAAAATTGAACAAAAACACCAAAATAATTATAAATAAATCAATAATATCTTTCTCTTTTTATATAAAACAAGAAAAAAATTCAAAAGGTTTTACACTTTCCTTAAAGAAAAATAAAAGAAAAATCACCTACCAATTGTGGTATACTAAAATTTTATTAACTAGTAGATGTAGAGATATCTTAAATAACTTTATCCACACGCAGTTGCAAAAAAAGGTAAATATAGGTACTATAGTCAGTAAATAAATAAATAAAAATTTCTTTCTCGTAGTATAAACTGAACGTACACGCGAATACAAATCTCATAATGAGTATATCAAACAGAAAATAATAATTAATAGTTACCTACTCATTGTATGAAAGTGTTGTGCGTTACACTAGACGATGCCAATTTTAGAACGGCTAAAAACTATAAGACAATCTCTACCAATTTAGTTGCTAAACAAACTAATTAAAGTCTACATTGGGAAGAATGCACGCTCTTGATCTTCTAAATGTTAGATATTATTTTAAATTATATACCGAAGAAAGTTCTAGGTCTACTACTATTGACCACTGTTAACACCAAAAAAAAAGATAAATATAAGATAACGATTGTAAATTTTATCTAATCAGGCCATTATCAACATCTTACACACAGCAGTTTAGTTGCTTAAAACCATCATTTAATATAACAAAATACTCGCACGAGTATATGCAAACAAACGAAATCTATTTAAGTATAATAATAGGTATAAAATAAAAATAGTAACATACTAATGCCCTTACTACAAAACATAATATATGCTATGATTATAGTAGTAAATTTTCAATTTCCATTAAAATATAGTGCCTATAATTAGTTTGAGTTATCAAAGTACTTAAGAATATCAAAGATATAAATTCAGTTGATTTCCCTATTTCTCGTTAGTTAAAATACATTCGATCCAACAATAAGATGAGGATGACCATTTTATTTATATTTTTATCCTTGCTCTGTCAAGCAGCGCTAGGAACTTACTGGACCTCAGAAATTCTAAATAATCGTATAGTTCCTCAATCAGTTCAATCTCGTATATTTCGCGGAGTGATTTCAAATTGGGGCACTTTCCCCTATGTTGTACCAATTTTTATAACCCTGGAAAATGGTTTAGATAGTTTTTGTGGTGGATCTTTAATTTCCGATAAATTCGTGATTACAGCAGCGCATTGTTTGACTGGGTGCGTTCATTATAAACAATATTCGAGAGTTTTATTGATTTATTTTTCCTAGAGTACAAAAAGTGAAGATTTACCTAGGAGCAGGAGACATCTCAGCCAAGTCTGAAGCAGGTCGGATTGAGCTAAATATTCTGAAAAAAGGATTTATTATTCATGAAAGCTACGATGCTCCCAACTTCGTTAATGATATTGCACTCATTGAGCTTCCCAAGAAAATACAATTTTCAGGTAATACAAGTTCATCTCAGGTTATATTGAATGTTTGAAAGTTTCTGGACATTTTCGCAGAGAACATTCAACCCATAAGGCTAGCTAAACGAAGTCAAACTGATTTACTAAACATAAATCAAAAGGCAATCCTGACTGGTTGGGGAAAGACTGGAAATTCAGCAGATCGATCAAATCTATTACGTTACGCAAGGCAATCG
The DNA here is from genome assembly GCA_963969385.1 of Philonicus albiceps. Taxonomy (NCBI): domain Eukaryota; kingdom Metazoa; phylum Arthropoda; class Insecta; order Diptera; family Asilidae; genus Philonicus; species Philonicus albiceps. The sequence goes on from OZ017772.1 coordinate 61,129,735, forward strand.
ATAATTAACGACAAATATTGTTTGCAAATTTTTGGCAAACTGTATCATGATTCAAACTTTTGCATTGATGGCCATGGGCAGTCAATTTGCTCTGGTGATTCGGGCAGTGCGGCAGTTATAATTGAAAAACAGGACAGCAGATTCACTCAAATCGGTATTGCCTCTTACGTTCATTCGTCAGGATGCGAAGGAGGACATCCTTTCAGCTACACTCGCATCACATCTTACCTGGACTGGATCCATAAGCACACAGGGATCCCAATCAAGAATTAAATTCTATATATTTTATTTCCCAAAACCAACCGCTAAATAAATGTTAAAAGCAAGTCTTTTGGAGTATAAATTTCGTATTTAGTAAACTCAATAGGAAATCAATGTCTCGCCGACACTCCAATATCTTTGCAGATTTCTGATTTCTAAAATCAGTCTGAGAAGTTCCATATATATGCAAGGATTTCAAAACAAAAGGGTCTGCAATAAAGCCCCAAAATAGACTTATAGACTTGAAATCGAGTCATACTGCACAGTGCATACATGTTAACTTTAGAAAACTTCAACTTTGTTTTATACTAAGAATATTGAAATTTGTCCATGTAAACCTCATTTCCTACAAAAGTTTATTGTTATCAAGAATATGAGCTAGATAATAGATAGATAGATTTAATTAAAAACCAAAGGTGTTTATTCCATAGTGTACCATCAAAAAATAAGTAGGTTAGCAGGTCTCATGACCACCCTGTTTTCATATACAGTATACAGTAATGGAAAACCGGGTTTCAAATTTACATTTCTATAAGATATTACTTAATTTACTAACTATTTTTATTGTTATTATTATTATTACCTTGCACACACACGGTCTATTAAGCCAAGTACACACTATGGTCAAAACAGTTTTCAACAGTCCGACGAACACTATTTTGCTATATTGCGTACGAGGTCTAAAAGTCAATAATGTGTTGTACAGAAAAACTCAATAAGATTATAGCATAACATCAGTGTAAAGATATAGCGTCCTTTCGGTCAACACTTGTGACGGGACGTATACACCCTCCTGTGTTCCACCACGGCAACATTCTACGTGCGCTCTTATGAAAAAATCCGGTGCATAAATTACAAAATCCCCCATTTTCCCATTTGATTCATAAAACTTACAACCGAGTAAAAAGGATGACTTTCAAAGCAATAATAATCACAGCCCACATTAACAATTCCAAAGCAGAAGTGAGCACCGCAAAATGCCACTCATATCCACGTTAAATTAATTTAATGGGTTTTATGAGGATAATCGCATGCATGGCAGTAAAAGGAAGAAAACGGGAAAACTACATGCTTGGGACACGTCCTTAGAACGCGTAATACGGAAAGAATGCAAGGGAAAATACCGCAACATATTTCCTCAGGGCTGCTAGTAAAATCCTGGCGCCCAAAATGCCTTCACCTAAATTCGCTCGTGTGAACTCGCAGCTGAGAAAGCAGATACTTTGGAATCGTATGCTCCTGAGTCCTGTCTCCTTTCACTCTCCCGATTCTGCTCCCTGCCTCCGACCGCAGCCCCACACACCCGCCCTTTTCTGTATTTTGTCTGTGTCTAAAGTTCTTAGGGTTATTGATCTCAAAACATCGAGATTACACAGCGCGTCTCTGCAGGAGTGCGGACTGTTTACCTTCCCTCCGTATCACGTCCCGGACTATAGTACTCCTTGAGTTAAGGTTTAAGCTACACTTGGGAGCCCCGCGCCATTCTACCAGCACAAGAAAGCTGCCCAACACCACACTGCACAGCACAGAGCCCTTCGAGGGTTAGGAAACGAGGTAAGCAACCTTTGATTCCTTCTTCTAATTTTTAACCACTCGCCCAAATATTTCCTTAGAATATAAATTTCTCAGCTTTTTTCACCTCCTCCAGACGATTTTCCACTGAAATCACTTCACTGCATAACTCTTTGTTAAATAAAATAAAAGGCCGTAAAAATCAATGAAACCGCCATGCAGTCAAAGGCACCCCTTTCATACCGGCTAAAATACCCCCTCCGTAGATTTCTCGTACGCAATCCCGTCGAATTCGCGGCCAACTAGCAACTGACTCAATGATTCTACACCAACTCTAAATAATTCCACATGCATAGCATTTTTAGGCCTTTTGCTATTTTAGATCTTCCTCGCCGGAAAAGCGTTTCTTCCTCCTCGCAAATCGAGGAAATCGTCATGCGCAAATCGTCCTTCGGTCTCGTGCAGCACCCACACCCTCCGCTCTACGGAAGAAAACCCCCTCTCCAAACGGATGAGTGGATTCTTCTTGGGTTCTGAATGGGTTTCCAACCATGTGGCCCTCTGCCTCTGTCCAACGATCTCCACAACGACTACATTCGAGGATGCAGAAAAAGAGGGAAAAAATAATAGGCCCTAATTCAATAAGGCAAGGGGAACTCCACCACAAGCGACTTGCATGCATAATTTTAGATGTCCTTTGGAACGCTTATCAAAGCCAAGCAAACACGACCGCCAACAAAGGTATCACATTTTTATGCTGATATTAATTTCTTATCAAATTATGCTAAAGAAGTGAGGTACTCGAAAAGAACCCAACATGAAGTTTAATTCTAAATAATACGAAGCATCACACTAATAGACGGGTGACGTTATTCCACGGAAACTTATTTACATACCTACCACGAATAAATTCATGTTGTATTGCATTTACATCTTAAATACGTCCATTTCAAAATGAATTTCAATTTAATCACAATCAACATCAACCAAATCAAATCAGTAGCAACAAAATCGAATTCAGCGTCAACCAAATTCAAACTATTTCATCTTTTTAAAACAATTCACAACTTTTTCAAATAAAAGTCCAATGAAATCGGTTTTGATAACAACTAATTTTAAAATATGGCAATTTTATTGATTTGAAAACGTGCGAGTACACTTTTCAAATTCGTTTAATACCATCTCAATTTCAAAAACAACTCCTTTTTATTTATTGATAGAAAATTGCTAATCAGGTCGAAATCGTCGTTATTGAAGCTGATTTTGATTAGCTTTTATATATCGTGCTACTTAGGTGTATGCAATTTAACCTTAATCGAACCACGATGGGACTCTGAGTCTAAGTATGAAATTTGAACTTAAATTTTTTGATTGCATTTTCGACATGAATTTTTTTTTTTTTGTTTTTTAGTTTAAATTAGCAATTAACAGAAAAATATAAATGAATTTAAACTATAAACAAAAACAATAACATTTTAATTATACCCATGATTCTTATAAGTGACAGAGGGTGTCACATCGTAGTTTGATTCGTTATAAAAGGACGTGATACGATTAGGGTTAATTCTTCTGCTCCTAACGTCCTAAAGGTTATACTCGATTTATATACATATTTTATAATATATTTTCAATCTTATATCTCGGTATCGGTTTTCTCAATCTATAGATTCCTTAGAATTTATATTTAGTAGGCAAAACACCTAACACGCATTTCTTAACATTTAGGATGATTGTAAAAATAATAAAAGAGAGAATTTATCTTGGTTTACCGACTGTTTTATTTTACTTGCCCTTAAATAATTTACGTACTATAATTTAAAAAAAACAGAACTTACTGTTTCAATGAAAACTAATTTTTGAATTCCTACATATGATAACTATAGTTGGTTGGTAGAAAAATGTTTAAAAGTTTATGTCGACAGCTATTTAATGGACAAGACAAAATTAGAAAAAATATAAGTATAATAAGTGTATATTAAAGTGATGGATCAATTATATAAATTAAATGTATTTTATTTAAAAAGTAATTTTAACGAATATTAATTCAATTATTGTACAATTTAAATATTGTGTGTAATTCAATTTTTTTTTATTATAATAACTATTATTGATTAATTAAGTAATAAGTTTAGTTTATAAATCAAAGATATTAAATTAGGTTTAATAAAGTTTGTTTCCAAAATGATTTTAAAGCAACAAAGAGTTGTGCATAAAAAATGTGTTCACCCATATTCTTTTCATATTGAATTATATTGGGGATGTTAGTTTTATAAAAAAAACGTTATTAGCAATATTTTCAAAGCAGTGCAAATGAATACTAAATATAAAAGCTCGGTTTTTGCATTTCAAATACATCTGAAGAAAGGTATAAAAACGAAATATGAAAAATTCAAAAATATTGAAAATTAAGTCATCCCATCCAACCTTCTAGTTTCTCTGTGCTCACCCTTCCGCACGAGAAAGAATGTAAACACTTTTACTAAAAACGTACCTGGCTTTTATTTCCTGCGAAATCTTTTGTTTCAATGATTTCAATATTGAGTAATTTTGTTTTGTTAATTTTAAAAAAAAACCCAGCTTGCCGCGGAGTCCTTCGAAAGTGTCCCGTTAAAGAACACAGCGCTTCAACGGCAGTTGATTTAGGCTTAATTCAATCATACAAAAGGAAATTTAAAAATACAAAAATATTTCTTGATTTCCAGTTAATTTTATTCCATTAATATTTTATAATATTACAATGAATTATCAATTAATTAAATTTTAAATAAAACTTAAAAATTTGTATTTCTTCATAATGTTCTAGTTGAAACCAGATGTCGCGGCGATATGAAAGAAGGCTTTTTAATTTCAAACAAAGTAAACGGATCTTTTGATTTGAAATTTGACAGATCGTAAGCTTGGGAGTTGCTTGTGCGGTTTTACGTCTCGTGGAGTTTCTGTATTTTTCCAGTGCTTTTAAGGATAAGTGAATAAACAATTGCAGTGATATTTACAGCAGTTAAGAGAAATTATTCAAAATATAATGAATTCGTCGAGTGGTGTTAATGCAAATCGACAGAAAACAAATCAAAACATTCAAGTTTATGTTCGAGTCAGGTAAGCGTTTTAAAAATTCTTCTGGTAGGGCGTATGTAATTTACATTTTTCTGATTTTTATGCTCCAATGAAAGGCCAACTAATGCTAGAGAAAGAGGTATTCGTTCCTTTGAGGTGGTGGAAGTTGCCCCGCCGAAGGAGATTGTTGCCCGCCACCTCCCTGACACCAAGGTGACGAAAAAATTCACTTTCGACAAAGTCTTTGGCCCTGATTCTAAACAGTGCGAGGTTTACCAATCTGTGGTTGCTCCACTGATTGAGGAGGTGCTTTCGGGGTACAATTGTACGGTCTTTGCATACGGGCAAACAGGAACTGGGAAGACGCATACAATGGTCGGCACGGAGTGCCCTGAACTGCACTCCTCATGGGAGGATGTAAGTATACTGCCCCTTTTGTTATTTCTCGGGTGGGTTTTCACTTAAAATGTAATCGTTAGGAGTCAATGGTCGGTATTATACCCAGGGCTTTGAGTCATCTCTTCGACGAACTGCGCATGATGGAAGTTGAGTTCTCTATGAGGATATCCTATTTGGAGCTTTACAACGAGGAGCTCTGTGATCTACTCTCTACGGATGATGCCACTAAAATTCGCATATTCGACGACCCCAACAAAAAAGGTTCTGTGGTTATTCAAGGCCTTGAAGAAATCCCTGTCCATAATAAAAACGATGTTTATAAATTGCTCGAGAAGGGCAAAGAGCGCAGGAAAACAGCTACAACTTTAATGAATGCTCAGTCGTCTAGATCCCATACTGTTTTTTCCATTCTTGTTCACATTAAAGAAAATGGCATTGATGGTGAAGAAATGCTAAAAATAGGGAAATTGAACTTAGTCGACTTGGCCGGTAGCGAGAACATTTCCAAGGCGGGAAATGAGAAAGGCATCCGAGCTCGTGAAACAGTCAACATAAATCAATCGTTACTTACTCTAGGTCGAGTAATAACAGCACTTGTTGAGCGGACACCTCACATTCCCTATCGCGAATCGAAACTAACTCGTATCCTACAGGAATCTTTGGGTGGGAGGACAAAAACTTCTATTATAGCAACAATATCGCCTGGTCACAAGGATCTTGAAGAGACTCTTAGCACCCTTGAGTATGCACACCGAGCAAAGAACATCCAAAATAAACCGGAACTTAATCAAAAGTTAACTAAGAAAATTGTTCTTAAGGAATACACTGAAGAAATTGATCGACTCAAAAGAGATCTCATGGCAGCTAGGGATAAAAACGGAATATACCTCCACGAAGAGACGTATAACGACATGCAGTGTAAATTGGATAGCCAGAATAGGGAGCTTACAGAGAAAATGCTGGTACTAAAAGCTTTAAAAGACGACCTGGCTAACAAGGAACGCATCTTTAATGAGGTCAGTTTGCATTTAATTGAGAAATCAGAGGAACTTAAAGAAAAGGAGAAGTACCTTCAAGATACGAAATCACAGCTGGATCAAACTAAAAGAGTAAGCATGCGCTCACAGTTTAATTTCGTAGTATTGAAACTTTTTTTTGATTAGGTCTTACACACGACTAAAAAACGTTATAAGGAAAGTAAGGTTTTACTCGAAAATCACGTAAAAACGGAAAAAGAACTCAGTTCTCAAGCGGCGCAGTTGATTGAGGTTGCAGATGTTGTCACTAGCGACACGGAAAAATTGCATGTAAGTAGAAAATATTGACTAATTTGCCGTAATACACTTTTATATAAATAAATTGTAGCGGAAACAGAAAAGGTGTGTGTAAAAATATTGCAAATTTTAAATTTAATTGAAACTAAAATTCGGTAAAATTTAAAAGCATAATAACGAATAACTCTAAAAATTTAGCATAATTCATTAAGTTTCACTATTGTTAATCAACACGGAATATATATCTTATCTTTATTTAGAGCACTTTAGAAAAACGGAAGGATGTCGACGTTAAAATCCAGACAGCATGCGAACAGTTCACAGAACGAATGCACAATACTTTAAAAAACATGGGTGATAATTTGGAAAACTTGCAGACAGAACACTTATCTCATTCGGACATCATAATGGAAGAAATATGTAAGTAAATTTATTAAATGCATTCAAACTGCTTTAGAATATTTAGTTCTTTTTCTGTGGTACTAACAGCAAAAAACGCAAAACTAAACGAGGAGTTTGTTTCAAACGTTATTGATAAGGTTAAAAGTGTATCTACGCAACACCGTTCGAACGTACAAACTGTTCGCAATTGCATAGACAGATATTGCATCAATTTAGGAGAATCCTACGTGATGCACAGTTCTGCATTTGCTGCAATGATTGAAGAACTACAGAAAAGGGAAGATGACATGATATCGAGTGTTGAAAAGAGATTGACTGACATAGAGAAAATTATAAACGACCAGAACTCTACACTAAATAACACATTTTCTGGTATCCTTCAACAAATTTCCCGGAACCAAAAATCTCTTTCTGATTATTCGACTAACGCTAAAAAAAATCTTAAGTCTTTTGCTGACGAAGTACGATCGCAACTTATGATGAAGCAAAATGATCTAAGTGCAAACACTGCCGCCAGAGAATCCAGTTTGCAGGCAAGAAAGCAAATTTTATTAGAATTTATTGAAAAGATGGACACAATAGAGCGTGAGGAATCCGCAAGGATAGAGAAGGCAAAAGAAATATCTCAATTTGAATCGATAAGCGATCGCCTTACAAATAACGTAGAGACTGAAATTCAAATAGTTAACCAGATCATGTCGACGGTTGGCGATGAGATAAGTGAAGAAATTGAAATTTTGAAAACTAGCCAAAATGATAATAACACAATTGCTCAGAAGTGTATCGAGGACATTATGTGCACGCATGCTGTACTGAAAGATTTTGATGTTAACGAAAAACAACACGTACAAGGCCTTTTGGATTCAGTGCAGGAATATAAAAAATGTGTTGATTCATTTACAGAAAGTCATAAGGGTGAAGTTGATAAAAATAATGAGGTAAATTTACATATAAATTATGTTCACTTTATAAGATCGTTTTTATAGGAGTCCGTTAAGCAAGTAGGCGTGAATTTAGAAGAATCTGTAGCGCTAGGCAAACAGGAGTGTTCTCGAGTAAAGGCTTTACAGACACACATAATGGCACTGAATTCGTCTATGAAGAACGATATTAAGGAATATTCGAATTCCCATAAACGACACATAGAGGATTGTTTTGAATATTTAGAGAATTTCAGAAAAAGCGAACTGAAAACTTATTCTTCTTCAGGTATGTAAAATATAAGAACATTTTAGAAAAAGCCAAATCATACTTTACTCGGCTTTTGTTTTTTAACAATATAAGATGAATAATTTTAATTGTCCAATGTTTCCCACTAGTCTCTTCTATTAATTAAATATATAACGTTCGGTATTTATTCTTTTAACAAATTTTATATTTTTATACGATAAGATTTACATGATATATATATGTATTTTTTATTTCAACTTTTCAGGTCAAACACCCTCCAAAAAAACATATTCATATCCTCGCATCTTGGCCGCCACGTCCCCACACAGTCTAATAATAAAACGGTTCCGGTACGAAAATGAATGGTCAGACTTAGATACAACGTCAACTATAACAGAAGTAAGATTCCGATTGAAATTTTATTTAACAGAAATAAAAACTTTCTCTTTAAAGGATAGCGAGACTACTACAGCTGAGTTATCTGATAATTGCATTGTTGTGAATTCTACACCAATTAGATCCAGCATTAACGTAGATAAACATCTTCAGCCGCAGAATAGCTTAATCTTTTCTGTGCCCCAAAATGCCAAGCAGCAAAATTCACCACAAAAGTCTCCCAATTCTCGAATAAAATCTCCAACTTTGATATTTAATAATGTAAGTATTTTGTTTTTTTATAAGATGAATTCAAAGTTATATTCTTAATTTTAGGAAAATAAAGAGAACTGCAATTAATTGAAGGCGCCTAGAAGATATTCCACTAAAGAAACTTTTTATAATTGGTTCTCGTAATGATAATACGAAGTGTTGCACAAGAATTTTTTAAACCAAGAAATGGAGGACATTTTGTTTTATATGTTGAAAACTAAAAAGTTTATATATAACTAAAAGTATTCATTATTTCACCTAATTAACAATACATATTTTATTTAATCAACCCAAGTGTATATCTAATTTGGAACCTGATTTAAAATTTTCAAGTTATATTAAGATGGCATTTCATGTCAATCCTTTAAGAGAAGAATCGTATTTTATTTCTGTTAGAAGTCAATTATAAAATCTAGACTGATATTAAAATATAATATAATCGTCAACTAGTATTTGTTTCTACCTTGGTAAGTGGGGCAGATAAAAAAAGCATACGAAACACAAACGTTACTGATCTTCGACTGTGCCAGTTTGTCAATAACTCTCAAGAAAAAATATTTATATTTTCTTTTACCGATGATTAAATCTAAAAACTTGGATCTCCAGGGAATAATATATAAACAATTTTATGAGTTACTTTATAAATCATAAGCTTTTAGACCGTGTAGCAAAGCAGGAACTTCTCCGACTCTCAGGGGAGTTGTATTGATATATAAAAATCACTGAATTTGTATTTTTGTAAAGATCCTGCAATAATAAGAAATTAATTTGAAGAAATGGGAACACTATTTGATCTCTTTTAATTTAAAGGTAGAGTGCTAGCCGATTTAATTTAATAAATCCTTGAATATTTTCAAATTTTATTCCAAAAGTTACAGGCATCCATTTCATGAACACGACAATAAAATAAAACACAAAAACAAAATTTTTCAAAAATATACGAAAAACTAAAAATGATAAATTAAATAAAATTTTGAACAAATATAAAATTTCAAAATAATAATTGAATTCATAACTAAATGAAACCTTACGTTTACGCATAATATCACAGTCTTAATTTCGAAGATTTCACAATTTAATTTTACATAAAAGTTCCAGTGGAATGATGGAAATTCAGTTTGTTAAACATGATTACATAATAAAATAAAAATAATTTTCTTAACAAATTTTAAAAAATTACTTCTTTTAACTAAATATTAAATAACAATCCCCTAAATTATAAAGTCACCTATACGAAATTTATTTAGGCAATATGTTCTACATTTTTTATTGCAATCTTTTTATATTGAAACCATAAACCAAGCTAATACTATATTTTTTTTATTTAATAATATATATTAAATTTTGCGGTTATAATTCGAAATATCACAACGAAAATTAAGGTTTTAAACTGACTGTTTAAAAATGCCAATGCTAAATTTACTATGCCAACAGTGGCAAATAAAGCATTGTTTAATAATTAATGACGTTAGCTTTAACAGAGGAAAAAGAAATATTTTTCGATGAAACAACTGTCGCTTTTATTATTTTATGCTTTCAAAAAACCTTTTTCTTTATTTAAAGTAAAAATGAAAACAATTTGCATTTACGACAAATAGCATATTGAATTCACCAATTCTAATGCAAAAACAGTCTTTATACCCTTACATTCTGACTAGAGAGAAATTCAACATTTTAGACGGAAATAGCCTGATAGCTTCATTTTAATTATTATTGAATTAAAATTATTTGTTTCAGAAATTTCAAAAACATTTTGCAAACATCGATCTTTTGCTTAATAGTTATACTTTCAATTTTCAAAAGTTTCTTTAAAATTAAAATATTTGTTATTCTTAACAGTAGAACGAACAAAATAGCGGCCTTCTGCTTAGAAAGAAGAAAATGTGCGTACAGGACCCAGATATGAGACTAATAATTAGTAACGAAAAATTTATGTTAATTTTTTCACCCATTTAACTTATTCGTTAAAGCATAAATAAAATCCCGGTCGTTCTAGTGTTAAAGATCTAACAGATTGCTGCTTTATAAATTTGTGCAAAAAAAAAAAAACCGCCGTTTAATGGTTAAAAGATTACGAAGGTGCTACAATAATGTGCAATTAATTAAATTGCTTAAAATTAACTAAAAACTATTCATTTTCTGCTCACGCAAAAGCTTAGAAATAGTTGATTAAAACACATAAGCGTTAATATCTTTTTACAATGTGTTACAAAGCAATAAAAGTAAGACTTTAGTCTTATATCTAAAAGTAGAAAAAGTTATATATCGACCCTAGGATACCACCATGGTAAAGTATTTTCGTCATACAAATTTACTGAAGTTGTAAACCCATATATTTATTTTTTTGTATCTGACTGATTGAACACCATTCCCACATAAAGTACACCCTAACAGTTACACGTATATCAAATTTGGGGAAATCTGATAATTTCTTTATATATCGAACTTTAAACAGAGATGTAATACAACTCCTTCCAAGAAGCATCTCGTTCAGGCACGGAATTAAGAAAATAAAAATACTTTTACTAGAACTTGCCCCAAAAGGAAATACTGTGTGAATATAACAAAGGATTAAATCAGATAATCTTTTTAAAAAGGTAGAAATTTCTAACTACCGCTAAGATTTTCGAATTTCGAATATTCACTCAATTCAGTGGCATTTACAATAATAAGTCACTCAATTCTTATTGTCGAGTTTGTATATTTTTATTTTCATCTGCTCATGATAAGGAGCAAACTCGGATGAAATTCAAGATACCTCTGTAGAATTCCAAGGCTTGTTCAACATTTCATTTTTGTCTCGTGTTACGTGTTTTCGCCCCAACTCGCCCAATGCGCGAAATTAAAATCTAAATTTTTTAAGATCAATATGAGCTCCCAAAAATTGAAAAATTTTCAAAAATGTGCACAAAACTAGTCTTTATAATTTAGATTAAAATAATGAAAATACGCAATAGTTGTTTGGATATAACTAAATAAAATTAGTGCACATTTACCGAGATTATACATTTATGTAGAATTTCTAATTCAAGCTCATTAGCAGATAAAAACAAATTGCTCATAAGTACTTTGTTGTTTCTTAGCATATTTTAAATCTATTGCTTTTAATTAGGTCCTTGTCCCTACATGTTGGATAATTACTTTGACTAATCACGAATATCATTTAAAAAATTAACCTGGAATGCTTAAATCAATTTATCTGCATTGCTTATTATGCAACCTTAATATTCTTTAAAATTTTAAATAAGAATTTCAACAAATTTCCAAAATATACACTAAGAATAAAAAAAATTAAAAGAATTTAAAAAATACTCGGAAAGGAATTCCTACGGCAGAAGTTTCTAAAGCGCTAAGCACTTCCATAAATCTGATAATGAATTTAAATTGTACTGGAATTGTGGGCTACAGTTCGAGCATTTGTTGTATTTGTTACAATGAAGGAACTTTAATATGCGTAACAAAAGATTAAAAATTGTTTCGTTTTCATGAATGTAATAAAAACTAAAAACTGGTTATGCAATATAATTTTTATGACTACCGGTAATTTACAGGGCATGCTCAAAACGTTAATTAAACTCTTTCTACTCCCAAAAATATAAAAAACTTCGTTTTTGTCACGCTTTCAATTTTTCACATTTCACTTTGATGTCATGCAAGCTCAACAATTTTAAACGTAAATGGTTACCCAAAAAAAAAAACTTATTAGAAATCGATCAAATTTAAATTGTTTTTAAAAGAGCATGTGGTATTCTAGAGTTAACAAATATTTTCTGAATATCTTAATTTTTGATCAAAAAGGGAGAAATTGCGGAATCGAATTTCGTAATGCTGTTTATAAAAATCAATTAGAGACTGAGAATCCCATCATTCCATTGGTAAAAGAACATTAATAATACTTTGTTTTGGTTGTACAAGAAGATGACTGTATTCTTATCAGAGGAAATATCCTCGTTTTAAAAAAATTAGAACAATTTAAATTGTTTTTTGTTTTTTTTTCTAAATATTTACCTTAGTAATAACAAGTCAAATTGTATTTGTATAAAATGAAACAAATCACAGCCCTTAGTTCTACGACTAGAATTGTTTGTATAAAAATAGTCTTCTCTATTAAATACTGAATATAAACAAAAAATATTTATCTGCAAAAGCATGATTTTTGCTAGCGGTGGTTAGAACTTGTCTTTACATTGAGAGTATTTACAATAAAATAATGGAAACGTAAGAAAAAATACAAATAACAGTTACAAGTTTTTGTTTTACATATATATTTTAAACTTTTCTGGATATTTGAATACATTCTTCTTCATATGTTGTCCCCGTTGTCTGGTGGTGCAGTTGTTATCGTCAGAATTGTTGAAAGCTGCTCCTATTTTTGCATGAATCAGGGTTTCGTCATATTGTGAACTTAAAAATATGATGCGAACGGCTGTTGATTGCTGAAAATCAATTTCCTTTAACCGAACGTACCGTAAAATATGTTGCTAATGTGCTGGCGAGAAAAACGTTAAAATGCGAAAGGCAATCTACCCACATCTACTGGGTATATCCATGCGTATTTCTCAACTTGCGAAACTACTTGTGGACAGATGTTCTTACCAAAATTCTGGTCGAACATGTCCATGTTAAAATTACTCACAGGAAATGTAAACAAATTAAACTTTTAAGTCCATAGGCGTAAAATAGAATTATAAAGGGAAGTTCGAAAGGATAATATGCTTTATGATTACGCGCCTCCCGGTTATTAGTGTCGTGAACGATGCTCTTCACGTCGGTCACGTTCTCGTTCACGGTCGCGATCGCGGTCACGGTCAGAGGAACGATATCGTTCGTCATAATAGCCTCGCTTCGATGGTTCACTTGCTGCTTCTGCAGGAGCTTCTGGTGATTTCCTTGGCCGTCCGGACCGACTTCCGCTGTTTAAGTAAATAATGTTAATTAAGAATGTAAGCATATAACGAGATATGACTCAAATATTAGTTAAGTACAAAAATTTAGCTGTTTCTTTTATTACTAATGCCTTCCATACTTTACGATATAATTTTTTCATACATAAAATAATATTTCTCTCCTACTCAGGAAAAAACATGTTAATAATTTTTTAAATGTAACTATGGTTAGGCAAGACCCTATTACTCTCACAAGTATACCTGCTCTAAAATATAATAAAAGAAATGAAACGCTGAGTCACATTTACAAAAATACATCAATTAAAAAATAATTTTAATAAAATAATTCGAAACGCTTACTGCTAATATAAATTTATGATTATTATCTTCACAATAATTATTTCTCTCTTACTGTAAATCTCGCAATATTTACAAAAAAAATCTTATCCAAATGGTTCATCAACTATTATAATCAGATATTTTCCAACGCTGCAAGACGTAGAACTTATGTAATTCAAAAAAAAATAATAGTAATAATACAACAAACAGCGGCGAGAATAGTGCAAAGGAAGGAGTGATTAACACCGCAAAAACTATGAACGTTAAGTTAGACTAGCAAACCGACCCGGAAGAAAGGAAATAAAACTTGGCTTCAGAAAATTCGTCAAAAATAACCAACATTATTTAGAGCTGTGTAGAGATTATCATTCTTAGTTTTAGTAAAAATAAATAATAATAATATAACTGTATTTTTTCCGTATTTTTGCGCGGTTTGTAAAATTCCATTCAATTAAAAATGTGAATCTTAGTGAATTAAGTCTGTTCTTTTTCTATTTCTTCAATTACTTCACTTTTCTTCGAATCATCTCCATGACGTACAAATGATCCTGCTTCACAATTTAAAATTAAAACTTTTTTGTAGAGTTGCGTTTTGAACGAGTCGACAAATAACGAACGAATTAACGTATCTGAAATCCGACGAACTTTCTAAAGCTTCTAATTAATTTGTTAGGAATATAAAAATGAGATACACATACCTAAAAAACTTTAACAAAAAAAAAAAAAGACAAAAACTTTAAATTTTTCACAAAGCAATACCATCAACACACTATTTCGGTTATGACATACAGATTTACTGCGGAAAAATAAATTAAATGAATCTTGCTTCATTTCCTTAATAAATGAAGTATCAGTGTCCTCCGTGGGTTAATTTTATAATGGCAATTACAGGCAAAATAAAGCAAACCTTTTGGTGCTCCCAAAGACCTATTTGCGTATTGTGTCGATAGTACAAAGCTTATATAAAGAGTTAATCAAGGTTATTAGTTAACATAGAATTTTGATAGTAACTGCATGGAATATTATAGTTATTAGTACGACTACAGTGATAAAAACAAAAATTCTGAGTCTGTCTGAAATCATAAAAACTCCAAATTTGTTCTAATGCACTTAATAACCGGAAACTAATATTTGAGTCAATAAATCATTAAACAAAATTAACTACATTAATATGAAACGGACCTGTCGTCCCTGTAATGATCATTTGCACCACCACGATCACGTTCCCTGCTCCTTGATCTATCCCTGCCGCTGTCACGATAGCTGTCGGAATAATATCGCCTGATGTCAAAACAGGTACTCCGATGGATAAAAGCACACACTCTCTTAAAAACGCACCCACACAATTTTACTTACCCTTCACGATCCCTTTCCCGTTCTCGTGATCTTTCCCTATAGCGTGATGTGGACCTCTCCCGACGTGGCCTTGAGCGATGAGATCGATCTCTAGAACGTGATCGCTCCCTTCTGCTGTAACTTTTAGCTTCAATTCCGTGAAGAGTATCTTGTAATGAGCTTATCAAAATTTTACAACGCTCATCATGAGCCACTTTGGATTGCTTAATTAAGGAGATTGCTGTGACGAGAGTCTCGATCGCACTTGAATATTCCCCTGCTGCAGCGTCAGACACAGCTCTAAATTCAAAATCATATAATTTTAATTGGACAAAGGAAGGATATATCATACCTTGCAATAGCCGAACTGCTCACTGTTCGATTTCGACCCATTATTTCTTCAAATTCGACTTCACTTAATTGGGGAGCAATTGGTTGCTCTGGGAATGGTCCTGGAGGTTTAGAGGGAGGCCCAGGCCATGGCCCACGAGGTGCTCCTTGCTGATTGAAATGTGGTGGAGGGCCATGTTGAGACATATTCATTCCTTGGTTAGGTCCTGGCGGGCCATGAGGTGGACCAATTGGAGGTCCACCACCATGTTGTGGCGGCCCTCCTCCTTGATTAAAGAAAGCTGGATTTACATGTGGCGCGGGACCTTGTGGGCCATGCGGAGGTCCGCCTGGTCCTCCCATCTGTGAAGGTGGTGGTCCTCTGGGAGGTCCTTGCATGTGAGGAGGTCCTTGTGGTCCAGGAAGGCCTTGAGGAAATCCACCACCATGCATAGGAGGTCTATTCCAATCAGGTCTGGGTCCTCTAGGTGGCATTCCACCCGGTCCGGGAGCTCCCTGAAACTACACAAAAAGAACAACATTTATAGATTTAATCACCCTCATGCAAAATAAAGAAAAGAAAATCTTTTCTTATAACGTTCCTTTTAGAAAGCAAAATATATCAACACTCAACTCACTTCTTGGGGACAGGAATAGCCCTACTAATTTTAAGCATATCTTGCCACTCAACCTCCTACCTGCTCTCCATATAAATCAATTTATATGTGTTTCATGTTGCATTAGAAAATATATATTAAGCCGGTTATTAAAGTACATATTTCTTTAATAGGGTGGTATTTTCCCCGCAAAGTAAATTGTGTGTAGAGATCGTTGTATTTGTATCTTTCAAATCTCTGTATTTATTTCTTTTAAATTAATATTAGCAAAATTCAAAAAGAAAACCAAAACGTATGCTGCAGTCTTTAATTAGCATAAACTTTCAACTTTTTTAAATTGAATTTTAAAAAAGCATTTTACTTAACTTACGAAATGTTACAAACTATGTTAGTATGTAATCTATCAAATTTATACAATTTATACAATTTTTAATTAGAAATTTAGCTGATACAGCTGACATCTTAATTTTTAAAAATTTGCACACATAATTCAGGTAACATAATTAGATAATAGGCAATAAATTCAGGTAACATAATTAGATAATAGGCAATAATGTCAATTAAGTAACAAATTTATTTATTATCACATTAAAGAAAACAAAGCAAAGCAACAGCATGATAACTTTTAGAGTTAAGAAAAAAATTTCTTTTAGTTCAAAGTTCCTAGATATTGTATCCAATATATTGCTTAAAGGTGAAAAGTAAAGGAACAAACCTTATCGGCACCCTTACAAATTAACTTAGATATTTGCTACCATAAAAGGGAGAGAAATATTGATTTTCTATAGATATTTTGAAAATTCAAAATTAATTGTTTATCTTCTGCGAGAAAATGAAATTATGCATTTAACAAACTTCGAGAAAAGTACCCTTCATACATATATTACTTTTAAGTCTATGTTAATGTAGGGCCACTTTCGCACAATTAAAACAAACATACAATATATTATTATATTTTCTTAAACCCTTCTCTAATATCTAATAATAATTGCTATCCTTGAAACTAATATAGAATCCTATTTGGTAGCTTATTACAACGTATTCGAAAGTTTTCTAAGGCGACCTTAATTTTTTGTTATAACTCATTTTAAGCTTCTTTTTGGTTGTAAAAAGCAAATAAATAAACTTTTAGATTTACTAACCATCATAAATTCTTGAATGTGCAAATACAATACTTTTCCTTATATTAGAAGCATAACCTCTGAACAATGTCTCAAACGTTCCTCCAAAATCAAACTAATTTTTTAAATATAATATAATTTGTATCACTAACTTGGTAAATTAAACTGTAAGTAATATAAATTTCCACTAAATACCACAGAGTAATCCCCAGTACATGTTTGAAGTGTCCTGATCTAAATAGTATACTATAAATACTTACATCTAAAAAAACAATGTCAGGTTACGTATATTTTATGGAAGGAAAAATTTTAAATAATAGTAAAAATTTTCAAGAAGGAATAATGTACACGGATCTTAACCTAAGATTGCCTAGACTTTGCCACACCCGAGCAGATCGGCGTGGTAACACAAAATTAAATAAGGTGGCGAAAAAATAATGGTCAGATACTTATAAATAACACTGAGTTAGTATTTCTACTGCATTGGAGTCTTTCGCGAATATCCAACCCCTATTACATATTTAATATTAAATTATATTTAGTCACCACTTGAATATTTTCTTTGTAGTTGCGAAATAGCATAAAACCCTAGAATTTCGCAACTCATTTTTCACAAAACGATAGGCCTCTCAATTAGTACTAGCTACAAATTTAATACTCAAATCTGGTTGCTTAAAGTTTTTTTTTTCACTGAACATACGCAAAGCAGTATTACCGGTACCCATTCTACTTCAGAAACAATAGTTTTGTTATTTAGATTATAAATATTATTGTTATTACTCATCAATTTGACCACAGGTGAACTAATCAATTTAATCTACTACCATTTCAATTAATAACTTTGTTTACATACCATTGTTTGATCGGCAATTACTAAAATTACATTTTTTTATTTTAAATTACAAATTTCAGTTCAATCGAAAGCCTAACACAAATGTGCAAAAAAAATGTATTATTTTTTTTTTAACGAGCAAAAGTGGAAGGAAATTGAAATATTTAAAATTTTAAGAAACAAATATCAGCATAAAAAACTCAATTAAAGGGGATTTAAATTAAATTTAATATAATAGAAACATAAGTTTCACATCAGCATATCGACCTTTTTCACGTGCGTTCTTAACATCGGGTCTAATATGTTTTAACAGAAAAAATCGCAAAATAAAAACGTTTAAAATTCAACTTTTGCGCAACCGTATCCATAAGATGCATGATTAGCAAATAACAGGGTTACATATCACGTAACACTATTCAAAATATTTGTAAGTCTAAAAAACTTAATAAATTGTTTATGTGTGATTACTTCTTTAAGAAAAGCAGGATTAAAAATTACCAATAACCATGTTTTGGCTGTTTTGCAAATATGTAAAAATGACACTAAAAAATCACAACACAACTCCAATAAATAATAGAATAATCTGCAAAACATATTGCATAATTTTAAGGTGTCCCGAGTAAAAACTAAGGCTCGCCCATTTTTAGCCCGAAACAGGCACGCACGGCATCAAAACGCCTGTATGGCTCCCAAACGCGGCACCGTACGTCTGATCGAAAACCTTATTTTTTCAAATGCGGCCCGCTGCAGGCACGTATTGTTAAAAGACGCACGAAATAGTACAAACGTAGCATGGTACGCTTACCTTTTTCCAGGTTAAAAATTGAAAATAAATGCAATAAAATTATTTTCGTAGATTAAGGTCTGTGACGTCTCATAAAATAAATAATGTATTCTACTCATATATGTGTAATATATAATATATGTGTAATATATTATTGTTGTTTTTATCTGTCGTCTAATTCAATTTGTAGAAACTAAACAAATTTGTAGATTTTTGTGCCTGTAGCGGGAGCGTGCATACCCGTGTGGCTGGCATATTTTTAAATTTTTGGGCCTGTAGCGGAAGCGAGTATAACTCTGTAGCGGGTGGATTTTTTTATTTTCGTACCTGTAGCGGGAGAGTATCATGATAGTACTGGGCTCATTTGTTCGCTATGCCTGCTAGTTTCGGGCGCATGTATAATTTAAAAAATTTAAATGTTTGTACTTAGTTTGGGCGTAAAGATACCAGACAAATTATTTTTACTCGGGGTCTTGTTGCAAGGAATCCAAAATATTATTAAGAGCATTTAATAAAAACTTATAAGACCCAAACAATTTTGTGTAGAATCGGACCTTCTATTCAAAATTTAAATTTTATTGTTAAGCAATCATTTGGCATGTCTGTTTAATTGACAGAAGCGTTACGTAGAACTTTTTTTCGTCTTTTAATTTGAAATCGTATTAATCCGTTTATGTTTGAATATAACTTTAGACCTTGATAAAATCAGTTCTGAAATAATTGTATGCGGGGACCATTCAAAACATACGATATTCACTACTGATGTTTTGAACCATTTCTACATTTTGCACATTGGCAAATATTAATTTGCTGTAATGAAATTAACATGATTATACTGATTCTATGTTACACTCATTAATGCCCACTAATTAAGTAAATAATAATTGCACAAACACACTACCAACTCGCTCAAAATATAAAACCTAATAAAACGATGCATTCGTATTTTATATTCTAATAGTACTACGTGTGAAAGGACAGAGAAAATTTATAGTATTAATGTTTTTACCATTTGTGGTCTGTGCTGAAGCGGGCCTGGTGGCCCATTTGGCGGACCAGGACGTTGTGAGCCGTTCGGTCTTGGAGGACCATTCCACTGGCCTTGGTTCTGATAACGTGGTGGCCCTTGCGGTGGTTGTTGCGGTCCCATGGGTCCTCCACCTCCTTGATGCATTGGTGGTGGCTAAAGAATCGGTAACGATATCGAACAAATTTTTTAAAAAATGCTAATATTACTTAAATAAATATATCACCTTTCATAAATAAATTGGTAAAGAAAATCTATAACTAGGTAATTAACTACCTAAATATTCTTAAATTATAAAAAATAGTGCAGTTGCACAAATAATAAATAATAATACTGATGCAGAGAACGTTAAAAGACGTATCATACACGATCTTCAAATATGTACACTGACAATCTCTCTTCTCTTATAGTCCTTCTACTTGGTGGACACACTAAACTCAGGTTAAGATAAATATGCATAATTGTATAAGAATAAAACTAAACAGACAATAAAGCTTTCCTAAATGAATTGCAGTTATAGCAAACAGCACTTGCATGCTGATAAAAATATGTATGGACTTAACATAATTTTCTTTTTTTACATTACTAACACAGGATTTCAATATTATCTGTTTCGAATACTGCTCTTATGTTTTACCTACCGTAATGTGATTAGAAAAATAACATTATTAAAATCTCGTTACAGTACAATTCAATGGAGGATTCTTATATAATTTAAACATCTCTTAATCACTGACTTAGACAACGAGAAAAATTTGCATTAAATTCAACCGTAAGATTAATTAAACTTGTTCTTATAATCACCAATGGGCGAATTTTAAGGGGAATCGTTTTTTTTCGATCGATAAATCAATTTTTTTCTATGAAGCCCGGTTCTTCTATATTTAAAGAACAATTCTAACAAAATGCATCAAATGTTCAATAAGACTCGGCGTGCAGGACTACTGAATGTAGAAATTTTGAACGCGTTTTTTTTTTTCAAAATAAGAATTTTTGCAACTGAAAGACATGATTAAAAAAAACTTTATAGTCCAAATTTAAAAAATAATGATACATTTATATGAGTATTTTTTTTTAGTGAGTGAAAATTCAATATTTTTGTCGTTACTTTTGGAACACTTTTGTTGTTTCCTTTTAATTTGGATCATAACTACATATTTTATACAATTATGAAATAATTTGTTTTTGTTGTCTCAATTTACCGCGTTTTGAATGCATTTTTCTAAAACTATTTGTATACAAAAACCTTGCGGATCAAAAAAATACGTTTTTCGACCAAAACCAAAAACGATTTCTCCTTAAAGTTTACATTTCGACAATAAAATTTACAATTTATACGAGTAAATTTAAATGTGTAGTAATATTTGATATGAGCCAAAAAAATCGTGTTTCCTTGATTACATATGTCTTATAAACTTTGCTATAATTGCTCACGAAATAATACCTTAATCATATATTTATATCTCATCAACTTTTGAAAATTATAATTTTCTTTTGCTACTAAAACTTGAGGAAACGTTGAAATACTGCAGATACAAATGTGTATTGCGATATATGAAATGATGGTGAAAAACACTAGTAACGTTGAATTTTTGTTAATTTGTATATTATTGTTTTAAAAAATAAAAGTCGCATTGATTTAATTTATACATACAAAAAACAAACGGTTTTTATTTTGTTTAACAAAGAAAAAAACGAGGACTGCTAAATACAATTGTCGATCAACCGTATTTTCAAAATATATTTTTAAATCACACGTTTGGCATGTTAAAAACTATTGTATTATAGTAATTAAAAACAATAATTTAAAGAGATTGAGGCTTCGGTCCCAACTAGAAGGAAAATGTTTGTTGTATACCTGAAAATTTTTAGTACCCCATTTTTTTTAAATGAATATATCAATTACGAAAATTCTGAATATCCCGAAATTTATTTGTCAAGATATAAATTTATAAATTTAAGTTTTTACAATTTTATAAAAATGTTCTCTATACCATAACCTAATGATACTAAAATAATATATTAATTTATATTCCTTTTACTGCCATTTTCCATCAGGTATAGGAAAAAAAGGATTGTATTATTCACAAAATGGACTACTTTTTGCAAAATAGTTGATTAGCATATTATAAAAATAAATTTTCGAACTAATTTTTGTATCTGGATGCCTAATTCTTTTCTGATAATCAATATAATATTCCTTCAGCTTGATACATAAAATCATAAAACCTAAAAAATTTTGACAACGAAGCTGATGAATTTGTTTCAATGTCAACAAATTAATTCGATATTATTCTGTTGTATGTACAAAAAATGTACAGTGCTATGGTCATATTTGAGTACTGTAGGACACCGCCCCACAATGTACACTGGCCGAATCAAGAGAATCTGAAAACTAAGCGGAGAGTTTCTTCGCTAACAATAAAAACATTCCATGAAAAGTAAAGCACAAATAGAACAAAATTTCCCTTTTCAGAAACCAGCAGTTCACCTATGGAACTTAACTTACCGTGGTAGTTATTTAAATAAAAGTAAAAGTCTCGAATAAAAAACCTACAATTCCAAATCAAACATGCTTTCTTCTGTTAAGTTGCTACATACACTCATAACGTTTGAAAATTGGTGCGTATTTACTTAATCTAAACTCGGATCATTACAGTTGTATAGTACACTCTGTTTTTGCATAGAAAAATAATCTGAACATAATTTAGAATTTTCTTACATTTTAATTATCGCACCAAATATTTGTTCTTCAAAAATTAATAATTTTAGCTCCAACAAGTGCAGAACGATTGCCACAAATCTCGTTTTCAACAGACTCGCAGGTCAGGTATTAAAAATTTTAGTTATTCAATGCTCTCATAACTGAAAAACGTCATTCTCAATAGGGCCCAACATAATTTTATGGATTTTCAACTTCACATTCTACGTTCAAATAAATGAGTAGTGAGAATTTTATCATAATTCTAAAGACAACAGTTTCTCCCTAGAGTTTGTTTTCTACAAAATAACAAGCGCAA
Source organism: Philonicus albiceps (assembly GCA_963969385.1). Classification (NCBI taxonomy): domain Eukaryota; kingdom Metazoa; phylum Arthropoda; class Insecta; order Diptera; family Asilidae; genus Philonicus; species Philonicus albiceps. The sequence continues at coordinate 61,152,746 of OZ017772.1, forward strand.
GAATATAAACATCATTGTGCTATAAATCCAACAGTCCGTACACAATATACATTTTACAATGGTTATTGCACTTGCGCATAAAACACACAGCGATGGCATACAAAAATTCGAGCAAGAACCTCTGTGAAACCTCATGACTTCAATATTTCAAAAGTTTGCTATTTCTAGCAAAATCTTTTTAGTATAGCCTAACGACATTTTGAATTATTACCAGTAGAAAAATAAAAACATTCAAAAAAGATATGACTTCAGCTACAGCTTTCGGCAAGTCTTATCCAGACAAATATATTATTTTAGCACAGCCGTAAAGCATTATTAAGTACATCTAATCAACAAATTGCTAGAAATTTCATCTTACCTGCATTCTTGGCATCCCTTGGTTAGGTCCAGGTGGTCCCTGCATATTTTGGGGCATATGCTGCGGTCGGAAATTTCCTGGAGGCATATTTGGATTCATCATTCGGGGTTGATGCCCTGGAGGCGGCCCGCCGGGATGTTGCTGCATCCCAGACATATTTGGAATGGGTCCCCTGGGACCATTTTGCTGCGGTGGAATTGGTCTTGTTTTTTGCTGACTTTCAAATTGATTAAGGGCTTGCTTAGTTGGTAATGTTACAACGGGCGACTGTCCGTGTAATTCTTTTTTTGGAAGGCGGTCCATAACCAGCCTCATACTCGACTCGGAACCCAAAGAAATGACACAAAAACCCTTCGATTGGCCATTTGATCGGTTTTCAAAGAACTTCACTTCTTGAAAATCCGGTACACCAATATCGTGAACAGAATTTGTTATATCTTGATCAGTAGTCCACTAATTAAGGGATAATTAGCTTAGAATTCTTTAGAAAACTTGTAAGAAAAACTCACCCAAGTTAAATTCCCAACATAAAGCTGGTGGCGTCTGCCGATATGATTTGGAGCCAAGTTGTTTCCGACATGATGGTATCCACCATTTGACTCATTATTGTCGCCCCTTTCATTTTGGGGAGGAGGAGGTCCAGAATTATCCTGAGAACGGCGTTCAGATTCACTCGGAGCAGAAGAAATAACGTCGTCGTATAAATCACCATCGCCACCAAAATCGTCCTTTATAAATGAAAAAATTTTTATTTCTACACTCATCGCACAGTATTTACTTCAATTTTACCTTCACTTGAGAGAAATCTTGCTCTAAATCGTCGGCATAAATATCAATATCCACGCCGTCGGCCATTTTCACTTAGCAAATTTTTACGATACTTCACACACAATTCAGGCTTGCGTCCATCACCCTTCGGTAAACTGGAAGATAATCGAACTATTTACCTGTGGAGAGAGGCTTTAACAAAACTGACAGTTTATTACTGCATCTAAAAATGTAATAGAACTAATAAATAAAATTGTTTTTTACATAAATAATAAAATAGAAAATTAATGAATGATTAAGTAATATAAAATGAACAAATATAAAGCATATTTCTGTTATTTTAAAATCCAATTATCATAAATTTGCAATTTAAAAATAAACATTAAACTTTAGAGTCGCCCTATTTTGCTATTGTACAATTGTACTAGCTCAAAAAATAAACTCCCGGCCGGCTCTGACATTTGTTCTTTCTTTCATCGAAGAAGAGTCGAGTCGGACGTACGTATCATAAAAATTCCTCAAATGTCGAGATTTTAAAGTGTTCAAATGAAATTGATATTCAAATCAATTAATGAAGTAGCCTTTGAATCTCGGGATATGAATTAAATTGAAACGTTTACGGGATTATTGTAATATTCACGGATTTATTTGGGCTCATTTCAGGCTTCGTGCTGTCAGTGAAAAATGGTGAACGGACGTATCCCATCAGTCTTTTCGAAGACTTATGTGACCCCCAGGCGGCCCTATGAAAAGGCGCGTTTGGACCAGGAGTTGAAGATCATCGGCGAGTATGGTCTTCGTAACAAACGTGAGGTCTGGAGGGTGAAGTACGCTTTGGCCAAAATCCGTAAAGCCGCCCGAGAACTCCTCACCCTTGAAGAAAAGGATGAGAAAAGGCTTTTCCAAGGCAAGTTATTACAATATTCTCTGTAGCTGCAGCTATTTTGATGATATACATTCTTTAAAATCTGACACTTCTTGGCAGAACAGCATTGTTGATTCTAAAATTCTGATATCTTAAAAAAACATGCTGCTCACCTAATATTCCAACGCGTCTTACATGTTTTTTTTTTCTTTTACAGGTAATGCACTTTTGCGTAGATTGGTTCGAATTGGAGTCTTAGACGAGTCCCGCATGAAACTCGATTACGTGTTGGGTTTGAAAATTGAAGATTTCTTGGAGAGGCGTCTACAGACACAAGTATTCAAGCTGGGTCTTGCCAAGTCGATCCATCATGCCCGTGTGCTCATTAGGCAGAGACATATTCGGTAAATATCCAAAAGGATAGAATAAAAGGCTGTATCTATCCTTTGAAATGAAATTCAATAAGGCCACTTAAGAGCCGCAACAGCAGATTGTTCGGCTCTTAACGTCTTGTAAATATTCTTGATACTTTGACTACGCATTGTCGTAAGTAAATTTCGATTTAACCCTCTATTGGAAAGTTTATTATTATTAATTTCTAATGACTGCATTTGATATTTTCAGTGTACGGAAACAAGTGGTCAACATTCCCTCGTTTATTGTTCGTCTTGACTCCCAGAAGCACATTGACTTCTCCCTGAAATCGCCCTTCGGTGGCGGTCGTCCTGGACGTGTTAAGAGGAAGAACATGAAGAAACAACAAGGCGGTGGCGGTGCTGCTGAAGAGGAGGAGGATTAAACAAAATCCCTCTGTTATTTATGTTTATTAACATGAATAAAGTTTTTTAAACACATCTCACTATAATTGCCCTTTTAAATTTTCAAAGTCACGGGGGGAAGGGTCAACAAATTGACCCCATATTTTCATTTTAGACGCACTAATTGGTTTATTATTTTAAAAAAACCTAGGAATAGTAGCGGGTTTTTCATTCAAAATTAGTTTAGAAATGTTTTATTTTTGCTCCCCGAAATAATGGCATTTTTGTACACAAATAATTTTGCTTTCTAGATAATTTTTTACTAAAATGCCAAATTTTCGTAAAGTTGTGTATAAAAGTTTTAAAAAAAACAACTTTCCATAAAAATCCCTGAAAAATAAATTTCCGTATTTTTGGAACAACTAGAACCCTCTAGAAATGAATAGACGAATTAATTTACACTGACGTGTATTTTACTTTATATAAAAATCCCCTGCACCCTGTGGACCAGTTCAGTTCATTCCAAATATTCTAGAAAGTCAGGTGAAGTGGTTTGATTGCGTTTGTATTCTCGTAAATTTTCCCACAAAGTGTAATTCAATCCAAGCAATCGACAGTGCGTTGATCGAAGAAAATTTTTAACATTGCTTGAATCGTCACTTGTGAAACAAATTGTGCTGAAAATTCAATTGGAAATTTCATGTGAAAATGGCTTCTGCGTCTTTTGAACGGTTCGCAAATTCCCTGGGACAAAAATTGTGAGTTTGTATTCTTTATTCTTTTTTTTTTTAATTTATCAATTTCTTGTATTTTTACATGCATATTTTGCGAAAAGGAAATATTATAAATATAGTCACGGTCGTGTAATTTTAAGCTAAAGCGATTAAAACTGTGCTACAGCCAATAGGGTGACATTTTAGAGCAAAAGAGCACAAGTGGGTTGCTCACTTGAGCAAACAAACTACGTGAAGCTACCGCCGATGTTTTAATCACTCCAAAATATTTGGACTTTGTGTTTCGTCACCTGATAAGTTTTAAAGAAATTGTTAAGTTCGCTTAAAACATTTGTCCTTGGGGTTATATTACAGCGGCAGACGACAAGCTCTCATAATTTAATATGCACTGAACCTGCGGTGTGGCTATTTAGGCCCTGGAAGATGACCGTCTAAAAGTTATCAAAGATAAATATTCATTTGCTGGAATCTTCCACAAGCTTCTTAACTGAATCAGAAAATTTGTTTTTATTTTCATATTTAGGCATAATGAAAATATTTCCCAATCAGAAGAACTTAAGATACAAATCAATTTAACTTTTTATAATGTAAATCGTTGCCATAAACTTATCAAGTCATGTCACACAAATACATAAATACATTTTTTATCAAAAATAAAGCTATAAATAGATTAATAGTTTAATAGATAACATATGCATAAAACCACGTAATCCTCATGTATGACGAAATTTTGCCATAGGTACGAAAGCACCCAAAGAAAGCTGCAGTAATGCTATTTAGGGGATTCCCCGAAAAATATCAATTTCTCTATCTGCGTTCATACGTTTGCGTTTTTGGAATATTTTTGGTTAAGGTTTAAGACCTCGTTTCGCTTTTTTGTGCATGTAAATCAATGGAACTTTTTAACCATTGGTCACCGTGTTGGTGAACAGAACCCAATTTTTTTTATGCTATATGAGATTTAGTTTAAAAGGCTTAGTTATAATGATATAAGCTTTTTATTATTAATGCTTATGGAAAATTAAGAATAGAATCATTTTAATAAAAATACGATACACTTACAAAATTAGGGGGAGATAGAATTTTGAATTTGTTTACTAAACTTTTACATTAAGTGTAAAAAGAATATAAAATTCCTCTTTTCATTGCCGGTTTTTATATTTTGAATTTTTTTTTAATGTAAAAAAAACGTAATGCTGCTCCACGTATCAAATATTTAAAAAAAAGTATATTTTCCGCCATTTATAAAAATAGCGCTTCGGCAAGTGTAGCTTTGGGCTGATTCACTTTGATGGTTTATTGGTTATTAAACCATAACATTGTTCGAAGTTTATTTGATATCTGAGATACATATCTTTTATTTAATGTTTTAGCCTTTGTTTATTCTTCCTCACTATGCAAAGGTAATGATTTTCGTGGGCTATATTTTGCCTGATTGCACATTTGGGAAAAACCTTATCATTTATCATAATTCACATTTTTCATACTCAGCTAGAACCAGATAACGTGAATTTCGGTATGAAGTCTGCAGTTCTGAAAAAATATAAGTCGTAAAATGTTTTTTTTCTTTGTATACGTTGAACACTCTCTTGGAATTATTTAGCATTTTTATTAATTGATTTGGCTTAAGGCAATTTAACATGGATTTCCGGTGAATTGATTGTTATTTATCGAGGCAGTAGGCTAAGGCAGAAAAAAAGAGTAAATAAAACGTGTGCAGCAAGCTCCGTATAATTTTTTAGTTTCATAATTCTTGTAGCATCTTCATCATTTAAACAAAAATTTAGCATAATAGTACTATTAAAAAAATAAAAGAAACGAAAGTGAAGTAAGAGATGAGGTTGTTAACCTTTTGTTTTTGGTAATCTAGCAACTCTAGCAAGAGACTTTTAATTTTCATTATCAAAACGAACCTATCGTTACGACCGAAATTAAATTAAAAAATTAAATTTTTTCAGCGAACCTGAAGTTCGATACCATTTGGCCAGGGTATACGGTTGCTTAGCGGCGACGACAGTTGCTGCAACATTTGGAGCAGTTGCTCATATTGCTGGAATTCTTGAAGCTGGTGTCTTGGTCGCTTTAGCATCTCTTGGCCTAGTACTTGGACTTCATTTTGTAAGAGACAATGGGAAAAATTTCTACACTCGACTGGCAATGCTCCTCGGCTTTGGTTTTTGCTCAGGTAACTAAAATCAGTGTGCGGCATGACACAATTATTAACACGTTTATTCGATTTTTCAGGCCAAACTCTTGGACCTCTTCTACAGTTTATAATTTTCATTAATCCCCAAATCATTGTATCAGCACTTACTGGAACAGCCGTAGTGTTTATATCACTTACGGCATCAGCTCTTTTTGCCGAACGGGGAAAATTCCTTTTCCTTGGAGGAATTTTACTCAGTATTATTAACACCATGATGCTATTTAGCTTGCTTAACATATTCGTTAGGTCTTACTATATTCAACAGGTATTCTTAATATTTTTACCAAAAAAATGAAAGGGAAAATTCTATATAATTTTTGGTTTTTCAGGGCCAGCTGTATATTGGTTTAGGTATGATGGCTGCTTTCATCCTCTACGATACCCAGGCAATTATTGAAAAATGCCGAATGGGCAACAAGGATTGCGTTCAACATTCACTCGATCTTTTCTTTGATCTGATTTCAATCTTCCGAAAACTCCTCATCATTTTAACTCAAAAAGTGAGTTCAAATACTTTTCTTATTGAACCTAGCTCCTTACGCTTTTCAAAATTTCAATAGACAAAAGATCTGTATGCCATTGTAAAGAATATATAAAATCTTCAAGATTCGGTATATCAACTCAAAATTTGGATACTTGACATTTTGAATTATTTGTTTAAATCGATGATGTGATGATAAACAATAATAACTCATTTGGAATGATTCCGTCCTTTATGATCAAATTTGTCTCTCTTATTTATTTTTAGGAGGAGCGTGAAAGGCAAAGTAAGCGGAAGAGCAACTAAGCACTGCCCCTCGGTGGCGGACTGTCTCATATTCTCTTCATTTATGTTATTTGAACGTAACCGTTATATTTATTTTTAAAAAACAATAAAGAAGTCATTTTTCATATAGTAAAGAGTTTTTATTATGGTTAAGTATAAAGGATATACCAAAATAATGGGTCTATTATAAATGGATCAAGTTCTCGGAATGAAATATTTTTGAGGTATACAATAAATAATTGAATTGAATATTTTTTATACTTTTAGAAATATTCGGTTGAAATTTGAATTTAAAAATTTCAAATAATTTACATTCTACAAACTACTACATCGAATTTCTTAAATTCAACTTTTCCAAAGTGGCTACTATTTAGTGTTTTTAATTTAGATCTACTTCGCGTGAAAAGAAAGAACTAACTTAACAAAAATAAGGCGTTACATAAACTCGACCTCTAAGAAATAAAAGAAAAATACCCATTTTTTGTTGACGATTGAGCTTATTTATTTATTCTTTTGTTATACATATATTTTATTACTTAAAACAAAAACAAAATTCTTTAAAAAGCACAACAATACTAAAAATGAACTGTCCACGGCTTAATGGTTTCACTTATTGCTGTGTAACTTACCTCATTTTTTAAATCGGACGTGTAATTTTGATGGGATATTTTATAATGTTCGTCAATATGCAGAATTTTCTCCAACTTGTGGTACATTTCTTATTACTGATTTGCCACTGTAATTTGTAGCGTAGTAAAATATAACGACGAATGTTAGTCAGTGTATGAGCTTTCTAATACGAAAAGAATTTTTTAAATCTATTGCGTGATTAACGCAAGCAAACAATCAAGCAACTGATTTTGAAGAAATTCTTGTTGTGTAATTAATCGCATTCAAATTCGATATGAACAAATTAAAAAATCACTATCGATCTTTCAACCAAAGAATATTCTTTAGTTAATTTAAGTGAATTTTAAAGGGTCTCGGATCATTGTTATGTCTTCAATTAGCAGGGCAATTTTATAATCTGAAGTATTCTTAAATAAGAATGAGAGCTTTATAATTTCAGAAATTAATCCTGATCGTACAATTTAAACTATTGAAAACTGCAATTATTTGAGCAATGGGAACAGTTCGGGGTTTCAAATTCGAAATTGAAAAATATCTTTATGAAGATCGGACATTCGTAACATTTCCCCTTATCGTTTTTAGATATTTGCTCTGTTAGTCAACTGACCTTGCTCCAATGACGTGTAATGCAATGGACCGCTCCAAAGATCATGAAGTACAAGATGTGACACTCTATAAAAGTCCAAAGCTCTAACCTATATGCAACTTCTAAAACTGCCTGGGGAATATTTTTCCATTAGAGAAAGTAGTAAAGAACTACTGCTTCCTATGCCTTATCTAAATTCCATAAGAACGAAAGAGATAAGAATAGGCAGCCAATAATTCTCATCTACAGCACTTACAGTGTAGGCAATAAAATGCATCGTTTTTTTAACACGCATTTTTAAAGGCGGGCTAAACTGTTGGGCTCGCTGTGTGCCTCTGCATGCATGGTGTTAGTGCCGTCCCCAGGCAATGTTCCAGCATAGGGAAATCCTGAATTGAGAATGGGGAACAGGCAGGTAGCACACTCAGAGCATATATACGGATGCGGGCTGCTTGAATTTTTTCACTGTGCAATTTTAAAGGCGAGCCAAACCTATTTAAACGTGTGCGCTGCTTTGGGTGGTGAAACGTGATTGTAATTTTCGTTCCGCCTCCCCCTAAATTTTTGTCTTTCTTTCACACGTGAGCCCTTTATTACTATCTACTTTTATCAAAATCTGTAAGGCCGATGGGCTAATGGAACTAAGGTGGAAAAAAGGTAAGGAAATACGTCACAAGGGTACATTTTGCATTTGATGATCATTGGTTATTTTGCAGTTGATTCCAAAGAAGGCAGTTATGAATCGAATTAAATTTTCGCTGCGAAAAGACTTCTCTCGAGTTTTAATTGCCATAATAAACGAAACCTCTCTTTTATTCGTGCTTAGGTTTTTGTGGTATTAAGTTGTTTTTTCAATTAAAGAACATTTATGTTGAACACATAGATAGATAGATAAATCCTTTCTTAATGCAAAATTGTTTTCTATAAGCAAAATCATAAACGGCACAATCAATTTAAATGAAGCAATATGAAAGTTTGTCAAAAGATTCCACAAGCATTCCAGGGAAGTTAGCTTGAAGCTTTCTAACTGCTTCCTTCAGCAGAAATGGAATATGCCATTACTTTTGAGGAGTAGCTTTCCGCTTGCATCTAGTATTACTTCTTTTTCCGCTGGTATAGATTAGAGTTAGACCTTTTTAAGGTACAGGGAGTGTCACATTCCAGCGTGAGAAGAAGCAGTACTAGACGCAAGCGGAATTTTACTGTTTAGATTATATTTGTTGCGTTGCAGCCCACGCTCGATCGCGGGAGATTTCGGCGAATTTGAAACGTCATTTCAGTACAGTCGCAGATAAGCAAGCGCTGAGTGGTGGATTTACTGACTATTGTCACAAATTGATGTTCAGGTAAATTTCTATAAAAAGAATTGATCATTTGGAATGGACTCGATTTTTATAAGGTAGGGAGGACGAGTGCTCTGCAGATATCGCCAATCTAGCCGGAAATATTCGCATAATTAAAATGTTGGATGAATTTTCCATAATAGAGAGAAAGCTAGAGCTAGAAATTAAAAATACTGGGGAAAAGGATGATCAAATTCAAGGTAAGTTAGAAGCTACTTTGTGTCTCTCTAACGACTGCACGAATAACTACAGAGGAGTCGAACCTCAACGTGGAGAAGACTGTTTCACAGCCTGAGAAAAGCCATCAAGACCAGCTCGAGTGCCTTGTTAACGGCATGAGGCGCGACATTATGAACAGTCTCGACGAAATCAAAGCTGAGATACGCGAACTTAGGGATATTATTAATTCGCAAAAAGACGTTAAAAATCAAGTTGAACCCCATAACTCTCTCTATCAGAACTCTAACGGAAAGGATTCACTCGAAGATTTTTATGGTGGAACTGTAAAGCATCTTTTTTACCCCGTTGTCGTCGATCACATAACATCCAGAATCAATGCGTTTAAGAAAAGGATCCCTCAAAACATATTGGACCAATATCCTGAATTGCCTGCAGCTTTAATCACTACTGCCGGACCAATTTCCACCTTGTTCGAGACTTACAACTTTTTGCGGGACATTCCGACCGTTAACCCAGAGCAGACAGCAAATAGCCAAATTCTTAAAATTCTTAAAGGCTTCCGACAAGTAGCCGAGACCTTGGACCATCAAGAGCTGAAAATGTATACCCCAGAAAAAAGCGCCGAATCCTCTTGCCTCGTTAATTCCTTCGCCTTTTCGGGTGTGAAGTCCGGAAAGTAAGTTTGCCTTTGTTATTTTCTTTTGCATATGTACTTGAAGTATTTGCCTGTTTAATTGTCCAATTATCCGTTAATGAAGTAAAAGTCGTATTCTTCTAAAAATGTAAATTTTTCTTTGTGAATCCTAGGCCTACTATAAATGAAAATTTAAATTTAAACTTTAGCCGATGAATAATATCGAAAAACGTTATTATTTTTTTACATAATATTTGCCAAACCCGTTTGTACAAAAAAAAAATCAAAGTTAGATCTGAAATTGAACGAGTCATTTCCATAAAAGTGGCAGGTAAGATAATTAAGGGTTCTTTTTTTTAAAGGGGATGTGGTGGGATTAATTAAAGTACGAAACAATAAATTTAAGCCTGTATTTTAAAATTATTGATAAAGTAAATTTTGAAAATTCAAGATATCGAGTGAAAGAAAGTACTTAACTTTTTCATGGTGGAATTAATTATGGCATTATAAAAATTACAAAAATACAACCCTTTAAAATGCTCAACCATGTTCTTTACAAAATATATGAAATTATTTTAGTTTTAGAATCATTCGAAACGATACTTAAAATATTAGTAAATGTTTAAAATGATTCCACAATTCTATCAGCGATTAGAGCCGTAGCCATGCAATTGGATATCGAGCAAAAATTATAGCTGCATAGATTTCGACACATCGAGTAAGTCATGACGAATTTTCGATGATGGCATTTGGTATTGAATAGGTTGAGTTGAATTTTTAAAAGAGCATCAAAAGTTACACTGTCTTTACTGAAATATTTGCGGAATTTTGTAATATGCACCTTAATTATTGAATTGTGTTTTATTAACACTTAATATCAAATAATACGTTGGGCTAAACTAGCAAATATACTCAATAGAAATAGCCTGAAAACCCGTAAAAGTATAACAGAAAGTTGATACTGTGATTATGGAAATAATTTATAATATACGAATAGTTTATCATGTACTAGTTACAACACTTAGCAACTTTAATTTCGAGGTATCTCTTATGAACCTTTAAATCTTCTAAGAAAACTAAAATTAGAGGAATTTTGTTTAGATTATTAGACACTTTAAAGTTAACATTTCTCTTCTATTGTTTAGTATCCGGGCATAAACACTATCTAAAAAGCAAAAATACGAAGTAGGAATTAACAGGTAGATAGTACTCCACCTAATGATAAAAAAAAAAATTATGCGCATAAAAATGAACATCTCTCCTAAATGAAAAGTGTAAATCAACGCGGACCGTTTTCGGAAAGCGAAATAGAAAAACGTAAATTTACGTGATCTGTCCTTTAAGGGTTCCGATATATCGCTCAAAAGCTTACGCTGTTAACAGAGATCTTAAAAACCAACAAATTATGCACAACAGTTCAGAGAACACAAAATTATTGTACAAAATACAGATTTTACGAATGGTCTAGTTTTTATTTAAAAAAGTTACTACATTCATTTAGCAAGCATGTCGGCGAACATCAGTTGACTGAAAATCTCCATCATGAGTGTGCAAATTTTAGCGCTACTAAGTGAAGAAAAGGAGAATAAAAAGCAAATACATCATACCTGTTGGACAAAGGATTGGATTCTCAATAGACATACGTTGCCAAATGGATTTTTAAAATTTCCATCGTATGGATGTTGATTATTTTAGCTTTTGGAACTTTTGGAGTAACGTCTCTGATAAAGAAAGAAAATATCGTACTAAGGGAATCCATGTCAGCCAGATCAAGACTTTCTGGGACTTTACGCTTCCTTGCTACAGTATAATCATTTGAAAATTTGAAGTTCTTAACGGCAATAGCAGTAGATTAAATAGATTTGAAATACCTATTAATTTTAGATTAATACAAGCAGTAATAAAAATAAAACAGAATAATAACAAGGAGGGGCAGTAAAGGGATTGGCTTTCCGAAGCATTCGGGTGAAAGGTTCAGATAGGTCATAGGTTGGTAGACAGTGCGAAAGAGGGGGACCAATCCGAGGTTGTGGGCGTTGGTGTAAAAAGAAATCAGCTGTAGTAATGTAGGACAATGAATATCGCCGGGTAGCACGCAGTCTAGTCGTATCCACAAGGGCTGCAAGTCGATCAGCATCATCATCATTACCTTCATTCATCAGTTGCTTACCGGGGAGATTGACTGTCCTTCCCTGCTCCAGCGGATCTCCATCTACACCAATCCTCCTCTTTCGTTCGGACTGCTTATCACCGTACCAACTATGGACTTTCTGAGTCTCTCACCCGAATGCTTCGGAAAGCCAACTCCCACCCCTTTTTTGACTTCCACCTGAGTAAATCTTCGCTCAGGAATGCCCTTAATTGTCCCTCCTAATGTTGCCTCTTCTTTTTTTTTGTTTTCTCTTTTTTTTTCTTAGTTTGTTATTGTTTTCTAATTTATTATATTATTTAAGTAAACTTTTAAATTTATGGCTTGAATATAGTAAACTTTTTATTATAGTCATCCTGATTGCCAGACAATGAGTGGAAAGAGGCGGAGGCGGGTGTCTAAACGGATTATGGCATTTCCCGAATTGCTGCGAAGACATCCATAGAGGAGATTATAAAACCGAAGAATTCCATTTCTTATTTTTTAGTTATTGCAGTCAACGCAACCTATGAATTTTATAATGACTACTGTGAAAATAAATTGTCGCACTTCCAATGCTGGGGTATTAACAAACACAAAGTATTTGCAATGTGTAGAAGGACCAAATTTGCACCTATCTGAACCGCAAAAACTACTAAACAATAATAGAGCTACCTTTACATTATACCAACATTTTTGATACATACGTAACCATCGGATTAACAATATCCCAAGAGATTTTTAACTATCGCCTTTCATGTACTCATCGTACAGTTCGGGATAATATTTTCTCGATTTAGTATTTTATGGAATAAAATAAATATGTATATGCCCAAAAAACGACTCCGATAGTCATTACATGTTGCCATTTACGTTTGCGAGAAGACATTAAAAATTCAACCCGAAACTTTTACAAAACGATAGTACAAGTTACATCAGCCAACATTAAATGTTATTACAACCGGTCGATGATGCTATTTCGCGAAAAAGTGGACATTTAGTAAGAAAAAAACAAGAATTAGAGAATTATTCTACTTACAATGGTTTCACCCCTAGAACACTCATGCTTATCACTTGACCCTATGGTCGATTTTTCTCCCAATGTATTTTCCTTGTCCTCCAGGAAGGAAAGGCAATTATAAAATCACAAAGATGAACTATAGACATGTTTTGCATCTGCCCAGACGTCTAGCCAGCGATCTTTTACGCGTTTTAACTCGTAATGCTCTATTAATGTTTTTTTCGGATCAGGGACTAAACTACAATAATTCGATATTCTCTATCCAATTCAATCGAATTATTTTAAAGTTATTTGCGGAAAAGTTAATTGAAGCCAAAGGTAATAGATATGAATTTTTACCTAAAAAGGATTTTTTAAGCTTCTTTCGATTCTATCCGAACAGATACCATTAAAGAATAGGGTCGATAGGTATCTATTGGCTTCGTATTCCGGATTTTTTCCACCAAATCATACGCGGATATTCTTCAAATTTCTGTTTTTGTAAAATTCTCTTTTCACATTCCCAATAGCAGGTTTTATTTTATACGAGATTAATAAACTCGTACCAAAACTTAATTTTAGAATTGTCCGTGATAAATAAAATAAATCTTTCATTTTTATCTGAAAGTGCTTCCGCAAACGATCAAAGTATCCATTTACAGGCAAATATCTTGGCGTAAATGATGGACCCCTTTACTCGTCGATTGCACGACTGTCGAGTATCGAATTACATGATTAGAGCCCAAGTTTTTTATCCTGCTAAATTTAATGAAAAATTCCTGTTCAACATTCACGGACATTTTATTCCATAAAAATAGCTTACACACAATACAATAAATTAAGAGTAGAAAAAGAACGCCGTTCTCACATACTAAGTATCAATTAATTAATATCCAATCAGTATCCTACACAAATGAAGACGAATTTCAAAAACTTGTACTCTTTTCCCCGAATGAATCTCCTGCGAGTGGTTCCAGTCGCTTCAAGGAGCGGGTCATAGGAGGAATTGGAGCTGGGGAGTCAATCGACGAATGAACACAGCACAAAACAAAAGCTGCTTTTCAGTGGCATAAAAATTATTATTATTATTATTATTAACTACGATGTCAAGGATCCGGGAGAGATCTCTTCGTGCTCGTCACATACTTTGTGCACCGACTAATTAATCGGAAGGAATCACAAAAAACATTACCGGAACTACAATTTTCCTGGGAAGTTTATGTAAAGAAAGTGTGAGGGAGCCCTTCAAATAGCAGAAAATAGAATGGAAGGTTCTTGTTTTTCTTTTTATATTCTTGAGAGATGTTGCAACAAGTTGCATGGCCAAATCGCTTCTATTCGCTCCTTGACGAGCTGGAAGGGAAATGAGATCCAATTAAGTACGGTCTGTGCAATAATGCCCATTGGTTCAGGGTATTGATGGGTCAGTAACGCTAGCAGGGCAGTAAAAGAACAGAGTCCAGCGGTGAACAAAATGAAAAAGGGGAGCTCCTTTTTTGGGTAGACAGAGACTTCGTGAAATGATGGGAGAAGTTCTCTATCGGCACACTCTGTGCAGGTTGGATATGGATAAAATAAATGCCCGCGCTCTAGAGGATACGGGAGCATGCGGAATGTCCCCTCCCAAGTGCAGTGGAGCAAATTGAGGGCCCCCTCGACATTTTTCCAATGTGCCAAATGGAAAAATGAATAAGCCAAGGCTTCTGAATCGCCTCGCTTCAGAATGTGTTCCGGCGGAAGAATAAGTGGCTTTGTCTCCAGAAGGTACTTAGGAACATGTGGATTAAATTCCACAGCTCGATGTATCGCTTCCACAGCACTCATCTCTGCTGGACTGAGACCCCTCTTCGACGCAATGTCCGGCGAGAATTTGTCCGCTACTGCCCTTGCTTTCAGAAGGGCCGCTGTGTAGCAGATCGTTGCTGACTTTGGAAGGGAAATATCATCGTATTTGGCCAGCACTACCTGACAGTCGGCATAAGCCTGCATCTCTAGGAGGACCTCAATTAGGTTCTCATGGATATTGAGGACATTCATAATTGATGGGATCTCTTTTGTTAGATCACGGAACATCTTGGCCGCCTCCTTGAATTTGCCCAACTTTCTAGCGCACATTGCCAATCGTCTTCTGATATAAATGAGGACGTTGGTATCCCGCCTATGAATCCCCTCCGCTATCGGCCCCTGATGCTGTGTACTCTGAGACTTCCTGTAATTAATCTCAGCTATTTTAAGTGCAGTTTTCAGTATCTTCTCAGCCGCTAGAATTGTTGTTGATTCCTCTTCGGCTAATAAAATATACGCAGGAGCACATTCGAGACTGATTTCGATGGCGTTGTGGGCAGCTTTTATGCGAACCACTGGATTTCTTTCCCTCCAGGCTGTCTGCATTATCTCGTACTCAGCTTTGCCTGCATCACCTAAAATCAAACAAATTTCCAGATTTTTAATTTCTTCGGGAATATAAAATTGCGGAAAATATCTAGCAATATTATTAATTTTTTTAACATATCTTGGGATATGTTTTTCTATTGTTAACCGCAACGAAAAATTTTACAAATCTTTTGCTTTAAGTTGGCAAAATTGCATGGTTTGCGTTCACTTATGAAAAGTTTTGAATTTTTAAGAATGCTTGCGTGATGCCTCAAGCCTGATCCCAACTTTAATTTTTTTCTAAAAATCTGGAAACCGGTTCTGAAGTTACGCCAAATGGCATTTTATTGTAAAAGTAAAAATCATCAAAAAAATACTTTTTCCATTTCCATTGCATTAAAGGCTTTGAAAAGATATCCTCGCTAAAATAACTCAAGTTTAAACCAACTAAATTAAATTTTAGAATTTCCGATGCATTTTTATTAAGGAATGAAATATCAATTTAATTAATTGGAGTAAGAAAATGTCCATTATATTCTCGTTTTGCTTGATTAGGAGAAAAATACCAACACCCAATTTGATTATTGTAACAATTTGATAAATTCGCTGTAATTATTAAAAGCTGGGTTATTTGACCTTGGATATTTATACAAATATTAAATTCCTTTCGGCTATCGCTCAATTAAACAGTAACAGGGTTACATTAAAGTAAAAAAAAAGAAAATTTTCTTTATTTCGAACTCGGAACGTTTTTATTTGCATGTACACTGATCCAATTAAAATTTCTCTTAGAACCTCCGTAACGTTGTTATTCACATCAATTCCAAAAAAGTGATGGTTTTAGACATTTTTGGAAAATTTGTGTTAATTGTGTTTTAACTTGATTAAATTATTAGTTATTGCCACACACATCTTGTGTTGCGTAATATTGGGGAACATTAAAACTAATCTTAGTCGTTACATTTTTATTATTTAAGAAATGTGGCAGAAATCGGTGACTTTCCTTCATCTTTTATAGAATCTGCGATAGGATAATTTGGAAATGCCCATACTCCCAGTACTCACTATTGATGTTTAATTGCATAAATATTTAAAAGATGTAAATTTATGGAAGATGAGTACCCAGGTATCTTTTTCATCAAGGAGACGAAACTGATTTAAGGTGGTTGCCAGTTTAATTTTACGGACTAAGTACATTCGAAGCAAGTATTTTTATGTACCTAGACTTAGTTATCACAATTTTGGCGAACAGACCTAACATTAATTAATACAGTAGAATTAAATAACTTCTACAAGTTGCGTTAATCACTCTGAATGAAGTAAGATCCGCCAAATTCTGGCCCAAGCAAGTTAAAAATCATAAACACGGCAATTAAAATTAAAGGAATTAAGGAAGCGCTACAAACCTTCACAAGTGAAAAACGTCTGGTGGTCCTGGGCGCTCAAATTCATGTCATAGTATGTGAGGGGCTCCTTATTTGTAGCCCAGTAAAACCGCTGGTATTCTGCTCCGCGGAAAAGATTGAGGGGATTCCTCCAGACCTTGCATTCGGGTATCTGCTGGCCACCATTGTTCCCGTTCGAATCGTTTTGGTGATCGCTGCCGTTTATCCATGGACTTATGTGGTTAATGGAAACTTGCTCTGGAATGTTTTCGTAACTAAATAACAACAATTCGCGAAACGCACCCAAACCCAAGTACCTATGAATGAGGTTCCATACTTCCGAAAGTACCACCACTCAAAGATGAGGATGAGGCCTGATATCAAACTGGAGGTGCCGGTGAGGGCAACGTAAAATTTTGGAGTCAGAGTGCTTAAAAACATTGAAGAGTCCCACATGGCGTCAGTTTGCAACAGTCCACATTCAGCAAAGTATCCTTGCGGCGTCCTCTTAGATTCTACCTCAAATTATTTAGAACTTGTCCGAACAGCGAGCTCACTTGCTACGGTACGTTCCAAACTACAATCTCTTGACATTTGTGAGCAGTGAAGTTGGCTACTGGAACTTTCTGCCAAAGAAATTTTACAGTCAATATAGAAAATTAAGTGCGGTACAGTATTGACATAAGTTTTCCCCCTATTTATTGTTTTCTATTAATAACAATAATAATTGATTTTTAACGAACTTCTCAGCATGTTGCAGGATACATTCACCTAATTCTATATCTCTCCTGCGTTAGAATTTAGGCTCTGTGGATCTTTTATTAAAATGCCTATGTCACATCGATTTAAAAAAGTTAATTATCACCAAAACCGCTCAGACAGCTGTGCGCACTGGTATAAGAGTAATTTGAGCATACCTTGAACAAAAACTTACTGGAATCATAACCGCACGCTGTTTTCAGTCACCTGACACTTTTTTTTTTTGAGGTTGCCATACCTGTCAGCAATATTCTCTAAATTTCAACATCTTAACTTGGCATTTGCGAAAGTGACACTGTATTGAGTACATCTGTTTTTGTACATGTTTCGATTTTTGCAATGGAATTAAATTTGCACCTTAACAACGCACCGTCGCATAATTCTATCCTTATCCGCGAGTTTCTCACAAAAAACGTAGTGAATGCCATTCCGCATCCACAGAATTCAGCCGATTTAGCTCTCTGCGACTTTTTCCTGTTTGATCAAGTCATCAAACCATATTACGAGGCACGTGTTTTAGCAGCAGAGAGGAGATAATACAAAAATCGAAGACGACTCTGAAGGACATACCGAAAATTGGGTATCCCAAGTGATTTGAGAACTGGATCCTACTTATTGTTATAGTCTAATCATTAATATAAAAACTTTATCTATGCATACAATAGTGGAATTATAATTTATTTGAAAGTTGGTCTTTTTCCGGTATTGTTCCTTATTCATTTTTATAAATTCTCTCTCTCTTATAATTGTCCACCTAATTGTTTAATTTACTGTAAGCTCAGTATTGTTGTTTCTCTATCTGTTTATTACCTTTTGTATGTACTTTTCTATATAAATTACTTCTTTTAAGCTAAAATATGCGTAATACAACATTCTTTGTTGGTGTGTCCTACGGAAGATGGTAAAATATTTGTGAGCCTTGTTCATTAACCTCTGTAAGCCCTTGAGAATGTACAGCAGTGTTTGTGACCAGATGTACTTTATGTGACTCAATACGTGAGCGCTATGTACTAGTCTGAAAATAAAACCATTTAAGTTTGCAGACCTGCTCCTATTATTGATGTGATTTTCTTTACCAACGTCGACATCCTATGTATCTTCCAATTTAAGTTTTCATCCAAACTGAGGCCTAAATATTGCATATCAGAAACTCTTTCAAGCTACCTAGATACCTATCTCAGTGAATGGATTTATATCCTGTTTATTTTTCATCTTAAATACCATGTGTTTGGTTTTTTCAACGTTTAGTGTGAGGTTATTTCCTTGCAACCACGTACTGAGTTCTACTAAAACCCGCATTTACGTTCTCTTTCAGTTATTTTCCTGTATACTAATTATAGTGTCATCAGCATATACATAACTGAATATTATTTCTATATAATAGATAAAGTAACGGCCCCTTGTGGAACACCACATTTTTGTATTCTCCTCTTTTGCTGTGATACTGACTAAGTCTAGTTTTTACTGATCACGATTAAGTTTTCTAAAATTGTGTATAGGAATTTATTGAAAATGCTATTAGCATTTCTCTGCCTTCACCGAGGACACTTTTCAAGACGCTTTAAATTTTAAAATGGTAATGACATTTTTACTGTAGGTGTCAACATTAAAAATTAATATATAGGTCTAGGATAGTAAATCTACGAAATTTGATTTTTAAACTGTGTCAGATAGAAATCAATTCGTCAAAATGACGCTATATCCGCTAGGGGAAGGTTAACCCATTTACTGCCAACTGATGACTACGAGATATCTCGTAGTTGATTTCTATCTGGCACGGTTTAAAAATCTACGATATCTGGTAGTTGCCTATAGCTGAATGTGTGGCTGAATATGATCTCGGCAGCCAATGGGTTAAGCTATATTATTGATATTTTGAAAACATTATGTAAATGTCTTTTTAATATTATGAAAAGTGAAATTGTATTTTGTACACATTCTTCTTAGAATTCCTAAATTTTCGTCCAGAGAATAGAAATTTATAAATAGATTTAGGGCTTTGTTATAAAATTTGTTAACCTAATTTTTTTCTGAATTCAGCCTTCTGATATCAAAAAATTTCATACCTGGGATATTCTTTCATAATTCCAATTTCCATGATCGGATGATGCTAGTTGTTGTATTTTTTTTATATATATAGAGACAAAGGTGGGAAGAATTTAAACATAAAGCCGGGCCTGCAGTGAGATTTGTTTATTTCTGCTATTATAAATATAAATATTAGTAAAAGCAAAATAATGGTAGCGGTATCAGTCATAAAAGTGTCTATCATCTGCGTATGGTTAATGACAGTAAAATATAAAAAAATACATGTATAAATCGATTTATTCGTTATATATTTAAAATTAATAATAGTAATAATAAACATGATCTTTAGAGACACACATATTCATTTATAGCGATACTTGTAGCTATTTATCCATAAAAACAGAAATTTCCCTATTAAAGGCTTAAAACCGTTCTTCTTCGCATGAAATACCGTTAAAAATATACCTCATATAATATAAATATCTTTAGAAATATCTAAATTGTTTGATTCAACCCTTAATGATAGTTTACACTTAGTTACCGTAATCGTAAGTAAAAAAGGATGGTCACAGCGGCCGGACCTTGCAGGACCCTCCGTGGACTGAGTTTTGATTTAATTATTTACTTTATACTTACTTTTTCCACATTAGCTAGTCCCTCTCAACATTTGTTAAATATTTATATAACTTGTTTTCTTTTTTAATTACATGCCATCTGTCGTCGGTCTCGCCAAGCTCCCTAAATATTACTATGAATCGTCGTTAGAATTTAAACGATAATTTCTTTTTTTCACAGAAAAAATACACTTTAAATTGTTTATTGAGGAAAATGTTTTTTTTTTTTTTAAATTCTATAAATTTCTTTTAAACCGTATTAACTCTTCATTTGCTCTAATTTTGCAAAAGGTAAGAGGACTGCAGCTCTTCAGGTGCTTTGAGCCCTGAGCTGAAGTGTACTGCGTAACTACGCTGCATGTGCATTTCTACTTTTAGTTGCGTTTAATGCAACAGGCAAATCCGCTCAGACAAAACATTTGTACAATTGAATGCATAATACTATTCATTTTCTTTTAATTTATACTATGACTCTATAGTAGACAAAAATGCATTAATTTCATTTAGGAGTAATGTTGTTTTCAATATTCGTGGTTTCAGTTTGCGGTATTATGCAGATGTTCCAACGATATAATTAAGATGACAACATTTTGAATCATTCCATAAATTATGCTGTTTTTTGGTTCAATTTCCAAGTAATATTAAGGTACCGAAAAGTTGCAATACATAATTTTTTAGTTTAGCCAATAAGAAAAAGTAGGTAGGTGTTTGTTTTCTCTGATTGTTTATTAACCAATAGAAAATTTTGTTAATCGCTTGTATCTTTTGGATTTCGGTCCAGCTAGTTACCTTTTGACCTAATTTAGAAATTTACTTTAACGACATTAAAGGATAATTCAATAATTATCTACTATGCTTCGATATATAAATTCGTGTGTCGTCACTACGAAAAACAGCATGAAAGAATTAATTTCCCTGTCGAGCCTTGCATATAAAATATATAAAAATTTCTAATTAAGACTTATAAGTAGAATGCTTTTAGAAAAAAGGTAGGAACACGTGTGGATATCTTAAAATGTTGAAAATTTCGAAAATGAGAAATAAAAATGTCCGATAATGAAAATTATACGATATTAATGAAACTTAATTTTTTTTAATTTGGTAGCATAGCTCTTCACAGCCTTCACTTAATCCATAGAAAAAGGTGTCAATTCTTAAAAGGTGAAGGAGTTTAAACGAAAATTGTTCACCTATTCAGTATTCAATAGATTTTAATACGCACAGCTGAGCTCCACTTACCTTCTACAAAACATTGAAAATTGTAGAAATAAAAAAAAAAATTCTTAGCATTACGATTAAATAGCCTATGAATGATGCAACAAAAGCTCTTCTTATAGCACACTTAATTTTTGGAAGTTCCAAGACAAAAACGACTCTTACAAATTTTACCTCAAATATATACTCAGTTAATTACGCTTAGAAAAATCCTTTGAAAAGTGACCGATGCCTACTGGAGCACCGGCAGCAATGAACACAGTGTGACGCGTTGCCCGCTTCAACATCATCGCGGCTATTTATAATTTTTATTTACTTATCAATTATAAACATTACTTAAACGTCGCAGAAATTTGCAGCGTGCAACAACGCTCCCGTGTTTCCTTTTTACACATAACTGTATATTTATAAGTAATTTCTTTTAAATATTCTATGCACGCGTATCTATTACTTGGGTGTGTGTGTCCGTCCTCATAGCTTAGATCTTCATGTAAAACCTTTCTCACAAAATTCCGTTCGTGAAATATTGGTACCCATCGTACAGCTTCGTCGAAAGACTCTTGAGGGAATCCTGGACCAATTGTTCTACCTTCTTTTCCAACTCCTGCTCAGTCAGATTCATGTGGAAGCGCTTGCGCAGATTTTGTACTGTGCCCGAGCAACCGTTTTTGAAGCATGGCAATTGAGCATCTGTGAGAGTCAACAAAAAATTCATTTCTGCAAAAATTTAGGATCATCCTAAAAATGTACTTACTGCTGCGCATGATTTCTACAAGATTTATTATTCGATCCATATGCTTTCGTGCTGCCATTAACCCCTTTAGCAGCAAGTGGTTGAATTCCGACCACAACTCAGATGAAGTACCCCCCATAACATCAACAAATTCTGGCGTCAGCTTGAAAGGTGATTGTTCAAAACCTGTTTAAAAATATTAAATTACTTCGTATTTCGCTGAAAATATTTTTAAATCATTCTATAGCTCATAAGTTCAAATATTAAATTGCTCTAAAGTATCATAATTTTTTTTAATATTAGATAATATGTTTATTTTAATTTCCCCCAAAAATACTTTTAGTTTAATTTAGTTTAGTTTTAGAAATATATTCTACATATGAAATGAATCTAGGTAAATTCGTTAAATAAATCATAAAAAATAAAAAAGGTAAGGCACCCTCGACTTCTCGAGTTTCACAAAAATTCATTAGTTTAAATATAAATTAAAATATACAGGTACTTCATCTAACTTACCCAAATTCTTTGGTGATATACTGAGGATAAATCCAAAATCAATGTGAATTAAATGGCCATCTGAGTGTAGCAGAATATTTCCATTATGCCTGTAAATAATGAATTGTAGTTTAATTCAAGTTAAAAACGTGACAATCCTCACCTGTCCTTAACCTGGAGTAGATACGAGATAAGGCAATAAGCGGCACAGCTTTGTACGAAGTTCTTTTGGGCACTCTTGTATTTGGAACCTTCTGGGTTGCCGTACTCATCGATGAAATAATCGCGCAGGCTCTTGTTTGAGTTCTTTTTAATTTGGTGCAGCGAAACTGTGTTTAGGATAGGCTCTATAAGGCCACTATCATCCGACAAACAGACAATTTTGTACGGTCGGACCCAGAGATCGACCTGTTCCTCTTCCCAAATTATTTTGAACATCTGAGGGATTTAAAAATAATTCAACCAATTAAAATAATTCATCCAGCAAAAATATACCTGCAGCAATTGAGTTGCCATTAACTCCTGTCTCAGGTCATCCCCACATTTAACAATCGCTGACAATAGTCGCCAGTTCGACAAATGACCGTAAGGTGACGATTCCCTGATTTGTCTCTCCTTTTCGTGCCAAGGTTCCTACAGGAATTGAAAAATATAGAAAGAGTTTGGATTGTTTCTGGATGTATATTTTTACTTTTAAAGCTGCAGCAGATGGATCTTCCGGATCGTTGCTGAACGGTTTTGTGTTCTCACAGTTTAAGTTGTTGCAGTGACGAGTTCTGACATCGCCAATGTTGAAAAGAGTTGGAATACCTACATAAAGGATTAGGTTTTATAAAATATTTAATCTCCACCACAAAATTTACCTTGGTCCCTAGAATCGCAGGAGTCTAACGACATCTGGGAGATGGCATCGCGTTCGCACATTCTGTGCAAATTCAAATATTGCGCTGTTATTTCGTCGTCTTCCTGGGACCAAACATCATCTTCTGTAAAGTGGAACTCAGCTTGATCGTTCCTATTTCCATTTTCAGACACTGAAGAACTCTCTGAGATTTTGGAAACTTTAACATCACCACCGTTTTCCTTTAAAGCTCCAAGCTTCGACGACGAACAGTTATCCTTGGATTCCAAATGCTCCTCGCTTTTTGTATGTCTCAGGGATGGCATCATTTTGAGAATAACCGGCGAGGAGTATATATCGTTAACTTCGACAACCTCAACGTAGATTATGTACGGTGTTTTGTCCTTCGAATTGAGAACAGCAGTCTTCTCCTCTGTGATCCTAACTATGTGGTGTGGAATGTCCGAGTGCAGTGGAAGCCAAACGCGTGCAGGTAAATTTTTATTTATTAAATTTAAGAACATCCTCAGAGCACTGGTCTTTTCGGCTTTTGTCTGCAAAGACGTTAAATTCTTTCCGATGTTGATCAAGGCCTTCATGAACTCCTTTTGTGGGGCCATTTTTGGTGCCTAAAATTAAATTAATCAAACTATTGTATAATATCGAAAAGTAAAATTCTTACACCGCAACAGCAGACGGTTTTGTGTCCGAGAAGATCGTTTACTGTTCCCCGAACAGATTCAAAGCAAGTGCATCCGTTGTCGAACGCCTTCCCTGACGTTAGATCACCCAAGCAAAGTTTCGCCGGGGTAGGAGGATACATCTTCGCGGATAGGCTGAGGGCTCCTGAAGACGGAAATCGTCTTGAATCGCTCAGCAGTACTGTAGCATCGGACTGAGATCTATGGTGAGTTTTTTTGATTGGCGACAAGACTTCGGTTTCAGTCGTTTTCAGCTGCTTTCTCTCCTTTTTTGAGTACAACTCCTTCATAAGCGAGAGGTGTGTCTTCTTGTTTGGATTAGAGGTGGGGCTAAGCGTATCAACTTGATAGTTGTAGGCTTCCAATAACCACAAGCATTTCAGTGAAAAATCCACTGATTTTCGGCACCTGTAGGTCAGGTATGGATCAAGAACTTCAGCCAGTTCATCCATCTGGATGTACATAACGATTAATTGCGGTATGTAAAGATCAACATCTTGATCGGGAAAGCTGAAGATCTTATTACCAATAAAACTGAGCACTCCAGGCTCTTTTGAATAGAATAGATAGTGAACAGCAAAGTGGATATTGAAAACAGGGGATTCGAAAAACCTTAACAAACCACTTGGCCCCTTTTCAGTCTTAGTTTGCTGCGGTTGCTCCTTTTCTTTAACGAAACATTTGACTACTCCTGGGACCTTTAATTTATTTAGAGAATTTGTTGATCCTGATTTTGGAAGTGGTTTAGCATCCACTTCAGGCGTAAGAATCTCTGGCGTTGTGGGTGTTCCAATTTTATTCTTACTTGAACTCGACTTTAAGACGAAAAATTCTTTTTTCTTAAGAATCTCAGTTGGTGATTTAACATCAGATTCATCCCCTTTATTTTTAGCCGCATTTTTCTTTTCATGATTTTCTATGATACTTTGCGCAGTACGGAAGATTGCATTTTTCGTAGCACCGAAAAAATTTTTGAACAAAATTTCATTTTTGATATGTTCCGTCTTTGATTCTCCCTCATTCTTGTTGGCCTCCTTTTTGTTATTCGTCTCTATCGTTTTGTTTTCTTCAGATGGTGTAGGCGTGATATCAGATATAGTTTCAACGCTTGTAGAACTTTTAGGATGAGTATCGTCAATTTCGATTGGGACACATATTCGATTATGTTCCATAACGATAGCTGCTTGAGACATATTTTGATCTCGATACCTTGCACGATCGTCATTGTTTTCAGTGATATTTTCATCATCGTTTTCTCCTTGGTCAAATGGTTTTCGTCTAGTTTTTATTGACCGAAGATCTTTCTCTGGTGTCTGATAGAAGCATAAATCGGACTGCAACATTCGGTACTCCTCGTCCATTGATGTTGTTTCTAAGATTTCAATACATTCTTCTTCCGGATCCATTTCACCAGAATCTAAGCTCTCGTGTGATTGGCGGATGCGATTGAGCGATACCTGATCAGATTCAGATCCGCAAATAATTCCTTTAAAAATTGAATAAAAAAAATTAAATATTATTGAAAATATCCTTTTCTTGCAATCAGTACTTCAATTTTACATGCAGGCCATCTTTAATTTAATAACTCTAACATTTTTTAAACAAATCAGATTTTGTCTGTATTTTATTTTATATTTGTTGTAATATAAATAATAATAACTTTGGTAATTTTGTTTATCAACTGTTTTTAATTCAAAATCATTAGATTCATATTATCTTTCCTAACTTTAAATAGTAAACGATTTCTGCAACAGCAGTGAATAAATCCAAAACAATTTTAAAGTTCTGATTTTTTTTAAATAAAGGAGGAGATATATTAGAGAAAATATTACATAAAAAATTTATCGCCTAACTCAAATATATAAATAGTGCATATGCGATATATTTATAAAATTCTTAAGTTATTTTCCACTGCAACACAAACAGATGTTGTTTTTTCATATTTCTAAAATATGAAAACCCACCTGAATCATCGGATCCAAGACTTGTTAAATCTTCTCGTTTTTTGTTATCAGAAGATTTTACAACTGACGAGTTCTCTGTGTTTGGTCCCCCTGATTTTGGTCTTGTGCAGGAATCTGGAATCATCAAGATTTAATTAAATTAATAACATGATGAAATTTTTATTTACCAATTATTATATTGGGACTTGTAGTTGAATTGCCTGGAGTATTTTTTGTATTTGCCGAGGATGAGACAATTTTCGAGCACATCGTTGATCCAAGGATAGAATTTGTGCAAAATGTGTTTTCTGTCTCGGCGTTAGGCGATGACACCTCAACCTTGAGAAAAATTCATATAAAGTAAAAAATTTTAAAAACTGATTGAAATTGTATTACCTCAGGAATTCGCTGAAGCGCACTGTCCAAACTCCGATTCCTGTGATGCTGCGTGAGATTTATCCTTGTATTCGTTACCTGCGAAACGGGCGGCAGCAAAATTCCCATAGATCTGTGGCAATGTAAGTAAAATGCTTTTAATATTATGCTTCCGTCTACATAATTTTTTAACGCGACAGCGAACGTCTGTCACCTGTTTGCGAATTTTTCTCGTCCAAAGTCGGCTTTCAAAAGTGTACTATGTGACCTACTCCTGCTACTATTACTACTAACTAACCTCATCGCTTCGACACTTGTTCCACTGTCGATGACCGAAAAATGTAAATATCAACTTAAATTCAATGGATCTTTTCACATTTCTAGAGGCCTCGTATCTTCACAGAATAATGGAACAAATTGAAATACCCAAATGTGTTTCAATGTGCGCAGGTTAGATAGAGCTATCTTATCTGAAATTACATTTATTCTTTGTGGAGCTAGAAACGCCAAGTTATATGAAATTGAAGTGGTCCTAGGGAACGGGGAACATTCAGTTGACTCACAGATTTTTGCCGTGCAAAGTGGTCTCGATGTGAGTTGTATCACTTAAGCTGTTACTTTTAGTGAGATTGAATTGAAGTGATTGCTTGTGGCATGCACTGATTAAAAGAGACCTGCAAAAATGCGAATTCTCCCTTGTTTTGCGTTCAATGGGTGTTATAAACATCGCTTTATCTCCCAAAGTGAAAATGTATTATTAAATTTAAGAAAGTAATAAAGTAGTAGTAGTAATAGGCTTTCGTTTCCAATAAATATGTACACGGAAAAAAATAATGAAGTGGTAAATATTTTTTATTTCTCATACATTTAAATAATTTTTTTAAAAATGTTTTTTAATTTAACCCTTTTACTACCTTAAAACCGATATATCGGCTTTTTATTTTCAAAATAATTATAACCGTGTGTAGTAGGATATATTTATAAAAATATGTTTATTTTTGTCTATTTTCCAAAGTATTTTTGGCTGACACATAAAAAATTATAAGGTAAGTAAAATGATTAACAAAAATTTCTCAAAAATAGGAAAATAATCCAGAAGACCCAAGTTCGACCCCCAAGACTTTGCAGGAGATAGTCAACGGCCTTGTTAAATTAAAATACTTATTGAGTTTTTCCTTATAAATGTGTAATAAAGAAAAATTAAATTATTATCTAAAAAAAAGCAAGTAGCTTCAAAAATGCCACATACGAGTAGTTTAAAATGTTGTATAAATTAGAGAAATTTAATATACCAATAGTCGTTAAGCTTTGCTCGTAGTTAATGAGCCAGTAAATTATAAGTTTAACTAAAATACAAGTCTTTCTTTCATACAATTCGATCTACAGTTCTCGTTTTTATATCTTTAAATGGAAATTTGTTTTCTGAAAATATTGTTTACATTTTAAGTTATGTAATACTTTTCAAGAATTTTGTTCCCCTTAATTAACGTTCACAATAAAATGCATATTCTTGTTGTGTATATTAAAACTTATTGTTACAAACAGATTGTGTTATTTTTAAGATAAAATTTGTGATTCTTTTAACATAGAGTAACTGGACAAATCAGTCATGAAACCATAACCCAAGGGTATATAAAAAGAACAGATTACGCCACTTACAATTTCTTGTATTATATCAACATATTTGCTGAAATGGAGAATTTCGCAAGTCACTGTACGGGTTTGAGACTTAATTTTATTTCGCTAGACATGCAGTGAGTCAATCATCAAACAAGTAAAACATGTTAGATCGGCCGGGTACATCTGTCCTCAAGTGATTTTAACCATGTCAACATTAAAATGCCTTCTAATCAATTAAAAAGTTTTAAAATAGACACTAAAACAAAGTGGCCGCAACATTGTTCGGAAGATGTGAACTAAAAAAAAAAAAAAGCTCAATATTACATTGGATATGAAAAAAATGTTATTTAATATCTTGAGAGAGCAGAAGATCAGAAACGAGTAGGCAACTGCCACTTGTTCAATTGCGGCGCCTCTCCCGACATCTTGATCATTTAATCTTAAATCGTTGTTTGACTAAAAGACTTTGGACTCGGCACGAGGCCAAGATCATTTTTTGAGCCAAAATGAAAAAAACAAAATAGAAAAGTTACATATGAAAGCAATTGGCGCCGTTTCGAATCCATGGCAACATGGAAAAAATGTGTGCGCCGCCAATTGAACTTAAAGTAAGGGTTCATGTGAAGCGTTTGCTTCGCATTTAAAAATAAAAATAAATGTACAATGCACGCGGATCACGACAACACAGATCGAATTTATCTTGCTGAGACTTAATTGAATCTATATGCCGAACTTTTTCTTTATAAAACTAACTAAAATTGTAACGAGAAGCTTTCAACAAACGTGCCAGTAACAAACTTTCATTTGACTTAAAATAATGCTAAAAAATACTACTCTTTACCTGGTACATTTGGTATTATCTCGAAAACTTAACTCTACAAAAGTGAATTAATAACGCCTTATTAAAGGTTTATGAACAAGAACCTTTATTAATTGCTATAATTTTAAAACAAAACTATAGAGAATTTAATAAAATTTAGTAATACATATACAGCTAGTTGAGTTACGCTCGAGTTTCTGTGATATTCCTTTATTTTTCAAGAAATTTTGAAATATGTAATATAGTGGAACATTTTCCTATTCGATAATCTCGGTGCTGTAATTTATCAAGTTAGAATAGCTTTCCTGAAAATAGACACTTAAAAGTTTTCGAAGCCCTTTTGAAATTGAGAAGCGAATTTTTTTAAAACTCTATAGACCTAATTTCAGAAATATATAATCTATTTATTGTTGTAGGGTTTTGCAGACATCGTTACTAAGAGTTAGTTTACTTCTACGTTTATGAGACTAGAACCAGTTCCTGAGAAATTCCTTTACCATTAGATCGGTGCCGGACTTGCGTATTTAAATAAATAAAACGATGTATTGCACTGCTTGAATAGTTCTCCGATATTCTGTAAAAGGCGTTACAGAAAAAAGACTAAAACTCTAAACTAGGCAATAGATAGGTAAGGTGCACATGTGGATTATGTTTATCGGCAATACGTAGTCCGAGATGAATTCGATCTTGTACTGTTCCAGATGACTGTGATTTCAACATCATATAAAAGTGGTGGTTAAATTTCAACTGAAGGTGGTGACAAGCCCAGAAGAGTTGAATTACTTAAAAGCTGCAACGCTGCTGTTTCTGTGCTTATTTCAGCAACTGCGCAAGCGAGAAAAAACTTGTACATCGCCGCATAAAGAACGTATCAGAAAGGTTTCTGCAAATTAAGAAAATGTTGGTATGATACTAAAACCGGCAATCGGTTTCGGGTTACCGAGAAAAATCTATAGTCTGTAGCCAAGAAAGAAATCACTCGAAGCTCTATCAAGAACAATCAAATGAGACGAAAATAACATTAGAAGTGGCATTCTCCGGGGAGTGGATTCCTGGAACAATCACCCACAGAGTTCCCAAAGCGGGGCGATGGGGAGATATTCCCCTGCATGTCATATGCATAAGACGGCGAAGAAAGGTGCGCCGCGATAACCTGTTGAGAGAACAAAAAGCAAAGCAACCACAGCAACTTTACAGAAAAAGGTTTTTGAGTGTAACTCACTGTGGCACGACCCGGCTCAGCTCGGCTAGAAAACCGTTGATTACGAGTGGGGCTCGGGTGGCCATTTAGAAGAGGTGCTGAATAGGTGCCAAGCTGCGAATAGCGCGAAGGTCTAGCTCCACCTTTCCTACCTCCAAAGTTGGGCTTGCGCTCGACCTTCAAACAAGCCCCCGATTATGCAAAGCATTTCTCCCCGGACTCAGCTAACGTGTTGATTTGCATTATTCGCTCACCTCAAACTTTGATGAAAATTCGCGCCAGATGAACTGGAAGTTTGAAAACAGGAGGTGTCGAGCAGGTGGCTTGGTCCTTTTTCAATCTTTTTATGATCACGTTTTAATGAGACATTCTACTTCTTCGTCCAGGTGCTGCCTCATAAATTGATGTTGAATTTTGAAACCTCTCTGATCGCTATCACCAGAAAATTATAAATATGGAAATATTGCCTAATTTATCATGCAACGCAACGCACCTTTCCGCGAATAAAATCGCAAATATAATCATTCTCCCCAGAAAGAGGGCCGGTTTTTGTAGACATCTACCATAGCATCATTTGTCACGGAAAAGTATATTTTGCATTATAAAAGGAAGCTGCCAATGAAAAATTATGCTTTGGATATGCTTTCGGTGGGGGAAAAAAAATTGCTTATTTTCATTTCTATGGGGGTACATTTGGAAAATCCCAGCGGTGGTGGCACTAATACCGCATTAACCCATTTCCCTAACCTTTTGGAAAAAGAAAAATTCGGGTAATTATTTGAGCGAAAACATGACAGTGTTTTTCATCAAAGATTATAAATCCCAGAGCCTTTGGGTAAATTTAGATAAAACTAACGGGGGGCATGTTGTCTCGGGAATTTTAAGTATTTCAAAAGCTTTCAAATCTGGGGAATTATAAAATGACGCACATGCTGAGTGAATGAGATTCGTTTGGATGTAATTTATTGGGTAAACGTAAATATTGAATATTTCTGCATGATGTTGGCTCTGACTTGTGATAGGTTTCGGAGCCAGGATTACTTTTCCAATTTTATTCCGTTTTCCGTAATATGTGTATAATTAAAAATAAATTTAAGAGTGTGGTCTTAGTGATAGTACGTGAAGACGATTATGAGTCATTAATTGATTTAATTAGAGAAATGCGTCGATATATGCTTTACCAAAAAATAATAGACTACTTGTTCCACAATTATTTTTATAACGTGTTTATGATCAACTTCTGTATTTTCGCTAACAATTTACCAAAATTATATTCAATAATTTCCTGGTTTTTAGGGGTTGTGATCATCTCTCCGGTATTTTCTATGGAATTTTCACAAACTAACTGAGTATTTTTAGGAATAAAAACAGGAAGCATGTTAAAAACAAATTATGTACACTTTTATTTTGATGTTCTAAAAAAATTTTAAAATATCCTTGGCCAGATATTGAACAATTTTCACCTACAAACATTTTACGAAAAAAAAATTCAATCATTTCCACGTTTATTTGCTTCAAACCAATAGGCATTTACGGGGTCGAAATTTCTAAAAGTTGTCTAAATAGACAAGTATAAGCTAATTTCGAAAATGTAACAGCATCATCTATGTAGATAAAAACGTATACATTTTGATGAAGAAGTATGTCCCGAAATATTTGGATCAAAGCACAGCCATGGTTAATTTTTTAAGTACTATTGATAAGCTGAACTTAAAGTCTGTTCTGTAAGAGCTTATCGACGATTTCTCAGAAAGAAAGAGTCATGCTTAAAGTCTCATTTTGCGTTGAATTTTCTACTGTTAAGACCGATTTTTTTTAACATGTGTGCTTTATTTTATAAACGTTTTGAAGCTGCTTCTCTGCCTTTATCCGAATGGACTTATGCCGAAATATGCGAAATATATCAAAAATAATGCGTCTTTTGTAAAGAAATTGTGTAAGAAATTTCCTGAGGAAAAAAACGTTGATGACTTGCCAGGAAGGGGTAAAACAAGAAAAAAATTAAAAGAAGAAAAAGAACAAATCGCTTCTTTGGGCATATCAACAACCTAAACGACTATGGTTAAAAAAAGGACAACATTACATCATACGTACTGTAAAACACCCAATAAAACTTCATGTGTGGGGATGCTTCTGTTCGGAAGGATTTAGAAGATTGATTGCCTTTACTGGAAATCTGAATACAGAAAGAATGATACAAATTTACAAAAACGGGTTATTAAAGTCTACAGATTCTTAGTTTGCAACAAAAAACCGATCGTAAATCTTGCAAGAAGACAACGATCCAAAGCACAGAAGTCGTCTTTGTACCGAATGGAAAGATCAAGAGGATATCAATGTGATGTAATTACCCTCACAAAGTCCTAATGCTAATCTAATTGAAAATGTGTGGGCCCTTATGAAAGCAAAGCTGTAATGGAAAAATGTTTTCACTTTCCCACAACTTAAATCATCGACAGCCTGGAAGGATCTACCACTAGAATATGCTGTAAAATTAGTTGAAAATATGAACAATAGATGTGTAGCTATAATAGAAAATAACGTTGACATCACCAAATATTAAATGTATTGCATAAAAGAAAATAAAGTAAATAATAAGAAAAAAATAATATTTTGTTAATTTTTTATCGCATTATTGAATTCTGAGCGATACGCTCTTACTGAATAGACTGTATTTTAAAAATTGAGCGATTAAAATTCAATCAGCATCTCTATTAATTTTTGATATCCAATTAATTTTCTTATTTCTATTCACTTTTATTAATTTCGATAATATTTCCTTTAAAATGCACAAACATGTAAATTAATAATAATAATGCTGAATTTTTCAAGAACAGTGTACAAAACTTGTTAATTTTTATCTATTTGTTCTTCTTTCGCAAGAACAACAAAAAAAAAATACTTTGTTGCTCGATATAGAGCAATTATCCTATTATCGTCTTGCAACTTGCAGCCAAGAGAAATGCTTAAGGCCGACAACAATTTCCGAAGAATCGGTATATAAACATGGTAACTTAACTAGGTTAATCGCACCAAAACCTAATGGAAACAAAATGTTTTTTTTTTTTTTTTTTGCAACTAGCTTAATGACCAGGCTGCCTTTTTCTGTGTCTCTTTTAACCTTGGATTTTGAAATATATACTTCTGCCTTATGTGCGTGTGATGCTAATATAAAATTTTCTGTTTCAATCAGTAAAAATAATTTTCTAAGATGAGATTTAATAGAAGTGCCCAATATTAAAAATATTGTGGCAATTCACTTTTCATTGTTATTAAAACGAAAATTTGAACATTATTTAACTGTTTTTATAGGTAGACTCAAAGAAAGCACTTCTTGATTATGAAAGACGGTCAGACATACGCCGTGGCGGTACATAGAGAAGAAAACTCTCCAGTATAGTTGCTTTCCACAGTCTAAATATCGATATTTTACTTTTTCAGTTATAGGCAAGGTTGGTTTGTTCCAGTGTCACATATGTGGTTTTGTGTACCACAAAGTGTCTATAGACTAATTTAATAAATCAACTTAAATCAAGTTTACCATTTTAACCCATTTTAAATACTTCTCCGTTTAGGGCTAAATTAATTAAACAAAAACTATCCCATGACCAACATTCAGATACCTTTCCGGTAGCTAAGCTGCAGTAAAAAGAAATATTTGATATTTGAAATGGTTGATATGGTTAATTACATAGTCTAGAACTGAATTCACGACCGAAATCCTAATATTCTTTAAATAGACACAGAGACCTTACTAGTTTAAGAACTCCAAATGGGTCAAGGCGACATTCGCCAAGGTTGAGAGCGCTTCATTCCATAATCATTTTGATAGTTTCAGTTTGTAAGAAGTCGGTACCGCAA
This sequence comes from Philonicus albiceps, assembly GCA_963969385.1. NCBI lineage: Eukaryota > Metazoa > Arthropoda > Insecta > Diptera > Asilidae > Philonicus > Philonicus albiceps. The sequence goes on from OZ017772.1 coordinate 61,186,666, forward strand.
CTAATTTGCCCTTATTCCAAAAATTGCGTCATTGTGCGAAAAGAAAAATGCGTTTTCGTTAAATTGTACTGAAAGTTCAGACCAGACAGAATTCCGCGCCCTCTACATTAAGACTGAGGCTACAATGCGCTGCTATCGATTCATCACGGAAATAGAACGACAAAGGGTTCTTTGTTTACCGCTGATGAAAGGATTACTTGAAATTGTAAACAATGCCGCCTTTTCCGAAAGCTCAGGTGAAATTAGTTTCACGTGCTCCCCATCCTTTTGCATTTCTGTCTTTCATGCTGCACCCAATGTCTGCGATACCATCGATAATTGTTTCCTGACTTTTTGGGCAACCAGATTTATACAAATTTTTACCTTGATGGGTACATTACTTGATTCCGGTTTCGGCACGAACGTTCCCACCTCTATGAGCTTGCCAAGGAAGCGTGAAAACCTTCTGAGTAATTTTCAAGGTTCGTCTATCGATTATCCCTGCATTTTGCCATGTATCCTGCGCAAAAGGCGGTTACTTTATTCACTTAAATGAACTGGGTATGTCTTCTAAAAGGGCAAAGGGGCGAGGATCTTTCACTTCCGAAATACGGCCGCAGGTAGTTCAACAAATTAGCAACAACTACCGGGAAAAATTTTTCACCTCGCTGATTTAAGAGTCAATGCCTTTAAAGGGTCATTTCCAGAGCCTTGCCCTTTCGTAAGTAATTTTTTACAGGGCATTGTCATATTAAGAATTAATTCGGCTGCACGCTCCTACATCAAAATGATTAATGCCCAACTGATTGAAACGATTGTCCTGGGTTCAATAGCCCCACAAATCCTGCCAAAAATGAGTGGCAGGAATGTTCGTGGGGTCGCTGATCCTGGAGGATCCACATAAGTGTTAATGAGTATGGGAAATCGTTTAAACAGCTCATTAAAATAAATGATGCTTTCAGCGCACATTTTTCCGGGAGAGGCTTTCTAATGAATTATTCACAACTGACGAGTTTGAAGGTACGCAATGAGTGCTGATGAATTTTGCATTATCTACGATTAATTCGAATTTTTACGTACGTATATATGATCCGCATTATGTAAAAATTTGGAAAAAAGGTATCGATTGAATTATTATTAACCACAGGTTCAGGAAAGGTTTACGGTTAAAATATGGAAGAATAGTCTTCGACGAATAACGAGGTTTAAAGGTATGATTTAACCATTGATTAATTATTCTCAGCAGGTATGGAACTTAGAAACAGACCATTCGACAGACGAATCTACAAACTTTCAACTGAGTATTCCACCATCACTGGAAATCTAGGAAATCATTTTTCAGACAATAGACTACTCAACTGAAAGTTTTGAAAATCTTTTCATGATAGTTAAACTGTCTTAATAGAGTGTATCCGTTAAGCTACAGAGTAGTTAAAAAACACTTACCTGCATATTTTTATGACTAATTATGCTAAGAAATGGGTTTCTTCTAAAGTTCAAGAGCACAAATACAACGAAAATTTATCGCACTTTCAGAAGTTATCTGTCCCATACTAAAAATGGTAGAACAATGAACAAAACACCAATAAAAAGCATATGCACTTTCTTGCATAATAAAATTGTTATTTCTTAATCCTTAAATTATCATTAAATTTAGTTTATTAGTTTGTTTCACTATTCGCTAGATGATAATTTTACCTTAGGACATGGGCTAGTAATTATAATAACAATTAGTTATCGCCTGTCTGTCTGTTTTATTGGACTAATACTGGGAACAACTTAACCGATTTCAATGGGACTTTTACTGAAAAGTAGGGGATTTTGGCGGCCATGAATTAGATAACTTGAAATGTCTGTTAGTTTATTTGTAAAAATCTACATCACTGCTCTGATAGTCATCAAAATGGAAAAGTTCCGTGTATACCTGAAATTTAGGCATGGTGGATGTTTTATGCGGCATACGAAGCGGGGGTCTTAAATGGGCACGAATGTCCTTAAGATACATAGAAATGCAGAAAGTTGATGGGATCAGTTTAAAACTAGCCTGAATTAATTCTATTCCAAAAATGTTCAACTAGCTAGAAACTTTTTTAATAAACTAGAAAAAATGATTTTAAGCTGAGAAATGCCGGGTACTTTCAGTTAATATAAAATAAAATAAATCAGTATGATGTTATAAATATAATGAAACAAAGGTAGTAGAAAAGGGTCGTAAACGCCTAATACTATCTATCCATTTTACAATAAACATTCTGCAGTTACAACAGCACGTAGTTCTACTCCGTCAGGTACGTTAAACTCGCAACTGAGTTTAATTTTTGTGCTTTTATAACTCCTCATATACGAGTATCATAGTTACATACATTTCTGCGATATCTACATATTAGTGTCGAAATATTTGTTTCTCTTACCTGAAATCTAGACTCAAATTTCTCTGATGGGTTGATAATCTGGTTTTTGGCTGGGTCCCATTCGAAGTGGTCGCTGTAATTCCCGATCTCCCATGTACAGAAGGCATTGAGCTATTGTTAAAACCGCTTATGCTAAGACGAGGTTTGTTGTACCGCGCACTTTTTGGCGTCGTCGTCGCCGAACTTGAGGTCGTCGGCAACTGTGGATTGCTGCTGCTTGAGCTTCCGCCGATCAAATCTCCCCGGACCTTCGACATGATAATCGGCTGGGTATGGCCATTGCTAAGAATCGAATTGAGTTTTGCAGCAACTAAAGTTGGCTCGGACCTACTATTACTACTGGTGCTGCTGCTGCTGCTGCTGTTGTTGTTGTTGTTGTTGTTCTGGCAACTGATTGGCACAGCCGCCACAACTGTCGTTACATCACAACTGGTGCTGCTGTTGTTGCTACAACTGCTGCTACACCGGCTGATCTCAGGGCTGCTGGGCGAGGGAATATTGCTTTCGCTTAGAGTACACGTGATGGTAGGACCATTTGTTGCTGCCGCCGAGGATGATGACGATGATGATGATGATGATGACGACGATGAAGACAATGCCTTAGGACTCGATGATTTATCACAATGCTTACCGCTACTACTTGAATAACTAATGTGTTCTGGATGTTTTATATAATCAATCTCTGGTTGATTAGCTTCTACATTACTATCTACGGTGCACGCGTGGTCTACTACATCAGTCGTTGTATAGCAGTCATTTTCGTTTAGCATAGCCGGCTTTATGATTGGTCGGTTGCGGATGTTCAGGAGCTCGTCTTCGACATCATCGTTTACAAGTGGGGTCATCATCTTTGAGCCCGAACCTATTTCTCTGATGTGCCTAAGATTTTCATAGCTGTTTTCTGTTGTGTTGCAGAACTTTTTACCGCCCAAAAGGGATTTCTGCTTATCGTTTTTGCTTCCTTTAAATGCCGAGAATACTGAGTTCATGGCTGGAGTTTGTGGAGTTCGATATCTCTTCGGAAAATAAAGTAAAAGTAAAGATGAAGGCTCATTGTAGTAAGAAGAAAATACGGAAAGAATTCGAGTTTTATCTTATTTTCATCTTTATTTTGAAGTTCCTTAGCATATTGGCAAAGAAATGTTCTTTTCCCGTGGTCCGAGTAGTTGATATTTTTTGAAGATGATTTTAATGATTATCTGAAAATAAAAATGAATTTTAAGGTAAATTTTATATTACGATTTCTAACATTTTAAATAATTTAATTTTTAACCTTGTGATCCTATATCCTATACCCACATATGTAGGCTAATTGTAGACAGTTGTTTAATGGCAGATTTATAGTAGGAGGATACTATAAATCTATACCACATAAGTAATAAATACTTTTTTTTTAAATCATTCAAATCGGATGTGTTCATAATTACTGAACTTTTAGTTCACGCTAAAGAGCGTCCACAAGTCTAAAGTGTTAAGTATTTTGAGTTCACTATTTTAAAAAACAATTTCTTAAAAAACTACTTCAAACTATTCTGATAGTTAACCTATTTTCAGAGCATGAGTAGCAATTATGGAAATGAATAACAAGTCGACTTAAGTGTGTTAAAGAAAAACATTACGAATTAAGACTGAACTATGCAACTTGCAGCAGATTTATCACATCTGTGTCAAAACTCAAAATCCAGATCACGGTAAGCCCACATCCGTTGCAGACAGAGAGGCATTTTAAAAGAATTTTAATCCTTTTCTAGAGTCCCGAGCGGACGTAAAACTGGGAAATCTTTGGTATGACGGGTATGAGTCATACCGCGTACATTCCGCTCCGGACGGTTATTTTTATGATAATTCTTTGACTCAATTTGGCCTCCCCAGTCGCTGACAGTGCCATGGGCGTCCGCCAAACGTAATATGAAGTTTCATTAAAAATAACATCCCTAGACGGAAGCAACTTCCACTGAATAGCATCCGTCTGACTATGTAGCTAATTCTTTTCTTGGGAGGAAAGTGAAGTGAACCTCATCATCTTGGCGGAGCAATTCCGGCGAGACAAGAAGGTCACACACTGCCAGTTCGAACGACGGAGGGAACCCGGAGATCTAAAGGAGGGGCCAAGGAAAAAGTTCACATCCTCCAGAGTTTCCTCTTTGTTGTCGGGGCACCAGAAAATAATGAAGAGTCTGCAGTGTCCCAGAGGTCTCTAGATTTCCCTTGTCACATGGTTGGCTGCCTCCGCCTCGATGACGAAAGAATAATTCAGTTTTGTGCCTTCGTTCTGCGGCGATCAGTGTCTTGAGTAATTGATGAAGAACATATTGCTGCTTCTTCTTAGTGGCCCTTCCAGCTTTTTTTTATGGTCGTTTTGCGTGGGAATTCTCACTCTCGTATGCAGATCCTGCATTAGAATGCAGAAAGCACCGCCCGAATGGACGCACTTGCGGCTTCCGTTCGTTCCTCTGACTGACCACCGGTAGATTTTCTTGGCTTCTTGTTAAATGCAAATGAAAACATGGGGAGAGCTGAATGATTCCCTCACGTTGAGCCCATTTAATGCCTCACGGAAAACCCATTTTCAAGAATTAATGCACCACCCATTCAACAATAGTCCAAGTTGTGCATCACCGAGCCCAATGTTCTAGTCTCTAAAAAGTTATGCATATTAAATCTTCTGATAAAAAGACAACTGGGGTCTTCTACTGAAGCACTCCGAAGCGAATTTATCGTCATGTAGGAACAGTTGTGAACTTGAAAATTGCCAATTAAACAAATAATGCATGGTTAATTACCAAGCGGAGGCGTTACGTGAATTGGTCACGAAAAAAAAATGTGCTGCCCGCCGTGTCAGCAGTTTGGCGACACAGGCGAGAATTTTACGTAAATCATGGTGAGGTAAGCAGTAAAGTTTTATTTCAAAGAACCTTTGTCAAGTCGATTTACTAGAAAAAAAATATTTACAAACATGCTTTATAACAGAAACGATTTGTTTTGCTTTTTAATCGACTTCAATCGAGTGTTAATTCGACCCGTATGTATTTTATATAAGTTTACAACGCGTGAATTAATTTGGATGATTCTCTTTTTAATTGAATAGCTTAAAATATACAATGATAAATTCGAAACGACTGATACTTTTGTATACAATCTGGAAGTTTTCAGGGACAATCCTAGGTCTGCATATTTCATTGAAATCTTATCAAAAAACAATATATGGGGGATTTACTTAATTTTAAATTCAGTACCTAATTTTTAAAATTTAAAATAGCTGTTAATACTACTACTAAAATCGAAGACAATTCGGTACAAGAGTTATTGGAATCATTAATTTCATATTAAGTGCTCATATTTTAAAAATTCAATATGCTAGACTCAAAAGTACGTCCTTTTAGATTTCAGATGTCTGAAAGATGTCGAAAAATTCACAAACTTTTGTGATAGAAAACTATAAAATTTTCGTTTCGGTCTCACCGTTCTTACTATAAAACATAAAACTGATTGTTGTTTACATTTTGTTCTTCACCTCTTGCTCGATATTTTGTTTACCAACATCTTGAAAAGTCTCAAATCTTAAGATCTTTACAGACAATCGAATTTGACTTCCTTTCGAGATAACGCAGCTGGAAAATCAATTTTTCAAAAGCACTGTTATCATTGTTTCCTTTATAATATAATTATGGTTGCACTGTCCTAGATTTACAACAAATTTTATACTTAAATCCAATAGACTTAAAAAGCTTTCCTCTGACTGATCGGTTATTTATCTCCGCATGAGCAACAGAATCACTTTTACTTTGAGCTTAAGAATGTTTGATCTTTACATACAGACGAAACATATGTCATAAACGTAGTTCGAATTTCAACCTGAACAAACAAACGTTTGATTTACGTAAAATCAAATTACACAGTCGACTTAAAGTTGAAAAGTTAATTATTTAAACTCTTCGATGAATTTAACATTGTATTTAGTAACTTGCATTTTAATTAGCTAATGGGCTAAGTACATTTCAGCATAAAATGTTCTACTACTTCCGCTGGAACTAACTAAACGAGCTGTTGTCGATCTCTGTAGAGATCGCAAATGTAAAATAAACGTTTAAATGATTGATGATTGCGATGGAAATTATATTTACGGAATTTCCCATTTCCATGGCATCTTCATCACGTTATTGCGAGTGCAGATGATGCATTAAAGGTCAATCAATGTTTTTAATATTTCAGAGGTGTCTGCAATTTACTGCAGTCACGTTTGCACAAATATCGAAAGAGCTAGAGGGACTCGACTCCAGTTACGTTGCATGAATTTTAATTAGAGAATCAGATAAAAGGGTATTTCCTGCAGTGCATAAAAGGTATTTAATTTTCAATACATATACTTTGCGTATTTTAAATTTTGTATAGGAATCTATGGGAGTATATTTCTTGTCTTGAGAAAATAATAAAGTTAAATATATTTAAGAAAACCGTAGTTATTATCAATATATTTTGTATTATGCTTTACGAATAACAAGTAATTTCGTTGTGATGTAATAAAAAAAAAAATATTTAATGGGTTCCTGCCTTTTTCTTGTTTCTAGTATGAATTATTAATTTTTTATTTTCATCTCTTATCTCTTTCTGTAAATCTTTGCAAATGTATGGTTTTATTTAAATTGAAATTTCACATGATTCGTGTATTCAGTGGCCCGAACGTCTGACCATTTTTTTGTTAGTCAAAATAATTTTCTATGTATTTTTAATATTTGTAAAGTTTGTCAACCCTTTCACTGCGGCACGACCTCGGAGTAATCCATCAACTGGGACGGCGAGTTATTCGTATGTCAGTCGCTAAGCAGACCAGTGACTAATGAGCCAAACAATAGGTATCCGTAGATTTTATATCATTCGTAGGACTTAACAAACCTTCGAGACAATTGCCGATGCTTTAGAGCTTTAGTTATGTTTTAAAGGACGATAAATTCCATATTGAATCAATCGGTAAAATAGAGACGGTATTATAGGATAAAAATACAGATGGCGTATATATTGATGGTCTTATAAGGTACATTTACGCCTTTCGTAGAATTTAAAGTAAGATTAGAATAAAAAATTATATTATTGAAGAACTTCTTTTATTTTCAAGTAAATATTTTCTTAGTGTGTTTATTTAACTTTAAAAAATCATGCGATAGTTTATCTAAGGTCTAAAAGAACTTCCTTAGAGTTTAGTAAAATAGAATCTGGAAATTCGATAAACTAGCAGAGGAACACCCAAGTATCAGAGTACCGTCGTTCGGTATGTTGGTTAAATGTTTACTTAAATGATGGAGTACATTTCTTCTTCCTCTAAACTCGTGACAGGCGTGTGATTCCCTAAATAAAGTTCCTCTGGGGAGAAATTAATCACCATCCGAAAGGAAAAAGTGTTTACTTTGAAACAGAAGAAATTCGCTGGAACGGAAGCGTCTGCGACATTAAAAAAGAAGTTGGATGATTTCAGAAATTTCCGTGTCGGGCACGCGAGTGCAGCGCCCCCTACCCGGTGACACGATTACATGGATACCCAATACTCGTTGTCTCCTAGGAGCACCTCCTCGAGCGGGTAGAGTACTTCTACTCTGCGCGGCTTCTTTGAGTTCGCTGCCCGTCTTAATTTCAGGGTAATTAAAATTGCTGCTGATCACGTCGACTGCGCCAAACTGCAGTGGGCCAGGCTCTTCTGCCTGGAAAATCGTCATCCCCCCCTTTATAGCCACAGGGCACATTAACATGGCCTAGTATCGCAGAACGCGTCTAAGTCGCTGGCAAAACAAAAAGAAAGAAATTCCTGACAAATTGAGTCAAGAAATCTAGTCGCTGGCCTCAACAAGACGACGAAATGAAAATTTTCGCTAGAAACGAAGAAAGGGTGCAGAGCAGAGCCGAGCCGTCGCGTCGCTGCGCTGCATAAATAATTTATTGCGCTGGATGGCGGGAAAGCGCTTTTCTTTTGTTCCAAGGCGGCACAGGAAAACCGCCGTTCGTGAGTGAACGGAAAGAATGCTCGCGAAGCCAGCCCCACACTCCACTATTTTTCCTCGGATCTCGCGGGCTCCTCCGCCCTTTCGCGGGTCGCCCCTGTTCGCTGCAGTGAACTTTGGTCAGCGGTTCATTGAACCTGGGAGTCGCTTAGTATTTACATTGGGGCCCGATGCTGGAGCTGTTGGCGCGTCGCTTCGGGTGCCCTACTCCGGCTTGGAACGCGCCAGAGCGGCCCCCGTCCGGATAGATAGATAGATAAACAAATAGATATTTTAGATAGACGGAGCTAGTTGATGAAGATTGAGTGAGAGCTCTTGACTTCAATGGGACAATCAGCATAATTTATTCGTTGAACGATCGACTTCTGTCCGGGCTTAAGTGGATAGTTGGCGGGTCGCCTGCTAAGGCCCTTTGCAAAATGCACTGCGGGTTTCCACAAAGAAAATTCTCAAATGCCAACATTCTTTGGATGCTGCGAAAATCAGGAAATTATCACTTTGGTAGAGAGGACCAATATCTTACCCTTATCAATTCAAATATAAAGCCCAATTGTTCCCAAAAAGTTCCCAGTTGTAAAAAGTTTGTACACAACTCATCATAAATAGACAAAAACTCTTGACACTGGGAAGCGGCGACATTATAGTGATTATTTTATCAATTATTGAAACAAAAATTGCTTTCGTAGACGCTTGGTACCCTAAACTCGTATATCGATATATCACATAAAATAAAAAGGAATGGAATTAGATCTTAAGTTAATACAAATTGCAGAATTGTTTGCAAACCCTTAAATTGTTCATTTCAGTGAATCAAAAATGTTCTCGGGTATTTTGCACCAAAATACCGCACTCTAAAGTAAGTAACCGCTGATAAGTTAAGAAAGAATTACTTCATAGTTGGAACTTGATTGATTGTGCTCATGATTATTTATAATTGTGTATCAAAATAAAACAGAAAGAATCCGGTATTAAATACTTCATCAAATCAAATTTTTGAGACGCCTGATTGTCTTGCACGGAAGCAAAGATAATGGCTTTTTATTTTTATTTTTTTTTTTTTTTTTGAAAAAATAAATTTGTTCCATTTAAAGAAGCAGTAAGAGTTTGCAGTGCAGGAATTCAATGAATCTCCATAATTCGCGGCGTTAGAAAAGCTGCGGTGGTGAATTTATAAACTTCCTCGTTTCTCAATTTATGCCCTTGATTACCAAATCTTGAACCGCGGTGCAGAGTAATCCAAAACAATTACACGGTGGCCACCGTCGATGTTGAGCTGCTCGCGCAGGGCAGTTAATCGCGGCAGCGCTAAAATTATTCGAAAAATTCGTGCGCTCGCCTTGCCAAGATAAAGACGCGCGCGCGATCTCCTTCCGCGATAATTCGAGCGCAAAAGTGCACATCGCATTACTTCTGGAGCAGCTTACTCGCTCGTGACGAATTGCTTTCACTTTTGGAATGCCTCGTTCGCTTTGTCTTAACTTTACCTTTTGCACGTGCTGCATCGGCAAGAAAATCTTCTTGTTTTTGATTTTTTGATTTTTACAGATGATGCTGCGTGCTTTTGGCACATTCGGTGGCTTTGTGTTTGCCCGCGCAAGGGAACTTAACTGCCGCAGGGTTTGTTATTTTCGACAGAGCACCACGGAGCGGTAAACATTAAATTACAAAACGAATTCTTCAACTCGTTCAGCGGAAAAGAAATTTTTCTCAAAGAATCGCTGCACACGAGGAAGTCTAATCGGCTTACTACGATCGATGGATTCTAGGTGGATGTGTAAGGTTAAAGGTAACCTCATGTGGGGGGAGATAAACTCATTAGTTTGTTTATTTTTGGCCCCGCTCGGAGACATAATAAGATTTAAAGATTACGATCTTCAGCGCCCTCAGATGTTAACCATTCGTGCCTGAAAATATCCATTACGTTGCGTAAACAACGACGCAAGAAGAAAGTTCTTTGACTCCGCCGGAGTTTTTTAATCGCTTCTAAAGAATACCACAGGAGAGGTACGTTTAGGTCTTTCCCTTCAAGCTTAAGAAAAATTACCTTCTTATTTTGTTGTAGAAATACGGAGGGGCTAATTATTTCTAAGCGATTCCTGAATTACGCTCGGCTGGTTTTATTAAAACTCTAACGAACCATTCACCTTTGTAATCTGTTAAAATATTGAATTTTCTGCAAAACTGCCACATTACATTCTTTTACGAACCTATGTTCTTCTCTTCAAAAGATTTTCTTTGACGTGTTAAAATGGAAAGTGTTTTGCGGATGAAAAGACCCTCTTTTAAATTTAAGGTCTCAGAAAAATTGAAAAGTTAATCTTTGATAAAGTGTCTGACCTGTTTATGAAGGTAACGTAACTACATATGTAAAACCAGCCACCATTCATTTAGATATTTTTCGTGATAAAAGCGACTACATTTTAATAAAATTTCATTCTTTAAGGCTCATTTTTTATTTATCTTGGCTATTGATAAAACGCGCTTTTCAAGTATTGTAATTAAAGAAGTTTTCTTCACGCAGACGATATTAAATTCATTATTTACTTGAATAATGCTAATAATTTTCATTTTAACAAATCAAAGAAAATCTTTTGAACACATGCCACCCATGGCATTTAGCATGAGGTGCTGATTTTTAGTAAAATATTTAAAAAGTGGTAGTTGATTTTTAAAAGTTAAATCTTAAGTAAATGGAAACTAAAATTTAAGGAAATGACTGAAATTCTTAACTGAACTGAGAAGTCAACGTTCTCATTTTTGTTTTTTGGGTATTTTAACCAACTAACCCAAAACAACGTATTGAATAAGTTAATGTTCGAATGTTAGGCTAAAATATCGAAACTGTGTGCAGGTTATTATCTTCCGCCTCTTAAAATAATAAAGAAAATCAGATATTTAAAAATAAAACGAAAAACCGAAAATGAAATAACGCAGTGCTTGTTCGTGCTCCACTTACTTGGACACATTGAAAAACAGAGCCGAAGTGTTTAATAATAATTAAATTAATACCCTGCGTACCCCAATAAGTTGCTGGTCGAGTGGCAATTTCTTTGAAATAAAAACCAGTTTAACCGCAGCCATGCATTCCGCTGCGAATTTCCATAAACAAGCACAAAATTACCGCACCCGGGCAAGTGAGAATCGGGGTCAGCCACGCATGGCGGGACGGATGTTTGGCTTTAAGAAGGCCAACATAAGCGCTAGAGATGCGGAGAAACCAAGAAATATTCAATATTGCGAAAATGAGAACCTCTGCACACATCACATATCAAATTTTTCTTGCTGATGGAAAAAGAATGGATCAATAAATTAGTCTGAACACCTGAGGACTCCATTTGGAGTACGTTATCTTGGCTTTAGACACTCTTGACACAGTCGCGGATAATAAATATATTTAGTATGCTTATCTAAAACATCACCCTCCAAAATTCCAATTTAATTTTAATATAAATATAGAATATATGTAGAATTATAGAAACTAGCTAGCTTATAATTACCATCACCATGTTCGTTTAGGGTATAGTCTTTAGTGCATTTTCTTTACAAATACTAAATTCGTAGTACGTATGATTTTTTTTACAGTTTACTTAGTTTATTTTATAAATTAAAGTATTACTTTTTCCCACAACATCTTTCAAGATTTCAAAGTGGACCGATATCAAGCCGCAAATTTCAGAATTTTCTGAACTGAATTTATTTGTAATTGGGATCTTTGAATGTGGCTCCACCCTATAAAATTCCATATTGTGCAGTAAAGATTTGTTTTATGATACTTACAAGATCAAATAAACCAACGAGTAAATAATCTTTTTTTATATACAGCTTTAACTGTAGTTAACTAACTTAAAATTTAAAAGAAGTTAAGCGCTTCTTCAGTGCTAGAATCTAGACTTTCTTCATTATTATAAGTGTTTATTATTATTACTATTAGTATTTAAATTCCGAGGAGCGTTTGAGTCACTGCTATTTATCCTCGAAGCGAAGTTGACTAAATCTTAACTTCTTTGATATGACCTTCTTATATCAGAGTGTATCTGTTCCTGTTCCTATTATGTAACCAGTTATTAATTAGTTAATTTAAAAAAATGTTAAAATTGTTTCTGCTTATTAGAAATTAGCAGAATTAGTGCAAAACGTTTTAGATTTGTACATCTATTGTAATTCGGGTATATATTTTCCCATCTTCTAATTTGTTTTGACTCTTTTGTTTTCTTACAACGCAATATTTCCACCCCCATGGCCACAACAGGAAAATTAGTCGCACGCTGCGGCGGATCAACGCAACTCGGGAAGGTGCTGGAGTGCTTGTGCACTTGACGAAGAGGTGTGGGTCGAAGCCAAAGTAACAAATTTGCATAGCGGAGGCTTCTGGGTGCTTACTGCTGAACGTTTTCGTCATTCACCTCCAGCTGCAAAAAACACTAATGATTTTGCCACTTAGGCTGGCTATGTAAATTTCTAGCGCCAACCTTGGGCTCATAAGCAGTTCCCCAAAGTGAGTGGCCGGAACCTTAGGTTTATAAATTCGGACAAGGGGCAGTACGTCTGCGAATTATTTTGATTGTGCCTCGGGATTACCCTCGCAGCTGGACAGGGAAAATTTTATTGGATTTTTATTTTACCTTGATTTGCATGAATTTTATGTTGATGATGTCAGCAGTTCAACTTATTATAGATGTTTTCTTTTTTTGCCAAAATATATACATATATATGTATTTTTTTCTTTTGCTTATTTTTAGTCTTGGACGACTTTTAAGGAGCTTGAACTATCGAAACATGTTTAATCCGCTTTTGTTGTGTTACGTTTCCCGACTTTGTAAGAATTACGTAAATAATGCCATGACCAAACATTGTGCGCCTAGAGGTCATTGATGATATCTATTCTCGCCCAAGCAAATTTTCGTAATATTTATTAGGTGAGCTTATTTATGCAATATATCGTTAAAATTCGAAGTTAAAATGAACAGGGTTATTTTATTGGGTATGAAACACAAATTTATTTTAATTTCTTAGAAATTTTGCGCTCTTAACGTGACTCAATTCGCGACAATATTGTTTGGATATCAATTCGTTTCTTAAACAATGTGTAAATAATGTTTCTAATTAGCATCACGCCAAATATGCATAAGAAAAAAAATTACGTTATATCTCTCCACACGCATTTTGGGTGACTCGACTTTTTATTTAAGCACCTTCAATTTCTAATCCTAATAAACTTTCATTAGGTTCTATTTGCCGCTCAAATTATGTTCAAATACCAAGATTAGTTAAGCTAAACACTGTTTACAAATAGTTAAATTTTCTTAAAATTAAATCAACATCAATAACACCTTGACACCCCATTACTCGAAATTCTTGAACTACAAAAAATACCACAAACACCTAATTCCCCAGAATTTGCTTTTATTATGTTTGAACAAAATCATGTTGTGTATACCTAACACCTAAAAATTACTCGTAAATGGGCTATCGCTGCAAGGGTCTCACGGAGCTATCAATTGGTAAATACTGATATAGGAAAAAAAAAGTAACCTACATAACACAAACAGTTAAGGTGCCTGTATAGGGCCTATCGGAGGATTTATGAATAATGCATAAAATACATTTCTTTCAGTCAGTATCTTTTGCATCGAGCACAGTTTTCGTATTCAGCATAATATTGAAATTCTTGATGAAATTCTCGCATCTTTAGCATATTCACGACAAAACAAAAAAAAAAGACAACCGCTGAATGGACAGAAGAAGTCAATTTTTTATCTTGGAAGAGTCAATTCCGGCTGTCGACAGAATTCTTTCACCTATTTTTGACTGACTTTCGTGAAATTCTTGGACGTTGTTAACCTAATAAGACCCTCCAGAGCAGCGAGATACGTCGTCGTGGAAGAGATTACCGAGCCATCAAAATTCTATCGGTCTTGCGGACGAGAGGGCATTATGGAAATATTATTCCATTGACAGATTCTGCCACCGCAGCCAAGATTATTGTTTATCGTCCTCTCCTTGAGGTCTGACTCGCATGCCATGAATATCAAGAGGTTTTGCGACCTATAGTTTAAGTCCCAGAGGGTTCGTTGTAAAATTCCCTTTCGTCGATTTTTCTAAAGGGAGTCTTGAAGAAGCTTAACTTGAAGTTGATGTAATCACAAAACTTGAGAAAAATTTAGAATTTTATACAACTCCGAAAATCTCTGACTACTTACTTTTATGGAAGTCGTAGAACGTCTAGATTTTAATAGTCTGGCCACCTTGAAAAATATTTACCCGGTTTGCTTGGAGCCATAATTGAAATAAGGGACCCTATTCATGAAAGAAATGAAAATTAAAATTCGGTACCTTTTAAAAAAAGTTATAATGAACGAAAGACAAATTTTACAGACACAAAGGCAGTCACACCACACGAAAACTCATATTTCTTCAGATTTTGAAGGTAGGTACTAGAAAGAAAACAAAATTCCCTTTATTTTGGACACGAATTTTTGACTCCAATGCGTTTGAGTCAATTTGAGATTATCAAAATTTTAAAATCTATTATAAAAACTTTCAAGGAATATTTTGCACAATTTTAATGACTCTAGTACTTTTATACAACAGTTACCTATTCAATTTTTTCAAATTTTTAATCTATTTTTGCTACCATGCTATTTTTCTTAAAAATTTGATATTTTACATTTTCATTTGAGAATTCGTAAACTATGGAAAAGGGTTATGGTATAGGAATTAAATGAAAAGAATATATTCAATGAAAAAGGTACAGGTAACCTCCGTATAACACGATAATTTGTTTCCAAAATTAGAGAAAAATGAAATATAATAACCGTCGTCATGGTATAGTTTCCACGTAAAATTATAAATCTACAGCGTATTAATTAAAAGCAAACAATTTAGAAACCGAATAATTTAATTCATGTTGGTATGTAATACTTTTAAAGAAAACTTTATTTATTTTTTTTTAAATTATTGTAACTGAACCCATTTTTTCGTATTAACTCTTGGCTTTGTATAACAGGGAAAATTTTAGGAACCTTATCTTCGCGCCGTACGGAGGTTACCCGTATTTAACTTGCAAACAAATCTTTATGATTAAAATTGCAGGGAATATGAAGATTTAAAAAACCTTTTTTAATGTTGTTACGTAATAAGAAGTAACATATTGCGAAAAGCACTTTTTGACTGTTTTTAAATATTGCGAATTTTGCTTAAAGTCTATAAATAAAAAATGAATTTGATACTTCCCTTGAACTAAACTAAAGGGTATAAACCTGAAAAGTAATCATGTGATCTTGAAGTGGAAATCGCCTAAATTTCCAGAGCCCGTTTTATTTGGCTTTGCCTCGCGATTGCGATAAAATGACAAGGCAACTTTAAGATATTGCATAACATCTTATCTAGAAGCGTTCACCGCATTCGCTAATGAGCTCTCCCAACTGAATTTGAATCACCCAAACCCCCAGTGGTAATCTACAACAGTACTGTTAACACTTTGATGAGCTGGCCAATTTTTCGGCAATACCGAATTAAGAAATGAGAACCATCAAAAGATGTCAGTTAACAGGTTTAATTACGCCTTGCTGAGAAAGCGATTCTGCCCGAAATCGACCTTGCGCCATCCTGAGAATTTTTCTATCTAAAAACGAAGGTCACCACACTCAGGCGCTCCAGTCGAACCGGACTGCGCTGTTTGCATTGTTTGCTAAACACATTTCAAGTGTGAAGTCGCATGTTTAAATCGACGTCACTCAATGTGAACTCAGTGAAAAGAACGACTCGAATATTAAGAAAGCAAAAGATGACCGCCTCGCCTACTTAAAAATTTTCTCACAACTTAGGCATTTTGCAATTTTTTCAATTGAAATTGTTTTTGATACTGCAGCACTGATGGACCGATAACTTTTGTCATTGAGTACAAGTTGGCACGTGGCGTAATTATTTTGCGCAATATGAATTAATCCCGCGGTTTACTCTTCTTCAATTACAATGATGACTACAACAGTGCCACCCACACATTATGCTACAGACAAATGTTATTTACGAATTTTATTCAACTTGAATATACTTTTGATAAAACCTGCACAAAAATGTTTCGTAACCTACCTACTAGAGTTATTTTAGTATCTAAATTTATAAATTGCTGCGGCTTTTTAATCACAAGAGATTTCTTTTTATTACTAACCACATTTAATTAATTAAATTGTTAAATTGATCTTCTAAATGCTTTTTTACGTCATTTCAGGTTATGTAATATTTATGAAATGATCGAAAAAACGTTAGTTAGCTTTCGATCATTTTTGCATAACTTATTTTATGTACATGTCTTACATCTGATCGACACTTATTGCACTTAACTTTTCTAAAATTTGGCTTCTGTTGGCACAGTTGTTTATTACAATTGTTTTCTATTGAAAGAGCCGGAAATCATATGTTTACCTCAGGTAGAAAATGATGACTAGTATTCGTCATTAGTCAGAAGGAATGATGAATTTCTTACTAATTATTTTGACTAGTTATTGTAAATGCAATCCAATGGTCCTCATTACGAAAGATAATGTGGTTTATATTTTATTATGAGATTATTAATACAATACATTGTTTTCGGAAAATAAGTTGAATGATGGATGATGATAAGGAGATGGATCGACTTCCAATCAAAGTGCTGTTCTTCAAATTGTTTGATTATTGTACCTTAAACCTTTCGGTACTAACGCCGCCTATAATCGACATCCACGAAGCGTTCTCTGGGTACGATCGCCGCCTAAAGTGAGCATCCATGAAACGTACGAAAAGCTCTTTGGGTGTGATCATTCCCTATAGTAGGCATACTGTACGTAAAGTCGCCAACTGCTCTAATTATTTGATATTTTTTACTTTTATTATTATCTACAAATTCATTAATTTATTTCCATGGATACTGGCCTCTTAAAATTTCTATAAAGGGGGCACATTGTAAGTGGCGCTGCTTGGAATGAAAACTTTCCACTGTATTTGTAGCAAAACATATTTCGCAGCTTACACTACCGTACGATGAATGGACCGAAAGGGTTTTAAATTCGAGCTTTAATATAACTTTCGCAAACTTATCCCACTATCCCATTAGTATTGGTGGAGGTTAAGCTTAAAAAAATTATAGAAGCTATCTAAGGAAACAAAACACCTAAGAAAGTTTTCTTGATGAATAGGTTTTTGGACCGACCTTTTGTAATGAAGAGAAGCATCACTGAAGGTACTGATTACCCATTTAATCAATTTAAAGATAACTAATAACTAGAACTGTACTGGAGAAGATTTTTAATTTGATTAATTGAGATTTGAGAAATATTATTTATAAATAAATAGACTAACCAATTTTGAGTTATATATCCGCCATATACAAAAACAAGCTATGAATTGAGAAAGAAGTGGCCGAAACGAATTATTTGACTCGTTCTAAGCTCCTGCTGTGTTTACCCTCGTTAAAAAGTAGGCAGCTGGCCGTCTTCAAAACATTAAAGTCTTGGAATGTCCAACAGTCTTGGGACTCCGCGCATGGGCAGTGCTTCGCATTCCTGAGCGTGCGCGCCCCACAACAGAGGCTGTGATTGTAATCAATTGAAGGGGCAAAATATTGCCGCTTGCGTCACCAAAAACAACTAAAGCAGCTGGCGAGTGGCGGCCACAAAATATGAAACTATGCGAATTGAATCCACAAATATGTGTGCAAATTAAGTCATGCTGGAATGCGCGCTCGGTCCGTGGCGTTTAATGGACTCTTTGTGAGTTTCTGTTAGCGACGCAATTCGCATCACCAGAGTATAATTACTGGGGATTATCTTCGTCATTAAGACCCTGTGGGAACGCTTCCAAAGGGAGTTCTTGGCCGGCTCCTCAATTGGATGAGTGGTCACAGGAAGTGGAAGTTTGACGAATGAGACTCTGTTTACTGTCTGCTCCTGGGAACTGGAGCCACTCTGATCACTTTAAAAATTTAAAATTGCGACGCAGATGTTTCATTTGAATGCGTTTTTAAGTGGAATACACAAAAAGATACTTGTTCTTTATTCTTTTATAATGTAAGTTTTACGCAACTGTTCGAGAACGATTAATTTCATTTTAATAGCTTTATTTATGCCTATTCAAGCAAACTTACGAATTTAACCTTTCCACCTTTAAAATGATAAATTTGCAGTCGAAATAACCCACTTTAATAGATGTTTGTATCTCTTACTCGTTTCTAATTGACATATTACTTTTAAAAAGGAATTTCAATATTTACCAATTGAACCTTTCAGATAATTTATAACTTACTTAAAGATGTGCCTCAAATTTCCAGAATTACCAGTTAGTAATTAAAGAACCCATTATTAAGCACGTATATCTTTAACTCAATAAAAATACAGTACTATCTCTTTTTCAAATTCATTTTGAAGAAAGCATACATAATATTGGCTTCCTAGGTTCAGAATAGCTGGGTGTTGATAAGAACTGCTTATTCTAAAGAATAAAGGTCAACTTTTGGATTCTCTGGTGCAACCTTGCAAATCGCTGATAATCACTGTCGGCTTATTACGCTCACACAGCATCTTCTCTTTATGTGAATGCAGGGAAATAATTTGCATTATCACTTTTACTCTTATTTGCAATAGAAAAAATTATAGATATTGTGGCATTCACTTTGCTTTTCAAGAATTGTTAGTATTGCCAAAATCACTTACCTTTTACTGTGTGATTAAGAATAGCCTGGAATAAGAAAGATCGATATTAGATTTTATGCAAACTAAAATTTTAGATTTTTTTTTTTTTTTACTTTTTTTAATTTAAGGATTTTTAAAATTAATACCTAGTGATTTACGTGATAAATAATTCCGAATTCAAGTCTCCCTACACGTGTTCTATTTTTAAAAAATAGGCACGTGGAGTGTAAAATAGAAGAATGATTGGGGTTTTTTAATAAGAATACCTTCTTAAGTGATTGAAACAGATTATCTGATGCATAATATGCAAATCAAGCGCTTGAGACTGTCTTTAGTCATTTAAACTCTATCTAGCAATTATCACCCACTTCTTAATCATTCCTTGAGAAGGGCTTTAATTGGTGGACCCTTTTAATTCATGCAAACGCTTTCACAGAATCTTTCTAAGTCGGTAATTACTTGCACCTGCTTAGTGCGTTCCCTTTTCCTCTTAACTCTTGTTAGATTTCTTTTATGGCTTTTGGATACTCCTCCCACTTTATCTTTTCTGACTAAGAAGTGTCTAATTTCACCCTTTCACTCTCTTGTTCAAATCCCAGATTTCTTCCACCAGATTTTGGTCTTCCATTTTTACTTACAAAAATTGCTTACATCAGCTTAGCTGAATAATTTATTTTGCGAAATTTTTGCTGGCATGATAATATCTCCCTTGTGACTTTATTTCTTCGGTTTTCTCCACTATTTATCTTCTGACCGTGATGTGAGAAACTATGCTTTGTGTTATCGCTGAGTCGGTCGGTACTTACAATTAGCGACCTCGGGGATTCCCCTACGACCTTTTGTTTCTTCCGTCTACTCGGCCAATTCATCAATCTTATCGGCCAAAGGAATGTGGAAAATATTAATAATCAACGCGACAAGCTCATATTTTTCGTCGCTCTAATTAAAGTGCTCGCCACA
This sequence comes from Philonicus albiceps, assembly GCA_963969385.1. Taxonomy (NCBI): domain Eukaryota; kingdom Metazoa; phylum Arthropoda; class Insecta; order Diptera; family Asilidae; genus Philonicus; species Philonicus albiceps. Next base: position 61,206,670 of record OZ017772.1, read on the forward strand.
CTAAGAACTTCTCCTTCGTTATCTTGCTCAGAATTGCAGAATCTTTCTTAACCATCAGCCACGTTCTGGTACATCGCCACCGGATAATTGTGAATTATTGCCGACATGCGCAGGGGTTGCGCCGCAGAAAAAAAAAAAAGAAAAAAAGTGTAATGAGGAGCCATATAATAAATTGTGGTAGCATAGCTTCTTCGCCGCATTCCCCCAAGCTTTTGCGCTGGCCAATTGAGCATTTGTTTCGAATTGTTGCGGAAGTCTTGAGGTATGCAAATTGTCTACGTGAGCGTACTGCGTTATAGTTGGTCCCTGGACAAATCGTCGTGTTCCAGAGATAATTGCATTAAACATGGTCTAACACTTGCCACTTTCGACGTGCGGCTCATTTAAAAAGTTAGGATTGTAAAAACATAAAAATTTTTATTTTAATTACTCCCAGATTACCTTTCTCTGCCGTCAATAAAGCTGGACAGAATAAATCATTTGAAATAGGAAAAATTTTATGTTAGCGCTGATTACTGATTTAACGTCTTTACTTGTTAATGAATAGTTAAAACTGCATAGCCACGGGTTATTAAATAAGCATGTGTAATTGTTCGATTTGCTTAATTAACCTCTTCTACAGAAAGTCACTGCACTTTATCGAGATTTACTCTGTAATAATTTCATTTAGTTTTGCGAATTAAGAGCTATTTTTGATTTTAAGCTCAGGTTCTTTAACTAAGAGTGGATAGTACGCTAGATAACTTGTTCTATTCTAAATTAATCCTAGAAATTTACCCCGCACTCGAACCATAATTCAGTTTAACATTTTAAAATCGATTCTTAATTATTCAAGTTTTTCGGTTAAATCAAATATGCTTGGAGTTTCGCGATTGTATGATTTGCATTTAAAAAATTTTAAGGTTGGCTAATTTTGAAAGGAGAATACACTTATTAGAAATCCGACCAAAATTGATGAAATTACATTGAATTTTTAATTGCGTTTTTGTTAAAATGGATTTTAACTTTACACTATCGAATATATCAAAAATAGCATATTTTTGCATTCATATTCGTCGGTAGGCAAAGATTTTTTTTTTTTTTTTTTGGGAATTCTGTTAAGAATTTAAGAAGTAAGGCGACCGTGGTGAGTTTTATTGATTGAATTCTACTAGTCTTTATAATATGATATGACAATATGAAATGTTTTCTTTCACTATTTCATTAGTAGTCGACTTTAATATCTAATTGGTTTCTATAAAAAGGAATCTTAAAGTCTATCGCAATTGAAAACCTCATATTACTTCAACTTTCAGACGTTTTTTAATCTGCAAAAAAACCCACAACCGAGCACATGGCCCAAATGCGGCACCCACTTACGTAATGAAGTTCCTTTTATTCCTCGTGTAACCGAGGAAGGGCGGGATTAAATGCGAGCTCAGGTTATTTTATTTAAAAGTCGGTTTCAACTGAAAAGCGTATTAATGGAGCCCTTCAGTTCAACCGACACGTGAAAGGCGGACCTGAATAAAGCTCTGCACTGCTACATTCTTATGCAAGAAAGCGCTCCACTCTGAATCTCGAGACTCTCGTGTCATGGAGCTGCCTAGATAAAATTAAGACATCGAGGCGCGAAAGTGTTTACCTTATAGGGTCACCATTTCTGGGACTCCGAGTTGCTAAGGGTGCGGCACTCATCAACTACAAAAAGTGGAAATCTGGGACTCGTGCTTTCATCAAACAGCCCATCAAAAGAAGCGTTCACCGTCGCACGATAGTTTCGCCAGAATTAGCTGGAAACATGCAACAGACGTTAAAGAATGTTGGAATGCCACTGTTGCTAAACGGCCGAGATGTTACCTTCCGATATAAATAAATATCACTCCTGGTTCAGCGTACCGCGGCAACGAGGAAGGTTTTTAATTAAACCTGATGGATTCTCCACAAAGCGTGAATGCGCGGAATGCACCGCTGCGCCCTCAAAATCTTTTAAGGCATTAGAAGCTCCCCTAGCTCCCTATTGGCAGCACACAACATTTTGTATTTGAGTTGCGTTTCCTGTAGAAAACGTGATTTATCTTTGATGGGGGCATTGTCATATTTGGAGTCTCTTCTCCTGCAATCTAAATTTAAATGATGATTTAAATTTGCGCCTTCGTAAAGCCTTAGTCTATTATTGTCGTATGTTTAAATAGTGTTGGTATACCGGAAGTGGAAATTGGAACCGACATCATAGACTAAAAAGAAAGAGAAATTTTCTCATTGATAGACGAAATTATTATTTCCTTAAACACTTTAAAGAAAACCAAATTTGTCATTTCAACTAGAAATTAATGAAATTTTTTCAAATTTTAACTTTTATTATATGATTAGTTGTAGTGGTATGACTGCATCAATCTTAATAATTGGTAAATCGTTGATTTGCATGTTATATTAAATAAAATCAGTTAATCGTTAATGGAAAAAAAGAAAGTCTTCGATTAATCAAATCGAAGTAATTGATTACTGTACCCCTTTGATTATTATATAAATTTGATACTTGTTATATAATATAAGAGAAAAATGCTAATTTAAAGTAAACTATAGTGTAAAATGTAAATTAATGAGTTTCTAGGACTGAACTTATACAGCTGATTTAAAAGCGGAAATGCTAAACTGGGATAAACATTTTTATGTACTTGTATATTGAATTTAACTAAAACTCTGCTATTAGAATTCTTAAAATAGGATTAAAGTAGCGTTGTACTTAACAATTTATTTGTTTATAACTTAGGACTGCTGAGAAAATCAACCTGTCGTTTGTTATTTCCGGAAGAAGCCGACGGTGACAGGGAAATCACTTCCAGTGCTGTCATATCTCGATTTAAAGCGTTCCATGGCAACATGTGAAGGTCGCGGAAAGTTTTCGTGATTCTGTTTGGTGGGAACGGCATGCAAAGTGGCAATCTCGCGATAAAATCGCTCTTCCACGTTTGCTTCAGCCTTGCTGGAGGAACACTCAACTTGCCCGGACCGGAGCCCCAAAAGGGTGCTGGAGGAAGGATCCGGAGCGCCCCTCCGCTCTCATTATTGTCACATTGAGGAATTAATTACACCCAGCCATGCGAGCCGAGTGTGCAGAGTTTCGAAATCGGCATGCAATCGCCGCCGCCGCCGCAACCATCGCATTCACCTGAGCGGTGTCGCCGGCCGTCGTCTTTTCACTGACACAAATCGTGAAAGAGTGGAACATGCAACCACCGGCTGCTGTGATGCAACCGCGGCAGGTGAATGCCATCCGCAGCACAATGCTCATTAGCTGGAGGAAGGCAGGTAATCAGGTGGGAAACAACGAGGCCTCTGTTTTGGAGGTTACGGGGGTCACAAAGACCGTCTTATCAAGCTTTGGTCAATGAGGGTTTAGTGCCCTTGATTCATGTTTCGAAAGAACAACATCGTCTTCAACCGAAACTCGAAAGTGCAGAAAATTGAGGAAAGCATTGCAAAATAATTTGCAATAACGTGCTAATCTGCGCCTTTCTAAAGGTCTGAATATTTATTCTAAACTATGAGATAAGTACAACCATTGCAACATACAAAATAAAACCAGCAACATTAGAACAACTTTTATTTTTTCTATATTACAATTTTTTGCAGTCGAATGTTAACTTTAGTGTCATTTCCATCAGCGATTTGATGATACTAATAAACAAAATTTAACTTTGATATCAAGTTCCGCCAAAACGGAAGTTCGTCTGTTGGAAGAATAATTTTTAAAAAAGTTACCGAGTCGATTACGTTGATAGTTTAAATGTATGCATTAAATGTAAAACTATTTTTATAAGATATTTAAAATATTCTGATATTTTTCAAGATTTGCCTCTTTAAACTACCCTTTTCAAGAATACACATTAAGTGACTGCTGACCTATAGTGAAAAAAATTATATTTCAGTGCGGATAAACCCTGAATTTTATTAGGCACTCTAAGATTGCCAGGGAAATTAAACCGGACCGACCAAGGAAATCATTCGCATAAGCCCCTTCACTTGTAAAACTATCTGAAAGAGCAAAAATAATTTAATCTCCTACAAAATTCTCGAAAATCGTTTTCTTTTATGAAATACCTCGCGATGCAAGAAAAGATAACCTTCGTTTTGTGATAAACTGGGCGCCAAAAAAAGCATTTGCACCCCGCCGAACTGAAAAGTGCTCGCGCTCCTCGTGATCTTTATTATAAAGCGTTTACTTAACCTTGGAACATCATGAGCCACTTGTTGCAAAAAATAACCAGCTAAAAATACGGATCTTGAAAACAACCGCACAAAATCCAATCAGCTGTAAGCCACAATTTACATCTTGATCTTGTCCCGAACTTACACCGCAAGGTCGTTGAACAAACGCCGCAAGACAGTGAAGGCGGCGGCGGCGGCGGCGGCGGCGGAGGAGGAGAAGTGGACGGAACCACCAATTTGAGATCTCGGACTGTCTTAAAACTGTTGCCAAAAGTGAACTTTTCTCGAAGATGTTCATTTCCGTGCGATGATGCAGCCGTAGGTGGCGTAAATTGGAAAAATCAACTGTTGGTGATTGATTTATTTTATGCAAGGCAAATGCCAAAGACCTCTGTGCACACCTGATTTAGGGGTCTAGCGTCATCGTTATCTTGAGAGCGGCGTAACGGCTTTTACTTTGCATAATTCGATTTTGCGTCTTTATACGGCGATTTATCCAATGATCAATGGAGCGGAGACACGATAGCCACTTGTTGACGCGGAGACAAACGGTCCGTCGTGCCAGTTTGTCATAAGAACGATTGTGGCCTGTGACTAGAAAAGCGGCCTCTGAATCACCGCTTTCCGATTAAATTACATTTTTATATCGGTTGAGTCACCGGCTCTCGTCCTGCCTGGCGTGGGCCCATGCTACATCCGAAGGAGGACCACACGCTCGTTCGCGGTTACTGTCACGAGTTTATACAATGTCCACAAATTTTAGATAATTTCGCAAAGCTCAGCTAAAAGGTAATTCATCAGCCTTTGAAAATTTTGTTACCTGAGGCTCTAGATCGACGCTGGACGTGTTGGACATGTTGGACGTGTGAGCAATTGCCAAGTTCCGCGAAATTCTCATTGAAAACAACTAGAGTCAGAGCCAAGTAATTGGCCCCATTTTTTGGCTTTATTTTGAGGTTTTTTATTTCCCATCGTCGCCACCGCTTTTTCTGATATTTTAGTCATAGCACGTGGAAACCTCAAAAGAAAGAAAACAGATGCGATTTTCTCGATTTGCAATTTTTCAATGTTTCAATATTTTACTTTTATGCGCTGTAAGATATAAAAGAAATTAATAAAAAAAAAATCCTATCATGTTATTCTTTAAATAGCAGTCAGGCATTTCGTTGTGCTTCAGAGGGAGATGGCATTTTGCTTTTTCCTTAGATAAAGTAACACGTGGTCAAAGTCATCAGCTCTAGAATTTAAAAAAAAAAATGAAAAGGTAAAGGTAAAACACGTTTTCAACCTTATCGAGTCAAAAAATCCCCAAATGCAAACCAATTTAACTTCGTCTAATTTCTCTTATTATTTTTGCTCTTGTGTATAGAAAATTCAGTAAGGCTTGGAGGTTTAAATTTAGGTAAGGTTAAAATTACAACGCACTTCGTACTTTACTACAGGAATTCATGAGATTTACTTTAAAATTAGATCGAAATATGAATTGAATATTTTATTAATTTTATTCAGCCCACAATACCACAATACAAAACCAATCAAGATAAAGCATATTGAAGGTTTACACGAGTATTTTAAACAACGATTTGTGCAAATCATGTACCTAAAACAAAAGGGTGCGTCTGTAGTGAAGATTTTACTGACTGCGCAAATGAAATTTAAAATTTTTGCAAATGGCTGAAGCGTGAGACAGTGCTTTAGATCGCTTTATCTTATATTGGACATAATAAAAAAAAAAAGTTATGAGTTTTTCTGCAGCAGGGTATAGACCTGAATTCGGAACATTTACGAAAGTCGTCTTAATACAAAAAAAAAACTTGATGAATGAGACTACTTTCTTGCATAGTCAACTGTGCAACCCCACGGTCTTTCACAACAGCGATGAAAGTTTTCCCACTTTTTGGCCTTTTTTAACATTTACAACATTTTAGTGATTACCTGGCGAACGCATTAAGTTCGCTATTTTGTTTTATTGATACTTTCGGATGCTAATAAGTTGCATCACCGCGCCGGACGCATTCCGTCGTTACGTTCGCTGAATTCCCGATGGCACGCGGCTTATTTACAGTGACCGGCGGGCTGTCTGCCTTTAATTAAAATGTACTACATGGCTTCTCTAATCTTTTCCTGAGCGGAGGGACTACCTCATGAATTTGAAGCAGCCTTAACCGGGCGTAAAACATTTCCGGATACCAAATTCGGCGAAAGGTGATTGATCGCGGCCGGACAATTTCCCGTCTTGAGAAGACCGGCTGATTTTCAATGTCTTCATTTCGCGTAGCTCACATTTCTTCCTCCCGGCTCGGGAGACAATCTTCAGGTAATTGACGAAAATTACTTTCTTACCGCTGAGATGAGGTTTCCCACCGGGAAAAAATAAAAATAACCTGTACCTGTGCGTGGCAGCACGATGCCTTGTAAGCGGTGAAAAACAAAAACATCGCCGGCCAAGTTCGTGTGAAAGAAACTTACACCAGCGTCGCGCCGCGGCGTGTCTCCTCGCTAATCGAAAAAGGCCGAGAAAGAGTTGCACCGAAGACAAACCTCTTTAAAAGCGAATTTCTCGAGTGAAAGCTTGTTGCAGGCTTCTCTGGCTCACGCTGAATAAATCATTAGAGGCCTTGCTCCAGCTCGCTTTAAGCAAACAACGGGAGAAACCGTGGAGTCAATTAAACGAAATTAAAAGGGAAAAACGCGAAAGGTACCAAAAAGTGGGTCCCTGACGTCACCGATTGTGACAAATTGAACGGAATAAATTCCGGCGGGTGGTCTTTTCTCTACCCACTTAGGCCGTAGAGTCGATTCGCATTTTGTTCAATAGCCAACTGTTAAATTTGTGACGCGAATTGACCGCCGTTCCGGTCGACTTTCAAATGAAATAATCCGGTGATGCGCTTGGCCATGTTCGCATCTCCTTCGTCAGCCTTCCGTGATTGAGCAAAAGGTTATCTGTCTCAGGCGGTTTATCTTTATTACACCTGCCAGTTATAATATGACTCTGCAGTTCTAATTTTAATGTCTTCGTCATTGTCTTCTTTTTTTTTTAAATAAATAAACGAATGCCTAAGCTACGAAGAAATGCTATTCGACCCTCAATAAAGATAGAAATCTCGCTATCATGAAAGTTGGTCAATTTTGCTTTAATTCGTTTTCAGGAGGTCCAAATCATAATCAAGGTCCAAATGGAATAATATTCTGAATATTGAATAGGGTTGTACTGATTTTTATGCAACCCAGAAAGTTCATTAAATTATTAATTGATATCATCACAATAACTAAAATTTCCAGCGATATAGAAAAGTCATTATCACTATCGATTAAATACAGAGTACTATATAGTGAATTTTCGCTATTCGCTGTTTTCTTGATAATAAAAAATGTTCTGCATCAGTAAAAATACTTTTTTTATCGTAGCATAATGTTTTTTTATAGTTCCACGCAATAAAATAATCATAATTAATTTTAATTGATACAGAAAACCATTTTATTATATTAGTTACTCCTCTCTCGTCAAAGCGCTATTCGATTATTTGAATAATTAAGTGTACAATAAAAAAAATAAATTCTATAAAACACCGCACACAGTAATTTGGCTATTCTGTTAATTCAAAGTTTAAAATCAATATAGAAATAATCAATTTTGGATTTTGAACAGGTATGTTAGTTAGTGTCATTTTGCAATTTTAGTATCGTGTGTTTTTTGTCAATCTATGGCAACATATCGGCGAAAAGCACTAGTTTCCGTTTGATTTACTTATTTTCCATTTCAAATTAAGAAATTCGTTTAAACGAAACTGTTGTTTGGAATTTTCGCGAAATACGAACATTTAATTAACAAAATTTATATTATAAAGGTAAGTATTTTGAAATAAATTAAGGAAAACTCATTTCAGAAAAACGGGCAGGTTTAATACTCCGTGTAAACGCCTCAAAACAAGCTGTTTTTCCCAATTTTTTTTTCGAATATAAATATAATTTTGGATTTAATTTAAACTATTGGGTCAAATAAATAAACAAAGTTCCTAAAAAAATTTTTTATTTATTTATTTTTTTTAAACAAAATAGCGCCGATGTACGCCATTGATCGGAAAGTCTCAAAATCATGATGGTCAATCGGTGTGCAGTCTAGCGGCTACAAAATCGATCCTCCAACAATCAGACAAAAAACGATTGTCATTAAGTAGCATACCTTCTATATGAATTAGTTAAAAACTACAAAAATTAAAAACTTATAGTTAATCCGGAGTTATGAACAAAAATTGAATTTTTCACTAAAAATAGTTATTTTTTTATGTTTTTCAAGTCAATTTCCAAAAACGTTTATAGCCATATTCAAGATAATATTGTTTTATAAACCCACATCAAATTTCAGCCTCCAAGGTTTAATAATTTTTGAGGTATCCTGCACACCAGTTTAGAAAACGTGATTTGAGAAAAAACGCGTTTAAAGAACATCGAATGAGCGGAGCATCAACAAATATACCCGATTCGTGTGAGCAGGTGCGCGCGGTAAAATTAATATAACTTTTGAACGGAAAGATCAAACTTTCTCATATTTTTAACAAGATTTTGGATCGTTTAATGTAAAAAAAATAATTGATTTTTTTTTAACTCTATAAGGAGTTCTCCACTTAAATTAATCTTATATTTTTGGCATTTTTTTAGACACTCTAATTATAGATTTTATGTCTACTTAAGCTGTCACGTTAGTTGTTTAAGTTTTAAAGAAACTTTCGTTTCAAAACTTGAAACGAAAAACAGACTTAAATGCACATTTCCTGTCGTGCAGCATCCGTCCCCAGATGGACCAAGACATCCAGCGTCGCTCTATCTCCGTTTTGTAAATACTTAGGCATAAATAGCAAAACGCCAGAAGTAATTACACATTCTTTTAAAAGCTGAGAAACAAAACTCAAACTATTATCGAGCAGTTCAAGGTTGAGACTCGCCAACTTCCGGCCTTTCTTCGATGGAAAAAAAACGCAGTAACGAGCGATTCATTCAGCCCACCCGCCACTCAGCTTTGTGATTTCTGCACTCTAACCGCGCGCATTTTGCGCTGGCAGCCCTTCAATTTCGAAAATAACAGAGAAATCGGTTGCTCCCCAGTCCGCAGCAAAACAAGGTCTCATGAGGAGTTTTGGAGTCGGCAAACGCGAAAAAGAAATGTTTGAAAACCCCGAGAGCGTGCAAGAGAGGCAAGCAGTTCATCTTCGCAAGTCTGTGACGTCACCGAGTTGCATTCTGAGATTGCTTGCCTTATTTTAAAGACGCATCCGCGAGAACCCTTTTCCTGCGGGGGGAAGCAAATACTCGGGTGCCCAAAAAACGCAAGGGCCCTGCTGGGCCGGGCAGTAATGCGCAAAAAATGCTACTTCCCAACGAAAGGAATGTGGAACAGAATCAGTGACATCACTGAGGTGGCATTCATTTTTTTGCAATGGTTGTCAGTCGCGCTGGCGAGCAGTTCTTGCGTTAATTTTCACTTTGGGTTTCGCAGGTTCGTTAATCTTATCACCTGGCCTACTTCGGCCAAACGGTAGCCTTCCTGAAAAGAAAAACAACGGCGGTGGCGGGCAGACCCAAAAACTGGCGGCGCCTCTCCGGGTTTTGGGTGTGCCGTTCCACTTTCAGGAAACTTCACGGAAAGGAGAAAAACACTACCAACCAACACACGCACGCACAGCCAGGATTTGCAGCGTTTGTACACGCGCTCCTGCGCTTGTGGTTGTAAACAATCTTCGATTTTGACATTATGGCAAAAATCCTCGACCTCACCCTGGAATTCGACTGCCCGACGGCGGGCAGTTTTCACCTAATTTTCAAAGGTGGTTTTTTCCCGCATAGTTGCGTATTACCGAGAAAAACAAAGGCACTCACCTAAATTGTCCCCTCGGACCCACCGACCGCCCTCCTTCGCAACAAGACGCACCAGCCAAATGCCTTTCGAGCGGGCGACCTACCGCGACTTTTAATCCCAATCTCCGAGGACAGCGAATGTTTGCACTGCGTTAATCCAATTGAGTGGTTCCGGCAGTACACCGAGCGGACTTCGATTTATTTATTTTTTTTTTCCCACTGAACCACTGCCTTTTGGCACTGAGAGGGGCACACAAAACGCTTCAACAACACGAACAAATTTAGGAAAAAAAAAAAACTCGCGACGATCTTCAGACGGGCAATCACTGCAATCAAAACACAAGGCAAAGTGAAAGCACAAAACAGAAAAATCTCCGGAGAACTCGCACACAAGACGGCGGTTAGGGGGCACACTCCACAAAAGGGTCCGCGTCGAACGTAGCATTTAATTGAACCGAATATCTGCGGGGTCACTGCGACTCGGCTTCTCTGAACATTGCCAGTGACCAAAGTTTGCTTTTTGGCACTGAAAAAAAAAAAACTTAGATTAATCCTAGCAGCGACAGCGCGACAGACACTCCACGACTGTCAGCCATTACTACGAAAATGTTCCCTTGTACGACGAAACGCTAAACACTGAGAGGGAGAGGACCGAATTAGGCTTACCTGATTGGGGGTATTTTGAACTAGTGTGGCCAGAAGCCGATTTCGTAGTGTTTTGCGGTGTTCTAAAGGAGAATTTCGAATAAAACGAATGCAAATCGTTGGCACATTTCCGTTAAAAGCGAACTATACGTTCAAAACTTATTTTACTGGTCGCTCAATAAATTTTTAAATTTTTAAAAGTAAAAGTTGGTTCTCAATGTAATTTCGTGTTGACGCAAAACAGTGTAAAAAAATTGTATGGGAAAATCTTAGTTTTAAAATAAAATAAAATAATCGTTTTTAATCAAACTTACTTCAATATCTTTTAGAATCAAGAATTATGGAGTAGTTTTTCTTAAGGGTTTGTATCTTTAGTAATTTTGAAGAAATAATGTTTTAGTTTTTAATTAGATAGCGCATCTTAGTATGATGCTGGACACATTCACCTAACTCCGTACCTGAAAGGTGCAAAAGTTTAAGGCTTGGGCGTTCAATCACTTACCCTAAATCACAGTAAAAAGTTCAAACTTAATCAGTCATCAGTGAAACCGTAAAGCCGCTCAGACAGCTACATAGCTGCTGATATAAGAGCAACGTAAGAAATTTAATGGTTTCTAAAATTAAAATTAAATTTTACTAACTTATTGCGTTTTATTTACGTTCGCTCCTTGTTTAACACGATCCATTATGGCACTTGGGAATCTGTGTAAATCTGCTATCCCCTTAGTTCTTCTGTAAGTTTATTGTAGATGCACTCGTAGTAAGTTCCGTACGGCTCCTTTTCGTTCTTGCTTTCTCCAATCTTAAAAATTCTTTTTCTCTCGTGTTATATGTAGTTGTAAACTTTCTTGTTTCTTGCAACCGCATTATTGTTTTTTATCGTTATATTTATTACTTTATGTATTATGCATACAAGTTGTTCGGTTCGGAATAGTCTAAACATCTTTTGTTGGTGTATCCCATGTGAGAACTTTCACAGCCCAAATGCTTATTAGGTACTTAATATTCCCCAGAATATATTCGTATAGGAGGTAATTTAACTTAGCAGATCTGCCTATTGCTCCTTAAATAAAACTTAAATAAAACAAATAAAGCACTAAAGATTATACATCGTAAAACAAACATACTCATGAAAATAAATTAAATTAGAATTTGCTAATAAACTAAAAAATTAAAATTGATTAATACTCTGGGGACTTCTCTTCAACTATCAATTTTTTTATCTTATGCAAGTTTCATTGAAATTGGTAATTCAGAGAAGAAGATTTGAAATATGTAAAGAAATCAAGATTGACTTTAAAACTAAGTCCTTTCTACAGGAAACCAAAAATAGTTTAAAACGAAAACATTTCGTCGTGTACCAGCCTACAATTCTTCGACAATAAAATCGTTTATACTAAAAATACGGAGAGAATTTCATAAAAAGAAAAAAATCCAGATGAATGTGTGACAAAACAGCCGGTAAACTTCCTGGGGGCCACACCAAATCGAGCCAAATTCAGGAAAGAAATAATCCAATAAACGGCGGTGAGTCCCACAATATGCTGCAATCAATCGAGGGGACAAATGAACGCTTCCTGGTTTTGGACGCCCGCATCCCGGATGATGGCGCGTTTTGGGCTCGCAGGAAATTACTTCGGAAGGTTTAGGCCGATGACATAAAGATAAATTTCTTCATTTCTCTGGAGCGATGTCCCAGCGCGCACACGAAATTTTCATTATTATCGTGCGGGATCGGTTGAGGGGCGCCGTGACCGCAAAACATCAATCAGCACACCCTTCAATTAACCTCATTCCCGGAGAGTGGCCGCGTTCAGTCAGGCTTGGATAAGGGCGAAGGAACTCCCTGAAATTCCCTGAAAATTATCCTCGGCTTGGGTAAACACACGCAATGATGATTTCGGGTTTTTATAGATTCTCCAGGACTCCCTTGTTTACGCGATGGGCAAGCAGCGGCCAACGCCCGTCATGTTAAATTCCCTAGGGCGAAGGGTTTTTCTGCTCCCAGGCGAACGAATGCTCTGAAATCGGAGAAGTTTAAGGGCACCACTTTCAATGCCGTCAAGGATCACATTTGGAATGAAATTAGCTGAGAGGCTGAAAACGACTCGACGAGGGCGATGCAGGGACCTCGACGACGCCAGATGGTAAAATGCCCTTTGATGAGTTATTTATTGCGCGAAGGACGCACTCGAACTTGGCTCGTGTTATCCATTAACTCCAATTTTTGGAAATATGTTAGCCCGAAAAAGCAATTTATGTTGTAGGTTTGGTTCACTCAACATAACTTGGCACTAGTGGCATTTAATAGACATATTGAAAATCTCGTCCTTACTTTACAAGACATTTTAATAAATAGGAGGGAAATGGAAACTTTGAAATCGTTCATCCTCTTCGTTAAAACTACGCACTTTCATCTAAGAATCAACTTAGCAAAACTCCAAAAATTATGCTCATGAAATACCAGTTACCTATACGTTAGTTTAATTATATAATTTAGGGCATAAAATTGTTTTAAAACTCCATACTTCGAATAATACAAAATAAAAGTAAAATTCAGATTTGTATTCAATCATTTTATAACTCGAAATATGCGATCATGCATGACAACAATAACGAAGAAAAGTTGGGCAACCCAATTCTTAATTATTCAAATTACTTTTCGCTGATATCTAGTTTCCGTATGGTTATATGGCAGTTATATTTAAAAAAAAAAAACAAAAAATTATAATACCTATCTTTGATTTCAAAAAGTTGAATCATAACATTTTACAAACAAATCATTAAACTCCTAAATCTAAATTGTGGAAAAATTTTTCTAGATTTTATTTCGACTAAAAGCGATTTGATAAAATTAATTCTTACCGTACCTTGGATTGTTTTACCATCGCTAAACGCTATATTCTCTTACCGCCCACGTTGAGCTGCTTTAAAAAGCGACACTTTAATTTAAATCACTGTCGCTAGCAGGACAATCCCTGCAGCGCACATAAGTGAAATAAGAACCACGCGTCATTGGCATTTACTTTCGGATTTCAAGGATGTTGTGCAGAAAAGGCGGGAGAGAAATGATTCTTAAAATGTGCGAAAGGAGCTTCCTGCTGTTAGCTAGGAGCAGACTAGAGGAAAATTGCTTCGGATCAATTCTTGAGTATGAGAAACGAAGAAACGTTCTGCAAAAATTAATGGAAAATTTGAACCTGCCCGTAGCTTTAAACAGAACAATTAAGAATCATTGCTTTGATCTAAGCGACCAATTGTTTGAATTTGTAATGACTCTTGACTCTCTAAATTAAATTTCTTAACTTGATAACTAGGCACTTAGAAGAAGTCAAAAGGTCAATTAAATTTTTTAGCCGAAAAAACATCAAAGCAAAGATCGCAGTGATTTTATAATTTTGTTCAAAATAATTAATTTGACTACTGATAATGTCGACTTTTTTTTGTTTAAAGTTTCTCTGTTTTATGCAAAAATTTGAAATTATTCAACATCATCAAAATTTTTAGTTGATTCACTAGTCAACATTGTTTTTGTTACAGTACATGTTATAGGTGGTTTTGACAGTATTTTGTGTACATAGAAATCCATTAACGTTCACGATGTTTTGCATTTTATGGTATTTTATAAACAAAAACATGCATTTTAATATTACCATCAATCAAACGCCTGATATTCTGAAAAATATAGTTTTGCAGATTCGTCATCTACAAGTATTATCTATCTATCTATTTCTTGCTCTACAACATAAACAATGTGTTTTTTAACTACTATTAAATTTGAATTAAAATCAGCACTAAAAATATTTTGGGCCAATAATTTAGACACTGCTATCAAAATTTTGAAGTAAAAAATGGCAAATTCAATACGGGTTCAGATATGCCAGTGAATATCGTGGTAGCAAAATTAGGTGAGAGTCTATAATCTATAAAAAGTCTAAGAATTTAATATCGTAAGTAATTTTAGTGAAATAACAATAGATAGTAAAGTATAACTTTAGTCTTTATGAATCTTTTCAAATATTGCTATTCAATGAATCGCTTTGCCCAGGTGTGATTTTTACATCGCTTTTCACAGCATTAACTGAACCTAGAACTGAAAAAGACCTCGAATAGTTTCCGCCTTTGAGACGAGAATGCATTCCGCGGATTGAGGCGCTCTATCGGCGCTTTCCTGCTTCCGGCAGTACTCGAGCAGGCGCACTCCCCAAGATTGCCATTTATCAGTTTCGAAAGACTTTTATCGCCTATGTAGCTGCTTCGTTACATTTTAGTTTCTCTCCTCAAGTGATGAAAACTGAGGCATTTCGAATATTTGGAAATTTTCCAGAGACCCTCCCAAGTCGGGCTTGGAATTCCTCAGATTTCCCAAACGATCGACGGAAGTTTCGTTTTTAAAAAAAAAATTACTAGCTAGCCAAATCTAGCACGATCTAGAGCTATTCGCGCATTCCAACGCGACCAGCTGATTATTCTGGGGTAGAAAATTCCAGAGATAATTCTCTACAAAGGCCAATTTATCTTTCAAGAATTGTTTATCTTCGCAAAGTGCGTTGCAATATTTGGCCACACGCAGCGCGTGTTTCTCTGTGCCCCCTCCCCCGGAGTGAGGTGCTACACTAAAATGATGAATTGCTCGATGATACCACCGCTCATATTTCGAAAAAGTCCATGAGCAATTTAAATTTGCGCAATTAATTGAATTTGTAGAAGGTGGCGAACCGGCCAGCCGCTGCGGACGGAAGCAATTAGTCGCTACAACTGGTCTGTAATTAACTGCAGGAGATACTTGGACAGTAAAATTTCTTACGAAATTTACGTCTTGTATAAATTATGTAATAGATTAATTTATGGGTAATGAAAAGGAAATTTAAACGAAGTTTAAATATTATGACTGTAGTTCGTCTTCAAAATAACATATTATGGCTAGTTCTTTAGACCCACGACCATCAACGCAGCGTGCCAGTACAAGGACAATAAAATATTTGTCTGATATTATCTTTTAGTGATTAGCTTAATATAAACAAGAAAGATTTACAACGTTTGCTTGATTAGTCGTAAATTACGCTTCTGATATACATGCATATGTTTCAGCGAATTGACGCAAAGTCTATCTACTTTTATAGCTATAAATGGACAAGCAACTGTCTTATTCGTACGTCAGTCGCTGCATTGCGCAGATCAGTAACTAATGACCAAAACAGTAGGTATCCGGGGATTTGACACCATTGATATATTGACTTAACAATCTTTCGAAACAATTGCGGATACTTTAATTCCTATGTTTCAAAGGACGATAAATTCCATATTGAATCAATCGGTAAAATAGGGAATATAATAGTTATATATATAGTTAAAAATACAGGTGACGTATATTTCCGCCTTTTGTATATTTTGATTGACTTGTGAGGTTGCACATTTACGCCTTTCGTAGTGAAAGGGTTAAGAGCTTGAAGCGTTACTGGATGGTAAGCGTAACACTTATCTTTAACGGCTCCCCAAAAAATAATCTAACAAAGTCAAATCGCAGCTGCGCGGGGCCAATGCACATCACCAAAATGGATAATAATACGATTTTCAAGCTTCTCACGCAAAAGATCGATTGTTGCATGGCTCGTCTGACACGGCGCGTCATCCTGTTGAAACCAAATGTTGTCGAAGTCCATATCTTTTCAAAATAGGCCACAAATAATCAGTTATCACTGCGCGATAGAGCTCACCATTTACTGTAACGCATCTTCCTTCCCCATTTTCGCAGAAAAATGTTCCAATGATATTGCCGATCCAAGAACCACACCAAACAGTTATGCGTTGATGGTATATTCAACACATCTCAACAACTACATGCGGATTTTATGTGCTCCAAATGCGACAATTTTGCTTATTAACGTAACCACCGAGGTGAAAATGAGCTTTGTCAGAAAAGATAAAAATGCTCATCTTCTTCCAAGCGTTCCAGAGCCCAATTAGCAAGCCGAAAATGTTTCGGATGGTCATTTGGCTTCATGTGGATTGTATTAATTGAACTTTGTACAACGTCATTTCGAGGTCTTTATGCAAAACTCGCATAAAAGAAGTGTGGTGAAATGTTCAATTCCTGAGAACGATGGCGAATTTGTGTGCTTCGTTATTCTTGCACACTCTGAGCAACAGAAGTAATGTTTTCGTTTGTGAGTATTGTACGAGAGTGCGAGGAAGTGTTGTTTTATCCAATAAATCTAGTTTCATGCACGCGCTTCACAAATTGATCCACAAATTACGTGAAAGGCATTTCTTTTTTACCGAATTTTGGACGTAATTTTCTTAGTTTCGGTAGAAGATTCAGAATTTTGCAAGTGAATTTTTAGTATCAAGCGTATATCGACCCATTTCATTAACCGGAGATATAAAACTAATTTTCTGTCATAATGCAAATGGTATTTCAGTAGTTCAAATTCCAAATTATAAATGGTTCACTTTGTACAGTGCGCTGCATTATTAAAGATTTTTTAAGGTTTTGTTAGATATTTCTAAAATAACAAATAATTTTAAGATTTGAATTTCTTCTTACCTTAAATTCTCAATAAAACACATATCAGTTATTATAAAAATGGTCCGCTAGCTTATTGAAATTATGTAGATATTAAACCAGAATTTAAAATTGGTGATTTTGAAACGTTTGGATTTTAAGTGGCTCCTCGATAACATTGGTATTATATGTAGTAATATATTCTTTCTTAAATCCTTTTCAAACGACTTTTAAACTCAGTTGTTTAAGAAGGATTTCAAATTTTAAAGAGTGTAACCATGTGCACCATGTGTAACTGGTGCATATGTACCTATAAAAGTTGTACCACACACTTTGCATCATAAAAATAATGCTAAGAAACTAATTTTAAATTAATCCGTGTAGTAGTTTCCTCCTAGTTTTTTTTTTATGTTAAACGTTTTTTAAAAATCTCATAAACTTCTTAGTCCAAAAAAAAACAAATAAATGTTCATTGGAAGTACTACAGATTAGTGCTTCAATTATTTCAAATACTTTCATTTGAATTGAAATCGTTTGTGTTTTTTTAAAGATTTGAAATTAAAATGAGAAATATGTTTAACTAACATTCATATAAAATTGATAAAAGACTAGCGTACCATAGTTTTAGTATTGGTATGGTTTTGCAAATCACTATTCGTTATATAAAACACTAGCTGCAATTTACAGTCACAATTACTTTAATTGCCGCAATAATAATTTAATATTGCCGATATTAATTATTAATTGTCCAAATGTTTAAAAAACCGCTTAAATAATTAATTTCTAAACAAAACTCCTAAATTGCGTTTGTTATAGAAACTGATTTCACTTAAAAACTCATCGATGTTATTTCTTTGAAAATGATGAATGTGATATAATTTTAATTTAAAACAATGATGGGAAGATCGTTTTTCGTTATTTCAATTTAAGCATTTGATTTTAATAGGCGGTATTTTTCTTACTACGTAAAACAGTCTTCATAAATTATTAAGTTGCTGTTTTAAAGGAAGGGGTCTAACTCGAAAGAAAATCTTATTGCGTTCTATGCAAGAAAAGAGCGTTGTAAAGCCACTGAACCCAACTTCCTTTTCTGCTTAAGACCTGACGAGTTTGAAATTTTGTCATGTAAAACGATTCACCGGCAATTTCCATAAAATTTGAATGCCAATCCGCCTGCGAGGCCTTCGCTAGAGGAAAGCATTTATTAAGTTTTCGCTTGGGAGCGTCTTGTTCAAGTCTGTTGGTCAGCCGCAAAAGAATTGCCCTCCTCGCTAGCCGGCTAAGCTCTAGCTTTATTCAAGTGATTTTTTCCTGCGGCATCCATCGGATCCGAGGGGACCTCTTGAGCCCCTGGGAGCATTCGTAGCACACACGCATAATTTAAATAGCGCCGTTCTGGCGGTTCCAAACAATCAGATTTTATCGCCGGGAGTGCGTTCAATGCATGAAGTACAAAACTCGAGTAGCACCCGCAACGTTGAAATGACGCCGACCGCACAAAGCTCCTGATAAAACCCTCGGGATTCGAGAGGAGTCCCGAAATGAAGGGAACTGCCTCCCAGTTTTATTGCATAATAATAGCAGAAATCTCCTCGACTCACTTACGGACGGAACGGGGGGACCCGTCTGCTTCGGACATCAATGGCAGACGAACTTAAGATTAATTGTGTAAGCGACGATCGATGGGCGAAAAGGAAAAAGGGAACCGGGAGCCGGGAGTCGAGAACAGGGAATCTAGGGAATAAGGAGCAGCCGTGCGTTTCGTCGGGGACAATTATTACATTAGAGCAATTGCAGACAAATGGTTTCTTATCTTGAATCGACCAGGGGAGGCGACGGACTCGTGCATAAATTGGATTTACTCGGCCATATATTTTTATTAAGTGGAGCTCGGACTTCGACGGCCGGGATGAGGTCGAGTTCTCTGCAGCAAGAGTGATTCCCCAAGGAATATATCCCATTTTATGCATATTCGGGGAACGTCCTGAAAATAACGTAAATCTCAATGCGATCTTGAGACCGATTAATCTCATTTCTCCGGGTTTAGATCAGTGAAACTTTACTGCCGATTACTTTTTAATAGTTCACGGATCTTCTTTATTCCGCAAAACCGGATTTATGCTTAGTTTTCATCTTCCGCCTTTAATATCTCCTGTAGTAAAAGAAGTTTTTGATTGTCTAATAAAAAAAGTCATTGCACCCAGAATTAAACGGAATATTCTGGTGCTTATTCATAGAAATAAGGGCACATGCAAATATGTGTTAGGTATCATCCAATTCTTCGTAATTTCTTTACTTTTGGATCATTTAAAAGAAAAATTTTTAATTAGTAAGATTAACGCTATCGTTGAAAAGCCATGGAAAAATCTTTATGTAGAATTTTGAAAAATTAGTATAGAAGATTGTTTGCTTGCGTTGCTAAAGCTTTTGGTTTTCTAATAAAATTTTTAAAAACTAAAGCATTTTACCCTTCTAGGTGTAGATTTTTTCTAAACTATCATTTAAAGGTTCTGAAATAAGTGTTGAGCGCATGAGTTTAAGTTTCTGAAAATGTGAGGCTTTGAGAAATGCAACCAGAATAATAGAAACTTATCATTAGAAGTTTTACAACTTATTTTTGGTATGACCACAAGGAATTTTTTAAAATGGTATCTTCAAAAAAATTGGTAATTGGACAGTTTTCGGGGTGGTTAATTGAAAATATATTTGCTATATTGATACTGATGTTGAGAAATTGTTAAATTTGTAGGAACGAACTTTATGTTTTTGAAATATTTATTTAAGTAATAAATAACATATTAAAAACTAATTTTAAATTTATCCTTAGTCTTGAATACTTCATAATAAAGAGCGGTGTTGTTTTTATAATCCAGGATATCAAAATTTAAAATGTATTTACTTAGCTACTTAAAATGCACACAAAATTAAAGTAAATTTATAAATAAAACTCAAATCTTGAATAACCAACGAAATGAAAAAGAGGAATTCAAATCAGTATAGAACTAAATCGAATGTTGTTGTCCTTCTAATTCTTCGCTTTATACCCATTTATTTTTTGTAGTAGAAAATATTCTCAACAGATTAGGAAAATTTTAGCGATTCACAATACATCAGAACTGGCCATCGTAATTAAGACGAGAGTATTATCACACATAACTTTGTGATCGGTATAAAGCTAGATGTGAGTTTATTACTTATATAAAATGATCCATGATAGATTCACATCTCATCTCGCGGAAGTGCTGCACTTCGATGTTGTTCTGTTCTTTACTCGGTTTTATATCCAATTAATTCGCATCGATATATCAGCCGAGGCTGTAATTACTAATTATAGAGAGGCGGAGGATAATTTGATCTTATCGCATCTTAATAAACCTCCCTGAAAAAACAAAAACTCTGGATTAATTTCCTCTCTTGGCTAATCCGATTACATGACGCGAAAGTCAATTAGCATCAACCGCTCACCCGCGGTGACCTCTGGCTCTGGTGCTTTATTTATTTGCTGTGATTCTGTCCAACACTTCGTTTGTGAGCAGATTTCCGACCCGGTGGTTATATTCGCAGAACAGTTGCATCATCGCGCAGCTGGAGGAATGGGAATTTGCTTCAGAAGCTGGAAGTCAATGCGGGTATTTTTCTTCTAATTGATTTGAGCTGGGCGTTGATTAATAAAAAAAAATAATTCTTGTTTACCCGTTTTAAAACATAGTTTTTTAAAAAAAAAAAAAAAAAAAAAGTTCTGTAAATAAGCAAATTGGGTATGGACTTTATTTTATGGGCATAGATTATTTATGGTACCCCCTCACAGGGTGGTGTTTGAAAAGTTACAATTTCAGAAAATATTACATCTTGAGAAGGTCTAGTTAAGGATAACTCTCAGAACAATACCTGTACTTTTGTGGAAATGTGGTAGAGCGCTCAAAGTAGGTTTAAACTTTTAAATGCCTTTTTCAAATCTACATTTTAAAATTGATAATTCAAATATCTTATGAATCCCTCTAAACCCTTTCGAAGAATATTGAAAATCGGTTATAACTACTAGAGAAATCAATCAGTGTTTAACCCTTAATTTTTTATTTTCCAACTTTGTATTCATTTGATATTCATTATAATGAATAACGATTAAAGGGTAGTCTACAAAATAACCGACTATTTCGAGAAATGTGCATAAATTGTAACGTTGCATTTATTGAGCTTATGCGGAGATTGACAACAATAATTCAAATTGGAATTTCGACTTAATTTAGTGTTAATTTAATTTTTTTAAATAAAGACTAACATAAAAATTTGATAGTGACTTCGGAGGACCCAGATAGTCTGGAAATTTTAATTGCATTTCCATTTCATTTTTGATGGGCCAGCTGGCTATTAATCCCCAAAATGAATGGGCAATGAAAATCCATTTAAAAATGTTTGTGTCCATATTTTTACAGAAGACACGAAGGCTATCTAGTAAGTGCCATAAAATGCAACCAAACGTTCCAAAATCTAAATTACTGCATCTCGGCAGCCGCGACAACTTTAATGGGCCTATAAAGTGGATTAAATGCAATTCTAGATCAGTTAAAAAAATCCATCACAGAGAAAAAACGCCAGAGCAACCAAAGTATTTAGTGTTCGGCGTAGACACGAGTTCCATGTGGAGCAGGTGTTAAAAACATAAGTGGCGATGCAATTTAATTTATTGGAACCATCTACGCGATCATTTCGTGGATCTGTGGCGTTAACTCACCTCCAGGGTAGTTTGGTTCGTTGTTCTTTGTCGTGTTTGAAATGTTTTTTTTTTTTCATATCTTAGGTGCCACTTGCCACTGATACCATCGCAGATCGTCGACGCACAGCAGCTGCCCTGGACCAGGCTCAGTGGTGCATGATCTCGTCTATGTTTGTGCCAAAAGCACTTGAGCGCTGGACAGAAAGATTCAATTTTCTCGGGCCTCGGGCCTAAGACGACGGCGTATCCTCCTCCTCAATTGACAGTGATGATATCATGATGCTCTGGCAAGTAGGTGTCTATTTTGAGACGATCTTCTAAGGCAGTTGCTAGTGGTTTGATAATGATCGCAAACATCTGGGATTAAACCGTTTCCGGTGCGTGACGACTTAAAAGGGTGAAGTAATCTAAACCGCACCAATTTTGAATATCTCCTGTATGGGAATGTACTAATAAATTTTGATGCAGCCGAGACATCCAATTTAGAATCTAGGCAATTGCCCACGGAAGAAAGGAGTTACCTCAGGGATATTTAAATAATCGAATGGGAGCAAGCTTGTTCTGTTGGCTCGTTTTAATTTGGGCTTATTTTGTTACTCTAAGGGGACTCAACTCTGAGCTGTTGAGGGGCTTTTTTTTTGTTAAAATGATGAATGTACGGTAGTAAATGCTTATAGTTCTGTCTAAATAAGGTAACAGAATATTTTTTAATATTGCCATGAACTAGAACTCTACTAATTTCTTAAAATTAAAAATTTAGCTGGTAAATATTGATAGTATATTTAAAATTAATGCCTTAACATTCCTAAAAATTATACTAATTTTCGCCAAAATTACAATCTTTAGTTTGGGAGACAGTTGGCAGTGTCTTTTAGTGTCAACTTTTATGAAATCTTTCTAAATGTCTAATTTATTGGATTTATAGCTTTGAAGAGTTTTATAGATCTAATTATACCAAAACTTAAATGCTCGCTTCTTCTTTAGTCAGAAAATAATAGGAAAGAGTTTTAAATAAATTGTAGTAATTTTAGAAGGAATGAATCAAAATTTGATAAGTAATAACCTTTAACTCTTCATTAAACCTGTGCTTTTTTTTAAGTGAATTATTTATTTATTTCGCTACAAGAATACTCAGAGACCTAAACCAAGTTACTAAAATGAGGAATATGGAATAGAACAAGAGCGAGAATGAAAGCTAGGGAAGGGATTGTTTGAAGGAGGCTTTATCAAAAAAAAGTTGGAGTCACTAGATTTGCGGAGTATTCTCATGAAGGGTTCGAAGTGGCCCTAGTTTGTGCGGTAAGTGTCAAGGCGAAAGAGTGGAAAGGATCAAATGTTATGAGGGTTGGTGTTGATAGAGATGTGATGTCGGATATCA
The DNA here is from genome assembly GCA_963969385.1 of Philonicus albiceps. Classification (NCBI taxonomy): domain Eukaryota; kingdom Metazoa; phylum Arthropoda; class Insecta; order Diptera; family Asilidae; genus Philonicus; species Philonicus albiceps. Next base: position 61,229,959 of record OZ017772.1, read on the forward strand.
GGACGGCCAATGGAGCCAGTAAGTACTTGGTAGACGAAAACTATATCAACGCCAGCACGACAAGTTAATAGTGGTTGGAGATTGATTAATTTCAGACGGTCCTCATAAGAAGGAAGGTTACGGTTGTCAATCCAAGGAAGGCCACGTAACGCGAAGCGGAGTACAACTTCAATCCTGTTAATGAGTATTGGCCTGGAGGGTGACCAGATCTGACAAGCGTATTCAAGTAGAGGCCTAAAAAAACAGAAATATAGAGCTTTTGTGACGTAGGAGTTAAAGAATTCCTTAGACCGGCGTTTTACAAAGCCTAGAACAGCTGAGTTGGCTTTTGCTTATGATGTGATCGATATGAGGACGCAAGTTTAGTTAGCTATCACAGACAACACCAAGATCACATAAGGAACTCAAAGATGGAATGAGTTCATCGGAAAGAAAATAGGTCCGAGGGGTAGTGGGGAATAGCTGATTGATTAGAATTTGGATATGTTCAGGACTAAAAAGTTGTTCGAACACCAGATGAGGAAGTTATTTAAATCGTCTTGAAGGCCTACGGAATCAGGAATCAGAATTGTATTTGCCATTATATTTTAACCCCTAAAGAGCTTTTTCTGTATTACTTACTATTACGACGGCAAATTAGGTGAAACTCTAAAACGTTTATAAGGATAAAAACTTAGCTGAACTTTTAAATCGGTTTATTTAGATTTAAATTCAAAATTGATTAACTAGTTTTGCATTTTTATTTAATCTCAAAGGAATGAGTTATTGATTTTTGATATTAATTTCAATATTTAGCACTTAAATATTTGTTAAATTTTCGTAAAGATACAGTTGTTAAAATAAAAAAATATATGCAATCTTCGTGATTAATTTCGCACGTTGGTTGTTATTGGCCATTCACTTTTCAATTTGGCACACTTTTCTGTTTTAACTTTAAAGAAATTTAGAAGGTGACTTCAAAGGAAAACAAAAATCGCCCAATTAACAGTCTTTTCAGCGATTAAAAGAGGGGTTAATAAAATAAAAGTCTTGAATTTAGTGGCGTAAAATGGAAAACAACAATTTTAAGATTAATTTCGTATTGCTTTGATTTCCACATTTCTCCAACATATAAAAATAATAAACATGATTTTTCCCGTACTGTTTTTTCTCTACCGAATAATTCTAGGAGGATGAGCAATAAATAAACACCTGTAAAAATATCAGCTTATGAGTGTTTTCTTGCAAAACCGCAAAAAGATAATACTTTGTAAGAATTTGTACTGCGTTATCGCAATCTTTGCAGCGGATTCACCGATAAAATGCAAAAGATTTATCACCTCATTCTCAAAACATTCCGAACGAGGTGTGCGCTGTAGAAGTCGCAAGTTTGTTAAACATTGGCCGAAATATTCGCGTGATATCATCAGTGGAAAAACTTTGAGAATTCCAAGTACCTCGGCAGACAGTTGCATGCGCGAAACACTTTTATTTGGTGGTTGGGCCACGAATTCCAGTTTTGTTTGCTGCGAACAATTAAGCCACAAGACCTTCACCTGTCCCGAGCGGTAAGGTGTGCATCCGGGCGCTTCATTTGAATTTCGAATTCCGAAATTCAATTTCTCGTGTGCATTTACACGGGACTGGAAGCGCCAGGCTCCGGTAAGCGGTGGAAAGCCATTCAATTCCCTTCCGCGACGGTTCTATCGCCAATTTTAATTGCATCGAATCAATCGTCAAGTCGAGAATTCCGCGTTAATTACTTCATTTAATTGAAGCTTTGACCGCATGCCGTGTGGCTCGAATCTTTGATGAGTTTCGATTGAAAGTAATCGACATGCAAACTTTCGTTTTTCTTTGCAATCTACGGAATTCTTCATATGATAAAAAAAAACCTGCAACTGCCGATTGGATGGCGTTCAATTATATTAAATTAAATTAAATGCATTGTGAGCTGCCACATCGGCTCGAAACACAGCGAAATTATGCGTTCATTAACTTGTATAAAGTAATCTACCTTAACCCAAAGAGCCCTTATATCGAAATCGAAGAAATATAGTCCAGATTTTGTAAACCTTCATTTAGTTCTAACATTTTAGCCGCATTATCACGCAGTGCCGGCTTTTCTTATTTTTCAAAGTTAAATCGTGAATATTTCTTTTCCTATTTTTGTTTTTTTCTACATTAACAAATTACTACCAAAAATATCCCATGATATCATGTTTTTGAAAAAAAAATTGGTGTAAAATGTATTTTTACCATGTTTGAAATTTCGTTAAAAAATAGACCTTTTAAGGTAGCTCATATGAAAATTTAAAACTTTGTCGCTTTTGTCATAAACCGATAGGCTTATATAAAATAATTGCCGTGCGTTAGTCTCGCAAAAACTTCGAAAACGTCTCGACCGATTTGCATGATTCTGTTTTTTTGTGGTTTAGGAAAAACCCAAAGGGAATGTCGGAAAATCGAAAAAAAACCGAAATTTGTGTAGTTTAGCAATTTTGTTGTTTGTTTGTTTGTTAAACAATCACACCTAAACCCTTGCTTCGATAGGTTTAATTTTTTTGCCACAAGGGATTTTATAGTCCAACTTAATACACAGGCTATTTTTTATTTTGATAAAGTTTATAGTTTCAAAATTACGGTTCAAAAATGGTTTGCGAAAATGTTAAAATTCAAAGGTATGCCGTTAAAAAAGACATCAAGAGGCTTTTGGGGATGCTCATTTTGAATCTGTTATAAAATTTTCAAATTCAAAAAAAAATTCAATTTTAACTTTATAAAAATCAAATCAAATCAAATATTTCAGCGAGAATTTGTTAAATTTAAATTTTTTTTTCATAAAAAAGGTAATGGATATTGAGAATAAATTTGGTTAAAGCGAATTTAATTACATTTTTATCAGCCATTCCATGCACACGTTCCCGGCGGGATATACCACTTGTCCAACAGGACAAGAAAGATTTTTAAGAATCGAAATATCGAATATTAACGACTTTACTCTCAAGTTGATCGCCACAGGTTTATCAGTGAGAGCTATTTGTTTGTTTTCTAAATTCAAACGAAAGAGGCCGGTTAAAGTTAATGAACGATATGCGATTATATTTACAACATCGCGGGCAGCTGGAAAAGATATCGCGAACTGCAAATATTAGGCCGACGGGAACGTGCTAAGGTAAATTGTCGTTTTACATTTTTTTGTATGGGAAATTAGTTTCCTACTAATAAAAAAAATTTTTTTTTTAAATTATTCATTTCCCAAAACTGAAAAAGTAGTTGGTTAATAAAACAAAGTCCCCTATGACCGCACCGCGCCACGTTTATGTCTGTCTGTTCGCGAATAAAAAAAAATAAAGTTCACAATTGATATACATTCAATGAAAAAGAAGTTTTCGAGCATATGTATATAAAAATATAGCAAGGTTCAATATTCTCAGGGAAATATAAAAAACCCTCGTTTTTAAACCGAACAAATGAGCTGAAAGAGCGATACAAAAGCTAATAAATGAATTATTTATTCATTAAGCCATGCGGAGAGGGTATATTTCAGAATAAAAAGCAAAAACTCCGCCTCTTTTATTCCATCCCCATTCCTTAGCTAATCAAAAAAAAAAAAAAAACTCTTCAAATTCCCACACGTATCACTTTACAGGACAACATTCTTCTGGTTTTGTTAAGGAAACATAAGAAATATTCGATATTGATCGATTCACTTCGTTGAGCGACAAAACAAAAAAAGCGACAGCTCCGGTTACATTTGCTCGCATGTATCGAATTATGTTTATTTTTCTCTCCCAGATCTTGTGGATAAACAATTTATTTCAATCAGCTCGTGATATTCAAAACAATGCAGTGCACATGAAGGGGAAAAGTAAGAAGGCAGACAAATCACGATCTGTACAAATTGCATATATAATTTATTTTTCTATTAAAAGCAATCGAAAGGTATAATTGCAGACATGTAACTTTTAACATTAAGCACTTTGCTTTCTACCACAAATTTAACTTTTAAGAATTTTTATATTATGAACTCGAACATTTTGATTTACATTATAATTTCCCCCTGTAGAATTTGAAAAAGAAAGTTTGTAATATAACACCCGAATTGAAGAAGTGAAGCCAACCAACTTTAACCAATTATTTCTAATATTATTAAATCAAAATCGTTTTCATTGAACTTAGTAAAATTAATACTAATTACCTTATCGGAGGTGTCTCTTCGGTTCCATCTGAAGAAAAATAGGTAGTAAAAAGTCCCTGTTCAAATACTTAACCCTTTATTAAAATTCTTTTAAACAGTTCATTTTTTCTTTTGCTTTCCTTTAATTTTCTTCAAGTGCTTTTTGCGATTTATCGCCTTCCTTTTTATGTTGTCGGATTGGCGCTTCTTAATGAATTCTAATCGTAATCGACTCTTTACAATTTGCTCAGGATTTTTGAGTTCAGAGTCAACGCCAGCGCGCTTCTTCGCCTCCATTTTTGCGTTATGCCTAGCGTAGCGGCTTACTGGGTACCTCTTCTCATGACTTAGAAGTCCTTGGGCGTCGTCGTCGCTGCCTTGCTCCCGCCAGATTTGCTCCTCGATCTTTGACTTCTCCTTCCATTCGCTGTATCGACCTGTTTTGTAAGTGGCCGGTATCCAAACGCCAGATTCAGTCCGGATCTTACCATGTCGGGGATCCTCGACCGCGACCATTTTCTTCTTTATCCTGTCCCATTTCTTCATTCCTGGCTTGTGCTGGATCTCTTCGCTTTTATTCGTTACGCTAAACTCAGCACTGCGCGCCTGTCGTTCAAAGCTATTTATTGCAAATCCTTCTTCGGTGTGCTTATCCACTGATTGGTAAGGAACAAAGTTCTCGAGATCTTTAACGTTTTTCTTCTTTTTCTTTTTAGGCTTATACAAATCGTCCATATTCTTCCGTTTCTTTGGTACGATCACTTGACCAAAAGCATCGTTGATTTTAGCTTCATCCACTCCGGGAAGACCCTGGAAGAAATTAGTCTTTATTACTCTCTGCTGGTAGAATTAATATAATTATTTCTTACATTTTCACTTTGCTCTTTTCGATGTTGTTCCTTTTCTTCCTCTTCCCGGTCCATATCTTCCATTTTAGCACGGAATTTTTCTATTACTTTAGAATGCACGGCTCGCTTTTGTTTCATAATTTCCAAAGGAATTGATTTGTGGTGGGAATTCAACTCAAAAATAGTCTAAAGAATAAAATGTGAATTAACATAATTATGTAATTATTTTTTATTTTACCCCAGATGGTCTATAGCTTCTCATCTTCAATATCAGATCATGTTTCTCCTCTAGTAACTTCTTTTCCTCCTCTTGTTTTCCTACATTTTGCTGCTCCGATTTTTTTGTCTTCTTTACTGCGGAGTCCTGTTCTTCAGTGCCTGGCAACGTTTCGAAATCTTCTAAATGTCTTAACGTAAAGAACTTCATCGTTTTTACTCTCTTGTTCGAGTCATGCGATGCAACGGGTCTAGAACTGATGTACTTCTTGTAAGCGTTTTCGCTTGTTCTGTAAACTCCAGACTAAATAAAAAATTAAAATGGTTTTTAATAGGCCAAGAGCATTAAAATATAAAAAAATTTAAATGTTTTTAAGAAACTCCTTATAATCGTTACTTTATTCTATTTTAAAATATTTGTACGATTCTTCTGATTTTTCTGAAAATCAGCTTAAATCAACGAAAAGAAAAAATTTATTTTCAAAAATTGGTTCAATCGAGCGATTTATTTCCTGCTGGTTAAAAGTTTTAGGTCAACTATATGGACAAATACAAAACGCCAAGATAAATACATTTAAAAAAAGAAATATTTACTCACGATATGCTGACTTTTTAGAAATTCCAAAACAGAAAAGTGCTCCTCTTCGATCAGATCTTGTGGTATTATGCCCAATGATTTGTTATCGGTCAAATTGAACTCCCGATTCAAAAAGAGATGCAGATCCAGAACATGCGCCTGATCGTCCGTTGAAAAAATTGAATAAGCTGTTCCCTGTCTCCCAGCTCTTGCACACCGCCCTTTAAAGATTGATTAATTCTAATAAATTAATTAACTAATTTTAAGATATTTGTTTCTCACCAACTCTGTGCACAAACAACTTTGGTTTCCCGGGAAAATGAACGTTCACCACATAGTCCAAGTTTGGGATGTCAATTCCTCGAGCTGCGATATCAGTCACAATCAAAACCGAGACTTTTTTGTGAATAAATTTAGCAACGTTAATTTTCCTAGCCGATGGATCTAGGCTTGAGTATACAGATGTATTTGAAATTCCAGCATTATCTAAAACCTAATTATGAAGGTATTAAACTGAGAATGCTTCTAAAAATATGGGCAAAACTCACATAAGTTAAGAGCTCTACATGGTGCTGGGTGCAGGCGAAAACCACCGTCTGGGCTTCTTTCGGTATGACATATTTTAGCAGAACGATGAGAGAGGAGTACCTCTCATCTGGACGGCAATGTAAGAATTTTAGAACTAGTCCTTCGGGCAATTTCGATTCAACATCTAGAACCGTATAAATTATAAAATAAAAGAAGAGATTTTAATTTCAGCACTGTACCTAATCGAATTAGTACAGGATCGCTTAAGCCAGCCTTTGCGAAATCAACTAGGAGTTTTGGGAGTGTAGCACTGAACATGACCAATTGCTTCGATGAGGGCAACCTGTGCAAAGTTTCGTTCATTTGTTCACCGAAACCCATTTCAAAGAGACGATCGGCCTCGTCGAAGACGACGTATTCTGGAAAGGAAATAATTAGCAGAGAGTAGTCAACATTTTGTAAAAACATGTTACCTATAGAATTTAGCTTAAGGTCCATTTCTACGCACAAATGCAAAAACCTTCCGGGAGTGGCCACGACCACATCGGGGCAGCTGTGTATGGCTGAAAACTGGGAGTCCATAGAATCACCACCTAGAACCAATATTGTCTTCAAGTCCATAAATTTGCCTAGCTCTCGAATAAATTTAAACGTTTGGATGGCCAACTCTCTTGTCGGAGAGAGAATTAGGGCTCTGGCCCCTTTGGTGGGTTCTCGACGCTTCAATTTTTCAAACAGGGGAATAAGAAAGCAGGCAGTTTTTCCAGAGCCTGTCTTCGCCATAGCAACAACATCGCGCCCTTCCAAAATAAGAGGAATTGTCTGAAAATTAATTAATATTGAAGTAATGTCGCCGTTCAAATAGTTTTTACCTTTCGTTGAATAGGTGTTGGAATTTTATATCCACGCTTCGTGATACCTCTAAGAATGTCTGAACTGAGGCCCATGGCTTGGAAGCCACCACCTTTCTTGGATTTGTTCTTTTTCTTAAATTCTCCATCATCATCTGGACTCGCTGTATCGATGGCCGGGAAACCCGGGAGTTCTTCCGTTTTATTCTTTTTCTGCAAGATAAAATTTTGAATTTGTAAAAGATAACGACATGCCTTTTCATTAGCTCAATATTTTATTAGTATTATATCTTTAAAACGGCAAAAACTGAGTTTATTTACCATGTTTGTCACTTTCACGCAGTACACGTGCTAGTTTTGCTTTGACATTTTGCATGCCAGCAATCAGCTGTAGATGAAAGATTTTTGTGCAATTTCCATGATTTACAAAATTTACTCTAGGTGGCGTAGCTTTCGTTAAAAAGAGTTTTGATTTGATTTGCTATCCTTAAACAGACCAATTATAATTCGCGATTTGGAATTTTTGAAATGCTTTTTTGGTCATTGTTGTGACTTTTCTTGTCCTCGATTTGAGACAAAAGATTGTAATAATGCTTTTATTTTATAAATATGAAAATGAATATGAAAATTATATTCTTCTTATTTTATTTTCATTAGGCCGGCTGGAGCTTAGTCAAAGACTTAATCAAGCTTAACTCTTTCCTTAATTCCGCTTGCTTTTCTTAATTGAAATTTACATTGAAGTTTGATTTCAATTCAAAAATCGAATTATTTTTAATAAGATCAGAAGGTCCATATGCAGCGCAAAGTAAGAAATTTAAAATTTGTGCCGCAATCAATCTCACATTACTTTTTTAAGGTACAGCAAAAAAGAAAAGTAAAAAGGCAATTTTGTATATACGAAATTCATTATCAATGTAATTATAATATTAAGTATAAAAAGTATAATAAAGCGAAATATTTCATTAAAGTGTATTCCAATAAAACTCGATCTATGTGTAGAAATATGAACTCCATAAGTGAAAATCTTAAAAAATGAAATTATATGACGGCGATCCACTATCCTATTTACAAGTTCGTTCTAATCAAATGTTGCTAACTAGGACTCCTTTCGACTTGCACCTCCTTCACGTTCCTTTTCTAGCTGTTCTATTCGAATTTTGCATTCTACATTTTCTTTCTGAAGTTCTTCTATTTGTTTTTTCAACAGGAATATTTGGCGAGTAATTTCGGGGAAACTCATTACCGGGGCCGTTACGCAATATTGAGAATTACTTTTAGGTTTTGAACTTTTAATTACAGTTGCCAATTTTGATGGTACTGATAAAGTTTCTGCGTTTGTTACTGGTTTGCTTGAGATAACATTGGGAATTCGTGGCGGTAAAACGGGAATACTATTTGCGATTGCGCCTCCCTCCTCTGCATCACTGTCCGAACAGACTATGATGTTGGGTGGTAATTCTTCGTCGTTGGTATCTTTTCGAGCCACTTTTTGGACGTTTATTATTCTCGCAGTTGGCTGAAGAAGTGTACGTGCATGTTAGCTAACTTTTAGTGCATTCTTTTAAATTAATTACCTGATTTTTAATCGAAGTAACTTTTTGTGGATTTTGAATCTTTGTAATCTTCGTTATAGTGGGTGTATTGCTTCTTTCTTCTGGCCTGAGTAATGAATTTAAATTAAAAATTTACAAAGTAATAACACAAAACAAAAAACGTATAACACTTACCGGACAGCTTGCGATTTTCGGAGATTACCGACAATTTCTGAGCCATACATTTTCTTAAATGTATCAATTGAAATTATCTTAATGTTCTGAAGTTAGATAAATGTTCTTAAAGTATATAAAAATAAGCGAAACTGTTACCTTATTAGACTTAAATGGTAGTCCCTTTGCGCGCAACAAAATTGCTGGTTTCTTACTACCAGAAAATTTATTTTCCTCTGAAATATGTCCAATATTTTCCCCTTTTTTGGGAGAGGCTAATTTTTCAGAAGTTTGTTTCAATTTTGTATCATTCAAAATCCGTTTTCCTGCTTCGGATAAAACTAATTTCCTCCCACTTTGCAACGCTGAAGATATTAAGCTGTTTTCAGGATCGTCTGCAGGCAGCATCGAGATCCCATGACACTTCAACAGCTCAAGAGTAGAACTATCTAACTGCTTTTGATCTGTGAAAATAGATTAAAGAATTTTTATGTTGCCTGGATTCGTAAGAGTACCATCATCAATGCTTTCCAGTTGTATAATTGGCTCAACATAGTCCATGTCTTCATCAATAAGATCATCACTACTGTGGCATGTATCGCTTCTGTTTGTTTGCGAGTCTACGTCCTCTTTAATTGGTGAACTCATCCTAATATTATTAGCATCCTGGGAAATTTTGTTTGCTGACGAGAGATCTTCATTTAAATTTGTAATAATGTCATAATTGCAAGGATCCGCTATAGACTTTACTGCTTGGTTTGTTTCTGTCTGCAAAATGTTATTACAGAAATTAAAGAATTAATAAGAGTTTATGTAACTTTCAAAATTTTGGAGGATGTTTTTCCGTCTCTTAAAGTTTAATTATGACTAGGAAAATCTTTGACGGTCAAAGGGCTAAATCGGAAAATTTCCTATTTTTATGGTTGGTTCTAGAAATTATTGAATTACTCACTACTTGGATAATTTATGTGCTTTGTACACTATGATCTGATTAATGAAAAAGACGCAGTTATAACTAAAAATTTGCTCCTTTCTAAAAATAACATGTTTTATGGCGTACCAAAATTACAATTTTTCTAAAAAATAAACTAAGAAGCTAGATTACTTAATAAAAATAAATGTTAAGTGTAGCAACTGATTCTTTAAATTGTAAATTCATTGATTTTTAATATATGTATATGGAAATAGACTACACGATTTGTTGTCTTGTCTTACCATAAGCTCTAAAAACTTAGCCAGCAGCCAATTACTACTTTTAATTTTATAACTTTTTTTTTTTAATAAATTGAATAAGGAACATGGAAGAAAAGATTTACCTCGCTTTGAGTATTCTCTAGCGATATTTTGGGCCCTTCGCGCTCCTGTCTTTCTTTCTCAATTTCTAGCTCAGCTAGTATATCAGTCTGTTTCGTTTGTATTGCAATTGAGATAGGAGTTTTATTAAACTTTGAAACTGCGGTAACATTCGCCCCATGTTTCAGAAGTAGCCTGGCAATATTTTTCTGCCCTTTTTCGATTGCCCAGTGGAGGGGAGTCATACGAAGCTGCAGAAAATTGAAAGTTAATTAAATAATTTTAAAGGCTAAGGAAGAATTTACCATGTCTAGGGGATTAACATCAGCGTTTTTCGATAAAAGTAATTTAACAATTTCTTCATGTCCCTGGCAAGCAGCAATATGAAGAGGTGTTCTGTCCACTTTTGTTTTAGCATCTTTATTGACTCCACCGCGCAATAGAACTTGGCACACATCGTACTTGTTGTGCATGGCGGCGAAATGCAAGGCTGACATTCCGAGCTGTAAGAAAATTGATCGAATTCTCCCTGGTTTGTTTAGTTTAGTTTTAATCTTACCCAGTCTGTAGTGAATGGCGCTCCTCTGGCCATTAATTCGTGAACTTTGGCAAGATCACCGTCTTTTGCATATTGGAGGAGCAATTTCCCCATGTCGATGATATTGACGGCTGCCTTGCCATTCTGAGCCTCGAGGTCCTTTGGGGGGGTTCAAGATTTAATTTAGATTTCTTGTTCGTTAGCTTCTCGCCGGTTAGGTTATGTTGTTGAATGGTTTTATTTTGGGGGCCAGGCGCACTTACCTTCACAAGACTTAAGGTAATAGGTCGCAAACTTCCGGACCATAGCACTTTATCTCCCCTTAGGTCGTCCAGAAGCTCAAACTCCGGGGTCGGTGGTGAGTGTATTTTATCGGTTAGCATTTTGGTTTAGCAGTCGTTCACAAGCCTCTTCCACCGCACTAGAAGCCTGCAAGAGAACCGGATGCAAGCGCGAATTATAGTTGTTAGTTTCTCTGCAAAGTTTTTTTTAATTTTGTTGATTGTTTTCACCAAGCAAAATAACACTGAGGAAAGTAGTTTTGCAGTTGACAGTTCCACAAACAAGTTCTGTCAAACGGCAAGCGGAAGTTTTTTCTACACACCTTCTTGGCTATTTAGAGCACTTTAGCAACGATAAATGGGTTTAAAATACAAAAATATAAACTTTCCCAGCAATTTAAACTTTTCTTCCGGTAAACAGGATCTGGATGTCGCGTCAATTTCTGCCGGGGCCGACGTTCCGTCAACGCCATTAAACAGTTCCAGTTCCGTTTGACCGAAGCGGAAGTCAACAAAATTTCAATTTATACTCGTCCTACGGAAAATTTCCGGGAGTACAACCGATCGAGAAAAGTGAACAATAAATCAGAACAGTTGCACAACCTACCAATTTAAAATTTCGCACTCAAATTTGCGATTTTCCTGAACAAATCTGCACCACAATATGGCGCGTGGAAATTCTGACACTTCACCATCAAAACTTGAATGAATCTCTGAGATATAGTTGTGCGGGTATCCGCTTTGGCGCTATCATCGCCGGATAGATGACACTGCCGGTGGTGATAAATCGATTAAAACAGGAAATGCCCGGAAAATGTGCGCTTTCCTTTATTTGTGCGAGTTTTTCATTGATTTTCCTAACACTTCCCAACTACGGATTTTTTATTTTTACTCAAAGTTGAGTAGTTTAAATTGAAATGAACATTTTAAGACTTTCAGCATAAAATTTATAGATACGATTATTATTAAAACGGACAAAGAACCAAATTAATCTAGTCCAATATGACGATATAATCAAGATATACGAAAAGATACTACTCAAAATCTAATTTTCCGTTTTAAAGAATTATTAAAATTTTGATATGAAGATTAAGGATTTTATACCGATAACAAAATCGTCTTTTACGATAAAAATTATATGCAGTTATCTAAATTGTTAGAGAAAACTGGTACCGCTGCTTTTTAAAATACTCACTTTATTTATTGAGTTGTCTCTTCATTGCTTTAACAGCTTTTAAGAGAAATATTCGAAATATAATTTGAAAAAAAATGAAGGCTTTAAAGAAATAACAAGGTAAGTCACATTTATTTAAAAATGGAACAATCAGAGCTAAAAGTTTGAAGACTTCTCTAATTCAGTTGTAAGAGATAATTTTAGCGAATTTGGGACCCTTATCGTTGGGAAGGTGTTTGGTTTAATAAAATAACAAAACAATGCATTCAAAATATGTAGCTTGTATTAAGCGCAAATAAATAAAATATTTTAACAAATATTCAGCACTTCACCCGACAAAAAGTCAATGTACAGTCTGTTTGGTAAGAGCGTATGGTTAAAAAAAAAGGACAGCATTACATCAACGTACCGTAAAACACCCAAAAAAAAGTTCATGTGTGGAGATGCTTCTGTTCGGAAAGATTTGGAAAATTAATTGTTTTTACTGGAAATCTGAATGCAGAAAGGATGCTGAAAATTTACAAAAACAGGTTATTAAAGTCTACAGATTCTTGGTATGGAATAGGAAACCGATCGTGGGTCTTGCAAGAAGACAAGGATATCAATGTTATGGAGTAGCCCTCACAAAGTTCTAATGCTAATCCAATTGAAAATGTGTGCGCCCTGGTGAAGGCGTAGCGGAAAAATGCTTTCCCTTTGCAACAACTTAAATCATCGGTAAAGAAAGTCTGGAAGGATTTACCACTAGAATATGCTGAAAAATTAGTTTAAAATATGAACAATTGATGTATAGCTATAATAGAAAATAACGGTGATCTGACCAAATATTAAATGTATTGCGTAAAAGAAAATAAAGTAAATAATAAAGAAAAGATAGAGGTGGGTCAAGGAGTTTCACTACATTTCGTCACCCTTCGCGTGTTTTCTTTATTGTACTTTTTGAGACCGATTCTGGAGTATTCTTCTTGCCATTGGGCACCTATATTCGATTGTATCGATTTTAATATCTGTTTAAGAACTGTATGAAGGCTTGTCTTCATCGATATATTGATACTTAACTTTTGTTTTTCTTTTAGTAGGTGTATAATTTGTAAAATATAAAATTAATTTAAGACCTTCCATTCTCTGTTATTTTTAATTCTTATGTGTTTTCGTTCAATCCCAAAAATGCTTTCGAGAAAATTACGCGGCCTGAAAATGAATAAGATTTCCAATTTTATAGCTTAATTTTTCATATAACCAATTTTATTTTTCTTTAATGCAAGACATAACTTTCGGTTCCATCGATTGGCGATGATTTAAAATTATCGTTGACATTGTGTAAAAAATTAGCGAGACTACTTTTGCGAATCGAATGTCAATAATTTGCCGTTTATTAGTTGGAACACAGAATTTGTTGCGCTTTTTACGAGAACTAGTTATAAGCCAATTTTACGTTTCGCGTTACGGCTCAGTAGCAAATTTTCTACATTTTAATTAGCATATGAATTTAAAAAATGTGATGATATAACCGATCCATTAAATAAAATTCAGGAATATAAATCTAAAATTATGTTAATAATGCTATAATAGGTGAAAGAGGTCAAATAGAATTAAAACACAATTTAAGGATTTTTGAAATATATTCAGTCATTCTTCCTTGCTTGCAAGATTTTTATTTTCAGTTATTAAAAAAAAAAAAACAACAAATAACAAATACAATGACTTCGAAAAATTAAAACCAGCGGAAGGTATCTCTTCCTGAACTTCCAAATATTTCCGGATATGTGGTAACAATTTACACAATAATTACAATTACAATTTCGTGCCGAATTAATAGTTTAAATCGAATTTATTTTTTAATAAAGAATAACACTACTACAAAAACTTCAACGATTCCACCAATTACAAAATGGAAACGGTCGAGAAACACTTCCAGGTGGTGATTAATTTAACGATTTTTGCTCGCATATAGCTCGCTTTTCAAATACAAAAAATTCGTATAATGATTCGACTAAGTCAGTTTTAAACGTCATCTTAAAATAATTCTTACTTTGCTAAAAGTTTTCCTTACTTGAGAGTTAGGTATTTGCTGCTAACACGACTACTGTAAATGGTTTCTTTTAGTGGTAATCCTTAGTAAATGCTTACAATGCTCAATTCAAATGTGGCGCTCTTGAGGCGATCCATCTAAAACTCATAACGTTCCAAAGGAGAGTCCACATCAACTTTATATAGAAAAATAATAAATATCTGTATATTTCTTATCTACGTGTATATATAATATATATGCTTTCGTGAGAACACACTCTACTTACATCCATGCAATAGTAACCCTTAGTTAAATCCAAGGTTTCCAAACGGGGAACCCTTGTGGCATTGCTACAGTCTATTGGTTGCTTGTTTCCAAATTTACTTTTGTGACAAATCTTACTCTAGTTACTTTCGCACTTTCCTTACGATCTAACAACTTTAAATTTTTCCTCTTAACTTGGTTATTATCTTTAGTATAAAGCGTACTTTGTCTAATGTTCAGCGATGATTGGGGTGGGTTCTGATTCTACGCTCTGGTTTATAGGTCTGTTAATGAATTTGTTTTGGATTTGGTATAAAATGTGGCTCTGTGCCTGGAGGAGTTTTTAACTTATGGTCTATTAAATTTATACTACTTTTACAATTCGGGGATGCTTTTGTTTTTTTTTACTGTACCTCTAGAATAGATTCACTGGGCAACAAATTTCATATGCTGTTCATTACGAATTTAGAAGTCATGTCACGCTTCCGAATATAAATAGGTCTCAACCCTTAGTTGAATAATGGTAATCATATTTTTTACGATTTTTCCTTAAATGTCCTTTGATTGTTTTCTACTTTACGGGTTCGGGACAAACTTCTTTCAATTTGTTAATGGTCTAAACATACAAGGTCATACAAAATAGCTAAAACATTTTATTTATTTATTCAAAACATTGTTTAAAAAACAAAATCGAAAAATGCTACCAAATATTGTTCATATTAATTTTTGTCAAAATACAAATTTCTAATTTACCATCCGATATATTGGATGAGAAATTTTTCATTTTAAAAATCTAATTGCGACCCAACAAATATAAATTAAATATACATTGGAATTTTGATTCTGAAAAAATCTGTGTTGAAATTTGCAATCAGCAATTCACAAAATCCCCCGATATCAATTTTTATAAAAAGAAATGTTCAAAGGAAAAATGTAGGTGTACTAGATTTTATTTTTGGGTTAATAAAATGATAAAATTTTACAGTTCACAATCAAAAAATTAAAAAAAAACATGAAGCTTAAATTATAGAGAGAATAGAAAGATAAAGTAAATTTGGAAAACTTGATTTGTAATTTTCATGAGCAGACTTTTTAAATGTCTAAACAAAAGGAAAAATTTATTAGAGTTCATGATAATTTATTTTTTATGACACAATTATCCTTATCTTATTGACTGTTTGCAACCATTTTCAGCATCTAATTTGAGCTCACATCAATTAGTTCTCAATTCTTTCTTCACTTTTTTCTAGTAGGCACAGTGTAAAAATCGTAGGTAGGCTAGAAACCGGAAAAAATAAGCATTTCTATCATCGCTGACACCCGAATCAACACTACCAAAGTATCGAGAGCCCATGAAACTGCTATGTACAAAAGAAAAAGCACTTAGTATTTAGTTATTGCTTTCTTTAATCAAACAAAAAATGTTGAAATTAATTTACCAAAAAAATTAAAAAAAAAATAAAAAAAGAACGAACAGAAGAACAATGTAAAAATGATAATTAGAACTAGAAAAACAAATGCTAGCACTAACGAAATTTGTGTAATTTTCGCTTATTGCTTTTTCGCTTAATTGTATAAAAACGGCTCACATGCGGAAATAGAAATCTACAAACAATTTAATACCCTGATGGCTCGCTAAGAGTGCGCCGGTAACGTGGAGTGCCCACCTAATTTTGGTCTTAAAACATTTTTTATTTTTTGTGCGTATCCTGAGCGCGCGGAGCTTACTACAGTGTAAAGAGATAAATTCTTTATTTTGGCAAATTTTCATTATTTTGTTATCCTTTTTAAAACATTTGCGCAGCAAGCGCCTAAATATGTACCTCCGTCAGATGGGATTGTTGCAAACTTTGAACACCGTAAATTGACAAGGTTTGGTCAGCGACTCTGGCTTTGTTCGGGTCCTAAAATTGAGCGGGTGTTTGGAGGATCGTGGTCCTTCGAGTACTCCCGCATCTTACAGGAGCGTCGTCTCACACTCTCAGGACGTTGGATCCTTAACTTTTGACTTGGTCGGCTTGTAGCCGAGGGCGGGGCTACTTTGGGATGAGCTGTCTGAATTGAACGCGGCCATCGAATGGTGCGTGGGGCTTTGTGTGGGAGTGGAATTCGTACTTTTTGCCTTCCGGAACCAATTTCCAATTTTTCTTCGGCCCAGAGAGCCAGTGTTGTACTCATACCCATCTTTGGCAGTTTTCCTTGATTTTTTTGGCAACGTATCGCTGTACTTTTGCAGCTTTGACGGAGATTCTGGGACTTTGTCGGAGTCGTACATGCTCGTAAAATTTTCTGCGCTCATTATAGTGTTTGATGGTGTGTCGTAGTCGCTGTGATACTCCCGATCAGATAAGTTATCATCGTCCTCCCCGACCAGTTCGGACACAAAAAGGTTTGAACCACAGAACTGCCTCTCCACGGCCAAGGTACTCAGAAATCTCAGTTTGCTACTGGCGCTTCTGAAGCAAAAATCGAACCACTTATTCCGAGATTCGCAATAAATTCGGAGGGCATTCTTCAGAGTAATGCCGAACAACTTCCCGTCGGGAAGGTTTAGAATACGACAGTTGTCCAGAAATATCCGCCCCTTGTATATGAAGTGGTTGCGTTTCAGAATATCTTTTTTGCAGTATATCAATTGGTGATCGAACAGAAACAAGGTATACGTGTTGTTCCACAAGTTCGGCGAGACCCGCGTTGCGTCTGTTTGCATAAAAAATCGAGTGCTGTGGAATGCAATTGGTGGTCCTTGGAAGTTTTCAAAGCTCGCTTGAAAACGTGTAAGGTGTTCACTATGCCTTTTCCCTGTAATTGAAAAGAAATTATATTCCATTAATACTTTTAAACTATATAAAAAACTTGTAGACCCCCTGCAACTATCTCATTTATGCTAAATTAATACATCTTGAAATTTTGAATTGTGTGGTTGTTTCAATAACACCATATGTGTGATTGGAATTTGTTTTTGTATAAAGCTAAATTAAAACTGTTTAAATATTGAATAAGACCAATTGTAATTTTTTATTATATTTCACACATTTTGGGGAGTTTTGAATTTCTAATAATTTACAAATTTTCCTTTTACAAATAAGCCTTTTACTTCACTTAATTTAATTTTGATAGTTGTTTGTCTTCTTACTTCTTTTAGACTACGCTACCCTCTTTCTTTTTAAAATACCGTAAACTCACCTTCATTCACAGTTTCAGTGACTTTTTTCATGGCAGCTAATGCAATTTCTAGCGTCTCCTTGCAGTCTCCAATTTCGTGACTAGAACAATTCTCACTTAAGCCAGCTACTAGCATTTGTCTTGTGGGAGTGTGTTTAACTAATTCAGCTAAGTGTAATGGATATCTACAAATTCTCTGAATAGGCGCCAAAAGATGAGCTGATAGTGGAAGCTCTGGCAATCGCTCAGCAAGTCTGCAACTGGAAAAAAATAAGTAGAAATTAATATTTTGCTTAATGGCGTTAAAAGTATTATAGTTACTTTTCTAAAACAATTTTGGCATCTTTACTGCTCGCGTAAGTCTCCAACTCCATCAAGGCTCTTGGATATGAATTACAATAATTCGAATAGACCAAAAAGGCCGATTGCTGTGGAGAATCGTTTTAAAAAATTAAAAGTCATACATGTTGAAGATATTGACTTACGTGATCCAGGAAAACTTTGGCGATTCGCCGTATTTCAATTCCTTTACGGAGGGCGTCAAGAAACGTTTGCTGGAACCGCCAAATACTCTCGATGTTGGAGAAAATCAGATTCAGACTATCCGGGGGGAAAATATCCACTCGCTTTCGCATTTCCCTCAAATAGCTGCAATAAAGAACCACATTAAGTCAGGGCCCATTAGCAAAAGCTCTCGAGCTCACCCCAAACAAAGTGAGGACAGGAGCTTTACATAATTAATTTCCGTTTCGAGGAGCTCCTTGATGACGCTATTCCTAAGACTTTCGCTATGTTGTGGGTTCAGATGACTAGGGGATGAGAGCATGGATTTGGTGGCTGTGCTGGATGCGTCTAAACTGTTAGGCGGTGGCAATATTGTCGTTGTGCTATTCATTCTAGTATCACAAGATTCAAGAGTATTATCGTTTGAGAAGTGTCTGTCGTCCTCGGTTTCATGGTGACCGAAGAACGGCGGTATGACACGAACCAACTCTTTGGGGAACCAACCCTGCTGGGGCTCAATCACTTTGGCGATCACAGCGTCGTGCTTCACTCGACCGTACCACCAAGGACCAATGTCCTTGCGAAGGACTTCAATTAGTGAGCCTTTTTCCAAACCTAATTCCTGGGGTCCAGCTGGTGTGAAGGGATATAAAACCTCGGCGTATATACTTCGATGACCTGAAAAAATAATATCAAGTTTATTTTATTTTTCCGAAAACTAACAAAAAAAAAATGTACTTTGTAGCACATTTCAAAAACAGGGAGACTTTAAAATGTACGAAGGCATTTTCAAAGTCGCTGATTTAAAATTGTAAACAATTTTAGAGCAGGTGATTTCTATGAATAGATGAACTGAAGATATTTTCTTTTCTAGCTATGCCTAGTGGTAAAGAGTACATTTTATTAGACTCTATCTCTGAGAAATCAGCATATAATTCTTTCTATAAAATATGTTTTTTGCTTTTTTACTTAGTTTACAAGTTACCGTAGAAATGCTCAGTTGTGAAGGAATAAATTAGTTCCGGATCATGCAAGTAAAATTTCTTAGTCCCTATAAAAGTTTACGACCAGAAAAATGTACTACGAAGTATCAAATTAACGAAAAAACATAATTTAAAGGCCAATGTTTTTCTCCGTAGAGATCAGAGCCAACACATTGCAATATACACAAAGTAACCTTTTTTGATTTTGACCGGACTACGCCGGAGCAGACCAAATCAAATTGAGTTCTATTCCTGAGTCAGGCAATATTAAGACAGTGCACCGTATTTCGTCAACGAAAACAAATGAGAAAAATTAACATGGACCAGAATTCTTGCGGAGATGCTGAAATTATATCCGCTTCTATCTGGTTTGAATAAAATTTTCTAATAGCCTGCAGGTTTTAATTCCGTTTATTTTGCCCTGCTCTTCTTAAAACACACAACAAAAATTTGTATATCCATAAATATGTGTTTTAAAAAAAACGTATAAAATTGAAATTTACTTCGAATGAGCTTGATATTTTAGAATTGCTGATCTTTATTTAGTAGTGATATAATATGGATTTTAAGAAAGATCATGAATAGAACAATAAATGTTTTGGCGTCAAAAAATAATACATAAAATAAATTACCATTTCTAAAATGTAAAAATTTGTACAACTTGCTATTTAAAATATGATTTTAGATAAGTTTGTAGTAAAGGCTAAAAAATAAAATAATAAACCGATTGGAGTTATACTTCGTTTATTTTTTGGATAATTGGTATGTTTTCAAATTGAACTTAAAATATTTTCTTTTTGTTCGTCTTTCGTAAGATGCACTTGTGTATAATAAATTGTCCGAACATCAGGTAAAAGAAAACTTAATTGCTTCCGATCGTCAACAATTTGCCAACAGGTGAAGAACGCCTTTTCTGCGGATCTCCACTGATTGATCGTGCTGTGCTGGAAATTGCGTTTACAGTGATTGGCAAACTGCTCTTTCATAACTCTCGGAACAATTTCTAAAAGAGGAAAGTTTCTTCTAGGGTAAATGGCGCAAAAGCGTAAGTGTTTCTTATTAGCGATGCATAGAAGGCCACAAGATTCCGTGCAAACCGCGAACGCAGACGTGTGCTCAGTCCGGTAATTAAAACGGAATTTCACTGGAGATACTTGGCCCCACCGAACCAGGCCGCTTGTTCTCCATAGGGGCAGACAAAAGCCGATTTACACGCAGAAGGTTAATGGAGTCCGACCTTCTTTCTCCCGGCTCATATCGTCGATTTGTTCCACCGAGGGCTGTGCCTCTGCAGTCAGTGTGTATTGAACTTAGGTGTATTAAATTAATCACAGTGTTTGCAAGCACTCACCTTCGTGAAGATCTGGGTGAGAAGAAACACTATCCGTATCGCTTTCGTCTAGATCTGAAACGAGTAATGAAGATGAGATGAGATGAGCGTGAGGTCAGTTGGGACTCTTCTGGGGCGATGAAGTTACCTGCCCTGGCCATTCGGTCCAGTCCCGATGGCTGACTAAGGGACCTCGTCGGGAGCGGAGTTGCTGCCAATTTCTGCTCATAGCTTTCGACCTTCTTTAGAGCTTTGGCCTTCGCCGAAAGATTGGATGTCATGGAGTTGGCCGTCTTCGCCGAGTTGGTCCTTCTTACTCGGACACTGACCAGGGACGGGGATGTCTCCTGTTAGAACGATATTTGCTTTATAGAGAAAAAATCTCACTTTTCAAATCAAAAACTGAAAACTTACGATACTTTCTGGGGCTTCGTGGATGTAGTTCTCATCGTTCTCTAGCTCGATCTGAATGCCCGAATCTCCGCTGTTGCACTTATCCCTGCGATTATACTTCGCTTTCCGGCGTTCCTTGCTAGATCTCCAGATCAGGGGCCCGAATCGGTATTTTCCCGATTCGATTTCAGATGCGCTGGTTTGGGGGGTGATTTGCTTCCCGGAACTTTTCAGCTGGGAAAATGTTTTTTTGAATTTTTGCAGAACACCTGCGTAATTTTGACTTATTGCGTAGGGGTCTATTTCAGAGGACACAGGTCCTGTTGTGCTGCAACCGTTTTGTGATTTCTGCACTATTTCCGACGGATTTTCAGATAAAGATGGACTTGATACAGCACGAATTTGGTTTGACTAGAAATAATAGAAAAAAGGAAATAGGATAAATATGTAAAAATAGTTCTTTAATATTTAAATAATGCAATGTTGAAAAAAATATACTTTCTTCCAACATCTAAAACGATTGAACTGATTATTTCGACGAATCCGTTTTAATTATAAGAAATAAGCAAAATTGTTTAAAATCTTTATATATAAGAAATGCAGCCTTAATATAATATTGCTATTTAAGGTAACACATCCAAGGCAACATCGTAAAAATAATAAAGGCCAGTTGAGAATTCGCCCCATTATTTATTTTACTACAAGTAATATCTAATATTAGTTCATAAATGGAAAGTGTACTATAATTAGCAATATAACAGATATAGTACTATGCGATTGGAAAATAAGAAACTTATGTTATCTATATAGAGCTGCAATGCGGCGAAATAATCTTGATATTCGCATTTATAAATTAACTTAATTTCTAAATAATATTGCTTTATAAGTAGATGATGTATATGCAAGCAGTTCTGTTGAGATAAGGATTTAATATCAGAATCTTTGTAGATAAGTATTCTTTTAGGTTTTAGGTCTAACTTATTGTGGCTGCCTAGAAAGGTACACTTAAGCCAAGTTTGGCCCATTGTGTTACCACGTAACGCAAGTGACTAGCGTTATCCGTGGTATTTGAACCCCAACGGTAGTTCAGCGCGCTAATAACTAAACTACCAGAGGCCCCTAGTACCATTTTAATTTTATTAAAATATTTATGATATCCCCGTATTGAAAACAAATGCATTCTCCCCTTAAAAATTCCTTATTCATAAATGTAGAAAAGCTTACGAGAAAAGTAATTCAGGGATTATGTTAGTGTACTTCCGCGTCGTTAGGATAGAACAGAAAATGACGTCGCGTGAACAATTTTAGTAATAACTAAGCAAAGTACAATTTGTTAAGCCAAACACTTAAGTTGGGTTATTTTATCTTTTAAAGTATTTAATTAATCAGCGCTAAATTATTGAGCATGCAAGAGTTTGTCTCTAATAATTGCTAGATTAAATTAAAAATTTAATATGATCTAATTATGTTTTGAAATCGGAAACATTTTTATGTACATTAGATCAGATCACTTTTATTGATTAGTTTTAAGTTTTGAGATGAAATAACAAACCACTACAGCTTCAGTACAGCAATATTTTATTTGGAAGAACTTAAAACTTTGGAATCGTTGATGAATTCCATAGAATATTGAAATAAAATTGTGAATTCACCTGTGCGCGTGTAATTGCTTTTGTTTACTTATACTTGATTACTCCAAGCGAGCTTCTTACGAATTGAGTAAACTTAAAATTAAAGAATGTAGCAACATTTAGATATAAAATATTGCAAAACATGAGCAAAATTCTTTGTTACAATTCACAATCGATCGTTTGTTTAACACGTCCGATGTTCTTAAAATGACGCCAACTATTTAGCAAATATGTTCAGAACAGGTGATTCGTTGAAACTATTCGAACAGTGGTCTTTTTCTTATTCAAAAGATGAGAAAGCAACGTAATTTTCTAACAAACAACAAAACTCCTGTGTTCTTTGTAAAAATTCAGCTAATTGGATGTAATAAGAAAGCATTTATCAACGGTTTTTGGACGCCTCAAATCCGTGAAAAGAAAGTTGTTTGGACGATAGTCTACGGATTAACTATTATTAATTTGAATGGTCACTAACACCGCACAAAGCGCAAAACACTGCAAAAACACAGAAGGCGAGGGAAGAGTTCCGTTTTTGCAAGAAGCATTTTATATGGTTTTTGTGTAACGAAAGCAAACGTGTCAATACCTCTTCCCGCAAAACTCGATAAACGCCGTAGACCTCCGTTTCCATTATCACCGTCATGTCGAATCGCTTCCGTTTTTTGCTAATTTCATAATACAATGCAAATCAAATGGGTTTTAGGAAAATCTTTTAGCGTCGGTGTCCGCAAAAGAAAAAGCAAGACTTGGCGTGGCGCGTTTTTCCTACTGATACGGTACGAGGTGATGAGGAACGAGGAATTGTTACGCGACTTTCGGCACTCATTACGCACTGATCTCATTGAGCGCTTAAACCGAAATCCAAAATTGATTGCCGCGGCTCGTTGAAATCTCGCGTAAATAGGCGCAGAGACCTTAGAGCCGCGATAAGATAAAATACTTGCGATCGATTCAATTGCGAGAAAATATACTTGGAAGATAACAACCTTTGGCCGTGTTAATGAAAAAAACCATCAACCCGATCGATTGGCGACTAGCCATGAAATATTAATCGTGATAATTACCGCATCGCTTGAAGAAACCTCTGAATTTGAAGATATTTTTCTGCGGCTGTTATGCACAAAACGGTCTGAGGGCGTTACCGGACCGCGTAATGATCTTCCAGTGAGTTGTAAACAACCCAAGTTCAACTGACCACTGCAACATTGCCTTAGAAATGCCCGCCAGCATCCTCATAACTTTTTTTCTTCATATCTCTGCTAGGGAGCGTCTTCTTAGTCTCTAGAACTTTTTTTAGTGCTCTCGAGAGAAAGATGTTACGTTTCTCACGTGGAATTCTTGGCAGTAAGACGGTGCTTTGCTGAAATAAAGACGATATCATCTAATTGGCTAGACTAAGGCGCTTCAAATTGATTTGATGATCTTTTCCAGCGGCAAGTTCAGAAGTTAATTGGCGATTTATTGCATCAATCGAGCGAAATGATGCGAACAATGAAGGTTAGGAATTTACTTCCTCTGCGCGTTTGAAAGTGCGCAGAAAAAACAAATTAATAAAAAACTTATAAGTATGATCTGAGCAAAATCCACAAGGTGATCTTATCGAATATGATGCGACACTGTTATTACAATCGAGACGTGAATGCAACACCACTGAATCGGGCAGAGGCGCAGAGTTTAAACCAAAGTTCATGACTTTAATCAAACCATGATTCATTCAATTACAAATTGGTGCAAATTGATCTTCTCGTTAGACAAGCAAAATTAAAATTATATCCTAACTACGAAAGGCGTCTTAAAATCGTAAAATTAACATCACTTTATGAGACCATAGCATAAATTTTATTGTCAGGGTGCAAAATAAAGTCGTATCAATTCATCACCTTACTCAAAAAGTCCTCTGGAATTTGCTACGCATTTCGATATGGCTTTATTAAATTGATAAAACTGCTAAACGATAAGGAGACATTTTTTATCTCGTCGAAGCAAATCTGAACTGAATAAATTGCAATACCTTTACAAAAACAAGCTTTGTTTATTGGGATCTTATTTTTAATTTATCAATTGATATCAGTTTAAACATAATAAAAGCCGTATCAATTAAAATTACTTTATTGTATTTATTAAACCGCATCAAAACATGTCTTCCGAACTAGTTCCATAGTCAGAATCGAAAATGTAAGGATATTATTATTGTATAATGTAATAAATACCTATATTTTTACCATATTTCATTCGCCATTCTCTGACGCCTAAAGCTACATTTTAGATCCATATTTTACTTTACCAGAATATGATA
Source organism: Philonicus albiceps (assembly GCA_963969385.1). NCBI lineage: Eukaryota > Metazoa > Arthropoda > Insecta > Diptera > Asilidae > Philonicus > Philonicus albiceps. Next base: position 61,254,710 of record OZ017772.1, read on the forward strand.
GCCTGGAGTGCCATTAACGATACAGAAACATGACACAACATGATTCAATTAACCACTCAATCAATCAGACTGGGTTCTATCATGAGCATATCATCTTATTATGGATATCTGCCCCTTTCCACACCTGCGTCCCCGTCTCATGCTATTGATTTTTTAGAAAGTCTTGGTTAAATTTTATGATTCAATAAAATTTAAGAAAAATTACGAAAATGTAAGAAGGAAATGACTCTATTTCAAATTTACTATGAAACAACAACATAAATAATTCTTGGAATCAAGTGTACATCTAGTAATAATATTAATAAAAATAATATGTAGAGAGAATTTGTTTAGAGAAATTAGTTTGTAGTGACACTAAGTTTTCAACAAGACAATGCCATCAGACACTTTCTATTCAACCACCAAGTTTGTTTTAATTAGTTACAAATCAAAATTCTATTAAATAACTTAAACTCTCAGGTAAGCAGCCAGATATCAGTCCAGACACAAAGTGCGTAGTATGACATGGATATAAAAAAAAACTCCCTTTTAAATTGCGCAAATTTGCATTCGTTGCCAATAAAACCCACGTTAAATAAATACTAATTATCCAATGTTTGGCAACATTCTGAACTTTACTTGATTTTGTGATGTTTTCGGAATAACATCGTCCAAATCATGAGTTTTTATTTAATGTTTTGTAGAATTGCCAAGATATTTAATTCGAACATTTGCAATTCAAACAATGAAGTAAATATTTTTAGCTTTCTCCATTAATGGAGATGTCTTAACAGATACAGGGAAAAAAGGTATACAGGCATCCCTCGAATAGCACGGTATTTGAATTACACAAAAGTCGCAAATAAGTACGACTAAAGATTGCAACAGTTTTCGAATAAAACGAGCACAGTATCGCATAAAACGGTTTCGAATAACACGGACCCGATTAACCATGCTATTCGAGGGGTGCCTGTATGCATATTTAATACTATCGAAATAAAAGCAATTCTCAAAAAAATATCATATACGAGCATATATCACATTTCATATTTGTTCTACTTCGTTAACTTTTTAAAGCAAAAACTTATTTTTGGGGTATGAAGGATGAACATTTTATCGGATAGGTGTGAGAAAAATTTTGAGAAAGTTTGCGGGTAAGATTAAAGATCGACATCAACTTTCTAAGGAGCATTGATTTGCAATATTCTGAACAGTCGATATATTTAAAAATTAAACGCGAATACAAATCTGTTTCTAAAAGCAAAGTCAATAAATGTGCGTGTGTGTTTTTTTTTTATTTCCAAGTCTCGAAAGCAACACCAAAGTTAACTATTTTCCCTTGTCTGTTAGTGTCGCAGTTCGATTATGACAAACTTTAAGGAAAGTAACCGTTGAGCCCAAGATAAAAACTTTGGAATATTTCGAGTACAGCAAAAAAGTTTGGACACATCTGTAGAATTTCTTTCTTTTTCTTCGCATAAGAAACTAAATTTACAGAAAATTTTTGCAGTTTCTAGAAAACGAAAGATTTCTAAAAATTAATGAACCACTCAAAAGGAGCTAAGTTTAAAATTTAGGTCGATTCTCAAAAATAATTGTATTATTCGAGAACGTGTTGTTTTTAAATTAATTTTGCCATTTGATTTAAGGACATGAAGTTACAAGGTTTCCTTGTTTGATTATAGAAATTTTATTTTAAATTTAGAAAATCTTTTTATTTCACTATACATTTTATAACCTGCTATCAGAAATTATATCTTAATTTAAAAGTGTAGAATTGATGAGAATTTTTTTTTTAATTTAAAACCTTTATCCTTTGTTTTTGCACTTTTCATTAAGAGATTTATACTTTGGTATTATTTTTATTTGAAATTATTTACCAAGAACAATAATCCACTGTTGTTAATGTTCTTGCAGTAAATGACAAATATTTTACAAATTTTATTATTAGATTTAGATTTGAAGAATCCTTAAAAATTAAAATAAAAAAAAGGAACTTGAAGAATCCTCGATTTAAATTCAAAAAGAATTAGAAAAGGAGTATCACATAGGCGCAGGGAGTCCCCTAGAGATGAGTTTAATAATCGAGTTGAATAGGCATAGTGTGAGTCGGCTAAAAAACAAAACAATTCCCGGTGATTACAAAAAAATACCGGGTTTAATTTTCTAAGTTGCTAATTAAAAATTAAACATTTATATTTATGATACATTGTAAAATTTGATTATTTTCTTACTTATTTTTGAAATTTGAGTGATAAAGAGCGATAAGTTTTTAGTTTCTGTAGAAATTTGGAATTATAATCATTACAACGTTTTGGACTGAACTTACTCTTGAAATTCCCTACATTCGATGTTCTTGCAAATTTTTAAGCCGATCTTTCGACCTAGCTACAGAGTTCGGTTTTAGTTTCCCATTTTAAATTTTCAAAATTCTATGACACTCAGAAGGAGGAGACTATGTCGGAACATATTAATCATTATTTATTAATATCCGTCCCAGTACATTCCCTTCTCAATCATTATGGCTTTTCATAGAGAAACAACAGTTTCTTGACGTACTTCTCAAATATTCATCAAGTTAAATCAAACAATTGCAAAAGTACACCCGCATTAAAGATTCATTCCTTTAGCGGTAGAAAGTGTCCTTTTTCGGTTTTCTCATAGTGACAGAGCCATCTGTTGCGCGGTTAGGAAAGTTTCTAAGTCAACGACCCGACCCCAAATTGGGTCCTCAAAAGACAAAGCGTCCTCCACAAATAGACAACTCTTAGTATCCCCTCCCATGCGTTTCTTTTGAAATTTTCAAATAAGGGACTTCAGCAAAACGGTTCGCAAGCGGGAGGAGCTTCAGATCCTTTCGTCTTCACGTCTCCTCGAATTGCTGGTTTCACAAAGGGAGCTCAACTCAACTCACGTTTTCTAGTGTGTCATCTTCACTTGTTTACGTTTTCCACTCGGGCTGAAAGCCTTCTCTCCGCACAAAATTACAGTTTTTACCGAAAAAGGCGAAACACGTTCATTGTTCTTTCTTTTACAATAAAACAATTTTCGGGAATGAATTATTAAAGAAATAAGCACTTTCCGACAGCAAGAGGCGCCAACAAAACGGGCTCCTCGAAAACTTCTTCAAAACTTTCTTTCGGCGTAAGGGAACTGGGCCGGGACGTAGCTTAGACCGCGATAAATCACTGCATGAAGATGAAGTGCGAGGTGTTTGATCCGCGCGATGTCGGTCTTTTGTCGAACTCCTCCACATGCTGTAACAATCGAGGCAACACGGGGGCTCAGTCATGCGCCATTTAAAGCCTCTTCCGGCGCGGCGCCTCTAAATTTTTATCCACCGGCAGCTGGTGGCAGAGCCAACGCTCTTTAAATTCGAAAATACCTCGAGCGAAGTGACGAGTATACTATTGACCGATGGCGAGGACTGTGAAAGAGGTGACCAGGATGGGGGCAGGACAAATATTTACCTGTAAGTGTCGACAAGTTTGCTCACCTCTCCCCCGTTTAACAGCGGATGGTGCTATTCCCGTGATTTTTCGTTCAGCTCCTGAATTAATTAGCAGGACTAAGAGCTCCTTCCGTCACTTTGTCCTACCTTTTATTAATCCTAGCAATTGCCGAAGATTTTCTTAATACCGGCTTCAGAGGGCACACGACGCAGTCACGAACATATAAATGGGAAAAGTTCGTAGGATTTACAAATTTGAATTTAACGAAATTCTCTCGATAAATCGATAGTGGAACAATCCGAGAATGTCATACTATCGCAGGTCGATATTCAGACTTATTTTCAAAAAGGTTCTACGTCGAGCATACTACCAATGAATTTGGTCTTCAGCTAACTTTCTTATTGTTTTTTGTTTTTTAAATTAATATTAAATAAGGAAGGAATTAAAACATACTTAGTGAAAATTTATTATTTTATTATCCTGTCTTTAAAGTAAATTTCAGTTGTAATTAATAAGCGTGGAATCAAGAAACTTGAAAAATAAACTAAACAATTATTGATACAATAAAAGAAGGAATTATTTCAATTTAACTGCATTCAAAAATTTGGCTATCCGTATTTAACTTCTCTATAAAATACTTTCCCAGATAAATAACCTTCAATTCAACTCCAAAAGACATGGTTTTTCTTTACTAACATAACAGAAAATCTAATTATTGCAGATATTGTTTAAAATGCAAAAACTATGCCAGCAAGTTAGCATTTAAATATAAAAAACAAAATCTATGCTGTTTGAATTTTGATAAAAAATTCCATATTAATTGAAGGAAGGGATTAGCATCTACATACGTTTCTCGTATTATTTGCAATGCAGTGATACAAATATTATTTTTAAGCAATGGGATTCAACGTCACTTCACCTTTGGCGCCCTGGGCGATTGTCCCATCCTGCTCCACCCAAACGCCAATTCTGTATGGGCAACCTCTTCAAGAATGAATCTTTACAAATCGTAAAAATTTCCCAAGTGCACTGCAAATCCAAGGGTGTTATTTCAACTCACGTAAAATGTATAAATTTTAATAATACGCGAATTGTGAGTTAAAACAACTCACTTATACGGTTTGGACTGAATCTATCCGCATTGTATGAAGTATTTAAAAACGCATAATCTGCATTATGTTATAAAGAACTGTATTATGTTATATTTATGTGTTAACATTTATTTTACACGATTTACTGAAAATTGTGTTAACACATTGAAGACGGTATGTGATAAAAAGCATCTACTCTGAATTCCCGCATATTGTGTTGAAATTATATAAATAAAAAGTGATAATTTCGAAAACACATTGCAACATTTACTAGGTATATGTACATATAATATATTATTATTAAAAATTTATGAGCATATATAATGCTACTTCTAATATTATTTTGGTATGATATGCTTGAGAACAAAATTTGCAAATATATCGAGTTTCGTTCCACTTGTTGTTTGCCTTACATACACGAGATATCTTACATGGATATATTTTTCCCGCTATTTTTAATATCTAAAATATGGCTTATTTTACTTCTTCAGTCTGGTATGGCTTTAGACGTTAAATATTATTTATCTATATATCTACAGTAGAGACTTTTTTCGCGTTTTTGAGTTTACGTATATTTGTGGACATTTATGTATGAAAACCAATATCATTCATATACCCACCTACAGTTTCGCCTACAGGGCCGCATCCGAACATGAAAATTTCCGATGATTTTTTTCAATAAAAGCGGATTAATGATCTCAATTTCAGCTTAAATGTTGTTTTTAAGTTATTGAATTATTTGTGGATGATTAGCATACATCTTACTTTTCAAATAACCCCACATAAAATGATCAAGTGGTGTTAAAACCGGGCATCTTGGTGTCCAACGTGTAGTGACTTGGTGGCATAACTTGTGTGGCATGTCGCTCCGTCTTGTTGAAACCAAAGGTCGTTGAGACCCAATTCATTCAATGTGGGCCACAAAAAAACAGTTAACATGCGATAATGTACCCCATTCACTGTAAGGGCATTTTCCTGTTCGTTTTCAAAGAAAAACGGTCCAATGATGCCACCAGCCCATAAAGCATACCACACAATGACTTTTGGAGGATAAAGTTCTGTTTCGTGAATAACATGAGGATTCTCCGCTCTCTAAATTCGACAATTTTGTTTATTGACGTACCCATCAAGATGAAAAACCTTCATTTCGTTCAAGCATCTAATTAATAAAACAACGACGTTTTAAATGGTCTGGATGCTTTAATTGTTGAGTCAGTTGAATTTTGTATGGACGAAAATGAAGATTAACATGCAAAATGCATCGTAATGTGGTTCCGGAAATGTTTTGTTCCTTTGAACGATGCCTGGTTAATGTGCTTGGTTCATTACGAACACTTTCACTAACAACTGCCACTGTATTAGGAATACGAACTGGATGATCATGTTGATAGGGTCTACGACCTTCCACTGCACCAGTTTCTCCAAAACGATCAATAATTTTGCCAACTACATGCTCAGTAGGATGTCCATGTCGGCCAAAACTGTCACATAATTTACGAAACGTTTTTTTTAACGACCATTTTCATAATATATTTGGAGAATGGAAATACGCTGTTGTGTTAGCGACTCCATGATTATAAATGGGATATTTTTGACTTTTCATTTGTCAAAGAATTTTTTAGAACAGATAACATTAAGTACTAAAAATCATCAACTGAAAAAAGGACCAACAGAAGACCCATCCTGCATAAAAATCATATTGTATTTTTTTTACAAGGCTTTTTGGCCCTGATTCAGATTCTTATAAGAGTAAGTTTAGTAAGGTGGGCTAAATACGTCCCATTAGGGTAGCACAAAATATTTCCTAATAATTAAATAAATGTGTTTAAGGTAAAATATTTTGTTAAGTCATTTTACGTCCAGGACTGTAGATGTCGGCTTATTTTTAAGGACTAGAATTTTCTAGGAAAACCTCAGTCAGGAAGATTCTACAATTTATCTAATTACACGAATTACGAAAGTTCAAAGTTGAATTGTACATAAATACAGTGAAATATCATCATTGTTTGGTAATTAATTTCAGCCTTGAGGTTATTAATATCATCAGGTAAGGAAATCATAGCTGTTGTCCCGGCCTGCGCCCTAAGGCAATTTTCCTTTTTTTTTTTTTTTTGAATAAAACTCGGAGATGAGTTGTAGTGGGTATGAGGGTATAAATACAAGGACATAAATGCCTAAATTTTGAATCTTGCAAAATTCGCGAACAAACAGTATAAGAGAAAATTTTTACTTAAGAAATATTACAGCGAATTTTCTTTCCAAATTTGAACGTGGTGGAGGAATATTCTTTTTATACAAGAAACCCTGAGGCAGCTTGCAAAAAATGATATCAGTGTATTAAATATTGCCAGGACGTTAAACTTTTTTTTAATATGTGGAAGGAGCATATCACGTGTTCAAATTTAAAGACTTTTCAACTTTTTAAAGTAACTTATATAAAAATCCTTATGATGAAATTTTTCTTTAGTTAATTTTTTTTTATTGAATCCTTGAAAGAAGACTTTTACTTGATATTATAATTTTCTTTTAATTGAAATTCTATTTCCATGGTGAAGTTTTTCTTTTATTTCAATTCCATTTTCAAGAAATTACTTTAAAAATTTAAAGATTTAAAATATTGAGCTACCAATGCTATAAATAATGAAACCTTTTTATTTTCTTTGCACTGTAAGAGTGAACTAGAGTTTATGTGTATTTGTTTAATTTGTGTAAATTTAAAAAATTTAATGTAACATGTAAAATGCCTATTGTCTAATGAAATCAATTATTTGGTCAAAAACCACTTTATCTCTTAACTAGGGTAAATTTCTCGATACATTTTAAACCTATGAACATAGTAAATGACCCAACAACGTCTTTAATTCATTGTAAAAAGCGTCTTCTTATAACGGCTTAGCGCCAATTAATTATAAACAAATAAGCCGCCAATTTCGAACTTTCCACTCGAGAGAAGAAATACAAAAATCATAATAAAAACAGTCGTTAATAATTGGCTACGGCAATCGTAACATACTTCGGGAACTCGTTCAGATATTCACTTTCGCTCGATTCTTGAATGGAGTCCACACGTTTGTGCAACACGGGAAGTAGCCACTCAGAAGAGGCTTGACCCAATAAACATTAGCATATAATTACTACGTGAGCTGATCTTCTAAGACATCAGATATGCGGCCGGTTTTGGCTTACCCACATTTTAAGCACAAGTCGATTACAAAATTCATCTGATGATCGCCGCAGTTGAGGAGTGGGCAACTATTTTTAATTATATTTATAAGCGTGAAAGTGGGGTATTACAGAAAATTTAACGAATGAATTATATAATCGAGCAATGTCCTGATTTACAGCCTTCCAAAAAACAAAATAATTAATTTCCTTCAATTAGTTTTATTGTAACTTGCAAGACCATAAAACTCGGCAGACCTCTTGTCTCATCTCCCGCGATATTTTTAAATTCTCTTCTTCACCATCCCGTAGGTTGACCGATTGCATTTCATCATCGGTAATCGAATTTTTATTGAAAATGAAATTTTGAATGAACGACTTTTAACAGATGTTAGCAGTTTTACGGCTTGTGTTAAATAAATTAACATCCAAATGGTGCCAATGCGGCGTTAATGAATGTTGATATGTTTTTCTTCACAGTGACAATGCGCACATTCGTAAATTTCCAAAATATTGAAAAAATAAATCTCTCACGCCCCATAATTATATTACATTAACTTAATAAAATCAGCAAAAGTTCATGGCAAATTTATTTAAGAAATAATTACCTCATGTTGCACGATATGAAAATGAGAAGGGAATTACGGCGCCTGAAGGAAAAATGTTGAAAAAGGTTTATTGAGGTAAAATCCCACAAGAATTATTGTCGGCATTATCAAAATGAAATACAGAGGGAGCTTTCGTTTAATTCCCCCTGATTACATTCTTTTCTTTGATCAAATACCTTAAATATTCCTCTATTGCATAAAGATATACGGGGAAGGTCCTGCTCACAAAGGTAAATTTTTGAGGCAGGATATTCACTGGCAATTTGTAATCGAAAAAGACAAATAACATCTTTTTCAGCTCTCTGTTTTAACAAGATTTCAAATTCAAGACATTCACTTTTTTCGAAGGTCTCAGTACCTTCATTAACAATTTCAATTTTTTACGGACTTATTTATATTCAATTATTCACTTTAAGAAGGGACAGTGGTTAAAGTCTTTTGGCTAATTGTTATTAAAAGGAAATTGACTTAAAAATTATTCACAATCACCAAAATATAAGAAAATTAGGTTATTATAAACTTTTCCAATCAATTTGCAAGTATTAGATTAATTTTTGAAGTACTTTTTTAATTTTTAATATTATGTAGATAAAAATTATATAGAAATAAATATGTTGAAATACGCAGGAGAAAGTACATATTGATCGATTTTATGAAGTATCTTGTTTTAAAATGGGTAATGAAATAACTATAATACTTATTTAAATGCTTCTATTCGGTCTTGAAAGTTGGACTTAATAAAAAACACAGTATTGCTCAGAACAGGGTACGATACTACGTATTTCAGCAACACTCTGTACAGCACGCTTTGTGCTAAATTAAAAATATTGTAGTTTATATACAGTTTGCTTGGTAAGAGCGTATCGACGATCTCTTAGAAAGAAAGAGACAGAAATATTTGAAGTGGAGGAGATGATTACGTGTATATATACGCGTCATGCTTAAAGTCTTATTTTGCGTTGAACTTTCTACTGTTAAGATCGATTTTCAATATGCGTCCCTTATTTTAAAAACGCTTTGTAGCTGTGTTTCTCTGCCTTCATCCGAAAGAATTTAAATAGACTTATGCCCAGGCAGCGAGATATATTAAAAACGAAACGTCTTTTGCAAAGAAGTGGTGTAAGAAATTTTCTGGGGAAAAAAACGTCGACGATTTGCCAGGAAGAGGTAAAACAAGAAAAACATCAAAAAAAGGAGACATCTTTGAAGTTTTTCCACAAATGACGCTGACGCGAGCTAGAAGTAAATTAGCGGAAAAAGGTGTCAACGTGTCTCTCTACACCATACGTCAAAGAATAAGGGAAAATTTTATCAAACATCGCAGTACTACAATCAAACCACTTTTATCCGAAAAGCACATCGAATACCCTTTGAAATGGGTTAATGAAAAATTGAATCGCGATTGTACAAACATCGTGTTCACTGACGAATCATCATTTTATGCATATCAAGGACCTAATGAGTATGGTTACAAAAAGAACGGCATTTCATCATACGTACTGTAAAACACCCAATAAAACGGGTTATTAAAGTCTACAGAATCTTGGTTTGGAACAGGATCTTGCAAGAAAACCACGGACCAAAATACGGAAGTGGTCTTTGTACCGAATGAAAAGATTAAGAGGATGTCAATGTCATGGAGTTTTCCTCACAAAGTCCTAATGCAAATGAAAATGTGTAGACCTTTATGAAGGCAAAGCTGCAGTAGAAAAATGCTTTCATTTTGCATCATCTTAAATCATCGGTAAAGAATATGCTGAAAAGTTAGTTGAAAATATGAACAATAGATGTATAGCTATAATAGAAAATAACGGCGATCTGACCAAATATTAAATGTATTGCGTAAATTTTAAGCAGTTAAAAGTTCGCTTGCCAACAATATTTTGCTGCCGCATTAAATAAAAAGCAGTAAATTTGCGCAGAAATGTGTACAAGTGTTTATCTGCAATTGATGAGAATTAATTCATTTAAAGTCTAAAAAGAAATTACAAAGCTAGGTATAAAAGGCCAATATTCATAAAAGACTGTTAAATTGTTTAGTCAGCTCAAAAGGTATAATGCGTATGGTTACAAAATATATCTTAATATTCACCTGTCTTTCGGTAATTGAAGTTGATTCAATTATGTTCGGAAAGCCAACAGGAAAAGTGGTCCAAAGTAAAAACAAACCTCCTGAAGTGCGTGGCCGCGAAAAGTATTCTTATATGGTGCGGCTACGAATAGTTCGACAAAAGTCGGAAATTGAGGATATAATTGATTATTGCGGCGGAGTAATAATTCGACGCAATGTCGTTCTTACTGCAGCTCATTGCTTGATCGAACCTATGAGGAAGGCAGTAGTTTACATTCGTGCGGGAATTTTAGACACGAAAATTGAAAAAGACAGGGGTTTTAGTACCAAGATGTTAGACTACCTAATTCATGAGAATTACAAACCTGAAGATTACGCAAGCGATGGCAGGGAAAAGTTTCAATACAACGACATTGGATTGATTTGGACTGAGGTAGGGTTCCCCTTCGATAGGTACATCGAACAAGCGAACCTAATTTCAAATCGAAAGACAATTGAGGACCAAATTGGATATATTTACGGATGGGGACTTAATGAAAAAGGCGAACTACCCTCTATGATGCAAAAGGCTAAAATGCGGGCTTTATCCTTAAAAAAATGCAGCTATTACTACGGTAATCATAAGCTTAGCGAAAAGATAATTTGCTTAATGGCAGACGATCCGAAAAGAACATCTGGTGGTGGTGATTCTGGAGGCCCATTCGTAATTGATGGCTATGTTGCAGGTTTAATATCCTTTAGTGAATTAATGGATAATACCCTAGCTAATAGACAATCACCACCGAACAATATAAAAAAACCCCTAATTGTAACACACGTTGGAAAATATTTAGAATGGATTGAACAAAATATTCATCAAGGACCACCAACACATCGAACTCCACCAAAAGGTTCAAAGAAACTTCAAGGTCCAGTGGCTTCAAAGATAAAAAAAAAAGTTCCAATAACCAAATCTGCTTCATGATTTTATTCTAAAAAATTCTATAATTAAATTGAATTTTTCAATCAATATTAGCTTAATTCAACAATTAAATTAGACTAGAAACTTATATATCTATTTGTTCTGATTCTGTTTTTGTAGGTAAACAAATAAATTTTAACAGCGTTCGAAAACGGATAAACTTATATTTTTTTACTATTATGTAAAAAATTGAATTTTGTAAGCAAATATGTGCCATTTATACTTAACTAATAACTTTGCACATAAAATAGCCAAAATATTAATTAAGAGGTATTTTTAAACTATTGGTCTTGTGTTGAAAAAAAATTTATAATTTGTAAAGAAAAATATCGTCGCAATTTGATATTAAGTATTAAAAAAATTAACGAATTATAAATTTATTTTTCAATTTACCCGTTTTGAGAATGTTTTTCTATTACATTTCAAATGGAAAAAAATAATTTACGAAATACAAATTAATTAGTATTATTTGCAGACACGTGTGTAGGCATCTACCATCCACCTAAATAATTAAAAAACAGCCGTTAACACTTTCAAGTCCCAATGTAAGCTAAATCGAATATTTTGCGCTTCTGAAGACGAAAATTTGAATATAAATTAAAACGCTTCTTTAGATCTTTCGTCAGTTTATTTATGAAATCATAAAATGAAACTAGTTCTAGTATTGTGTTACGTATTTTTAGCAGGCCTTTCGCTTGCTGCAGGAGAACCTGTAATAAACGGAAAGGAAACTGGACGTACGTTGGGTTACGAGAAGGATAATAAAAAGAATATTGTTGGTAGAGAGAAGTATCCCTACATGGTCCATCTTGAGATCATTGAAGAAATAAATGAATACGAGGAGAACCATGCAACATGCGGTGCTACTCTTGTAAGTGGAAGAGTCGTGTTATCTGCGGCACACTGCCTGGCAGGACGATCCCGCCAGTTGGAAGTCTACGCCGTATCTGGAATTCTGGATTTAAAGACCGAAGCAGGAAGAGCACAATCTGTTAAAATGTACGACTATCTCATCCATGAAAACTATGTTGACTCTGAGGTGCGTAAAAGTTACCGTGGCGGAATTACAATATTCGCTCCAAATGACATTGCGCTTATTTGGATGAAAGAACACCTCTTATACAATGATAAAGTTCGTCACATTGGACTAATGCTACCGAATTCGGACCTGGAAAGAAAGACAGGATTCATTCTTGGATGGGGCCAAACTGAAAAAGGTACATGTTCAAGAATGCTTCGAAGAGTCGATTTGAGAGTAAATTCAAAATATGAATGCGAATATGCTCAAGGCAAAATGAGTTACGTTATTACAAATGCAATGCTGTGCCTAAAAGCAGATGACGAGAAATCACAACAGTGTAGTGGAGATTCTGGAGGTCCCTTTATAATCGACAATAAACTTGCAGGCATTATTTCGTACAGCTTCAAAAAGAATGTGACTTTATCGTCCGGCAAAGTAGTAGAAATGACCGATACCACACGGGGAGCAGTTGTGACTAACGTTGGATTTTTTAATAAATGGATACATGGTAATATAAATAGTGGACCACCAAAAGATCGAAAAAAGAAGCAGAGTAAACCTATGAGTTCTATTAAACAATCTGTCAAACGTCGTACTTTTGAATAACTTGTCCGGCGTTCCGATAATTAATCTTGCTACAAAGACCTAATTTCTATCTTGAATAATAAAATTATAATTAAAAAAGTATGTGATGAACAACATATTGCATTTATTGCCCACCGAGAAAAAGAAGAATAACAAAGTTCTACAAAGACATTGTAAAGAGAAGGATTTTCTTTATCTTTATCTAAACTAAAACAAAGATCGTTATGCTGCTACTATGATTAGATTCGTTTTATGAGAAACGCCCGCATATCGTTTTGTTTTTTTGCAAGTTTGTCTGGATATTTTGTCAGACTGGCAATTCTCTAAATTTCTTGAGTATTTTGCATACACACAAAATTTAAACATACATTAAATGTATTATATATTAAACAGACTCGTAAATATAAACAGATGTATATTAAACCATTTGAACAATCAAAAAACAACTGTAGTAGTTTCAATAACCACTCAGCAGTTTCCAAGCTACATCAAGCTGCAGTTTTCAAGCTAAATGTTCAAATTTATAACTCTAAAGTCAAATAGCTAAAGATTGTGAAGAATATACTAAAAACATATATACACATATACTTATATATAATGTAAATGAATATAGAATAAAGGCGGTGTATTACTGCCTACAATATCCATTCAGCTGATAAAATATCAATAAACACAACCCTTCATATTTTGCGCATTTCAGTTTCTAATAAATTAAATTGAATTTTTCGATTTTTAGTTAGTCCATGTATTTTAATCCAACATGAAGTTATTCATTTTGTTCTGCGCAGTTGCAGCAAGCTTTTTTTGTGCATCTGGAGAGCCGGTGGTAAATGGGGATAAAATTGGTCATACAAGTGGTCATAAAAACAATGTTATTGGAAGGGAGAAGTATCCTTACGTAGTTTATCTTGAAATTACTGATCTTCAGATAAAAAGTGAAGAAAATACATTTACTTGCGGCGGCACAATTCTGAGCGGAAGAGTAATTTTAACTGCGGCACATTGCTTTACAGGGACTTCAGGAGATTTAGAGGTTTACGTCATTGCCGGGATACTTCATTTAAGAAATGAAATGGAGAAAGCACAGATTGGAAAAATGTACGATTATCTTACACATGAAAATTACGTACCTCTAAGGACTTATAAGAATAAAAACGGAGACAACATTGCATTCTCTCATCCTAATGATATTGGGCTTGTATGGTTAGAAGAGCACTTGAGGTATAATGAAAAAGTCTACCACGTAGAACTTATTCCGCCAAATTTAAATATTTTTGATAAAAAAGGATTCATACTTGGATGGGGTCAAACCGAGATGGGAACATGTTCAAACATTCTTCGAAGGGCTGATTTAAGGGTACTTTCAAATTATGATTGCGAATATAACATCAAAGGAACAGACTATCTACTAACAAAAGGAATGCTGTGTATAAAAGCTGATGATGAAAGATCACTCCAATGTAAGGGAGATTCAGGAGGTCCTTTCATAGTCGACAATAAAATTGCTGGGGTAATATCACGCAGCTCTAAATCGAATAAAATTTTACCGAATGGCAAGAAAATTAGAACATCAGATCCTGAACACGGAGCAGTAGCCACTAATGTCGGATTTTTCTACGACTGGATCAATAATAACATAAAACTAGGTCCTCCGAAAGATCGGAAAAAGAAGCCGACTAAGCCTAATACCACTAGTCGACCTGGCCGCCCTGTTAAACCTGGTAAAAAAAATATGTCATAGGAAGAAAAATGTTAAGCCGCTTAATTATTTAATTATACATGTGTTTATAAAAATGAAGGTAGATGCATTTTACATTTAATCATTTATTGACGAAAGTGGGAGATTCCGAGAAATATTTTTAAGCAACAAAATATTTGGAAATAACATTGCTAAAATTATATCTCTTTCTAAAGTTACATTTTCTTTTATATGTCAAGGATGCAACAATACACGTAAAACAGAATTTTTAATACAATCAAGCCCTGAGGTACGTTTTTAATTATTAATGATTCACTGACTGAAATTTAATTAGATAAATTTTTAGAATGTTTTTAAAATTATTCTTTGAAAAAATATGTTCTTATAGTATATGCACAAAAAACTTTCTAAATTGGCAATTGTACAAAAATCTAATAATAAATGAATTTCCCACCCACTTTATCATTGCACGTATAAACGTAAGACGAATATTAAACATTAACACAAATATTGTTTTAAAAAACTAATGTTTTAAAAACTAATCAAAGACTTAAAGTGCACCTCAAAATCGAAAACCAATTACCCTGGCAACTTGTGTGTTAGAACACAAGTTTTAATCATGTGTCTTAAACAATAAAATTTGTCCAGCTGGTAAGATATGTATGTAAAACAGTCGACTCTTTTTGATAAAGTCAGAAATCACTTTTTGATAAATTAAATCCCACTTCAGGCTTTCATTTAGTTCGTTTCTGTTAATCCAGCATGAAGTTACTAATTTTAATCTGCGCAGTCGCAGCAGTCTTTTTGGGTACTTCTGGAGAGCCGATTGTAAATGGCAAAAAAATTGGGCATACAAATGGTGATAAAAAAAATATTTTTGGAAGGGAGAAGTACCCTTATGTTGTTCACCTAGAAATAACTGATCTTCAGCTAGATTCTGAGGATAATACTTTTACTTGTGGTGGCACAATTCTCAGCGGGAGAGTAATTTTAACTGCGGCGCATTGCTTCAAAGAAACTTCAGGAGATTTAGAGGTCTATGTTATTGCCGGTATTCTCCATTTAAAAAATGAAGTACAGAGAGCACAACTTGGAAAAATGTACGATTATCTTACACATGAAAAATATGTTTCTCTAAGGACTGATAAGGATAAAAACGGAGACAATATTGCATTCTATCATCCTAATGATATTGCGCTTGTATGGTTAGAAAAGCACTTGGGGTATAATGAAAAAGTCCAGCACATAGAACTTAATCCGCCAAATTTAAATAACGTCGGCAAAATGGGATTCATACTTGGATGGGGTCGAACCGAGATGGGGACATGTTCAAACATCCTTCGAAGGGCTGATTTAAGGGTACTTTCAAATTATGATTGCGAATATAACATCAAAGGAACAGACTATCTACTAACAAAAGGAATGCTGTGTATAAAAGCTGATGATGAAAGATCACTCCAATGTAAGGGAGACTCAGGAGGTCCTTTCATAATCGGCAATAAAATTGCTGGAATAATATCACGGAGTTTTAAATCGACTAAAATGTTACCGAATGGCAAGGAAATTAGAACATCAGATCCTAAATACGGAGCAGTAGTCACCAATGTCGGGTTTTACTACGAATGGATCACTGGCAATATAAAACTAGGTCCTCCGAAAAACCGAAAAAGTAGGCAAACTAAACCTAATACCTCTAGTCGACCTGGACGACCCAGTAAAACTGGTAAACCAATAAAAAAACGGACTCGGTAAAACTGGTAAAATAAAAATTATTAAGTTGAATAATTTATTTCTTGTAAGTGGTAATTAAAATAAAAATGCATTTTATTTTATGTTTAAACATTCATTTATTCGTCAAGAAGGTAAGAGATGTTAACAATTAGCATTTAAACGACATTTTTGGCGAGAACGTTGATGGAACTAATACATGGTATGACAATGAATGTTAAGATCATTGGTATCTTGCTAGATTTGTCTTTTATTTCTATTCAAGTGGTAGTATTATTATTTTGAATACATAATGTCATTTGGATTTTGTCGATTTCTGAAATATTATTGAATATTTTTTGGCACTTTGTAATTTTAACTTCACTTGATAGAAATATCAATTTCAATTCTATGTAGAATCTATAAGGTATATTGGTTGATTTAATTCGATACGTCCGAATCGAATCGTTTAATACGATCCTTGTATTTTAAGGCTTTTGTGAATTGCTAATAAAGTTTAGTAATAGGCCATTTTCCAATATACAATCTTGAAATTTTGTCGTACTTTAAAAAATAAATATATGGTTTTTAAACTGGCAATTCTTAACTTGTTTTTTCACTTAACAAATATTAAATTGGAGGTATATACGAATATTAAACATCCTAACGATGTGAACAATTAATGGACTTATTGTTTCAATAATCAGTCAAAGGTTTGAAATGATAGAGAATTATGTGTGTTTCAAAAAAATTTTCTTTACGTACATTTTTACAGCTGATAAAATATTTAAATCCAGCTTTTAAGACGCCACTTTGTAATAAATGGTGTTGCATCTTCAGACTTTTCGTTAATTAATTTTTCGTAATCAAGTATGAAGTTACTAGTTTTATTGTGCGCAGTCGCATCAAGCTTCTTGAGAACTTATGGGGAGCCGGTAATAAATGGAGATAAAACTGGTCATACAAATGGTCATAAAAACAATGTTATTGGAAGGGAGAAGTATCCTTACGTTGTTCATCTTAAAATAATTGACCTACAGCTAGATCCTGAGGATAACACTTTTAGTTGCGGTGGCACAATTCTCAGCGGAAGAGTAATTCTGACTGCAGCGCATTGCTTTACAGGAACTTCAACAGATTTAGAGGGTTATATCCTTGCTGGCATCCTTCATTTAAAAAATGAAGTAGAGAGAGCACAGATTGGAAAAATGTACGATTATCTTGTACACAAAGACTATATTTCTCTATTTCCTTTTAAGAACGAAAATAGAGATAGTCTGGCAATATCTCATCCCAACGATATTGCGCTTGTCTGGTTAAAAGAGCACTTAAGATATAATGAGAAAGTCCATCACATTGAATTGACACCACCAAATTTGGATGTTACGGGAAAAAAAGGATTCATACTTGGTTGGGGTCAAACTGAAAAGGGCACATGTTCGAACATCCTTCGAAGGGCTGAATTGAGAGTAATTTCAAGTCATAATTGTGAATACCATTACAAGGGTACAAATTTCCTTCTGTCCAAAGGAATGTTATGCATAAAATCGGACGATGAAAGATCACTTCAATGCAAGGGAGATTCAGGAGGTCCTTTCATAGTTGACAATAAAATTGCGGGAATTATATCACATAGTTTTAAAATGATTAAAACTCTACCAAACGGAAAAGAAATTAAAATCTCAGATCCTCGGTTTGGAGCAGTTGTTACCTATATAGGGTACTATAACTCATGGATAAATAGGAATATAAAAGAGGGTCCTCCCAAAGATCGGAAAAGGAAGCAGAATAAACTTTCTTCTAATAGTCGACCTAATCGAACTGGTAGGCCTGGAGTTTATAAACCGTAGGTGTTAAATAATACGTATACTGTGATATTTAATAATTTATGATTTGTATGATTTGCTAAATTAAAATGGGCATTTTACTGTTAATTCAATCTTTAACTTTCTTACAAAGTTTTATATTATGTTACAGTTTTTGTTTATTTATAGTTCAAGATGTCGCTGGTGTGTACCTGTCGAAATCCATGTGGCAATAGTTTCTTGTACTAAAACTTAGCTTTAAAACTAATTATATTGGATAAGAATGCTTTTAGATATTTTGTTCTACATTTCAGTTTATGTAATTGAAGAAAGTATTGTTGATCTGTTTCCACATCGGAGGCTTTAATTAATTGTAAATGTGAATAATACTGTGACTGTTGGTCTTTTTTCAACAATAATTTATGAAATGGAAATGGTTGTTACATCGAGGATTGTTAGGTTTAAAAAAATTTTATCCAGAGAATCTACTATCTTTACTTTGGTACTTAAAGTTTTTAAATATTTTTTCTAATCTATTGTTTGCTATAATTTGTTTTATAGAAATGGTATGATATATGGAAATTGAAAGTTGACTAGTCATTGATATTTGTTAGTATGTATGTACATATTTTAAACTAGATATTGCCACTTGCATATACGGTAATCATTTGCGTTTATCTACCAACAAACGTACAGATTCTTAACATCAATTAAACAATTTTATTATTTATTGTATTTCTACATGGGATTTGAATAGTATTAGATATTGTAAAAGTAATATGTTAGTTGCGGGGGTGAAATATTTCAACATATGGTGCATTAAAACGTTACAAAGTATGTATTATCTGTTTAAATAAGTATCTTGCTTATCTTCCTAACAAAAGTTTTAATAAATAAAAGCTACATAAATCTGACACGCGTCTACGTACTATGAAAGATAAAGTGAAAGTAAATTGACGCAAGAAATTAATAAAAAATGATTTTTCAATCTTCAATCTGCCACTGATAATTGGAAAAGCCAAATAGAAAACAAATAAACTACATACAGTTCAGTTGTTTCAATAAACTGTTATATTGTATCTATGTAAGGGTTTGATGTTTCCAACTGCAGTATTCGCGTATTTGAAACCACATACGTTTTACGGCCGACATGCTTATAAATGACAGATTTCTCGTTAACTCTTCAGTTCAGACTTTAAAGTCAAAAATGAAGCTAATATTTGTGTGCTTCTCGGTGATTGTGAGCTTAATTCAAATCTCAGGTGTACCTGTGATTGAGGGAGAACTTACTGGAAACACTACTCAGGAGAAGGATGGCAGTAAAAAAGTTAATGGTCGGGAGAACTACCCCTACATGATTTATTTAGAAATTGAGGACAAAATATGGAATACTCTTAATTTTTGTGGTGGTACTCTTGTCAGCCCGAGAGTTGTTCTAACTGCAGCACACTGTTTAGCGGAAAATTCAGGGCAAATAGAAATTTATGCGATAGCAGGTATACTTCATTTGGAGACCGAAAGGAATAAAGCTCAAATCATAAGAATGTATGACTACATTCTTCATAACAAGTACTCTCGTCTTGCAATCGAAACCAATAACGGCATAGAGTATGGGACATCGTTTAATAACGATATTGGGCTTGTGTGGTTAAGAAAACGTTTTACATACGGTCCCAAAATTAGTCATATTGACGTCATGTCACCGAATGAATTCCTTCAGGGTAAGACTGGATTTATACTCGGCTGGGGACAAACTGAGAAGGGTACTTGCGCCACTATGCTCCGTAGGGCCGATTTAAGGGTTATTCCAAGATCAGAGTGTGAATACGCCCGACGTGGAAGAAAATATATCCTTAATACTGGAATGCTTTGCACGCGATCAGATACTAAAACTAAACAACAGTGTAAGGGAGACTCCGGTGGTCCTTTTATACTCAACGGCAAAGTTGCTGGAGTAATTTCTTATAGCTTTAAGTCAGACGTAGTTCTTCCAAATGGTAACAAAGTGCAAATGAGCATTGCTGAACACGGGGGAGTTGTAACTAACGTCAAGAATTTCCGTGAATGGATTTTAGATAATATAAAAAGAGGACCTCCTAGAGATAGACAAAGTCCACAACAAAAACCACAACAGAAACCTCAACAAAAACAACAACAAAAGCAACCTAATCGAATTGGAAATGGAAGAAATCCAGCATAAATATTTTTAATAGAATTATTTGTATATAAATTAATGTTGTACGTCATTCTATTTTCTATTTTTTTCATATTTGTTATTATAAAACTGAATTCACTTACTTTTTCACTTACAGAATCTATGAATACCATAAAAAGTAACTAATATTAAAGAATCGTTTTAGGTTTATCTTTTCTATTAATTGCATGACCCAACAAATTGAATTGAGTGAATGTAATGTACTTTTGAAAATGTTTTTCAATAAAGTAAAAATCGTTTACTAGTTAAAATATTATTTATTCTATTTAAAAGTACAGTTCTGATTAAAATATTAAGACCAATCGACATGAAACTCTGAGTTTCAGTGACTGTAACTTTTCAAATTGCTGATGTATTTAAGAAAAAAGCTCCTAAAATTTTAATTTACTTTATTATGCATTATTAGTAAAAAATTTGTGGTAATAAACTAAACAATAAATTCAGTACAAAAAAAAAGGTATTATTTTAAAGGTTAAGGTTGGTCTTAATATTTTAATCAATAGTGAAGTTAAATTTTTGTTTTGAATTCATTGTTCAGTTTATTACCACAAATATTTTACTAATAATGCATAATAAAGTAATTTAAAATTTTAAGGGGTTTTTTTTTCTTAAATACATCAACAGTTTAAAAAGTTACAGTAACTGGAAGTCAGAGTTTCATGTCGATTGGTAAGTGGTCTTAATATTTTAATCAGAATTGTGTAATTTCGAAATCATTCGAGTAACATGTTTGCGATTCATACAATGCTTCTTTATAAATTCTGGTAAATTGAGCTTACATATTTCGTTCCTTTGGTGGCCAGGAGTGGGGTTAAGGAGGGGCTAAAAGGGCTATAGCCTTGGGTGGCAAATTCGAGGGGCGGCAAAAATTGAATTGAATAAGAAAAACCAAAAAAAAATGAAAAAGGGAAAAAACAGACTTTAGCAATTTGATTTTTTATTATTAACTACTGCCACGGCTACAAAAGGTCGTAGACAAAAATGGTGATTATGTAAAAACGTAGTTTTTCAAATATTTTAATATGATTTGTAGTTTCGCATAATCATGAAGTCTTAAGTATACCTAAAAGACGACAGACATACAAAGCGATGTAGCGACAAAGCAAAAACATTTTAGAAATATTTTACTTACGATATTTGTTATAAAAAAATAAGGTTTGGGAAGGGTAAGATAGGATAGATCAAAAAATTTAATTAAGGAGTGCGGCAAAAATCGAAACCCCCATGAGGTTAAGTTCTAACAAGTTTAGTTAAAAGCACTGCGCAAAAATATTTTAGCTAAATATAACGATTGCAGTTCTTATTTAGAGAGATGATCATGATCTTCATAATTTTGGAAACCAATTACTAACTCAAATATAAAAACTCCTTAAATCCAAATGGATTCTAATTTTTCTTTTCAAATTGTATTAGAGAAATAAAATAGTTCAGAACACATATTTTATATATTTAAGCATACATATTCTCAAAATTGTTTGTGAAATATGTACAAAATTTAATATTCATTTTAGTAAACGTATCACATGCATGAAAAGCTATGAACATAAGTATTGAAGGTCACATCGGATTGAAACTAATCATTAATATTTTCGCCACTTGACGATTATTGCCTTAAATTTTTTAAAGCAATGAAAAACGTTTTTCTAGTTTGAACAACTTCGGATTTTATATCGTATTTGAAAGAAATTTCGTAAGCGATTTATATTGACCAAGTAATGTCATGGTACCCAAAATCTACATGTTTCAAAAAAACAAAATTTCCTCAAAGAAAGTGAAAAAAAGCACTTGTCCTAACAACTACAGAATTTCTTTCATTGTAACCCAAACTCATATGTAACTTTATGATAGCTAGGAATGAAGAAAGGGGTGTTTCTAACCGCGATATTTGCACATTTGGTAAAGATGATCAGTATTTTGCTTATAAACGGGAGTAAAATCCTCGAAGTAGTCAGTAGTAAAACTCAAGAATGAAGTTAATCGTTTTGTACTTCGCGGTCGTCTCAAGTTGTCTTCGACGAGCAGCTGGAGAACCTGTTTTGGAGGCTGAAAAGATAGGGCACTTGGCGGGTTTTGACAAGGACAATCAGAGGAATGTTTTGGGAAGAGAAGATTATCCTTACGTGGTATATCTAGAAGTTCGTGATAGAGTGAAAAAAGTATTGGGTACGTGTGGTGGTACAATTATCAGAGGAAGAGTAGTTTTGACTGCAGCACACTGCTTCTCAGACACTTCAGGAGTTGTAGATGCTTATGCAATAGCTGGCATACTCCACTTAAAAGTGGAGAGGAAAAAAGCTCAAGTTATAAAAGTGCATGATTACCTTATTCACGAGGAGTATAATGACTATGAAATCAGAAAGGACAAACAGGGAATAGAATACATAAAGCAATTTCGACATGATATTGCGCTTGTCTGGCTGACGGATCATTTCATATTTAACGCGAAAGTCAACTTGATACCATTTATGGCTTCAAATACAAAATTGGTAGGAAAAAGTGGATTTATTCTAGGCTGGGGTCAAACCGAGAAAGGAAAATGTTCTGATATCCTCAAAAAGGCATCTTTAAAAGTCGTAGCTAAGTCGCATTGTGAATCTTTCGAAGAAGGCAAACGTTACATTATTGATCCGGGAATGTTGTGCACGAAATCCGACAATGAAAAGTCACAACAATGCAAGGGAGACTCTGGAGGTCCTTTTATAGTCGACAATAAACTTGCCGGAATAATTTCGAATAGTATTAAATTAGATGTAACTCTGCCCAATGGTAAGAAAGCTGAAATTACTGACGCTACTTTGGGAGCCGTTGTCACTAATGTTGGATTCTACAACCAATGGATAACTAGTAATATAAATAAAGGGCCTCCTAAAGATAGAAAACATAGGAAAAAGGATATAATGTCGACCTGGCTTTAAATATAAATGATAAAACATATAATTGGAAGAAAACAATGATGGCAAATACCTCACAAAGCCCAATATAATAGATATTAAAAAACGAGTTAAAGGCAAATACTTTGAAGAGCTCAATATCATTAATATTTCAACAACTCAGTTCAAAAGATCACAAAATTACAAAAAGGGCCAGCACATTAGATTTTGAAATTGAATTTATGTTATCATATTTATGGACGGTTTGTTTTGAATAAGCAGATTACAAATGATACTATCATATCATGTTCAGCAATAGCTTTACTTTGTTAAAATAAAAAATAGAATTAAGTATAGATGTTGTTTTCAAAATCAGAAACAAAACTTAGTTACGGAATTGAGCCCTTGTAAAGCCCTTAAATATTTCAATTGTTTCAAAATATTTTTGGTGAATGTAAAAGAAAATGTTGCCTATTAATAAACATATGTAGAACATAAACAATCGCCTTTTATTTTTTAAATAATCGAACTTACCATGTACGAGTCGTTCCAATTCAACAAACGATAGGGCCTATATATATGCAATAATTTTGCAAAATATATGTACAAGCCCCACTTTTATGGTTGACACTTTGTGTTTGAAAAAGTGGAGCAGAACACTTTGCACAATTAAACAAATTACGGCAATTTCTTGCGCTTGTGCTACAGTGTTTCTATGTGGATAACGATTTTTGAACTACTGTGCTTGCAGATTTTCTTCAATAAACACAACTCCGTTTGCTTATAAAAATGATGAACTTCTTCGGATACTTTAGTTTTCCGATTTTCAACAATCAACGATGATGAAGGTAATAATTTTGTGCTGCATGGCAGTTGCATTTTTGCTGCTAGCAAACGGCGAACCTGTGCTTAATGGAAAGGAAACAGGACGTGCATGTGGTTACGACAAAGATAATAAAGTTACTGTTGTAGGACGGGAAAAATATCCTTACGTTGTGCATCTCGATATTACCAAAGATGGACAAGAACGTAGGTGTGGCGGTGCAATTATTGGTGGAAAAGTGGTTCTAACTGCTGCACATTGTATTGTCGCAAAAAATCCCAGATCAAAGTTAGAAGTTTATGTGGTAGCTGGAATTTTAAACTTAAACTTGGAAGAGAACAGATGGAATAAAATGTACGATTATCTTGTTCACAAAGATTATACTTTAGTTAGTAAAAAAGATGATCGAATTAGATTGCCTCATGATATAGCGCTTGTTTGGGTCGAACATCGTTTTCAATTCGGCCCAAAGGTACGCCAGATCGAACTTATGCCACCGAATTTAAATGTACAAAAGCGTGTTGGATTCATATTAGGCTGGGGTGGAACCAAAAAAACTGCATGCTCCGATATACTTTTAAGTGGAAATTTACGAGTTGTCCCAAATTCTGAATGTGAAAATAATGGACACATTCATCCCGGAAAATTATGTATAATATCAGATGATAGAACCCAACAGGCGTGCCCAGGAGATTCTGGAGGTCCTTTTGTAATCGGTAATAAGCTTGTTGGTGTAATTTCACTTTGTTATTCTGAAGAAATAACTTTACCATCCGGTAAAAAAATTGAACGGGTCGATCCAACAGAAGGTGGATTAGTAACAAGTGTTCAATTTTATTATAAATGGATTTCGGATAATATGCGACTAGGACCTCCAAAGAATAGAAAAAGTAAACCATCTAAGGTTCCTGGTCGACCAAAGCCAAAAACTGGATAATTCTGTGGTTAACAGAAATCGTTTATAATGTTGTATTTTGAATAGAAAATAAAATGTTCATTCGAAAATTTAAATAAGCTGAGAATTTTCTTAAAAAATAAAACTATAAACTTTTTATTACTTTCGATTTTGAAATATCCCCACAAACTTTTATTGACTAGAGAAAATTAAAACGGCATAGAGAAGGAAATATATTCTCTATCGGTAGATATCCTTTGAGTTACTCACCAGGTTGGATGAAAATGGGTCAGACTTGACATTGTCATCCCTCGACGACGTTGATGGGAATCTGAAATGAAACCAGGAGAAATGTTATTAGTTTCCAACAATAGACAACTGACAGTAGATTACGAGGAAATCAGGATAGGCGTCATTCGGGCCTATTTGCTGTGGGACACGGATGATTGCGGTTTGGATAAGCATTATCTGAGCTGGCGAGTGTGGTGGATGGATTACTGTCTGCATATAGTGTTCATTATATCGTATTTTTTCATTAGGGCTTTTCTGCCAGTTTGAAGGTGTAATAGAAATAGAACAGGATAATGGAAGACATTTTCAATAAATGGGTGCAGAACAACTTGGACTTGTAATCAATTTTCTATGAGTTAGTATTGGAAGTGAGTAAAAATTTGAACTGAAGATATACAGAGTTGTTCTTTGAAGACTATCCAAAACAGAATGATAAAAGATTTCAATAGGTATGGATTTAACCAATATGCTTTGTTAGGAAGTGCATTATAAATAGACTCCGGTTTTGCTCACAAATTTTATCGTTCTATTATAAAGGTATATAATAGTTTTTAATGTACTGCAATTCTTAAATTTGTATATCCATTATTCTATTGCACATACCTAAGAACCAAAAAAAAAATGCAACATACTTCTTTCTTTCTTCTTCAATGATGTTCATAAATAAAAATGAAACAAAGGACATCTTGCAAAATTCACGCTTAAAATGTATCATCCAAATAAATTTATTATTAGCATTATTAAATGTTACATTTCATGATAATGTTATTTTTGTAGCGACTTTATAAATGCAAGTAGAAAGAATCCCTTTTTCGTTCTTTCTAAAATTTGACAAGAACAACTTGGCCTGGAGTGAAATTTCACCCATGATACTCTGTAAGAGTTAAAACGCTTTCTTTAAAAGATATCTTACTTTAAATAGATAAATTACTTTAACTCCAGATTGGCGCGTTAAAATTCTGAATTCAATAGCGTCTAGATTTCAATTTTGACTATTTTTCACAACGGCTATTTCTATAAAGGAGAAGCAACTCATTCAAAAGTTGTCTTTGTGATTAGTTTCAGTAATCATAACTTTTAATGAGTGGTTCATTCACCTTCTACAACCAGACAAAAAACGCGTGAAAAAAAACCTCATTTGTCTCAAAGAAACATGACCCTGCCATAAATCTGCACTTTAGCATTTTTTATCCTGCATACGACGAAAAGTGTCGTAAATCAAGAAATTCTCAGGAAAAAAATGTCATTGCTACTTCCACCCGCGTCATTCCTCCGATGCCGACAGGAAGAATGAAACAGCTGGCTCCTTCCCTTGTAAGAAATCCGATCGGTTTGGGAAGTGATCGTGGTTACGTTTGCATGCAGGTCATGCAAACTCCATGCTCGCTAAGAAGGAAACGGGAAATTTGGCAACGAGGCAGTCTTAAGATCTTTCCAAGGAATCGAATACGTGACTTGCGGCTTGATCGTGGGCCAGAGGCCAGCATGCAGGTACCAAAAACATCCGGGCGTACATCTGCTAGGTTCCGCGCACGCTAAGTTAAGAATTAATCTGGGGAAAAAGAAAAAGGACGAAATGGGACCATTCTTCAGGATGCCAATTTTGTTAGCCCAGGAATGAATTTGGCGACAGCGATGCATTAAAAAACCTGTTTTTGAATTTTATGTTGGACCCGGTTAGGGTCATTTTAATGGTGCCCCAGGCGAGTTTTGCCAAAGACGAAAGATTCCAGATGCCGTGAAAGATATCCATGGAATTTTTTTTTTTTATAACAATGAATCTTTTATAGTAACGTTTCTTTAGCAGAAGATATGTGTCGCGACGACGTAGTGTAATTAGGTGAAAGACATGCGCAACCGTTTCCAATTTGCATAACCGTTCGCAAGACAATTGTTGCTAGCTCGCAGCAAACCGATCAAAGACCTGCTCGAAGCAAAAGACAGAAGGAAGAGTTATTGGGAAGGCGTTTAAATTATCGTCCGTCGTAATTAATTGTGGCCCCGTCGCAGCGCATTCATTTCGCAGGAACTGAAGAGTTCAGTTCGCAGGTGTGCTTAAGAAATTGCAGTTATGCTATGCATACATAATTTTATTCGATGCGAGCATTAATATTTTTCAGTAGAATCGTAGATAACTTTGTTGCTGCTACCGAGAAAAGTTCGAAAAATTCATCAAAATACGTTAATGAGTTCTGCATTTGTGCACATCGATTTTCTTACACAGGGTGTTCCAACTAAGAGAGATAATTTACTATAGTTTGTATTATTCCTATGTACTAAAAAATTTCTCATGCTTTGAACAACTTTTTTTTGGGATTTTTGCATCCAACGAATACAACATATTTGAAATAACTTTCACTTTTCGATATGATTTTACGAATAACCTTGTAACTTCGATATTTATCTTATACACACTGATATCCACTGATTCGGAATCTGATCAAAAACTAGTTTTCTTGCCCGTTTTATTTAAAAAAAATAACGATTTTCTTAAGATGGTGATTTACATAAAAAATAAAGAATGAAACACACTCTTCACAAGTGTAATTAGGAACATAATTCAATAAATTTTAAAAAGATAAATAGCTTTTGTGGAAAATTATAATACGAAAAACATCGGTTGATGAAGTCCATTTTTCTTTTCTAGAACTCTTGGAAATATTTTATTTAATTTACGTTCTTTGAAAAACCGACAACTCTACAACAAATTACCTTATTTGAATTGTTTTCTTCAGTTTTTGTACAAAATTTTGACTATACCTTGAATTATTTTCACATTTACGTAAACTGTTTCTTCTGCATTCATACCCAACAAGTAATGGTTTCTACTGTTGTTTTTCTCATTTCCAACGTTAAGCTTATTTATTTCTTCCAATCTTTGTCCTCTAAAGTAAACTTTAACAATTGGGGACAGAACAACATTGACACAATTAGAGAAAGTAATTTTAGATAGAAGCAAGCCTAATTGACGATAGTCATTAAAGCAACCCTCGCAAATTGTGCTGTTGGTGTTGAATCGTCGCAGCCGAAAGTCATTACTCCGCTAATGATCTTCAAATAGTTAGTTGGGCACTGTGAACATCTTCAAGAAAATGTTTTCCGTTGCTGTTCTGTGGGGGAAGTGAATCGGAATAATTAGAAGATGGGTGGTCATTTTGATCTCAAGAAATTGTTACTTTTCGGAACCGGCTTTAAGTACACCATTTTAAAGTATTTTAGAGGCTAATTAAGATAAGTGCTGAGAGCTTGGGTCTAAGTCCGTCAACAGGTGTTAGCAGTGGAAGCATACATCAATTATTCTGCTAAATGAATTTCCGCGTGATAGTATAAATCACCTCAAATTGGAGGAAGTTTTCCTTGACGCCCGCATGACATTAAGAAGCAATTTCACGTGAATAGTTAGTTCCCTCTCTCTTGGGCTCCACAAATTTTAAATAAATATTTATCAACGGCAAATGGAATCGGATTTAATTTGTTAATTTAAGCTGGCTGCGGGGAAATCGAAGAGGACGATGTTTATTGTTTTATGCAAATTAATGACAACAAAACTTTCTTCGAAGTGGATGCAGTTTGGACTGGTTAAACATTCTTCCATTTAAGAATTCTTGAGACGATTTATTTTTTTCTTTTGCTCCAAGATCAAATTAAGTTTGTTTATGTTTTTTTTTTCGCGGGGGTATTTTCCCTGCTTCCCCTCACTCTGCTTGGCTGTCTTTTGTTCTCCCGTTTCTTTTCTGTACATTTCTTAAAGTATACACGGTCGGGAGTTGTTCGTTTTCCAAGAACTTTTTGATAAGTGTAAACACAGCTAAACTGGATGAAATTAAAGTCGTCACGTCACGCAATTTGCAACACGCAAGGACGCAAGGGAAGACGTGACGACTTTAATTTTTTCGATTGGGAAAAATGCTATTGATTTTTTTGCTGGATTTTTACACCTAGGTTAGGTTAGGTTAGGTTGCTGTGGCTGCCTAGAAAGGCACACTTAGGCCAATTTTGACCCATTGTGTTACCACGTAGTGCAGGAGACCATGGTTATTCGTGGGATTCGAACCCACAGCCTCTGGGACGGTAGGACAGCGCGCTAACAACTGAACTATCAGAGGCCCCCCCTTTTATACCTAAGTACTTGCATTTCTTTTTGAATCTAAGAATTTAACAAGTACGGGCACAATTACACGACCCTTAGAGGAAAATTTAACAAGTTATACAAACAGAAAATAAATACTCAAATAAAACTGCGCTCTTCACATTCGCTACATTAAGAAATGAGTCACTTCTTTCAGAAGTTCGTTTTAAAATTAATAGGAACCGGAAATATGATCGTTAATTCTCTTTTTTCAAAAGCTTATCCATTGCATTAAGGTGAACCAACCCAAAAGTTTCGTGTCTCTGGTTACCATCAATTTTGGTAGGTGTATAATTTCTTAGTGTCTTTATATTTATTTATTTGTGTTTTGTAGAAATCTCACTTTTATTCCGCTGCAATCTAGCAAAAAATCTTCATGTTGTACAGAAATTAAGATTCGAAAAATAATTAATCCGAACTGTTTCGACATAAAGTAAAAAACATCTTTCTTTTTATGCTTTTCATGCAATAGTAATCTGCACTCAGAGTTATAAAGAAAGCATTACCAGTACTATTATTAGTAATGGTTATTAAAAAAAGTTAAATTATCATTTTCAATAATAATAAGGTCGCCCGCAGATAGTTAAAAGTTATAGAATATTTTACAGTATAATTGAAATACAAATTTCATAGTGGTAACTTTAAAGGTACGCTTGTTCCATTTTTCATATTTTAATATAAAGGCTTTAGTCTCTAATTTAACTTTAATCAAACCATGCTACGCCTTCGTTATTTATTTGTATAGTAAGTCAAAATGTGGTAGACAGCGAGGACCAAACCACACTCAAGAGTCGAGTTCTCACTTCTTGACTCAGACTTTGCGGCTCTGCAAAACCCTATAGGTGAATTTATAATAATTTCCTCGAATCCTTAGTCCCTTTTTCCATCCTTTCGTAGAAATTTCATGGACTTGTTCGTAATTCCTCTGACACAGATCCCCTGTAAAAGTTTGTTGCCGTGACTGCTCATTCTGCGTAAGCAGATAAATTTCATTTTCGCCTCGGCAAACAGAAACATTCTGACAAAATCCTTTGATCACTGCCTGAGAATAAAAAGACGTTGCCTCACCGTGAAATATTGCGTTAGTTAGAGGTGTTTCCTCAGGGAGGCAAAATCAGACTTCTTGTAAATCTCCTAAGTAGGAGTACCTTAATTAAATACCCTCCTGAGTTTCGTCCCCGGGGATTTATTAGGCAAATTGCTTCGATGGAAATGTGTCATCGGGGCATGTTACGACCGTTGAAACAGCTGCATCTAGCCAATCAGTCCCAATTTGTTTATTCGCAAAAATAAGACGATGATTAGAGGCCGTCAACAAATGATTCACCTCAGAAGTCACTGGTGAGACTTTTAAAATTATTCAGTGTTCAGAAATTTTGGAGTGTGCGCGCGTAGGTGTACCAATAAAATTATAAATTTATCAATTTCCCCCACTTTTGTTAACACAATTTGCGATAAAGAAAATTTTACTTTTTAGTAAATTGTTAGGGTACATTTTCTCGAAACAAATCGGACGCACTTGTCTCTATACAATGTCCTGTAAGTTGAATTGGCAACTGATGAGGTGATTGAAGTTTAATATCAATTCCGGTATTAATTAGACTCTTGTTATGTCACGCAAGAGGCAGTTGTTCCACCAACGAGACAAAAGCAAAGCGTTCTACTTTGGTTTTAATTAAAGCGAATTGAGGTCAAACAACGGCTTTCGAGGGAATGGCATCTCTGGAGCTAATACTTGGAGTTCCCTCACGTACTGGGTTTTTATTTGCTCTAAACAACAGAGCCTAGACAGTCTTTTAAATGTGGTGTATTTTAAATTATGCAAACACTTAACCCACTGATCTTAATTTTTTTCATCCACGACCTAAACCAAGGTGTGTTATATGTTTAATACGTACAATGAATATATGTATATATGAAATTGGAACATCTTTTGAAGCATTTGTTAACCAAAAGCAAATAGTTCGATTCGATGGTGACTTTTTTGTAAGCCTGCATAGATAGATATTATTGTGAGAAGTTTTTAAAACAAAAGGCCAGACCACAGGCTTGAACTTGCGGTCCAACGAATTCTGAAGCGAATTATAATACAATTGATGTCAGATGTATGCATACCTACGTATGAAATTGTTAAATTGAAATAAATAATCATATAATAAAATAATAATAACACCAAGTGCCTGAATATATAATAAATTTTCAAAGGACAACATACTTTAATTAGACTTGCAAAAGGGTCACAGGAAAACGTTTTATTCTCAAATGTTGCATAATAGACATATATAGGTATTGTTTTTGTTGAAAAGTAACAATATATTTATTTTGATAACAAACTTAATAAAAATTTCGCAAATATATGAATATAAACTGATTTTGTATATTGTGTATAAATCTTTGAAACATTAATTCTTTCCAAAGCCTCAGTTATGGCAATTTATAATTCAGACAAAAGTATATTTTGTGAATTTACATTTTGCTCACAATGTACAATAGACTGTCATTAAATTTTTATCAACAAAATGTTAACATTATCAAATTTGTGTTATTTTAAATTTGGCTGCTCCTACTACAAAAAAAATGTACTAAATTTAACTGACAAATTTGAGAACTTAGTTTAAATTTTAAAAAGTATGCATAGTCGATCATTTTAAGTCGAAAAGAATGTCTGTACAAATTTAGGAATCGGGGAGGTATCCGGATTCTTGACTTAAGCCTCACTTTAAACTAATATTTCAAAATTGAGACCAAAAGTGAATGTGCAAACAAAATAATCTTGTGAGAATTTTTATGAAGCGGGAAAGCTATAAAAAGGTCATGGAGGATAACACAACCTGAACCGCAAAAAGTTGCCCCCGAGCAACTAAGAGTGATGGCACATTCAACCCTTTTAATTTCCACTTTAGAGAGACAGATACAAGTTAATTCGCCGAAATTTGTCACCTCTTCTTCGTCATGGAGCCGTTAAATCCACGACGACTGTATCTCGCAGCTAAATACCTCCGCTGCGGAGGATGAGGACCAGGCCAGCCATAAAGCCGAATGTCACGTCTGCAAATAAAATTGTTTGGCTTCCTGATGAACGTCCCGCAGTCCTAGCTTCCTAGCAGCTGGGCGGCATTTTTTTCCATCGAGCGACGTTTGCTTTTCGACGGTCGGAATTCCACCGACCACCCATCCGCCCCATGAGAAGGGTTTGGTCGTTATCGTCGGCGCGAAGAATTTCCTTCCGCTGAGGAGGGACCTCCCCCGCATATTTACACATCTCCGGAACGGCGCCTGGATTGTGTTACAGAAATGTAATTACACGCGCTGGGATTTGCGAAGCTGCTCGAATGGTAAACGGCCGATGTTGGCGCTTCGTCCCGTTGCAATTTGACTTGGAGCTATTGAACAAAAGACATTCAGCCTTCCTTAAGGAGGCTGAGTTGGCGGGGCGGAGTCGCTTACTCTAGTCCTGGAACGAAAGCGCGAAATGGAGCGGGGGCGATAGCAATCTCGCAAAATGTTTTGCGAATGACCTAAATGTAAAGCAGGAGCTTGGGAAAGCGGCTCTTCCCTACTTTGGTGCTCCTCGCAAATTTTGAAACTATTCACTGCACTGCACCGAGTGCATATCGCCAACTGCAACTCTGGCTAAATTTTGCTGACGGCATAATCCGGGAGCATCAACCAGAAACATGCTGCCTTCATTCGACGAGGTCCTGATGAAAGTTTGTGAACTATTTTGCGTCCCAGTTCCCGGCTTGCTAGAGTGGGAACTTCTGCAAGAGTTGAGGATTCACTGCACGGAAGTGAGCGTGCCGTGGTGCACGCTTCGGCAGCTGAAGGTTTTCCGGAAAAAATATTACTCGAGGATGAAGGGCAAAAGTCATTTCTATCCAGAGCTAGAGCTAGAGCTAGGGCTAGTTCCTAGGGGATGTCTTTGGGGCAATTCTATTACGAACAAATTTTCCTGTTAGCTGGCCACAAGCTTTCATGCTCCCAAGTTGATGGTTTCCCGGAAATCAAGTTAACAAGCGAAATTGACGAATGTGTTCAAGTTTTAATCGAACTTTAGCAGATGGTGTCCGTTCCATGCAATTTAATATTCGAGTGCTAGGAAAATTGACCGAGATGAGGAGAACTCTCGAAAATTTGGGAATAGTTTCGACTGCGGTGTCACGACGTTAGTTTACTTCTTAAACTTATATTACATTGTAGTCAAGAATTTTTTATTTAATAATTTCAACATCAGATCAGATTCAAGTCTTAAATTTTATTGCAATATCACCAATTTCGTATTGGGATTAATTATTGAAGCTGTTGTTTAAAACTCCCATGCAGCTACAGTGGGCAGTAATTGTGATAGTAAAATTTCGCCCTTATATTAAAAAGAACTTGATTAACAATGTAAATCTACAGCGATAGTATAAAACTTACCCGAGTGGGAGGAGTAGATTGAATAAATATCCTATGCAATTACTATTTAAGCAGAAAAATAATTTAATGTTCAGTTAGATAAATAGTTCAGTAGTTCTCGACATTCAGTATGTTAGAAGTACTCATTTTTGCTATCAATTAATTTTTCTTTTAATTTAAAATAAAAATGTGTGCTGCATGAAAAGTATTCTAGAAACACACTTATTTACTGAAGATGCTTCTTTTAAAATTAAAATTTTAAAATTTAGTCATTTGTACTATTGAAATTTGGAAATTCAAGGCAGAAAATATTCATTAATTGATAATTTAAAATTTCGACGGATTACTATTAATGGATAAGCGGATGTATCTTCTTATTTTAAATGTTTAACAGAAGCATTATTCTTTTTTATAAGATAAGTCTCCTATAATCCCACTGTGGCTGTGGTGTAGTTAAGGTGCGGCCGTAATGCGATTTTATTTGTTCGTTAAGCAGACCCTTTCCAAAGCTGCTGTGACCCTTTAAATGGAATGAAGGTGCTAAAACTGCAATTTTTTAATCTCAAAAAGAGTAAATGTCGTGTATGATGATTATAAGTTTACTATAGAAGATCCAATGTCAACGCTATATTAACCGACCTTAAGGTTCTAAAAATAGTATTATTACTGTATGCCCTAGGATTTTTTTTGGGTATGATCACACAAGCGGCACTAGCAATTTTTATTAATTTGAATCCAGAGACAAGAACTTGTCAGTGGGCTACACCCGCATGTTTAAGGCAACGGTCGAACTGTCCGTTGCACAATTTGGACATTAACGGCAGTCGACTGTACCTACATGGTGATATAATATTTTACATCACGGCTGAAAATCCATTTGTCCCCCTCCGTATTTGGAATATTTAAAAGTCGGTCGCAGTCTGACACGAATTCCAAAGCGTCAACTTCCGATACTTTGCCAGGCCGAGATTTTATTGATGGTCATAATCGCATTAGGTTTTGACCGGGCGCCCAGAAGCAGGACTTAACGAGAACGTCGAACGTGAATGAACTTTGAAATGGGGAATTACCGAAGAAAGTATTAAGATATTAATTGCTGCGTACCAAAAATCATCCTGCTGCGATGATGCTGGTTCCCCCTAAAAGCACTTTTGTTGTGGATGAAAAATCTCGGCAAGGGTACTTGGGAGCGTCTCATTAATCAAATGTCATCCCACTCATATTTCAAAAAAAATTAAAAATAACACGCCCCACGTTCGTGACCCCTCCCTACCCGGGGTCTATTCATAATACCAGCGTCGATCGGACCCGGACGTCGTTCGCTTTTCGTTGTCATCAAGCATATCCCATCTAATCCCCGGGACACGGAGGAGCATGTTTTATGTTTTATGCATGATGATTCCCCCTGGACTAAATTTGCCATCCGCCAGAAAAGATTTTTGCTTCCTGTTGTTGCTGGTACACCAACACCACCGGCAGCACTTTAGTCGGCCGTTAGAGCGGGGGCTCCGTCTGTTAAAGAACCGGCGGCGGCTCCTCTTGGTACCCCAAATTAAATCCAATCGCTTGTTTTATTGAAGCTAACCGGGTAATTATTCAATTACTCTATTCACCCGCGAAGTTAAAGATTGAAACGAGGTCTGGACTCTGCCGCCGTCGTCGTTATCGCTCTTGGGTGAGGTAGGGCTTCCAGGGGAGCTCCAGCCTGAAGAAAAATATCTCAAGAGGCTGCGGAACAACGGGCGAATCAAGAACCCAGAGTAGCAGCACTCCCTGAGCTGGTTGAATACAGAAGAAGAGGGCATTTCATTTGTTTTAAATTGAGCCCTCGATATCAAACTTTCTGCGAACGTAACCCTCGAAGGGTGCACCAATATCCATCCAATTTGAACATGTGCGCTCTTATGGGTAGCATCTGACGAACTCACTTCAGGTTTTAATTAAAATCGAGTAATTGAGCCGAGCAAAGGGTGAGATTACGCGCTTTTGGCGGCACCTTCTGGTCCAGGGGTGAAAATATCCAGATCTGCTTACTGCAGCATCCCCGGCCAAGTCAGTGGCAGCGGATGTTTATATCAAAGGTTGGTCGTATCTCTCGACACCTACGTAAATCTACCTCGAGATAAGCCAAACAAATCGGTTTATCTAAGCAGTCGTTGTGGTTTCGAAGGGCCCTACGTCGCCCGGCGTTGTCCGTGTCAGCGCTTCCGAGAAGGGCGTGTGTACCGAGTATCTTCCATCTTCTCAAATATTTGCCTTCACCTCCTCCATGCTCTGTTTGTTGATGAATTTCGTTCAACTACACCGAGACGGTCGTCGACATTGCCGCCAGATCAACAGCCACTTCATTGAGTCATGAAGACGTTACGTGCCTTAACAAAGTCTTGGGGAAGATGGCAAGAGTCGCGTGGCACGGTGAATATCGAAATTGAGAAGATTACTCCTTTCGGCTCAATCATCAAAATTAAGTTACCGCCGAACATTATCATATTTTATTTTATATTTTTATATCAATAAACTGTTATAATATAAAAGAATTTGAGTTTTTTGGTAAAAGTGATATATAAAATTTTTATGATTTAAATTTAGGTCTTGTATTTTCTTATCGCGGATTTATATTTTCTGTAAAAAAATTGCAGCATTTTAAATTTTTGAAGGTATTTCACGAATTTCAAGAAAATCAAAAAATCGCAGCAAAGTTTTAGAGACAAAATTTCCCGGGATACTGGTAGATTAAATAACTTTGAAATTTCGGTTAAAGGTTAACTATTGAAATATTTTAATTAGTTCATAATTTTTTTTATATACTACTTGTTCAAAAAGTAAGGTGAATTTTTAATTTAAACTTCCCGGAATCGGACAAATGATTTTTTTTTTCAAGTTGGTAGGACTGTTAGTGATAACTGTGACAAATTACATGTCAATATCATCATTAGTTTTTAGTTTACACTTGGTTTTGTGAACAAAGAAAAGTAAATTTGGCGATTTTTACGATGTCGAATTTTGTTGAGCAAAGAAGTGCACCGTCGCACACAGCACTGGTTCTTCGTGAGTTTTTCGCCAAAAACTCCACTCATGTCGCTCCACAACCACCGTATTCGCCTGATTTAGCACCATGTGACTTCTGGCTGTTCCCAAAGCTCAAGAGATCACTCCGGGGAAATCGTTTTGAGTCGATTGAAGAGATCAAACGTGAATCGCTACGCGCATTGAAAGCTATACCTGAAGACGACTTTTTAGCATACTTCAAAGATTGGAAAAAACGTTGGCATAAATGTGTTGTAGTTAGGGGGGATTATCTTGAGGGGGATGAAATCGATTTGGAAGAATAAATAAAAATTTTTAATTTTAAAACAAAATTCACCTTAATTTTTGAACACAGTAGTGTGTCGTTTTCAAAAAATACAATTTTAAACTGTGTCTGAACCTTATTCAGATCAATTTACTAGTTAACCTTAGAAGCACGTATTTTTCTAGCCATTGCATTTTTATGAAAATTGTTACAGAGGGTTTTTGAGATCGCTGATCAGAATTTTAAAATTCAAAATGACAGATCCAACATGAATTAACAGTACGTTTTCAACATTTCATAAATAATTATAATTGTTTTATGATTATTCGGATCTTAGGACACAGAAAATAAAAAACATAAATAAAAGAAAAGTCACGGGATATTTATTTTTATTTAAATATTAAATCTGGAACATTTTAAAGAGAAAAAGTTAATAAGAAATAAATCTAATGCACGACACTTCGTTGAGTCGTGAAGACAGTACGTGTCTGAATGAAATTATCTGTGAAGGTGGCAAGAGCGGCACGGCACGGTGCGGATCGAAATTTGAGAAATTTCGTTGTTACTTCATTTGGTCGCGGCAAGTGCAAATGCAGGTACACTGCCAGGTTAGTTTGTGGAGGCACCTAATTAGGAGGTCTCCGCGGTATGCAGCCCCGCTTCCATAGCAAACATTCGAATTGCTGGCGTTGTAGGCAACTAGAGCAAGAATCAGTGTCAGTCGGTGCACGGCCGTGCATTTCTTGCGCACCTAGCTCCCGTTGAGCACCTCCCAGCCACGCGTATATTTTGAATTTTTAATGAATTATGGAAATGTGGGACGATTCGAAAGTTTTAATTCGACAGGCAAAACTACGACGTCTATGGTAAGCCAAGACAATCCCTGATGCTTCGGTTCTTTCTGCCCTAGCTCTTCCTGAAAGTTTGATACATGAATAAATTATGGTCGTGAACGAACGGTCGGCGAATTTTCTGGAAATTACAAATTGGTGGCAATTAAGCTTTTGCTCGGTTTTAACGAAATTGTTCTGAGCTGAGCTGAATCCGTTATGACTTAGCCGTTAAAGGTGGGATAGCCTTAATTACTACTAACAATAAGGTTGTAATTGGTTACTCCAGAAAATGTGTAATAAAACTTAGTTGCTCTATTCGAAAAATACATTTGTAATTTGTTTACTTAATATACAATTTATTGCGTTACAGATTTACAAAAACCAGAGATTTAGAATTAAACATTTCTCACGAATCTTTATGAAATTTTGTCTAAAGAATTGCACTAACACTACCAACATTATAAACGATTGAAGAGTTATAAAACCATGCCATTTTGAATCATACCCATGAAATTAAACCCCCTTCAAATCTTTCAACAAACTTACTTTGGACAGTCAATCGTTTTGAATTCTTTAATTTTGATAACATACACAGTATGTCGCAAAAGAAACCGAACTTTTAATTTAAATCATAGAACCTGTAGCATCATCTATAGAATTTTTGAAAAAAGTTTATGGTGATGCTTGTATGTCTCGAACAAAGTTTATACAAGGTTTAGACGTTTTAAAAATGGTCGTAAAGATTTAATTGATTCAAAGTCTGGTCGTCCAGAAGTTAGTAATCGTACTGAATTAGTGGAAAAAGTGCATGAGGTCATTAGAATTGATAAAAATTTTACTGTTAGATGCAGCCGAATTAAATACAAGTAAAGACACTGTTTGGAAATCTTTAACCTAAGATTTGGGCAGAAGAAAGATTTGTGCGTGTTTTGTTCCATATAATTTAAACAAAGCCCAATAAATCGCTCATTGAATCAAAAAAGTTCAAGAATTTTTGATGAAAAGAGAAATTTGTGTCCTCGGCCACCCTCCGTATTCGCCTGATCTATCAACAAAACTGAAAGGAACTTTTTACGATGACGTTCCAGCCATTCAAAAAGTCCTCACACAGGTGCTCAAACACATTCCTATAACTGGCATTAAAAAGTCTATGCAAGCATTGGTTTATCATTCCAGACGTTGTATTGATTCCAATGGAATGTTTTAAAGATAATGTGTATTTTATTATATATCTATAAAGTTTCTTTTGCGGCATACTGCGTGTGGAGAATTCTCGAAACAAATTCGGACCAGGCACAGACAGGATTCGAGCCTGTGTCCTTAGGATTTGCGTCCTAATGATTTAGGGCGATGATTCATTTTTGTTGGCATTATTCAATAATTCGCTAAAGGCAAGGATATCAATGACATTGGAAAATTTGCAAAAATACTTTTTTTTTCCCGGGACGGGGTAAAAGTTTATTATGGCGAAATGTTTAAGTTCCCTGCGAGTCGCCGAAAAAATAAACAAAATTGCATGAATGAATGCCAATGAGGACTGGTATGAATTCAAGCTATATTTTGTCACTGTACCTCATGTTCGTTTAAAATTCCATCAATTTTTCCAGGTAATGAAGACGTTGAATATGCAAGTCTTTCATTAAAAATTTCAGCTCGCGCAATTTAAAATTCAAATCAGGTCGGAAGACGTGCAAGAGAGAAACCAGACCGGCTATTGATCCAGATAACTTTATCCTTGCCTGAGCAATTGACCTACTTCTAGGCCGCAGCCAAGGAACTCCGTCACCTCCGTCAAAATGGTTTATTACTAAGTAATCTCCGCTTTTACCTAAAAACTCTGCGAGTGACTTGAACGAGTGCTCCGGAACGAAATCCACTTTCCTCCCCGGGCGCAAATAACATAAATTGAATTTTCCATGTCTTCGCGTTCGCCCGATTAATAATTGATGTGCTCACTTTGCATTTACCTGAGTTACACGCTCAACGCTGTTCGGAGAATCCCTTCCGTTATAGAGTCAGGTAAGTCTAAGGAACGGATCCTTTAAGGTGCTTCATTTGTAGTCCATTTAGGCGCACATATGTCGACGACTTTGAACACTTGTAAATTTTTTATTCCTTGCCGCTTGTCTTATTTTCGTTGTTTAGCTGGCTTAAGTCCTAAAGCATTGCAATTCACTTTCTTTTGGCCGCCCGTCTTCGGATTCCTTTGGGGCTGTCCATTTTCCTTAAGGAAAGTGAAAAGTAAATGCCGTGGGGAGAGGTACCTTTATAATGGACTTGGGATAGTCACTTCAGTCCCCCAGTGCCCGTTTTAGTTAAGTGACGCGTGAAACTCTACTCAGCGAAGTCTCTCCCTTTCTCAATTACAAGTTACTTTTTTTTAAGTTCGTTAGGACGGAGACACTCATCCTGGTTAATCCCTTTGGAACGCAGCCTGTTTTCAGTCGAGTTTGTTACCCCTTTGCAACTGGGGCCTGGGACCCGTGCATTGGGTTTCATTTGCAACTTTTGCCCGTCATGTTTATATTGATGAGGGACGAATTTCGTCTTTCCCAGCTCAAAACAGATTTTTGCTGTTTGTGATGGAAGGCAAATTATGATGTCGTTTGGACAATCACTGTCTGTTGTTATTTATTGCGTTTGAGGCTCCCAAAATCACTCCCG
The DNA here is from genome assembly GCA_963969385.1 of Philonicus albiceps. Taxonomy (NCBI): domain Eukaryota; kingdom Metazoa; phylum Arthropoda; class Insecta; order Diptera; family Asilidae; genus Philonicus; species Philonicus albiceps. The sequence goes on from OZ017772.1 coordinate 61,295,261, forward strand.
AAGTAAATGTGAGTCAATTTAGATGAAGCAATGACTCAAAAGGTTCCCGATTAAGAAGACGACTTGGTAAATACGAACATATTTACTCAAAAGACTGATGGATTATATTTTAATTATGTACATTATGCTTATAGAACGTACAAGGGAGTCAGGGAAGTCAAAGTTTCATTGCTCAATTTCCTTTTAGGCAAAATGTTAAAGATGTTAGAGTATTTACAAAGGAAGAAAGTCATCCTAATATTTCTAATTATGTTGGGACCATTTAACGGAGATCGATTTTACATCATATCTCGTAAGCCCCTTATCTGCTTTCTATGAAATTAACTGATAAAAGTATCCCACAGCGCAAAAAATAGGCGTTTTTTTCATCTGGTTCAAGTTCTGGATCAGAACATAAAGAAACCTTTGTTTATAGCAAATTTTTCTATACAAAGTAGCATAGATTTCATGTATTATTGGAAGTATCCAAACAATTTATCACTGTTCATTTGCCCTACATTGTAATTGTAATTTGACCACTTTATTTTTATTATCTGTTTTTTTTTTATCGTTATTTAGGAATCAAACCCACAATCTTGGAATGACATGCACTCCCAGCCAAACTGTTTAGCTAACCACGTTCCGAAGCCCCAATTTAAAAATATTGCCCTCTTAGATATCTGCATGTAGATACTATAAAATATTGCTCCGACTATCATTGCTTTAGAACCAGTTGATATATTTTATAAAACTCATTTATAAGTAGTAATCTCGATAGCTCAATTGGTAACGCGGTTGTGGGTTGGATCCTTGTAAAAGTGGAACCATAATGCTTAGTTTTTGCACTGAACTACCATCCCAGAGGCTGTGGGTTCGAATCCCACGCATAACCTTAGCCTCCTGCTCTGCGTGGAAACACAATGGGTCAAAAGTGGCCTAGGACATTATGCATATACCAATCAATGTGATATAATACAGCGGGGAGTGCTGTAGAAATATTGTTTTTTTTTTAATTATATTATTTGTATAAAACTTAGTGCCATGGGCTTATTCTAAAAGCCATAATTATTACAAAAATTACCATATTTCATTCGATAATTTTTAAAATGCACATGATGATGATGATTCCAAAATTAAAACTTTTCAATGCTTTCTAGTTATCATTGCCTTAAGGTATTAGACCCGAAGTTCCTTCACCAGGAGAGACCTAAAAAATTCTTGAAGACAATCCGAGCGCAGATCTTAACCATAAGAACCTATAAAAATTCCAAAACAGTGTAACTCGATCGGTTTCCTTTGGGACTACGTGAGAATATTTTCGAATTGTGTATTAGGGCAGAACAGAAATCGGCCAGCCTATGAAACCAGCGATGTCACGCATCAGCAGCGCTGCACTTGGCTCGCCGCCACCTTGCAGTAGGGGTCCCATTCCTCCAGTATGGAGCGGCAGACCCCTTGTCTGACCAGTGGTAGGGCATAGACCAAGTTGGGCAGTGCCGGCGCCGCAAGCCAAGCCACGACCTACCTGCGCTGAATAATTTACGGGGAAATCGCCTGCTTAGAATTTTAAGTGACCGCCACTGGACCGAGTGCGGCCTGGCTCCGGGAAACGCAACCATTTTTTAATTGCCGCCAATAATTGCGGCAGACGTCCGCGTGCATGGCCCGTGCAGGTATCTCCCGCTACGGCAAAACCTCCTAAGTAATTGCTGTCAACCGCACACGCGAGGGCCCCACAAAAATAATTAAGCGCCTCTGAAAGGGACGTAATTACGCGTTTTTAAGAAAAGCGAAAGAAAACGCTTGACGTCGCGATGTCAATGAACTTGACACTTCGAGCGGTGAGGCGACGGAATGATTTGCGGTTTCATTTTGACAGAGCCCATTCACTCCGTCTTGAGAATAATTGTAATTGATAAGGTAAAAACGGAAAGAAACCGCCACAGAATTGAATGCACTGTGCGGGGTCTGCCCCGGACCGCTTTCAGGAAACCGATTCAAACCGTCGTTGTAGTTGGAGACGAACAAGCTCGCTTTGGGGTCCCCCTCACGATATAAACAGTTATAAGACGTTGATGGATCGTCTTCGAGGCGGAGGTGGTAGAGACTTTGTTTACATCAGCTTCACATGAGGCCCTATGCGCGCCAACATCACCGGAAACTCGAGGAAAGAAGGAAACTATTGTTTTCGCTTTACAGAAATTTAATAATTCATCGAAGGTGCAAAATGCACTTTTGTGTCAGGTTTTCGCTTTTGCCTTTAGCTGTGGCAAGGTAATGTCGGAAGTAAGCAGCATCCACATGAATTTGAATTTGTTGTAATGGATATTTTCTGTTGCGATCATGCGGCTGTTGGGAAAATTAGGGAACATGTTGAATTTGTCGGTTTTTTTTTTTAGAAAGTTATTAGATGCAACTGCCTCCCTTCGTTCACTTAAATCTACAAAACACTAGCGGTATTACTTCGTAGGATTTTTCTGGTTTTACTTTTAATGATAGTCGTAACTATTTCATAACTAACAGCGAAAGAAAAAACAAATTTAAGCCATTTTAAATTTAGAATTGATAATAACGTTATGCTGCATATTACGTGTTATGGGTTCGGGCCTTACGACACCTCTTTATATATTGACAACAGTCAATTTCAGGTCAATCTTGATGAAACAGAAAATATTTTTAAGATGTCTTTACAGAAGAAAATGTAAAAACCGATGTTTACCATCGATCGGCTTTTTGGTTACCCATTTTTCTTTCATATTGAATACGATGAAAAATTTCGTGTCAAACAGTCTGTGTCAACATGACAACATGAAAGTGTTGTAATGCAAGAACTGACCCCAGTACATCGTGTCGAATGACGGTGGAAGGTGGAAAAATGTAACTTCGTTTTGACTCTTTTGCAGCTTACTTAAAAAATTTAATGTTGAATTTAAAAATAGAAAAGTAATTATCTCAAGATTTTTAAATTTAGATGAAAATATATATCTCATTTTATGATACTTTTCTACTTAAGATACGCTGTTTTTTTTCAGATCCATAAAAATGTAATTTGAACTCCGGAAATCGATGGAGGACGTCCGAAAATAGTACAGTACATGATTTTTATTTATAGTAACTCCATTATTTTTATTGAGTTTGAAGCTCAAAGCTGAAAGAAAACATATGTTCTCTTAGTCCTGAATGGGTTAACACAATTCATTCTCCAATAACGCCATTCACCCAAAAACTGTTTTAAACTATTTATTACTCGATATTATTTTTTCGGTTTTCGGAGCTGTTTTTTTAGTTGCTAAAGGAAGAATTGTTTAATTTTTATCAACCCATTTGCATCATTCGGAAAAGCGGAAAAATTGGCCTATATCATCAAACATTTTGTAGGCTTAATTACTTCTTCACTACTATTAGAATTAAACCCTTCATTTTTATTAAAATTGTTTGCCTTTACCCGAAGAAATCTGTACTTTAATCATTTTGCAATCATCACTCTTCAGTAACTGCATGCATATGTGTTGTGGCTATGATAAAACAAAAAAATAGTGTGCATATCTGCGATTCGGTGATAATGGTCAGAAGAATTTCGCGCATATATGAGCTTACGATTCAAATGGGTTAACTTATCAGAAATACTAAAAATTAAATTAATTGAAACCTAGATTTTATTGGGGAAAACATATATGACTTAGTTGAAAATTCTGTCTTTTAAATATTAAATACAACTGAGAAATAAGTCGTAACTTAAAACAATACGAATGGTTCCTGAAGCATAACGATATTTATTTGTCAATTTATTTTGCAGTTTGATAACATAAGAAATAGTGAGCACTATAAATTTTCTTTGATGATAATAAACTTTAACGTTTAATTACGAACATTTTATACTTCGTGCTGTCGTTATCTTTGAAACTACTGCGGTAATTTTGATATTTAAAATTTATTTTGACTTTTAATTATGTTTTTGCTTTAAAATATTACCGAACTGATAAATATCCTAAATTTGGACTTTGCGTTTAAAATGAAAATCAAATTTAAAAAAAAAACAATTTCACTGTCAAAACTGCGCCAATTATTCAATCAATCGTATACATATTTTTAAATGACAATGAGTACGTATATTCAATTACAAAATAAAAGTCTAATATTATTATTTGTTATGCGTTATATACTCGTATAGCATTTTATATTTTTTTTCTGGTAGGTAATTGCGACATTCGCACATTTTTAGTGCGTTTAGTGAGGCATTTTTAAAGGCAGTTTAGTTTGATATGTATTTCCTTTCCCTCCAGGGCTACAAACCCAAAATTTATAGAATGGAAATGAGCAGACTAATAATCGTAGGACATTTTGATGCAATGCGTTTTCCCTAAATTGCCACCCTGTGAACTCAAAACTCGTCCGTTGGGCCCGACAGGCATCTGGACAAAAGAGAAATGAAAATCAATCAACCTGTGGCCACTGGGGACCACTGGGGAGAGAGGCCCAGCGCGAGCACGTAACAACTGGGACCACATGAAAGTTCGCAAAATACCGCAAATTATATAATTACTTTTTATGTTCTCCCGTCACCGGGGGAGCAGTTTGTGCTGGGAATTTTTAAGTATTATAACTCCTGTCTCCTGCAACGAAAACAGAAGGAAAGAGTACATTAATACAAAGTTATTAGTCTAAGTATTCCCCTCTGCTCTGGCTGAAAGTGACAAAAAAAAAATGGACTCAGGTCAGGTTTGCATCAACGCCTCCATCTCAAGGGCAGCTAGCAAAATCGGTTAGCAGGCCGCTGAGACCCAGTTCCGACCGGCTAAGCACCAAAACCCAGTGGAGGATGGCAGATCGCAGCCGCACCGGATCAATGTCAAGAAATCCGCCCGCCAGAACGCAGATGCTGGCTGCTGTCTTTCGTCGGAAGAGCATTTCTACCCTGGCCTGGGCGGTCGTTGTTGTCGAGGGGCGGCGAGGACCGCAGATGTTCCCAGGCAGCCACCATAGAAATTTCTCATTTCACGCGCGATCAGCTCCCTCGGGAGACAGTAATTATTTTCAATGAATACTGCGGGCCAGACTTACTTGTCTTTATCGGGGAGGTGCCAGCTGTGCCGGGTCCCGGAGGGTGGAGGCGGACGTCCGACGATGCTTCTATCAACCTCGAAGTTGCCGTTACATGTCAAATACCACTTTGTCTGGCTTTGGGTGACCTCGCGGTCGCCACCGCGACCCTGCACTGCACTCATTTTGGACTCACTTAGAACATCACTCGCCTTCCGCGGCTGCACACTGGGGCACTTTATCGATTGACCACCGTTTTTGCGGCTCCTCCGCAGGGTTGCGAAGGGAAACCCGCTCGAGATAGGCGACCGCTTCTCTGTCAAATTCAAAACTTCAGCCATCTTTGCCGGAAGCAAAAACCACCGACGGGCATTTTACCCGAGAATGGCAAAATCAACACACACCTGGGCCACTGCGGCTCAATTCGCAGTTTTGCCGCTTATCAATTCAAAAATGCAAACGGAATTTGCACGTACAATGGCTCGGTAAAAAAACAAAAAAAAAAAAACAACCCACGGCAGTGCTCTTCGCCCGATGGCCGCCGACCAAGCGACTTTTGTCGATGTACTCTGGGCGGAGAAAAAATCAAACAGGTGAGACCGGTGCGATAAACTGAAAACCGAAACCCGAAAAATCAACGCGGGCGCTTACTTCTCTTCTGAACCGTTCCTCAGCCAGCGAAAGAATACTCCGGCCGGTGAGCGAGCGGCTCCGGAGAGCCTCACCTTCTTCTTCTTCTTCTTGAGTGCGTTGTTTGAAGTAAACATTTTCAATAGGACAGAAGGGAACGGGGCGGGTTAAAACTGTGGAGAACAGATGTCCTCTTTGTGCTCTTTCGTGCTTTTCTGCGCGAAGTTTTCATTCGATTCCATCGATGAGCGCTAGGGGAAGTTGCTGTTTCGGTCCAAATTCGTCTGACAACTGGCCCAAAATTAAGGAATATTCTTAAAAAAACCTGGCGAAATACGACGTCCAAAGCTGATTTTTAACCGACTTTTAAAAATAAGTAAGTTGCTGTATTTTCTTTTTACAACAGCTATTTTTTGGGAAAGGAAAGTAGCTCTGGAATAAAATTAACATTTACAAACATTTTGGTACTATTTTGCTATGAGTAACTGCAAAAACCACAAGAAATTTTTTATTCTTTTTATTTGGCTGAGGTCCAAAGGGTCAAGAGTTTCCAGATTAAAAAAAAAAACATTCCTTCAAAATCGGTTGGTGTTGAAATGAATTCTTTCATGATCTTTCACTTTGATCATATTGCAGCGCTGTAAAGCCCTCAAGTACAGGGCAAATAAAAAAAAGGTAGTGAAAATCATTCATTTTAAAACCCTCTTAAGATTACATGTTTTTAGTTTGTGATTGTTGATTATTTTACAATGACTTTTTAGTTTATTTAGTTCAAATCTTCTTTATTATTGAAATCACGGCAAAAAGGTAAAATTTTGGAGAATTCTATTTACAATAAAACCTATGCATGAAATTTATTATTATTTCTTTTACAATTGAGAATTTAATTCTCAAATTGCTTTCTTATTTTTATGCGCTCGGGAACTAAGCCCATATTGGCAACTATCTGTGTTATTTTTACTTTTTAACCATAATTTTTATATATGGGAATTGAACTTAAAACCTCGGAATGGCACACAGTACATCACAGCCAAACCGCTCAGCCAGTTATGCCATCCTAAGCCCCACGAAGTTTTTGTTACTGAGATATATAGCGCAAAAATTGTTTGCACCCCTTTTTTGAGATGTTGATTGACTGGCGTACCCGTTGACACTGGAAACTAAGTGTTGACCCCTTGAGTGGAAATTACGAGCCTCGTTCTCCAAGATTTTCTGCACTAAATTCGAATTTTTAACGGCGTCGCCCGTAGTATATTAAAAACCATATGAATTTCTTTAAACATGTAAAAATAAAAATATTGTTGCACATGGTTCTCTCTCTCTCATTCTGCTAAATTTAATTGTCGGCACGCGTGATATTCTTCGAGATTTAATCGTAAGGCAAGGGGTTAAACAGCCCCCCTTACGCAGCGAAAAATTAAAATTTTGTTCTCCTCAAAATACACCTAAATGGTAATATTAAAATTGCTCAGTTCAAGAATAGAGAGGCAAACAGATAATTACTTTTGGATAGTGAGGATTAAAGAAAAAAAGATTATGTAGAAAATTAGTAATAAGCGTCATTTAAGAAAAATCAAGTCTCAGATGTATTGAAATAAATTTTTAAATATTGTACATTCTTCCAGCCACAAATTGACTTCGCTTGTATCGAATATTTTCAAAAATCTTCTATTATTGTACATAGATATGTACATCTGTATATAATAAAGCGAAAAGATATGCATACCACAATTTATTAAGGTCGCGCGATCCAAAAAGCCTTTACTTATTTGGATCGTTAATTTTCAATTATGTGTCAAATTTTAAGAAATCAAAATGTTTACTTTTAGGAAATATAAAATAAATTAGCTAGATAAAATTTAATGTCTATCCAATTCCTGAGAAATTCCCAAAAAAACAAAAACGGCTTTAAAAACTCGGAAGTGATTTTAAATTAAAATTTCTGTTACTACTAATTAATTTGAATGCTTTAATTTGATAAGACGTTTGGAATTGGAACCGTAACAATTTGAGTAAAATAATTCTTATACTAGGGAATCAAAAAATAATTTAGTTTTTAATAAATTTAATATTTTTTCGTACCCTATTCTGCATTTGGTAACACTAAACCATCCTTATTTAATCGTTACCAATTCCCTTTCGGGCAGAAGATTTACTCACTCAACCGTTTCGCGGAGGAGAAGTTGATTTACCAAGCAACAGCTGATTGGAAAAATCGATGGGAGCACCAAAGTGAACAGAAGAGAAGAGCAATCGGTGGGTCAAATGACTTTAACGCGAAAGAGATGACACGATTTCTGTATCTTCATGAATTATGAGAGAGCGAATCCCCTGTCCCAGAGCATTACCAAACCAACTACCAAAGATCGACTTATGCTGCGAAGAACCCAGAATCAAACGGGCAGACGGGTAGCATAATTAATTTGGTGATTTTAAGCTTCCTCTGCGCCAGTAAGTATGCAAGATTTGCGAGTACACTAGTCTTTGCGATAGAAGTTTGAATTTATCGATTGGTTTTATTTAGCTGGATAAAATGTAACAGGTAAAAGATTTTAATTGAAGTTGTTTTGATGATTATTTTCTAATTTGTTTTAGGTTTAATATATTCACTTCCTTCACTCGTTTCCGTTGTACGGATAGGCAGACGAGTAAATTGGTAAATTAATCAGCTACCTTGTTTCAGTTAAATTTTATTACTTTTTGAAAATAGCTGGGCTTTTTTTTCACTACGGTTCTGGATGCAAGTTAATACTAAAACTATCAAGACCAGTCAAATTAACAGGGATCTCAAAGAATTTTTTGTCGATCGGCTACAGTTTCCGAAATATTTCATTTTTAATTTTGAGACTTTGTCGAAAATACAAGCGGAATATTTCCACCGTGAATTTTTTCTCCCCGCATAATTACATCACAAATCGATGACTTTCCCTAACTTGCATTCCATTAAACATTTTTCACAACACAGTAACAATTTTGATAGTGCAATGGACCTGCGGTCTGAGCGCTCGAGGCTGACGCCTCCCCCTTTCTCTTTAATAATAATAACAATTTTGATGGCGGAAAAACTTGAGAAATAACAATAATTAAATGTAAACAAAATTTTCTTACCTGCTCTCATCTAGCACGTTATTTTTAAAAAATGGCACGCAGACACAAATGCGTGGTTTTCTCCGGGCAAAACGATTTTTTTAATGAAAAAAGGAATTGGCCGTGTAAAAAGTAGTGAAACGTGCAGTATAGTTTGCATTAGGGAAAGATTCGCGTTTGAGAAATGTGTTGATTAATAGAATTATGCAGGGGACAAAGAATTACAGTGCAAATATTCAACTTTTAACTATAGATTTCCGACAAAAAATTCTTTAAGTTCCTTCCGTTTTAGACCAAATGGAAAGATGTTGCTAAATTTTATTCGAATCGGCCCATTTCCCCTATTACGAACTTGTACCAAATTGTATTTTGCAAACTATCAATATCGGTTTATGAAGCAACCAAATTTGTATTTCAAAATTTTGTTTATGTTTTATTTTAATAATAATTCTGATTTTCATTTAATCACTCCTCTCCAACAGTTAAAATGTGGGCATAGTTAGCATTGATTTTCTGTCGTTATTATTAATTGAGTGCTCTTTCAAGAATACATAAATTTTTTTGAGTTTCTGAAAAGTTTCATTGAGGTAAGAATAAATATAAAATTTTGAAAGTGTTCAGATTTGAGGTCAAACTGGGATTCAATTTACCATTTTACATATATTTTAAAATATCTATCAAAAGTATTTATGTCAGCCCAAAAGTACTTTCCTTCAATTATTGCTTCTGCTATTCAATTTCAGACAGTCGAAAGGAAATAAAACAAGATGCAAGGAAAAGACTCTGCCAAGGAACAAGAATGCATTAAAAAGCCTGTTCTTAAAGGGCTTCATCATGCTAAATCCTTACGCAATTTAGCCGCGGCGATTGGTGTTTCTGTTTTCTGCATGATGGCGTTTAAGATCTTTCACAACGATGTTAGGAAAAGGAAATATGTCGAATTCTACAAAACATACGACGCTGAAAAATCCTTTAATCGAATGAGAGATGCCGGACTTTTGCAATCATGCAAACCTTCTTAGCCCTAGAAGCGTAAATTATACTGCAATTTGTTTCCAATGATTCACTTGAATTAAAACCACTTTTATTGTTTACGTTTACATTATTATAACATGAATTATAAAGTCGAAAAGCAGTTGGTATTTTTTGGTTAATCTAGATTAGGGGGTAAAGTAAGAAGAAAATTTAAAATTTAATTGGATATCATTTAATTCTTCCAGAATCAAGAAAAATATCTTACAGAAATGAAAGTAATATTTCCTTTTTTCTCTTTTAAAAAGTACCTTTTGATTTAGTTTCTAGAAATTATAGTAAATATTACATTTATATATTGCTCTGCGATTTGCTTTCTTCAAATTACTAATTACTAACCTAGCCAATTCAGTTGTTAAAAAATTCAATTTGATTTTTTTCGGGTGGATACGACAAAAATGCTGTTTTAATAAGTAAATGTTTTCTGCTTATATAAAATTCCAAAAAGGATATCTACCCTTAAGTATGCAGGAAAAAGTGAAAGCTGTCAATAATTTGAAGGACGTTGGCGTACTTTTCTAAATGTAAATAATATTTCGGCTGCCATAAAGTCAAGGTAAAATAAAAAAATAAAAAATGTAAAGACGATACCCAGGCAGTAGCCCAGGTCCTACCCCTTCGGAGGTTGCACGTGCAAAATTTCGGGTACGTTGGCCCTTAGGGTACCTTGAGTAGCAATATCATCGTTGGAATTATGCAAGTCTTGATGGGTTACATTAGGTATAAATAGTTTAGCCCTTTTATACCATCTCCTCTCGACTTGTCTTTAGAGACATTTCCCGTATAATTGATGGAAAAGCATCTTTCTTTCCCGATCACAGTTAAAATCGAAGGACCACCTAAAACGCCTGAATAATACATTTCCTGAAAAGCAAAGGGCCAGTGCTTGACCAAGTTCAGGTGAGCAGAGGAGCAGACGGATGGAGTTCGAGTTAGAGTTGGCCACGACGTGGAGCTTTCGTCCTGTCCTTGGTGGTCGCCAATCCGTTCTGAAAGCCTCCCCTTGATTTATGAGTGCACGTAACCGCAGATTATTCAACCGGCTATTGTAGAGGAGCTCTAGTTAGACTAAAACCCCCGTAGATAGTGTCCTTCTATTTCGTTTTATGCCCAGGACGAACGATGTTGTGCAACAATTTCGAAAACCCCTTTACCAGAGTTTACAAGGACCCTGGAGCAGTGGTGATGGAGAGTACAAAGTGCAAATTTCCATATCATTACATTTTACTAGGAAGGTTAAAGCCCGAGTCGTTTAATGGAACCAACCCCGCACACCTGAATATTTTTTTCCGGGTTTTTATACGCTTCTTGCTCTGGAGAACATCAAATTCTCATTCTTCACACCTGTCCCACGTGAACTAATTTGCATAAAAATCTTTTGGAACAAATTGCAAAAGATAAATGAAAGTCTCTAGTAAAGTGTAAAGTGAAAATTGGGGTGCGTTCAGTGTTCGGTCGAAAAATGAGGTGTCTAGTATTAGGTAGGTCCTAAAACGTAATTCGCAGAAAGAAGACGTGGGTCAGTTATTATTGGGGCGATCCTCTTACCTAGGTATAATTTAAATTTTATGCTAGAAATAAGTAGATTTATGCCCTATTACCTGTTTAACTCAATTTACAACTTTATCGATGCTAACGAAATAGACAAAAAGAACTAAACTCAATCACTTTTTTTATCCGAAAGCACCGACCTTATGGTGGATCTTTAGGAGGAAACTGAGAGAGAATCAATTTATTTTTTATTTCATTTGATTTGGATGAGAGTGGGCGCATACTGTTCGAATCGAATAAGTTTTATAAGTAGATATAAATAATAAACGTACATAGTTAGATAGTTTTTCCGGGGGTATCGCATATCCCGAATCGGAGCGATAATTATAGATAGTAAGAAAAAAGGTTATTTAAAAAGACTATTTTGATCTTATAAATGTGTTCGGGGGCTATAAAACTTTTCTATTATATTTTTTCATCCAAAAATGATTTGACTCTAAAGATGCGTTTTTTTAAACTTCGGTTTTGGATTCAGCTTAAGTAGGAAATGTATTGAGTGTGAAATTTATTTATAGTTGCTCATATTAAACATTATTTATTTCGCAAAAAAAGTTCAAGTGCAAGTAGAAGTTCTATGTGTGATAGTTTTCAAAATTTACGAATGCACAACGATAGAAAAATTGAATTTCATCAATTTTTTGTAATGAACCATTTTTGCAGTATGTATTTAATATATCTAGCGATGCTATCTAAGCTACTCCTTCAGGTATTCTGCAAGTCTTTTAAACTCTTGTTTTTATAAATTCTGGAATTTCATTTAGTTGAACTTCTTTAATATTGAGTTGAATAGACATGGGAGTGGGCTAAAAATCAACTGTTTAATCATTTACGCTTCGACCGTTTACATTATTTCGTTATTTCTCCTAACTTTTTCAGGTTCCCCCCAACCCTTTGCCCTTTTGCTAATTGATTCAAGAATGTAATTGATTTCAATTGAATGATTTTCAAAAGAGGGCAGAACGTGAGTGGTCGTTGTAACTACGGCTCTAATTTTCCAATCAGATGGAAGCTTGTCTTATTTTTCGAAGCGCCTTCCCATTTCCTGTTCGATAATTCAGGAGCATACTTCTCACGACCTACCCCGTATTTCTCAATCGACATGGTCTCGTGTATATCGAAGTCGAACGCCATAGGAATAGAAAGTTTCTGGCGTGCACCATGGAAAAATGGAAAGTCAATTTCTGCCAGTTTACTTTTGTAGTTCAACCCTAGCTGCAGACTGTACTTCCATGGACTTGAACTAATATACTACATATACTCCTCGCCCTAACCTTGTGGGTAATGTCGGACATTTGAGTGGGGCATAAAATGTCGACTAGAGCCTTTTATACTCTAAAGCTGTTCACGCGAAATACAAAATTTCTTTTAGAGTGTTCCCATTGTCCAGAAATGCTTTGGGGTGTTTTCGAACTCTTGGCCAGTATTAAAAGAAAGGACTGGATCCCATTGTCGCTCTGATGACTGCTATTAAAATTTTTATAAAATTTTCTGAGATCTTGGCGAGCCTTGTGGCAATCCACGTTGTGCATGTGGGCAGAGCTATCAACTGTCCATTTAATAATGAAAGTAGCTAGAAAACTGGGGAGTGTTCATAAAGCAACCAAAATCCCCAAAAGGTCCATCTGTCTGCATAGGGATGGAGTCCAGAATATTAAAGCTATCCTATAGCAATTTGGCAGAGGCTTACAAAGCTAACTTTTGTCAACTTTAAAAAGAAAAGAATTAAAAGGACCCGATTCATATTATTCTATACAAGATAATTATTTCTAGCTCTTCATTTTGCTGTTAGTAAAATATTGGCAACTTTAATTATTAACTTTTATTTTCTATTTGCCTACTGAATAAAAATAATCCAAATATAGAGTGTAGTGTTAGTGTTAAAAGTTTGTAATTTGAAGGTAATCGGAAAGAGTAAAGGATTTTGTTAGTTAATTACCCACTTTAATCTTCTTTAAAAATCCGGAAAAATAAAAAGAACTGTGTAAAACATCTAACTAACAAAACGGATGATAGTCCGGTAAATACGAAATCCTTGAAAGGATACAATTAATTTTTAATTTCGCAAAAATTCAAAAATGGTGTACAGATATAAATTTAAAAAAAAATAAATTATTGTAAAAGTTTCGTCGAGCAGTTTTAACCTTCAGACAATTTCCCGTCTTTGCTTATTTACAATCTATGCACACTCTGGGATTTTTCGTGCCTGGTGGTAATATTTCATGGTCTGAATTTTTTACTGTCTGAATTAAGCAAATTTATACTGAATGGCAAGCAATCACCTAAGGCTAAAGAAAACTATTAATTTTGGACTTAATGTAAGGACAGTTTTAATTAGTTAAATTCCAAATATTAAATAAAGAAAGAATTTTTGAACGGAATTTATTATCTTCCTTAGTCCAATTTTTTTATGCATCATTTCAAATTAATATCCATTTTGGACTTTGGCAATTGATGAAGGAAAAATTATATTCAGAATTTATTTATAAGACACGCTTTTAAGATAACTGTTATGATAATTTTAAAGATAGTTTAGAGATGTTTGGTGAAAATTGATTTAGAAACTTTTCTAAGTTAGTTAAATTCTCTGAATTATCTACTTTAACATGAATTTTCAGTTCTGTTGCGTTATTTTAAACTAATCCAGCATTATTACATAAAACCGATGAAGAGTGTGTTGGAAATAATCAAAAATAAATTTCTGTTGAGTTGTAATTATCAATTATACGTAGTTAGGGAGCATTCAAGTATTACGTAAGCAGAATTTCATTGATTATAGATCACCACTCCCTTCATAAGAATATTTTCGACTCCCTTCTCTACGAAATTATAAGCCGTTTGAAGTTTTCTTAATATTTTTTGTAATTAAATTATTTTTAAGATTAAAATACTAAGAAATATTTGAATCTGAGTTACAACATCATTAGGAAGAGGGGGCCCATTTTTGATTGTGTTAAAAGAAATAAAAAAACTAGTTGTAAAAATTGTTATTATGCAAGATTTATGGTCTTTCTCCACTTCTTAGCAAAAATGAGAAAACACTTAATCCGTCCACCCCCTAATCCCAGTAAAACTTGAATTTCCCCTTACAAGTAATTAAAAAGTTAATAAATAATAAATAGCTTTTTTAGTGGCAACTTTAATTTAAATGTTGATATTATTAAATAAAAATAGACTCATTAGTTGTTTGTGGACCTTGATGCAATTTAATTATTAGGACGTGACATATGCTAAGAACTAGTAATTAGGGGCAATTAGGTCTCCAACCACAAGTTTTGCTGATCCTTCTCCCTATTTTTTGCAGAAGCTTATAAGGTTCGCTTTTGTTAAGTTAAATAACCAGTTGCAGACATTAACGAACATAACCGCAGGAATCGAAAATTAATTGCTTGTCCTGATTAATTTGCAATGCAAATTTGTAAATGTTAAAACTTTGCTTCATCAGTCGACGCCGCGCCGCTTTCTAATGGAATTTTTAATTGCTCCAGCGGTGGGGCTAGAGAAAGGATAGGGGAGAGGGGAAGAGAGAGCATATGTTTAACTAGGAAAAGCAATTTGTTCACGGTTTTCTCATGGTTACATTTATTGTAAAGGCAATGCCGGTAATTACCGGTCGTCAGCTGTTTAGTAATCTTCGTGGAATCTCTGCCGGTCAACTGGTGCTGTTCGCAGCAACCAACTGGCACGGCTGGTACAGCAACTTTCTATCAAAGGCAGGCATCTTTCAGGATATATTGCCGCATCAGGACCCTATCGGGGAATGTTTACAATGATCCCCTAGCCCGAGGTTTGCCGACTATAAAAATTCCTTAAACATATCAGTTCTGCATATCCCCGGCGAGAGAAGGGTGTTGTACCATACCGTGCTGGGACAGGTGCGCTTTATGAAAATATCAAAGTATTTTCAATTTCCTACCATGGGGTGGAATATTGACACTGGATCTTTTTCAATATAAAATTAGATATCGATTTTGCGGCATACGCGAAAATGTGGGACAAGTACTGGCAGGTAATGTGCTTCCTTGAATCCGGTCGATACCTTTTATTTGTAAATATTCTTTGGCACAATGGAATTTTGAATTGACGAAATGTTTCGGCTTTATTGAGAAAATATTATAAGATGTTTTACTTACTGCGTTTGAAGGAACACATTCGGTAGGGACTGGCTCCGCTGCTTTCTGAAGGTACGTGCTCTGCTCGGAGTGCCTGCTTTTCGCCGGTGTTCTGATGACCTGGAAAGAGACACAAGTGGAGTTAGATAAAAGAGGCATAAATGTGATTTATTTCGTTGCCAAATCTTTTTTTTTATGTACAGCAGAGAGGAACAAATTTCCGGAAAGGTATATATAATGGTTATTTCGTCAATTCTGGAAGCAATCAAAGAGTGACATCACAAGACAAGACCTGATCTGAAAAATACACTTTAGTCCTGATTATGACAACCGCAGAATTTATTTTTCCAAACACACTATCTAAAGAAAGTTTCACTTCTGATTTCTTCATCTTTGGTCTTAAATCGTTAAATGCATGTAAGGCTTGGCGGGGTATATTTGGTATAAATTCATAATTCCAGGATCCAATACTTTAATACATACTGTCCCTAAAAATCTTTCCCTCTGTTCTCTCTGTTAAGAGGGAATATAAAGAAATTCAGAATGTGGGAGGATAATATCGATAATGTCCGATAATGACCGCTCAGTTCCTTGGTTTTATAAAGAGTTGAAAAAATAAATATTTGTACAAATATTAGTTCAATCAATAGTTTAACGCAATCAAAGGATCGTGAAAGATATTTTTATAATACAAAAGGTAGGATCATGCCTTAAATTCAATAAATTAATTACGGTGTGTTTGCCATCGTTTGCTCCTTTTATTTTCGCGACAACTTCAACAAACATCAAAAACAAAAACACAGAGATGCATTCGGAACTTGGAACACGAAGAGGAAGAGAACAGCTTGAACCAAATTTTTTGAATAAATGATCGTTGATCTACAACGCCCGTAATCCAAGGACGCTGAGAGATTCGCAAAAAGCTGCACGTCGCCTTCAACTCAACAACTGAAAGGATAGTGTAAAAGAGAATTGGGGCCAACGGTGGCCTCAAACCAAAGACTATCTATATAATAAGATGTGACACTCGTGACATTTTCCCTTATCTTTTTTCGACGTTGATCCTGCTAAAAGTAGATAGTAATAAAAATATTATGTCTAAGAGAAAGATAAAAATTTGCGAGTAGACGAAACGAGAATAGAAACACTTCTACAGGGTGCCTCTTTTTATTAAACAAATTGCCCGCATTTCGATACTTGCTCAAATGTTTTCTTAACTTTCGATTTAATTTCTCAAGTCGTAGAATTTTTCTTAGAATATCATGAGAACCCTGTAGTTTTAGCAGCCACCGCCACACACACCGTTTGAGACTTTGTCCCGCCTTTAAAAATACGTGGTAAAAAAATTTTTGTACTTACTCCCTACACTGTAAATGCTATAGATGAGAATATTTTGCTGTATATTCTTATCTCTTTCATTTTTATTGGAATTTAGATACGGAATGGGAAGCAGTAGTTCTTTGATGCTTTAACTAAAGAGAAAATTTATTCCATGCAATTTTAGAAATTGCATATGAGTTAAAGCTTTGGAGTTATATAGAGAGTGTCACATCTTATTATTTAAATTATCTTTGTCTCAAACATTCAATCGAAAGAAGGTGAGCATGCGACAGAATTTCTTTGGAATAGGACAGAAAAGGAGCGTGAATAGAGTGAATAACGAGAAGGACAGACATACACAACGCACATTACCTCCTCCGATCTACTACACGAGCGGGGTGCACGCGCAAGGGGGCCAACTGGCCCTGTTCGGAAAGTGGCTTCAAGCCCTCAGCAAGTAAAGCTCCAGTCATCAGAGTCCAGCGTGAAGCTAGTAGCATTTCTGCATTGAGAAAATTTCGTCAGATATGAAAGCAAAAAGGAAAGAGAAAGAGAGAGAGAAAGGGAGGAAAGTGGGCCTATTAGCGCTCTGGGAAGCTAAAGGGTGAACCTACCTTGGTGTTCTGAAGTCTGTGCTGCTTGCTCCTCCCGGACCCTGTTTATTCTGCATTTCGCCTAATTTTGCGTGTCCTGGGGAACAGCCCTGTGTAGTTGGAGAGCACTGGAGGTCTCGTTCCCTTGTGATGGGCATTTCTCGTTCACCGAGAAAAAGAACTGACGCCGACGTCGACGCGGAAGGCACAAGCTTCCTGGAACCGGTGTTCACGTAAATTGGCGGTTTCGATTTAATGCGCTGCCCGAGCTCGATCACCGATCCACGAGGTACCTCGATTAGACTAAAACTCTTTCGATTGTATTTCGGTCGCGAACCAACAGATCGTATGGCCGAAACTTTAGCTAAATCAACACCACTACTTGTCTTCTCTTTAGCGACATCTTGCACGATAACGTAACCCTCATCGTCCTCATCACTAGCCGTCTTTGCGAGGGCCGGATCGCTGATACTACTCGCAGTAGCCGGTCTAAAATCGTTCGGACGGTCTACACTTGAGTTTTTACTTGTTTTGAGATTAGTAACGCCACAGTGTGGCCAAAAATCACAGGAACTAGCTGTGCAACTGAAAGTAGAAAATAGACAGGCTCGAGACTAGCACGTTAATTAAGCTAATTAGATAACTAAAATGGTGGAGATTAGAGAGATGGGCTTATTATTTTTTTTTTTTTTTTGGACATGATGTTAGTTGGTGTGCCGCTCTTAAGCTTTGCACTTCGTTACATAATTTGGCTGAGTGAGATAGGCTAGGTTAGAAAGTGAGACCAGTCTAATTCTAGTCTAGCGGATTAATGGCGGTAGAACTAGAATTGCATTTGCGATTCAATACCTTCCTCGTGATGGGGTCGACGATCCTGCTAGCACTTGTTGATGACCTCGATCGATTACTGATCTCTGTTGATGCTGCAGTTGTGGGTGCTGCTGATTTTTCATTGGCTGCCTATAAATGTAGTCCGTTACGCCCGATCTTAGCCTTTCGTCAGCCAGGGAGTCTCTCATGGACTTCATTTCAGACTCGGGCGTTATTGTTTCCCGGGTCTTATATCGATCGATCGAGTAACTGCCTTCGTTTATCGCCGGATTGCGCAGTTTCAATCCATGGTCGTAAATTCGTTCGTTAAGAAAGTTCAGTTCGTTGCCGCCAAGGTTCATGACCTCGCGACTTTTAACTGCCTTTGGCACGTCATAGTCGCGACTAAAGTCCATTATCGGTGACCTATCGAGCGTTCGTCGAAGCATGTCGTACGTTAGCTCGTGGTCACACAGCCGTGTTCCATAATTTTGAGGACTCGTTTGGCGTGGCATTGCCGCTTGGCGTTGCATTTTCGGCTTGAGAACATTGCGATCGTCTCGCACCATCCCTGTATCAGTCAAATATCTCAAATTATTGCTTTGTTCCCTGTAATCTTCATCGAAGGACCGACTCTTGTCAAAGTCCATACGCGCTGGTATTGGCTGAGTACCATACTTTCCGTAGTCAAGATCGAACGATCGACTTTTGTCGATATCCGAACGTACACTCCTGCTGTTCGCCATCTGATCGGTTACGATTTGATCCGGACGAATTGTTGGCGGGAAACTTCGAATCGGATGATGAAAGGGGGTTTGGTTAGTTGGCTTTCCTAGGCACACCACCATTTTGTGCGATTGTACCGTTCGATTAGGGGATCGTTCTGTTAATTGTAGAGATCTGAAAACACATTTCAAATTAACACTTGATGATAAAGAGTTATTAGGGGTACTCAGAAGTAGTGTTGTTTTATACCTTAGAGATAGAGATAATTTAAAATTAGTAGTGAAGATGGGGATTTTTAAAGAATTGGAACACGAAAAACGACATTACTTATGGGTATTCATAAAATATTAGAGATTACCTTGACCTCCTTATTCGGTGCTCCTCTGGTGTTTTAACATTTTTTACAGTTGTTCTGCGGTGCGTGGATGGGATTTCATGCTCTCTACCACTGTAACTGGAGCTTGATGAGCTACGTGAAGGACTTCGTGATTTGTCTTCATATTTTTGCTTCCGTTCAAGTGTGTTGCTCCGCGAACTGGAGTTTTGTCTTGAACTTAAAGATGTTTGCGAACTTTTCTTTCGTCTGTCCTCTGGGGTCAATGACCTACTCTCCGGGGTGAGTGAACGTTGTTTTCTTAAGCTCTTTTGGCTGCCAAGTGAGTCGTACTTGTCAGGTGTGAGTGACCTGGGCTTTGATTGCTTATAAATTGACTGAGGCTGGTAATTAGCTGAAAGGAATTCCGTTGAATTGTCTTCCTCATTATCCAGCTCGTCGTTGGAGAGATCTTCGAAAAGATGTTTAAAAAATTTATATAAAAATGCATTTTTATAATGGCAATCAATTATTCTATCAGAAATAGGCCTAGTGCATTTTTTAGGATCGTAAAAAGTTGATCAAGAGATTGACAAACACAATTGATTGACTTTTTTTCAAACTATTATTACTAAAAGAGGTTTTAATATTTGCGGTAGAATTATTAATTAAACAAAAGCCTCTTTTTTTCCCCTGATTATTTTTTAAAATACTGGAGCTAAATTTAAGGTTATTTTAGAATTACTTATTACTCAAGAAGCGCTATAAACTGTTACATGGTTGCATATAATTTGAGCCTCGTATTCCCAAATACAAATTTTAGTGTATTTATTAATTACCTGACCTAGCACCACTATCACATGAATTGAGTCGCTGATTCACCGCTGTGTCGAAACTTCGAAATCGAGATGTTGGATTTACCCGCGAGAACTGAGCTCGCCTCGATCTTTCATTGCGATCTAAACTTGTTCTACTTATTTTATCCAACTTTTTCGGATTGCTATACGCAGGTGTTTCAAGATTTGAGGCATTCAAATATGCGGTACCAACTTTTTGATATTTCGGTGAACTTTCTCTGCTCCGGCCTGACGATGATTCCCGCTTCGTAAGATAATTAGGAGAGCATCCGGTAAGTGTACTAAAATTTGGCGATCTATCTCTTTGCAATGGTTTACTATCGGAGAGATTACTGTCGAAGCTTTTCGAAAATGTCTCGGCATAATCTGCAGGCTTTCTATCGTATTCGAAACTTCTTGAAAAAACCATACCTTTGCTTGTTTTTGGGTCTTTTTGTGGATTTGTTACGATTTTTACATTTTCGTTGGATTTTTTATATTTTGATTTAGAGTCCTGAAATGCAGGTGGTGGTGATAATATGGGTGTCACTGGGGGTGGGGATTCATTGTCAGCGAAGGCATTCACTGGAAGGAAACCAGGCCTTTCATTCAAAATCGATGCGATTTGAGGATCAATGATTTTATAGCCGGGTTTCATGTATGTTCTTGAGGTGTTGTTATTCCTCCTCGCTTCGCTGCGGGAAATCAGCTCTTCAATCTTACTGCTAGTAACCTTGGGTACTGCATATATAGGTTTATCTCTACTAGTATTGTCAATCTGTATGACGCGAATAGAATTCTTAAGGCTACCATTTTGGTTTTCCAACCGCACCGCATTGGATTTTCGATTATGAACACTTGCGGAGTTTTCGTCGTTTATCCTTTTGCTGCTCACCTGCACCCAGCCAGATTTATTTAAGTAAATTTCATCCGTTCTGGCATTTTTCTTGCTGTTTGGTATGTGATTTTCACCAAATAGATAGGTTGGTTTCACAGAACTTGGGTTGGTTGCTGCAGTCATATGACCCAAGTTGTGGTAATGCATTTTTCTTGCGTCACTTGTTGCTCTTAATGCAGAGTCAAAACTCTCCCTTCGTTTTGTGGGGAAGTAACTTTGGTAATTTCGGGGATAATCCCTTAATGTATCATTTTCCCGTCGTAGACTTTCGTGGAATTTTGCTGAGGCCAGAAGATCTCGATTGCGACGCTTTTTTGGGGGTAGTTCCGGAAGTGGTAAGTCACAGATGTCAATTTTTGATGCTGGCGCTTGATTAGACACCTTTTTCGCCGTTTCGGTTTTCGATTTACTCTCTTCGCTAGATGAATGTTGCTTAATATCTAGGTATATTGCTTCTTCTTTGTGCTCTTTTTCAACAAGGGATTTGTCTGTAGTATCCCTGGAAAAAAAATAAACAAATGTTACTCTATTTGTTCATTATGAAATTTAATTAAAAAATATTTTATTTTTAAAATAAAGTGAAAATGCAAGAAAAGTAGATATGTTGTATGATTTGATCAACAATTTTGACTGAATATCGTGTTAAAATACGAGTAGAAGATCGGAATGGAATCGACGATACTGGCAAATTTACTATCAAAGCCGGTGAATGTTTTGGAGATGATCTCAAACTGAGTTTTTATTCACAGGTTGAAGGTTTTTACCTTAAAATTAGAAAACAATAAAAAAACCTTTTTTTGGGTTCCGTGCCTCGAAATGATAAAACGAAATCTTTATAGGATCACTAGGCAATCTAAAAAAATTACAGGAATTTTGGTATGTCAGCTTCAAATTTATTGCCTAATTTTCAAAATGAAAACGTATTTTTACATTTAAATTGTATTTCATAACTTTATTAAAAAATATATTTCATAGTTTAACTATAAGGAAGAAATACAACTTTTCTGAAAATTAAAATTCGGAAGCCTTAAGAAGTATTAAATATAGTTTTAGTTTTGCAATATACGTTTTTTGATTAAGGTATTTAAATTTACTCGAAAACGTGATATTTGGTACCATATTCATTACGTATTTTTCGCAGGTTAGTGAAATCATTTGATGTTTAATTTCGATGAAATGATCTTTGCTATTAACCTTACCGCATAAAGCCCTGATATTTTTATAAATCGTGTCGATCATTTAAGTTTTCATTGTTCCCTTGCTGAGTAATATATACAGAAAATGACTTTCGGACTTGGTAGACAAATTTATAATGTAACAATTAGCAAATTTATTCGCTATAAAATGTTGTCGAGCATGTCCTAATTGATAATTCCGCATAAAAGTTTTGTTCACCCAGTTAAAAAGAGGTCATATTAATTCTTTAGTTCAATAGTTTCACTTCAAAATAATTGGCTTATCAAAGGTAGGGTAGGTAGGGTAGGTAGGTATTCGTCTTAGGATAAAGAGATATAATAAAATCTACATGCAAAACATACACTTTAGATAATATTATTTTTATTTAAAAACCATCTTAACAACAAGTCGATATTTTTAAAGTAAAACAGAATAAATCTTCACAAATTTAATTGTTTACAAGGACCAGTGAAATTTCCATAAATAAAAATTTCATAATCAAAATCAGTCCAGAAAGGTCTTCCGTATTTAATTTTAACCTTTGTTCTGCTGAGCTCAATGCTTACCGTAGCCTCCTTTTCAAGCTTATCCTTTACTGCAACCCTAGTTAAATTAAAGAGGTCCTCGTCTCCCTAAAATCACTTGTTTAGTATAATTCACCCTGATAAAAAATTACACTCACTGCATTGGGAAATTCCCACTCACGCCAATAGTGGCACGTTGCAGAATATACATCATGTTTATAAACAATTAAATTTTCAAGGTCCATTATTGTGCCATTCGTCCACACGTGTGAAACTATTTGTGGGATAACGCAGGCGAACAGAAATAAAATAAATATAACCTGCATCTAAATGAGGGAAAAATTAAGTAGACTTTGGATTTAATTTGATAATATTATAAAAATACCTCAAATAATAGTTCCTGAATTGAGTTATCTCGACTGTAGTGAGTTATCTCGATTGTTACTCGAATTTTTTCGAAAGGTGTGGTATATATACAAAAATTGAGACCTACGTCTGTTAATGAGTAAATATTCAATCGGTTTACATCACAATACTACAACTGAATTGTGATGTTGACACAATATGTGCAAAGACGAAATAAATTATTATTACGTTTTAAGATAAGAAATTTATCGAATGGTTGAAGCAATTTTAATAGCTTAATAACTAAAGCACATTTTTGTTTTTTTTGTTTTTTTACTTTGTGCATGACCAAAAAGTCGCATTATCAAAATATTTACTTAAACCTAAATTTATGACAATGGTACTATTGTAATTACAATTATAAGATTGTAAATTAGTGTGCAAAACATTAACACCGTTCTATGTATAAAGCCACTTGTTAATTTATTTATTATCAACAGGTACACCATTTGATATTAATAAAAACTGCAGGCTTAACAAATTATTTATTAATTCTTTACTACGATGGAAGTCAAATGAGGACTTTAGTTTAAAAGCATCATAATTTATTTAATAAGAAGAGTAAAGAAATTCCTTGACACGTTCAAAGAGTAATGAGGCATATTCTAAGATAGGTTGAATGCAGGCACAAAACAAAATTTTTAAGAGATATGGATCGAAAAAATCTCTAGGACAACTTTCACAGAACCAAGGTTCGAATTTGCTCGAGTAACTATACCATCAATACGGCTTCCAAAACCACATTATAGTCGATAATTAGTCCCAGATAGGCAATTCTTGCCGACATAATGGTGTGCTAAACCACTCATTAGAAATATTAAGATCATTGGGAGACGATGAGCATCTTGAAGAGTCTCGATTAGAACATGCCCGTTTTTAATTAGGGGGGAAATGCTGTTGAGAACAAGAGTTAACAGCCAAGGTCCGAGGTGATTACCTTATGGATTGTCTGACAGAACCAAGGCAGGGTCAGAAAGCGAAAAATAAAACCTAATCTTAAAGGAACAATAGTTATATGATGTATATTTATAAGATATGATTTAATCCATTGAAGAGGGTAATTTGGAAAGCTCAGATAAGAGCTTGCTAAATGCTTTGCTGAAATCAGTTGTAAAGACAATTTACAGGTACTTACATATGCATGCAAGTCGAAAATAAGACATATTTTGAGTAAAACTTCTATTTAAGCAGCGAAATAAAAATCGGCAAACAATTTTGAAAAACGCGCTGTAAAGTTTATATTTATAAGTTCTACTGTTCGATTCTTCTGTGCACCTGAGCTAATACATATCCATAAAAGATTACGATATTGGAAAGTAAACTTTGTTATATTGCAAAGATATATAAGTAATTTTTGACGACATTAGAAAGTAAACTTGCGTAGACAGACAGACTAATACAAATTGTATAAATTCATTCGGTTTAAGGCAATTTTTCCATTCACTTTCTTTAATTTGTTCGTTGAACTGAAATGTTAAAATGGTAACTATTTCAAAGTATTTCAAATAAATTTTTTTATAATATTGTTTTCTTTTAGATAAAAGTCGCATTTATTTTTCTTTTAATTTCGGGGACTATTTTGGAGACATTTTCATCGAGAAATACAACATTTTGGGAGAGAGAAGATGGTGATTTTTTGGTATATTCTCGTTACATATCCACTAACGGCTGGATGAAACTTGACACATATGTACATGCATACCCTGAATTTGTAAGTAAACTTTTTATTTCAATTAGATGAATTGAGGAAAAAATAAATATATCATCCTAGGGAGAGCGACCTTGGCTGAGTATTACTTGTGTTGAAATAGAAGATCACAATCCAGTCGACGATACTGGCAAATTTATTCTCAAAAGTGGGCTACGCTATGGAAAAAACCTCGAAATAAGTGTTTATTCAGAGGGTGAAGATTTTTACCTTAGAATTTATTCGAAGTACAAAGGTTTTTGTCCTCAAAAGGCTAAGTTAAGGCCTTAAACTGGGAGTTATTAGTTTCCATTATTATTATTATTATTATAGTTTTCATTATTTAGTTAAAACTCTAGCAAATATGATTATTTATAACTTTAAAGAAGTAAATATAGCTGTGCAAAAGATGCTTGTTATTTTTGCTGTAGGTGTTTTATTAGAAGTCTGTCTTTCGAAATTAAAAAATTTGTAGAATGAAAGTTATTTATTTTCATGAGTGATTCTTTTCCTTGAAGTATTAAGGAGTAATATATATTAATATTGAAATAGTAAGTTTTTCGAATTCATTTAGGAAAAATAAACTCATATATTGAAATTCGATTTTTTATATATGTATATAAATCTTAAAGTAAAAACAACAAAAATAAAATTAGCTTATTGATTATTTAAAATCAGAATGGTGGCCCTAGCTATAGCTCTTGCCGGAATATATTTTTTTCGAGACCTCTTTGACTTTCACAAACGGATTGAAAGTAGGTATATGACAAAATGTGTCAACTCTGTGGGATTTTTTTTAAATATTGATCTTGTAAAGAAAAATTTTTTTTTCTATAAATATTTGTTAGAAATTGGTCATAGAATTGACGAATATTAACCAATTAAAGAATTTTATGTAGTTCACTGTATTAGAAATTCAATGAAATTTTTTTTTTTACATCTAATTTCCAAGTCATTTTTGATTTACACCTAGTCTACAATAAGACATATTGGGTTGATAGATAAGAAAATATTTAAGCCAATAAAAAAACCGTCAGAAAAAGGTTACGAGGTAGGATTATCCCTCAATTTAATAAATTACGTGTAAAAACAATAAAAACCTTTAATGATAGGAAACTAGCCTAGACTAATTAATTAGTAATTAATACTAAATTTTAAGGGCCATTTCTTCATATTGTAGTTAAAAATGAACGTTTCTAACATGATGCAACAAAAATATTCGGCATTTTTAAGGGTATATATGTATATAAGGGTTTTCCATGGAACGAACCAGGTAATACTATTTTCTTTTAGAAAGATTATTTTTTCTTCCTAGTCCCGACCAAAACTAATTTTGAGCTGAGAAGATTAAAAGGCTAATTGGCTTGGATATTACCAGATATAAAAAGCCACCTTATTTCTTATTTTTTCGAGCCAAAAAGTAGGTTTGATTCAGTAGCAGACTTTTAATATTATCTCCTATTAAAATTTAAAAAATTAGGGGGATTTTGGTATTGCCAGCTTCAAGTTTCTCGCCCAATTTTTAGATTTAAAATGAAGACGTATTTTAACATTTAAATAGTATTTCATAACTTTGCTAAAAACAAAAATTTCACATTTTTAATATAATAAAGAAATAAAAACTTATTGAAGAATAAAAATTCGGAAGCCGTAAAAAGTATTAAATATAGTTTTAGTTTTGGAACATACGTTTTTACTGTTTTCGTTTCAGAACGTTTTTTGATTTAGGTATTTAATTTAATCGAAAATCTCATTTTTGAGATTGAGACTTGTATTATTAACTTTTATCTTTACAGTAGGGGGAATTATTGATTACCAGGAGTTTGTAAGGTTTATTTTTATCCTTTTCCTATTATCAATTGTTTGATTTACTTCTTGTTTGGCAGAGATAAATCGCACACCCTTTGACTTTACCGAGGGGGAATCCGAACTTGTTTCTGAGTTTAATGTAGAATATGGTGGGGGAGGGGTGGTTACTTTAATTTTTTTAGCCGAATATGCCAGAATTTTATTTATGAGAATATTATTTAGAGTGCTTTTTTTAGATTTGTAATGTTTTTTTATCCTATATTCATTACATAATTTTCGCAGTTTAGTGTGTGTAGTGAACAAATAATTGACGTTGCAATATTTGGACGTTGGTAGGCAAATTTTCAATGTAACAATTAGTAAATAAAAATTAGATTTATTTATTATTATTTATTTTAATTTTGTCGAGCATGCCCTAATTTCATTTGAAAGTTTTGTTTACCGATCTTTAGTTTAATACGTTCACTTCAAAATCATTAGGTTATTAAAAAGTAGATGTTCGTATAAAGAATAAAACGATCTAGGTATCTCTCGAATAGCACGGTTAATTGGGTCCACGTTAATCGAAACCGTGTTATTGAAAGCCGTGTTATGGGATGCTGTGTTCGTGTTATTCGAGGAATGTCGTAATTTGTAGCCGTGCTTTGTATAATTCAAGTATCGTAATATTCGAGGTAATTGGTATGGAAAAATGTACACAAAAAACATACACTTCAGGTAATATTATTTTTATTTAAGAACCTTTTCTTAAAAAGTTAGTAAGTATTTTTAAAGCCAAAGAGAAAACATTTTCATTTATTTAAACATGTGGTCTTTTACAAGGACCAGTGAAGATTCCATAAACAAAAATTTCATAATCAAAATCAGTCCAGTAAGGTCTCCCGTATGTAATTTTAGTGTACGTGCTGTTGAACTCAATATATACCGTTGCCTTCTTTTCAAGCTTGTCCTTTACTACAACCCTAGTCAAATTGAAGAGGTTTTGGTCTCCCTAAAGTCACTTGTTTAGAACATTATTAGTTATTGTAAATTACACTCACTTCAGTGGGGAAATTCCACACGCGCCAATAGTACCACGTTTTAGAGTATATGTCACGTTTATAAATAAATTCAACTTCTTCCTTTGATTCTGTGCCATTCGTCCACTCGTGTGGAACTATGTGTGGAATAGCGCAGGCGAACAGAGTCAAAAAAAATACAGCTTGCATCTAAATGAGGAAAAAATTAAGAAAAAACTTGAGTTTAATTTAAAAATAATACCTCAATCAATAATTTCTGTAGTGAGTTATTTCAACTGTAGAATTTTTTTCGTAAGCTGTGGATTATATACAGAAATTGAGACCTGTGTCTGTTATTAAGAAAATATTCAATCGCTTTAGATCTCAATACAACAATTTAAAAAAATGAATGATGTTGACACAACATGTGCAAAGGCGATATAAGCCAGAGTACAAATTTTAATTATGTGTGTAAAGGTACGAAATTTATGGAGTAGTTGAAAAAACATTAATCGTGCGGTACCGTGTTTTAATGGGTTTCCGTTCAGGCCGCCGTGTATATTACCCATACTTTTACGATTAAATAAACTAATTTTTGAGACACGTCTTACAATTTTTCAATAATACAAAACAACAAATAGCAAGGAAACGCCGCACACTACAATGAACGTAGTAAGAAATGTTGATGCCTCTATTTGACTCTACAATAAAATTTTAAAACATGTTTATTTTTTCAATGAGAATTTCAAGCAGCTCGAACGGAAAGTAGAGGGGTAGTTGTATACGCCTCATGCGACGCAGAATGTGTTAATAGCTTAGCAAATTTTTTTTTTTTTTGCTCTGTGCATGACCAAAATATCCCATTCTCAAAATATCTGCTTTAACACCTATGTTCTTTTTGACTCGATAGCTTGTTTTCATTTCTCCGTTTAAAATTTAGAATATGTGGCAAAATGTTAACTTGGTTTTTTATGTTAAGACCAAGGTGCGCATTTGCTCGAGTAACTACTCGTATATCACCAATACGGCCTACAAAACCAAATTTAGTGTATATAATCAGTCCCAAATTAGCAATGAACTCTTACCGACATAAAGGCCTATTAAAAATGTTGTAGAAGTACTCCAAAATTGAGATCTTCTTGTTAAATGAAATAAAATTTAACTTATTAATTTTTACTTTCATCTAATATTTCGGACACCACTCCTCAATAAAAATATTAAGATCGTTTCGAAATGATGAGCATCTTGAAGAGTCTCGACGGTGTTGAGAAAAGGGGCTTCTCAAATGCTTTGCTGAAATCAATTGTAAAGACAATATACTTGTTTACGACTTTTTAAGTTTAATGTACAGAAATTCGAGAACTCCGCAAAATTGGTTGCTGTTTATCTGCCCTATCTCTATAAAGCCATGCTGAAATAAAATAAGGCGTTCAAACAAAATAACGATCAAAAACATATTTCGAAGTTACTGAAAGATAGGATTCAATAAAAACAACTTCATGGAATGTACTGGCCCGTACAGTCGCCCAATTTAAATTCAATAGAAAACTTATGGGACATTTTTAATCGGAAATTGTGACAAATTACGACTTACATATAAAATGCGTAAGCACATTAGTTTCTACTTCTGCTAGCTACGCGCAGAAGCAAGTCGAAAATATGACAAAGATATTTTGAGTTAAGCTTTCATCAAAACAGCGAAATAAATCGCAAATAAATTGAAAATGTTGCTGTAAAGGTTATGTTTATGTGTTCTATTTGGTTTTCTCGCGCACCTGAGTTATTATCTGAATTAACTAGATACTTACATTGCGAAGATACTACATGTATAAGTAATTTTGACGATATTTAAAATACAGAGCAATACAGATTGTATAAATACATTAGATTTAAGTCAATTTTTTCCATTAACATTTTTTAATTTGAGTATCATTGAACTGAAATATCAAAATGGTAACTATCTCAAAGTATTTTAAATAAATTTTTATAATATTGATTTCTTTTAGTTAAAAGCCGCATTTATTTTTCTTTTAATTTCTGGGACTGTTTTGGAGACATTTTCAATGAGAATTTTGGGAGAGAGAAGATGATGACTTTTTGGTGTATTCTCGTCACATATCTACTAATGGTTGGATGAAACTTGCCACATATACACATAAATACCCTCAATTTGTAAGTAAACTTCATTTGAGTTAATTGAATTGTGGCAAAAACAGATATACCATATTATCTTAGGCACAACAAGGTTGGCTGGGTATTACTTGTGTTGAAATAGAAGATCTCAATCCAGTCGACGATACTGGGAATTTTACTATGACAACTGGCAAACCCCTCGGAGTGGGCTTCGAAATAAGTGTTTATTCAGAGGGTGTAGACTTTAATATTAGAGTTTATTCTTTGTACAGAGGTGTTTGTCCTAAGACTAATTAAAGTCTTATACCGAGATACATAAGAAAAGTATTCAGATCATGTAATAAATGCTGAAAAAAAATTAAATAAAAAAGTTCAAAAATCATTAGTAAACGCAAAAAATAATAAATAAATAAAATTATTTTTACAAAATGTCTCTCTTATTTTTCTAATTGGCAAATGAATATTACTTTAAAAAAAAAACTGTGGTACAAAATTTATCAATTGTCCAACGAATTTCTTGCTTAGATGGACGCGATCATAACATTTACGTCATTATCTATGTATTTCAAGAATTGAATGCTGATTTTCGGAAAAATATAAATAATTTGAAAGCGTAGTTGAAGTGTGAGTTTTTCCATAATGAATGGCAAACTATATTGAAAAAAATGGCTACATAACTTTCACAGTTGACAGCTGCTTTGACTGTATATCCCTATCAGAAGTTCTATCATTCTAAAAAAATACTCTTTACTACTTTGCTATTATATGTGCTACATGACGTCAAGTAAGTAAAAAGCACTATATTTTATTCATATTTCGTTAAAAATAACCCCTAAGAGAGGGGTAAGTAAGGGTTATAGTGTATATACTTTTATTTGAAATCGTTGTCTTAGTTGTTATACTATTTTTTACATTTTGGTATTACATATTACATATTACATTACATTACATATTGTTTGATGTTTATATTTATTTAAATAATCTCTTTCATTTAATTAATTGCCTATAAGCTTTAATACGTATTTCTGAAATACAGCGAAAGCTCAGCCTCGATTTTTATGTACAAAAACCAAACTCGATTTGAATATGTCCGAGATAGAACGCAGCTTTTTTGCATAAATATGAGCAGTTTTAACTATCTATAATATCCTAATAAATTAAGAAACTTTAGTGTGTAATTTTAGTGTGTAATTTTATTGGGAACATTTACGAATGAATGAAATATAGAACATTCAATTAAAAGTAAATATGTATGTAGGTATATTGTAGAATGTAAACCAAGCTTTTAGTCAAGTTTCGAAATGCAAAAAATTCTTATATATCACTTATATATCTTATATATATAATCAACTAAATTATTTGAAATCAATCACCTTCTAAACAAAGAATATGCAAGCAGACTGTTACTGGCGCATATCCTCAAATTTGTAAAAATTAACTAATATTTATTAGTTCTTAGACAAGTGTTTCAAATCTAATTTAATGAAAAACGAGTTATCTGGAAACATATGCAAGTGAATGAACACATTTATGTAAATTAACAAATAATTGTATTTGTAAATTTTTCGTTTTTACGATGATTCTTCTATGCGGAGAATATGGGAAATACCATCAATAATAATACTTAATAAGGGAAAAATCGTGATAGATAATTGGTAATAGGTAATTTGAAGTTTAGTTGATTATATGTTATTTTTCGACTGGACAGAAATTTAGTTTAAAGTTTGACAATTAAGAAATGGGACGCGCTCAATCGAAAACATTGATGCTGTTGCTCAAAGTGTGCGTGAGCAACCATCAAAATCAACTCGTCATCGTTCTCAACAAATAGACATTGCATGCAATTCTTTGATGCGAATTTTGCGTAAAGACTTTGCCATGAAGCCATATAAAGTTCAATTGGTACAACATCTAAAGCCGGTTGACCATCCGAACCGTCTACGGTTCGCAAATTGGCCGAATGGATTCGTTGGCCGAAGATGGCGAATTTTACCGAAAAATCATCTTTTCGAACGAGGCTCATTTCCACCTCGGTGGTTATGTTAATAAGTAAAACTGTCGCATCTGGGGCGACACGTACGTCATCGTGGAAAAGCCAATGCACCCACAACGAGTAACTGTTTGGTGCGGATTTTGGTCCGGCGGCATCATCGGTCCATTTTTCTTCGAAAATGAAGACGGAGCCGCTGTAACCGTCAATGGCGAGCGTTACCGCGCAATGTTGACCGATTGGTTTTTCGGGGAAATTGAAGCCGACGACTTGGACGAGATTTGGTTGGAGCCATACAGCAAACGCCACAATTGATCTTTTGCGCCCTATCTTCGGAAATCGCATATCAGTAAAAATGGTGATATGATTTGGCCAGCAAGAAGCTGCGATTTGACGCCGTTGGATCTTTTGCGAGCAGTGAGAGATAAATTTTACGCCAATAAACCAGAACCAATTAAAGATCTCAAGTAGGAGATTCAAACTGCTATTGCTGACATGCCCGAAACAATCGAAAATGTACTCAAAAATTCGGTGGACCGAATGGGCTACTACCAAGTCAGTCGTGGTGGTCATTTGACCGAAATTGTTTTTCATAAATAAATTACATAAAACAACCTTTCAAATAAATGTTCAACCATTGAAAAAAATTGAGCCGTTTTTTTATAAGAAAAAGAAATTCCAATTTTTAAATGGGCCACTTTATAATCATAATAGGATCTAGAGCTCATATGTAAATAAGAAATATTGTTGGAATTAATCACTCCCTTTTCCTTTAATAGTCAGTCCTCACATAATACACAGAAGTTGGACATCTTAAGGAAGTTAAACATATTTAAAGTACCACCTTCGTTCATGTTCTAGATTAATATTGAGTAAAATAATTATAATGTAGGTTATATTTTGTTTATTTGTGAATTAACATCACAATAAAAATAATCGTTCCTTTAATGTCTTTATGTGAAACAAAATGCAATTCGCTTAAACCATATCTGAACATTCGGTTGATTAAATAATATCATCTCCCTGGGGCTCTCATTCGCTGGTAAAGTCTGCTACAACTCCAAAGGACGTAAAATTTTAAGTACAAAATAAAATTTTACAGCAAAAATATTCAGAAGGATATTGCTGTAATTCACTGCCAACCTGAATTGCTTTGTCGTTCTTGAAACGTGGCCAACTTTTCTGGAAAATGTTGATATTTTTCACTTTCATTTTGAGGGATGATTAAAAAAAAACTCCCAAATAAGAAAATCAATATCCGTAAGGAGCAGAGACCGAATTGAAAAACATTTGTAGCGATCACAACTTTACTAGATTGGACGGAGCAGTCTGGCCTTTGGCAGCTCATAAATATCCAGATAAAATAATTTTTGTCGTAAATTCCTACAGGATCTATAATCATAAAATTTTGCAGAGGTGAAAATACAAATTTTGGCCATTTTCGGCGCAAATCGATTTCCGCCGGAAGAGGAAGCCAAATCTTTGTGTGTCCTTGGAAGCAAATAATGTCGCTTCAAATGGAAATGTAAGTTGGCACTTACTTCCCCCTTTGCCGCAGTGCCTTCGCGAAATATCGCGCAATTCGAGAGTTGCGGCCACTGATAAAAAGGAAGCCTTAAATTGTTCCCTCTCAAGGACTCCTCGAAAAGTAGCTGTCGGATATGCTTAAATCAGGATGGTGACGTTCCGCTGGGAACTACAAATTGGCGGGTAGGCTGTATTGAAAAATATTGGACAAATTGGATTTTCATCTGTTCCTGGACAAGATCGTGTTATTAAATTCCTCCGCTCAACTAAAAGGAGAAATTGGATAATAATGAGACCTCGGGAAAAGCTTGCTTCAAAAGGGTATATTTTTTGCTTTACGAAAGGTAAGAATTTTAAGAAGGCGAGTGGTAGGGGAGTCCCTTTCGGATGAAAGGAAAACTCAACTCGTGTATTTCAATTTTAACTTTGCATTTGCGCAGTTTTTCGCGAATCGTGACTAAAATTTGAGTTGTATAACCTTCCAATTCAACATCTAAAGCCAAGCCTGGGGCATAGAATTTTCATGTAGAAAGAGGTTGCGATGAAAAATTTTGGTATGAACTAAACAGACAAATTATCATATTAATTTTATATTTAAAGGGCTATATACACCTGAATGAGCCAAAAGTCGATAATTTTTTAAATATTCTTTTTCAATTCAATTTCATTTCTTACTAAACATAACATTTTAATTTTTAAACAAATAAATAAAAGTAGGCAATCGTTTCATTAAAATTACAGAGCAGACTTTGCACGTCCTCAATAGACTTTTGCAACACGATTTAAGGAAAATGTCTAAATATATATTTTAGTGAAATATAATATTCTTCTTGGTTCGTACTTCTGAACTACACATCCATTCTAAATTTCAAATACGTACACCAGAAGCTTATAACTTATACAATAAGTTGAATTATTTAAAAATGTAACATCGATACTGGGGTAGTTGAATCTTTTCCTTATCCATGTTCAGAAATTAGTGTCGTCACATAACTCTTGCTTAAATATCTCCTCCTCTGGCGCGTTCTTAGGCGTAAAATTCAATTTGGCGTCACTCTCATAGCCATTACTTAGTGTAAGTCCAGTTGGGTTGTCTTATTTGGAGTTACGCCTCCAGACGAATGCTTGTGCATAACTATCAATTTGGGAGCGTTTGTCTCCCATTCTCTAACACTGACCACAGCAAAAAGATTTAATGGAACTTTGGGGTAAATGCGTTTCTTGTTCTGACACGAGACTATGCAAGGGAGCTAAACTCAACAGCCATTGATAGGGAGCCTTGGAAATTACGTGTCATGTCCAGACGGCGCAAAGCCGGCGTAACATGGGCCAACGAAGACATGTATGACGGTTACAAGGTACCAAAAATGGGCAGGACGAGATGCTTAAGCCGGTTGAGTTTATTTTATTGGATCATAACTAGTCCAAGAATCCAAATTATATTTATAATTTAGCGTACACAAACAAATAATGCACATAATATAATCATTTCTTTAAATATGTATTACATTGTATATTTAATGTTTTATCAAATATTAGAAGTCGTTTTTTCTACCTTTTCTGTTTTATTCGTTAATTGCAATGGACGCATTAAGTTGTTTGTCTAATGGTTATTAAGAAATATAAAGTTTTGGCGCTCGAACATCCCATTTAAAGACACCATATCTGTAGATTTTTTTATCACTGAAAGAAGAGAGAAAAATGTCTCAGGTTAAAAATAAAGACAAATACAACCCTAATAATATAAATAATTTGCGAAAGCTGATTTTATATGAGTTAATCAAGTTATTGCTTAAAACAATTGAGCCGTTTATTTTGAAAGTGACGATTTTACTTGAGAGGAATATAGAAAAATTGTCTGTCATGGGTCATGGCGTTTTTGATTTACGTTACTTTAAAAATAAATGACTCAATTGTTAGTATTCTGAACTTTTAGAAAAAAATGATTTTTTACGTCGTTTTGTGTTTGGAACGAATAAAACAAAATAGGAATTTTAATAATTTATGGGAAGCAATTCTCAGTGAATCTCACACTCTGGTTTACCCGCATCAATCAATAAATTTAATGGTAGCTCTCACAATAGCATAAAAATTGATGCATCGGCAGGATCTTTATAAATTCGCCTAGTGAAGTAAAAATTTAATCACTGAATAATTTAACGCTGGTATAAAAATTTTTCCATAATATCAAGCAAAGATATTGGAAAATTCAGAGCTTCTGCTGCACCATTGGCTTGCATATTTTATGCATTCATTAGCATGGTGATTGATATGTGGTGCCTTCGGGGAAAAGTTTTATTGAAAATGGGGGGCAATTTATAAAAGGCGCAGTCAGCTGAATTTAATGTCACATCGGAAGTGATAAGCGCCAGATCCAGCATTCATGTCAAAACCACACTCTGTGAAATATTTTCACTCATGTTTCCCAGCAGTTGGAATGAGGTACATTTTTCTCCATGGAGATTCGCGGCGACTGAATTCATCGTCATTTGCCTCGGTCCATCAAGCAACCGTTTTGACTATTGAATAACTTGGACCGAGGCCTAAATTCAAGTCATCAATATTTACTCAAAACTCTCGGGGATTCCCCCGTCACGCCGCCAGCTCAGATCCCCAAAGGAGTTCCATCTTCGCTGTCTCCCCACGAGTCACATCCACTTTGAATTCGGGATGTGTGCGGATTGGCTTAGAGTCCTTGAGTCCTTGGAGACGGAAGGCTCCATGCTCGGGATTAGGCCTATTCCACTTTTAGGGTACCCTGTGGACGGGGCCTCGTATTTGCACTGGAGATGAACCCCCATCGAGTAGACCTCAGAACGAGTGTAATGTCGCCATAGAAATTTAATGGCGGTGGAAATCGGATTTGAATTTTTATCGCAATTGTCCCTGACTAGCTGTTCTAGAAGATATGGTCGGATATCGCTTTAGGCAGTCAATTTGGGGGCCAAAGTGGTTCGTCAGTAATAAATATTGATTCGGCGGTTTACCCAACAGGTTTGCAAAATTAATTTAAATGGTTCTGGGTTTTTGTTCAAATCAAAAGAATTTAAGCTCAAATTTTTTCATCGAATGTAATAAATTTCGGGTATAATTCTTCCGATTCGGGGAATTCAGCTCTGGAGTTCGGTAATTGGGTTTATGAACCCACATTTAGGAAAAGAATACCACCGCACCGTGTTTCTAAATATAAAGAAAGGATAAGCATTTGCTTAAATAAACCTCTGACAAAACCTAGACGTTGTATCGTCGTCGTCGAAGGATCTTAAATTCATGCACTCTAGGTGATTGGAACACGTTGAATTGAGTAGGAGTAAAGATATTGATTTTAAGATGTTCTAAGTAAAATCGAAAGGTTGTAATGACGTTTTTAGTTTTAAAACAGTAATTCGATTTTTTGTAAAAACTCTTCATACATCAAAATATTGTACTATGTACTTGGACTAAGTAAAGGCTTAGGCTAGGATAGACGAGATTTAAATAAATAGGTAAAATTTCGTTAAAATAATTGTAGTATATTTTCCGAATTCAGTAGGAAAGTAAGCTTCCTTAAATCCATGCCTGAGAAGCATAACACTGTAAGCGCTAAAATCCAAACATTACAGGCGAATTTTATTTAAAAATAACTGACAGTCTTGACTTTTAAGATTTAATGATATACCATAGTTATACAATTTCTTCACTCGGCCGATATGCCAATTTTTGTAATTATGGTTTTATATTTTTTAAAAGGAGGTCACATACCATAGGACAGCGTAAAAAACCTAAAATCGCGAAAAATTGAAGTATTATGTTTCTCAGGTATAGAAATTAGATCTGGCGCTTATGATTTATTTATTTAGAGAACAGACAACTGCCTTGACTGTACAAAGAAAAGCAAAGCACTAACTTAACTTAACTAAGAGGTTCTTAAATTAAATGAAGTCACAATATTTCTGTCTATACCTAATATCCACTCTTATCTAGGTTAAAATCTGTACTATGATAATGCTTATTGTAAGAGGCTTTAAGTTATTCAATCGGGCCACATTTCGCTTATCAAATTCGATGGTTTTCAATTTTTAAAAAATCGTGATTCCTAAAATACTTTACTAATATGTTAACGATTAGTAAAAACAAAATCTTAGGACAGTTTAATTCGCCTGTGAACAGCAAATGGACAAAAACAACTTTATAAATCTCACAATTCTCATTGGGAGGTAACTCTCAAGGATTTCGCCAGGGCACACTATCGGTCTGACCAGTTCTTTATATAGTGATTTAAGGACATAAGAGTCCCTCATTTCCTTAGACCATCGTCTTATTAAACCAACTACAGAGTTACTTTTATTAACAATATTGTTAATATGTTGTTTGAAGTCTAGGTTTTGATCGAGTAAAAGTCTTAAGTCCATAATCTGGTTTACTCTTGTTAAAGCATATACATGAAGTCAATAGGCAGAGATATTACAAAACGTTTATCTACTTTCAAAAGCAGACGATTATGTTCATATTAAACTATAGAACGATTAAGGTCGTCTAGTCTTTAAATAGTTTTACGTCGTGGGCATAAATAAGAACTTCAGAATTAAAAACCTAACCCATAACTTTTAGGAGAAAAGTTTTTGATCATTTATTTTTTAATGCTCTTAAATGACAAGTCTTTTCATGCAATGCAATGCAATATATGTAAATCATTATTTGTAATAAAACCACTTTCAGATTTAGTATTTTGGCTGCTTCTATGTTTATAAGATCGCTATGTTTGTAGTGCATATTTTGATTATGAGTGTGCGGTTGTGGCTATAATCATGGTTAAGACATTGGCTAAAGTTAATATCTAAACGCACATTATTGTCGGATGTAACTTAAGAAGTTGTTTTTTTTTTTAAATAACTATATTTGTGG
Source organism: Philonicus albiceps (assembly GCA_963969385.1). NCBI lineage: Eukaryota > Metazoa > Arthropoda > Insecta > Diptera > Asilidae > Philonicus > Philonicus albiceps. The sequence continues at coordinate 61,333,318 of OZ017772.1, forward strand.
TAAACTACAAAGTAACTGCAAAAGTAGTTTAAATGATCATTATTTTAGTTGCTTATCTATCAACCCTTATTATAGTCAATTTAACTAACAAATTTCTTAAAATTTATTATATAGTTCTAGCCAGTTTTGCAGTAACTATATTTTATAGTGAAAATTGACAAATTGAATTAATAGTTATCATAGAATAAACCAGAAAAACACTTAAAAACTGAATGGTCATTATTGATTAGACATTTTTCTGGGTAAGAAGTACACAAAAGAAAGACGTGGATGAAAAGGATCAAGAGCCTTGGATTGGTTTTATACCTATTAGTATTTAAATTTCATTCCACGTATTTAATTTTTAATTCCTGAACCTTGTAGTTAAAAAAACTAACCACTATACAGTGTGGGCATATCTTTAAACTCCTCTAAAATCTTTCGAAATTTCTCTCGAAATAGATATCAAAGAAATCAATGTTCGACTAAAAACACATTTTCGCTGGATTGGGCACATTGGATTTGATTGACGTTTTGATGTTAACTTCGACATTTTAACACCATCCCTTTCATCCCATTTAAGTAAATGGCCTTTAGGTAAAACAGCTTTACAGTTTATTTAATATGACAAAGGTCAAATTAATTCATTAGTTATTTATACCATAAACCTTTTGGATCAGGCTACATAAAACTCGATGATGCTGTTCGAAAAACAAAAATTATACTCATACAAATGACGCATATTCCGCAATACAGGTTTAATTTGTTAACCAAGATATTTGGCATTAGATATATAATATATATAAAATATATTAAACTTCATTTAAGTTATAGTGGGCGTAGTAGTAGTATAGTGAAGTAGCAAGTATCCTAAAACCTTTGATATCGTTTTTGTTTTTCAAGAAATAAAATTCAAGATTGCTTCATTAGTTCGCCCTATTTGAGCATGGCTGTTCTTTAAAAAGTCGTGATCTTGGGTTGGCAACTTAAAGAGGTATTTTCCTTTTTGTTGTTATTTGTGCTCTCTTCCTCAGGGAACCATTGAATATAAAGTTTATCCCGAAAAGCCTTGAACGCCATTCGTGCAAAAGGGTCGTTCAATTTTAACAACTCAATTTTCTGAACTTATAGATTTTTGTTTACAAAAATTGCACTGTCTTGAAGAAGAAAAGTTTTCCTGAAATTGGGCGGAATATTCTTACTTGTTAGTTATGAGTCATTTCACGAAATTTGCAAACACCGCCCCCTCTCCCTCGCAGTAACCTCCGGCCATAGTGTCAATAATCTTGACTGATTTAGAGGTGGGTGGCCTTACAAAGTGCGTCTCGTGCAAAGTTAGACTCAACAGATATTTGTGAATCGCAGTCCGGTAGATATTTGAATTCAGTCGCCGTCACCTAGGCGAATTTATTCAATCAAGGTCGGTTCCAGGCACGTCTAGTTCTAGGTCAATATTATTTGCCATTCCGGTATGCAAATAAATTCCATTCAATTAAATTGGAGCCGGGAATTGGTTGTGCGGGGGCTGACGAGTGAAAATGCAATTTGCTTTTTTGATACTCAAGAGGAATTCGTCGGAAAATTTTACGATAATATCGATTGGTATGTTAAGCGTGAGGATTTTTATAATAATTCAAAACGAACACAAAATTCTACTGACCTCATAATTAGTTCTCATCAAGAGGCCCTTTTAGCCAATTGGTATAGGTGTTGCTTTTCTCGGCGTATAATAATATCCTTAAATGTTAAAATATCGTAAATTTGTGTTTGTGCGTGCTTTATCGCAAACGACAAGGTACGGATCTCTTACCTTGCCCAGTATTTCTAGAGAAAGATATCGTAAGCACTGCGATTAATTAAAATAATTGGATTACTCCCATATTTATTGAGATACTATAGGGTCTTTCAAATTGCGCGTTTTTTTAAGAATAAGTAAAACACATAATTTGCATTCATTTTCAAAAACTTTTTATTGGTAATTGAAGTATCAGTTTTGATATTTATATGCGAAAAATAATATCTGCCAAATGGCCTGCTCTTACAGCTTTACAGACGTCCACTCTTTTGTTAAAATTTTCAATGACATTTTGATATAATTGAGGATCTATCTCACCAATGACACGAATAATTTCATTTTTCAAAACAGTAATCTATTGTGGATTGTTTTTATAACCTGACTTTTTTCAGAGCCGCAAAGAAAATAGTCTAACGGTGTCAAATCACATGATCTTGGTAGACAATTAACATTACCATTTCTTGAGATTACACGTCTAGGAAATTTTTCTCTCAATAAATCAATTGTTTCTTGTGCAAAGTGAAGTGTAGCCCCATCCTGTTTAAACCAAATATCCTCTAGATCAATATTCATTAATTCAGGCCACAAAAATTCAATTATCATCTGACGATATCGATCACCATTGATATTTACAGCTTCACCAACAACATTTTCGAAGAAGTAAGGTCCAATTACACCACCAAATAGTAACTCGTTTAGGATGTATAGGTTTCTCATGAATAATTCGTGGATTTGATTGACAAATGATCGACGTTTTAAACGATCTAATGGATTTAGTTCCTGTATCATTTGAACCTTATATGCCTTGAGAGCTATATCCTTGTATAAAATACGCCATGTTATTGATCTACTAAATTCAATTTATTTTGCCGTCTAATGGACATTTCAGGATCTTCAGCAACACTTTTACGAACCAATTCTATATTTTCTTGTGTACGACCGCTACGACTGTGTTTTTCACGTTTTTGATCTTCCACTGAATCGGTCCCTTGAAATTTTTGAATCATTCGACCAATAGTGCTTTCAGATGGACGATTATGTAAACCACAAAATTCACATAATTTTCTAAAAACACTTTTCACAGAACGCTGATTTTCATAAAATAATTCAATAATTTGAATGCGTTGTTGTATCGTGTACGAAGCCACTTTTATAAATGTCAAAATGCCCAGACGAATTTAGTGTCTATATTTTATTTATTTTTAAAAAAAAATCCGTGAAATTTGAAACACCCTTTACATATACGAGTGTATTTGAAAATATACCAATTGTAATTTTAGGCTTGACGAGTATTTGGAATTTGGGTGCCAACATTTGGTGCAAAGTACATGATCAATATACTGAGACCTTCTCAAATTTATTACGATATAACATTAAATTTTAATAAAATCCTTTTAATGTGTACTTTAGTAGGGTATACTACACTATTTAATTACATTAAATTTCTTTTCATTTTAAGAACTTTCTCTTTTCCTTTAGCAGAATGGATAAAAATGAACAGAATCGTAATTGGAAATCATCCTATCATGGCCATAGTCCCTAGAAGGCTGGATCCAGGTCCATGTCTATGATTGAAAATTGGGCGATGATAAAAACATTTTAGCCCCAAAAGACCAAGTGTCAATGTGTCAGGCCTCATCTGAACGGCCAGTCGAAGTCAATTTCCGAACGGCCCCTGCTTTCTGCCGCCTTCGATAAATCTCCTGTTTGATGTGTTTCCTTTTAATATGAATAGAGAATGGTATCCGTGAGATACTCGGGGAGCATATTTGCAATTCAATTTCGTGACTGGCCCGTTCGGGCCTAGGCCCCAGTGACCCTGCGGCGTTCTTTGATGGTCGAAACGAAAGCTGTACAGAACTCTTAAACAATCCCCCAGGACGATAACGTCGCTAACAAGTGTCTTTTAGGGCGATTTAATTCACTCGATCACAAAATTGAATCTGGGCCCAGCTACGATGATGACAAACATAAATGGACTTAGATACAACTCTTTCCCGAAAAATCTCCGGGGGCATATGTCGTGTAAATAACAAAACCCAGCAAAAGGCTTGACATTGGTCTTTTTTCTGCATGAAAAGATTTCTATGGCGCACCCAGCGACCACCTCTGCGGAAAATTGCTCGGTTCGATCGGGTACTTTTTGAGTTTGCTTGTTGCGGAGGGTTTTTCAAGTGAGCCAAAGGTATGACATGTCGGCCAGGGAATAATTTATCAATGTGGCAGGGGTCACGGACCACGGGGTCATTTAACGTGCGTGACATATTTTGCAGTAGAATAAATCGTCCTGCGCCCAGAACATCACGTCCACCCCCAGGTAACTAATGCTCTGAACGAACCCTTTGTGGGTCGGCGGAAGCAGATGCAGGCAGCATCCCTGCTAGAAGCGTCCTGTACTTTTCCTATTTCCTGAGCTCGATAGCGCTGCCGCCAGTTTAATCTACCTCAGAATTTATAGCTGAAAAGTTGAAAATATATTTTAGGTAGCTCGGGGGATCCCCTCAGTCCCCTTGAAACTTTTATATATCTCATCATAACAGGAAATTTCTCAGACCTGGGCCGGAGACTGCAGCGATAAAAGCGAAATAGGAATTTCTGGGAGTGTTGCGCTATATCACGGCTAGAAAACTTTCACCATTTGAACCTTTTAAGGTTCCTCTGGTTCCAGGCGATGTTTTAATAAGCGAATTCAATTTAGCACGGCAAAGGAGTAATGCGGGACACGACTCCGGGCTATCAATCTTTTATATTGCTGTCAGAGAAAGAAGAAATTCTGTTAACCCGAACGAACTCCTTCGGGAATTTTGGGAATGGAATTCTGCGGATCACACAATTATGATTTTAGAATTCCTGTGATTGTGCCATCCAGTTGATTTTGCTTTATTCTCTCCGGGAGGATTCGTATTATTTTATTCAGTGGCAGAATTTACTTACGACCCGAGGGTAAAACGTGTGATCGAGACCGTATTTGTTCTTTTAAAAAATTTTTATTACTTTCAACTCATTTATATTGTTTTACTTTTCGGTATTTTATAACCTAAGGGCGTAAACACAAATCTTTTTTTGCTATTATTCTGTTTGCCTATCTGCCTGTGTATTCATCTTTTCAGACTAAAAGTACCAGATCTTGAAAAATTTCTTTTTAAGTCTTGCTCATATCCATCCTCAGGGGACAACATTTATTTGGATGCTAATTTCATAGAAAGATTTTCTTATTTGTTTCGATTGGTACTTATCCCTAACATAAGGCACATGGAGAATCAAGATATTCATTTTAGGTACACAAAAAACTTGTTATATTAATATAATACAGTTTTAATATTTATTCTACACAAATTTTGTACAAAAATTATCAATAATCCGATAAAATAAAATCAATAAACAATCAGTGACAATAATATAAGAATATTTCTCTTGTCACAAATGTTCAATACAGTGGAAAATAACTTAAAGCTTTTCTGAAAAAAAGTAACATAATCTGGGATTTATATAAATTGCTCTAAAAGTCCTAGAAATCCGTTCCGACCTATTAAATTTGAATTCGTTTATTGCTAAAATCATCGAAAATATTAAAATTTTTAATTGAAACAGAAATTTAAAGAGAAGGATTAACGTGTATTTGTAATAAGTATTGTATCGTGAATTTTATGAAATTAGGTAGAAATTTTTGCTTTTTATATAAGCTGTAATTGCACAAGTAACTAGTAAATATGAGTTTTATTTTGTAAGTGATGTTTTGAGCTTGAGATTGTAGAAAACGTAAGTTTAAATTTATATCGTTTCAGTTTTAGTTTAATGCATATGGAGTGAATATTTGAAGGGTTACATCCTGAACCGAACGCATGAATGAATGACGGTTATTTTTGAAAATTTGGAAGGCCTACAAAAGTAACAATTAGATAAAATAAAAATATATGCTACTTATTGATTGTTGATATTGAAACCTTTAGCTAAAAATAATTTTTAGAAAAACCTATGTAAAAATTTCACACAAAACTTCAACATTTTAACGAAAATGTTATTTTTTAATCAAATTTTTTTAAGTTTCCGAAAACATTTATTTGTAACGTATGAAGCTACTTTTGTTTTAAAAGTAATTTACATTAAAATTGTTATAAAAGATTTATAAAAATGTTTATAAGATGACCTCATTTTACAATAACCTTTTAAAATTGTTCAAACCCGTTAATATTTCAGGCAGTTATTTTTTTTTTTATATTTTAATAAAAATTATTGGTTTTTAATCCATGACTAGCGAATAACATACCATTTTTATATTTTTTAATTGTTCACTTTGCAAACTGTAAAATAAAATGTTTTCATTTTCGATACATATGTTTAGGTAATAATATCAATCCCTAAAGGTGCGTTCCGAGTGAGTAATAAATAGAAATTATTATTTATATTAATTCTGTGAAAATCAAGTAAAAATTTTGAACATTTTCTAATTTTTCCCTAATAATGTACTCGTATGACTTAAAATTTACCCGCACAGCATACAAGTCATGTTACTAGGTGCGTCGTAACTTTATTAAATGTTATGTGACGTGTATTCAGCTTAACGTATGAAAACATTTACATTTACGCGCCAAAAAGCGCACTAAACGATTCACAACAATCTCAAAGAGCCAAAAGCTGAAATACATGTTAATTTTGTTACTTTAAGCGCCTTGTGGGCGACTCGATGATACGATTAACTTTATATAATACCAATGGTTTTATTACTTTTTGACTAATATTAACGTATACAATTATATGATTTTGGAAATTTGGGGAATAGTCAGCTTTCATCTTAAATAACTTTAAAACTATTTATTTTAAAATTATAAAAATATATATGAAACCGTCAGAACAAAATATGTTACACGGTACAGTTTGCAACATTTTTTTTTTTTTTAATTTTCTAATTTACCCCCTAAAAGTGACCCCACGTCCGCGTTTGGGTCAAAGAAATTCATATGTGTACCAAATTTCAACTTGATTGACTCAGTAGATTCGGAGCAGCTGAGCGGCTGAAACAGACAGAGACATTCGGACTTACGGAACCCTAAAAAGACAGATAGGTCGGATCTTTTTATATTCAAATTATATAAACCAGTAAAAATATATTTTTTTCGTATTATCTCATATCTTTATCTGATACGTTGTACGCGCGTAGCATATTTTTATAGCTTTTTGTGATTTCATATTGTATACCGAAAATTCGAGGGCAGTTTGATAAGTGACTTTTTGAATAAAAGATATTTTTTTCGGCAAATAAGCGTTTTATTTCCCAACATAGTCCTTTTAGGTCTATAAATTTAATCCAGCGCTTTTCGAATTATTTTATTTCTTCCAAATAATAGGTTTCCTCAAAGCCCTCAAAATAGACGTTTGATTCAGTGATCACTTCTTCATTCGACCCAAATCTCTTACTGCCCAGCAATTTCTACAGATTTGGAAACATGAAATAGTCGCAGGGGATAAATCTGGAGAATATGCTGGATGGAGTAGCAGTTCGTCTCCCAATTTATGGATTTTTGCCACGGTAACTACACATAACACTTAATCAGCACACGAAATTCACTTTTTTTCCATTTTCGTTTAAATGTCCGAGATTGTCTGCTTTCAATGGCAGTCAAAAACAAACTAAATGACGCAGCTTATTCAAAATTTGACAGTATTCTATTAATAGATGGCAGCAGTATTACATTTCAAATTACTCCACGGGAAATTCAAAAAATCACTGACTTATTAAATTGCCCTTGTAGTACTGAACCATTTACTTTTATTGAATTTGAAATTTGAGAAAATTGAAACTAAATTCTATGTGGTATAAATTTGTGTTAGTAAGTATAATAATTCTTTTGCGATTTTATTTTATAGGATAAATATAGTCAGTTTAGTATTTTAAAAAATTTCCCACATGAGAGCTGCTACTGAGTGGCTAATGTATTTAAATGCGAAAACAATACACACAATCAGTCGTCTATTCATTAGCAAGTAATTCACACAACGAGGGATTTATAAGCAACATTTTTCCTGGTAAACAGCAAAAATGAATGGGGGAGCAAAAGCTTTACCTGCAAGAGCTTTTCATTCATTTCCCACAAATGTGTTTTTTGTATGTTCGCCGTCCCCGGGGGTGCACAGGTGGAGAGAGCACTTCAATTGTTTTAGGACTTTAGTTGGATCGGGTTCAAATGCTAACGACCTTCGGGAAGCACTTAGTTGCTTTTATTTATTATGTTCTATGTATTTAACATCTTCATAAACTGGAAGCTTAGCTTCCATGAACACTTGCTCTGGGAAGTAGGAAATGCTAGAAAATAATTTATGAATTCGTTGCCTTTTGATTCTTTTTAAGCCCTTAAGTTTCGCCTTTATTTACTTCTATGGCGCACTTATCTTCATTTAATATGAATGCTTTCTAAAAATTCACCACCATGTATGAAAGTACTTTATATGTACACATGCTGGGGATGCTTTTCTAAATTTATTTGTGGTTCGTTATTTTTGCTTTCATCTGCAAATGCAAAGTATATTCTTAACACGAAATTAAAAATGGTTTAATAAAGAATCAGATGAATTCATTATTAGTTTAAGACGGATACACATAATATTTTAAAATTTAAAGTATTATAAAAAATAAAATATGCGTAAAAATTTGTGTAGTATTTTATTTAGATAATATGGTCTAATGTATTGCTCAAGGATAGGTGTTATTTTTATCCTCTGATGTTAAGAAAATGTACTGAATAAAGCACTTAAAGGTGTATATAGGTGGGTTAAATATCGGCTGCGTCACAACCATTGATACGCGGCCTTATTGTCATTTGAACATTCAAGAGTTTTAAAATTTTTTTATTTTATTTATACATTCCATCGTATTCAAATAATTTTATTTTTATATAGTATTGCAGAGTATATAATATACTACTATACTATATTTAGATAAGGTCTTAAGGTCGTTTATAGAAATCGAAAAGAAAAAGAGCCAGACCTCAACTGTATTAAAATGTTCGTTTGGCTTGTAACAATACCCTATTTAAATATAACGAAAGGAAATGTGAAACAATAAAACACTGCACGCCTTCGGCAATTTTAAAATAAAAAGGAAGAACAGTGCCACAGGCAATAGAAGGATTAGAGATAAAAAGTATCAACAGAAGCAAACAAATATTCTTTTAACAGGACAATGTTTGTATCCTTTTTATCAGAAAATAAAGAATCGCTCTTGATTGAAAGCACTTCAGAACAAATAAGAATATCATTTCTTGTTGAGACACTGAGTCAAAGGTAAAGTTACTTTCTTTGTATGTAAAAAGACAAGATTTTAATAATTTTACTCTCAACCAGGCAAATATGCATACATTTAAGATGCAAAATAAAAGAGTACAAAGGAACTTTTTTGATAAGTAATCAAGAAAATTTGAAAGGGAAAAAATTGTAGGGAGAATACTTGAGAATGAATTTCTTATAATAAAACTAAAAATGTATTTGTAAAAATATTTGTTAAGGCGATAAAATAAAATAAGATATTATGAGATTTAAAAATAAGGCATTGTAATAGCGCACATATCAAATTAAAATAAAGCAGATAAGTAATAAAATTTTAATGGTACTCGTTTCTAATTCTAATTCGAATAATATTTAAAATGAATTATAGTTCTTATTGTTTAAATTTATTGATTTACACATTTAACAGATAATTTTCCAAACATTTAATTAAAAAGTTGTTTGAATATTTTTAAAATTTAAAACTTTCAAAATTAATTGAATATGAAAATATACACCCATACTTTCGCTATTAATTTTAGCAGAAGGTAATCACCGTTTTTGCAAGATACAATAATATTTTTGGCCAAAATAATTAAAATTCCTATTTTAAGTGCTTTGGTTAACTGAAAATTTAAATTATATTTATGAATGGTCAACTCATAATAGCGTGTACATCTCACATCTCATAAATTTTACGAATATGAGCTATTTTCGGGAACATATAAACCTATACAATATAAATTATATATATGGGACATTTTGAAACTGAAACATAGATGTGTTATTTCGAGGAACCTTTTAATTATTTTAATAGTCAACAATATTTGGTGTAGGAAATTATCGGCAGCATTGATTGCATTTTAGCCTTAGATGGAATTCACGCAAAATAAATAATAAGTGAGTTAAGTAGTAATTTTAACTATATTATAGGTACTGTTTTACATTATCCATAAAATAAATACCAATTGTTAACTTTTTGTGCGCTTTGTTGGTTGAAAATAATTACATTATTAGTGAATTTGGTTTTTAATGAAAATATTAGCAAATTTATAGAGAAAATGTGTGTAATTAATTGAATCGTTTTTGAAAATATTATAATAACAGCTGTTACGAAGCCCTAGAGAGTAAATTATGAAAGTTATTGCGGAATGCCAAGTATGGACTAAAGCTCACATGAGTCATGGTAGCATAAAATTATTTAATTAATAAAAAATCAGAGTAGTTGGGCATTTTATCGACAGTTGCTGCAATGAAATTTATTGATCAGATTTGTGTCATTTCTGGAATACAATAAATGAGTTTTCAAGTGTTAAATAAATAAATTGCGGGCAGCATAAGTCTCATAGTACAACATTAAATTAAATTCTGTATTTTGAATGGAAGAAAATGCACATTTATGGACTTTAGATTTACACATTATGAGACTGCTATTGAAATTTTGAAATTAAAATTTATAATTTTTAATTCTATGGATTTTTATTAAAGTCGTTTTAAATAAGAAGAATACTTTGACACTCTATAATAATAAGCTCAAATATTATAATGGTAATTTTAATAGATATTAAAAACATGCTTTTTTCTTTACTAAAATATTAACTATTGGGCATTTTTCTTTACTGAAATATTAACTAATTAATTATGTCGAAAGAAACTCACATGATACAAATTCTTCAGTTTTCATTTAATTTTCCCATATGTAGAATTTTCCTCATTAAATTTACTCCCGTCGAATGAAGGAGGTGAGTACTAATTTGAGTAAACCGTTTTCTAGATGAAATTGATTAAATTATTTTTTAATTTTCGAACAAACACGAAGCGATTTTAATTCAAAATTCAATTAAGGTTCACTTTAATATAAGGCCATCTTTGTAGTAAATAATTTCTATCCGAACACAATGCGACAAAGGTTTCTCCGTCAAGACGAAATTAAAATGTTATTACAAATGACAGCCACAACAAGTCCTTAATCTTAATTAAAATTGCCTTAAACCGAGAAAACGTTTTGCTCTTGTCCCAAGATAAGCAAGATAAAGGGAAAACCGTTTTGCCTTCATCTCTGCCGCAAAAGATAAAATTGAACCTGTATTAAGATCTGACTTAAGTTTTCTTTTTCATTAGCAGATTAATTTCAATTCAATCTGTCTAAAAATGGCTTTTCTATGAATTTAATTAGTTCCTCATACCCCGGTGCCTTGCAACTAATTTAATATCGCGGTTTCAGATGTTTCGTTTTGAAAACTAAATGCTGCAGAATGCCACCGAAAATGTGAAAAGTGGCAGATTAAAGTGAATGTTACATGATTTCCCCGAATTTTGGATGTGAGTGGTTTTCCGGGTACGCTTTGACTTAAAATTGCTAAGGTATTCCGATTTGCATATAAAATTTACTGGGAACAATTCGCAGCTTTTGTCATCTCAAATAAACGCAAAGCCGTGTTACATTTAAAAGCTATTAAGATAGTCCTCAACGAACGCACTTGGTAGTAATTTTGGTTGTTTACATTTCAAACTGTGCGAACAACTTTCAAAAGTGTGTTCCTCAAAATGTTATATAGAAAAGGTATTTTGGTATTTCGAAAAGTGGATTTTCAGTTAGAGGTTAAATTCAAAGTAAAGTGGTTTTTGGTTATAATGATTAGAAAGTCGGCTGTAAATTAAAATTAATTCAAAAGTAAAACTGGGGTTAAAAACACAACATTTTTATTTTATATCCATGAAAAAATCAATTTTTGAAAAAAGTTACATTGCGGAAAAATTTTACACTTTTTTATATTTCGATATAATTCCTAATTTTTATTTTAATTAAGCTATCATTTTATGGAAAAGTGGCACATTTTAGTTCTATTTTGTACGAAAACCAAAGCATATTATTAATTAATAATTAATAACAAAACGTCTATACCTAAAAATAGTCTATTTTTTGTTCGACTCAACGGATATTTCCAGTATAATTAAAATTAAAGAAAAGATGACACGATAATTTTGATCATCTTGAATGAACGAAAATTGGTCCAAAAATTATTTTTTTATTCTCTTGAAAATTTAGTTGTTCTTTTGCTGTTGAACAGCTGCATTCCGGATAATGCGCCACCGGTAGGGCGTTTCCATCCAGCATCATGATAACTATAAAATTCCAAACTCGAAACTCGAAACTTTAACTTTAAGTTTCTCAACATGAATTTTTCTATTCTATTTGTTACTTGTGGAAAGTCCTGCACTTTGAACTTTGAAACAATCAAATTCAAATTTTGGGGGGAATGTTGCTGAGGCATTATACCACTAAGTGAACTATACTCCGAGAATATAATATCAATATTTTTGAAATTAGAGAACTTTCAGGAAATTTTTAGAGATATCAGTTATTAATTTAATTGTTTTCCTGAGGGAAGTTTGTCAAGTCGCTGGGGCATCGTAGACTCGTAGACTCGTCTTGATTTAAGACCTTCGGAGACGTAAACATTATATGATTTTTTAATGTACATACTTTCGATGTGTCATTCATCATGCAGTAAATAACGATAAGACATAAAGTATACCATAATTATTAGTAGATATAATATATTGGTAGAAAAAAGAAAATGATAATAACAATTGGATATAATAAAACAGGATTAATAAAACGATTTTGTATAAGACATCAGTTAAGTAACATGAAAGGGAGGTTATAGTTGGTAAAATTGTCAATTGCCTTAAGCTATCCTTAAATAGACACACTAGGTGCTTTTCCATTTTTGGGAGTATTAATCTTACACGGTAAGCATTAGCAACCGGCGCATATTTACTGGTAGGAATTTATTGCTAAGGAAACATTCTAAGAATTCTTGTAAAAGAAAGCCTCTTAGTCCTTCGATGATTAATGGGACGCACCTCTAAAGAAACCTTACGAAGATGTATGGCTCGTGAAATATAAATGAGTTGGAGTCAGTACCCAAATGTTCGGTAAATACCTTCACCTAGTGGATTTGCTCGAGCCTTGATTAGAATCAACTAAATCACATTAAACATTTAAGTCGAAATCCTTTTCACCCAGATAGGGGAATTCCGCGTGAAAGGGCGTGAACAATTGAAAGGAAACCATGAGATTCCCGTATTCAAGATAAATTATTAACCACTTTTCATGTGATAATTATTTGATAACTCCAAAGCAATTTATATGGACATTATTGCTGAATAATGAGAATTAAAAACACTTTCAGTTGCAAAAATTCCACATAAATTTATCGATTCGGAATGGGATTGGCGAAATTCGATTGCAACAGCCCTAACGGGGTGCTGCACCTTGTTATGAGCTATAGCCAATTGAAATCGATACCGATTCAGGCCTATATATGTGTAATGGTTTTAATTAGCAAAAGTGAATATTAATACCCAGTGAATAATTCAAATAATTGATTATCATGTGCGATGGAACAATCAAACCGCATCAAACTTGGTTATCGAAATTAAATTTCATCGTATACGAGTATAGCCATGCCCAAAGGATGGAAATATTTAAACTAGCAAATTATACTTTATCGATACTGTTCCTGAGTAAAATATCCCTAAAAATCAATTTATGAAAAATGAATGAAGATGATAAAATTCAGGGTATGTAAATTGCTTGCTAACAACAGCGAAACACTTTAAAATATGTTTTTGTTTTCCTTTTACGCTCGCTGTAATATTTCAATCAGTTTACACTCCAATTCCGAAAGCAACTCTCTCCAAAATTAATTTCTGATTCCATTGAAAATTATTTAATGTAAATGTACTCACAGGGAATGAGAATTGTTGTCTTGTAAATAAATTCACGTACCTGGAAAGAAAAAAGTTAATTATAACAAAAGATTTTCATACGATCGATGTTACAAAACATCTCACTTGAAGATATTAAATATAAGTCGAGTCCCCTTTTTTACAAAAGTCGTAATTAAACCTTCTAATGTTCACGTTTTAAAAAAATATTACATTTTAGTTATTAAAAGAATGTTCTTTTAAAACTACAAACCTCAATTTTGCATACTAAAGTCGTAGTATTTGGTATTTAACCCCCAGAAAGTTGAATGTATATAGAGAAAGACACTAATGCATCGAATCAATTCAGACTAATTCAATCAAGATATCAAGTTCAGTTTTACAAATTAAGACGAAGTCATAAGGGGACAAACATAGATAAGTGGATGATAGCAAAGGAAACAAACTTACCTATGCCATTTTGAAACGCTGTTTTTTTTTAAAACAAATATTAACTTAAAGTTTTGTGTAAATTGAAACTGCAAATATTTTTAAATGGATATTTTGATATGTAAATAAAAATTTGTAGAAAGAGTTTCGTAAATTGTACTGTAATGAAATAGATAACTCTTTTTTTCACTTTAGTAAAATGGTGCTATATTCGTAACTTAGTTGTTGCTTAAAGGACCTATGCAGCCCAATTTCTAAAACTTGTTGGTCATAAAGAATAACTGCAAAAACCCGGAAAACTTTAGACTGTGACAAGGGGAATTCTTCATCAGTAAGTTTTAAATGTCGATTCAGGTGTCCTTTCTTAAGTTTAATTGGAAATTGGAGTAACGTTGAAATTTCATGTGACAGGGAAAATTTAAAGACGACGGTTAATTCGTAAAATGCTATCGGACATAAGGGCTCTACGGCATAACGTCCCAGAACTAACTTTATAACTTTTATGTGAGACGTTTTTCAAATTAAGAGTCTTCAAGTGATACTTTTAAGGACTTCTCCTCCTACTAAACCTTGAGAGGCTGTAAAATAAATGAGAAATTCTTCTTGATCAAAGTTGGTCGTTTGCGTTAATGTCCTTTTCGTTACTCGTTATTCTATACAAAGGCAGTGGTCTTTTAATCTCATTTTTTATGATCGGAATAAAACACCTCACATTTAGAATCAGTCGCCTTTTTACAATAAAAAATGTTTTCAGCTACATTTCTCTGCGTTATCAAAGAATCGTTCAAAAGTTCATTTTGTTTAATGAAATTTGAATTGATGCTGGAAGGATTTCTATCATAGATAAAATTTTATCATAACTATAAATGAATACATCAAGCTTTAATTTATTTTCCAATTGTTATATGGCAGATAGATAGGAATAAAATTGTGTTTTCTAAATAGTCAAAGAAAACAGACAGTGCCTAGTAAACGCTAAATTCGTTTTTTAGTAAATCACTTAATCATCTTTAACAAACTTTCTTATAATGTAATAATCGAAAAAATGACTTTGATCCCACTACTTCTCTGTTCTTCACACATACAATTTTTTGGAATTTATAATTATGTTATGTTAACTTAATAGCATATTTTTTAAATGTTTCTTATAATAGTACGAGTGTACAAGTTACAAATGCGAAATTGTTTCTATCGTCCTTTTTTCCTTTATATTCTGTTTCTACGTAGAAACGGGTCTGTCTATTCAATTTATCCCCGAGTAAAAATAATTTGTCTGGTATCTTTACGCCCAAACTAAGTACAAACATTTAAATTTTTTAAATTATACATGCGCCCGAAACTAGCAGGCATAGCGAACAAATGAGCCCAGTACTATCATGATACTCTCCCGCTACAGGTACGAAAATAAAAAAATCCACCCGCTACAGAGTTATACTCGCTTCCGCTACAGGCCCAAAAATTTAAAAATATGCCAGCCACACGGGTATGCACGCTCCCGCTACAGGCACAAAAATCTACAAATTTGTTTAGTTTCTACAAATTGAATTAGACGACAGATAAAAACAACAATAATATATTACACATATATTATATATTACACATATATGAGTAGAATACATTATTTATTTTATGAGACGTCACAGACCTTAATCTACGAAAATAATTTTATTGCATTTATTTTCAATTTTTAACCTGGAAAAAGGTAAGCGTACCATGCTACGTTTGTACTATTTCGTGCGTCTTTTAACAATACGTGCCTGCAGCGGGCCGCATTTGAAAAAATAAGGTTTTCGATCAGACGTACGGTGCCGCGTTTGGGAGCCATACAGGCGTTTTGATGCCGTGCGTGCCTGTTTCGGGCTAAAAATGGGCGAGCCTTAGTTTTTACTCGGGTCTTTTACTTTAATTTTTATTCGTTTTATTACCAAATATTTAATTAAGGAGATATCATTAGAAACACTTACACTTCAGTTACAACAGGTAATTACTTGCTTTGCATTTCCTCAAATAGTCTTTAAACAAACTTCTAAAGAGAACCAGGAAATACAACTTCCACAGAGTAGGTAAATGCATACTTTTAAGTAATTATCTCATTCAGTGCGATTCAAATTGGAACCTATGGTACTCTTGGTCTTCGCGAGTAAAAAGTTTTTCCTGGAACATTAGCCGGAAAACTAATTTGGATTGAAACAAGTTTCGGGAAGTAGTTGCTGTTGTGAGCATGTTTAAAATTAGTTGGATTACGTTGTATACGCAATGCTTTACAATTTAAGTAAGAAAGTCTCAAAGTAAAATAGTTTTACGACTTCGTGTACGGAATGAATGCAAGTAAATACAATTTTTGGAAGAGAATTATGCAATAGTGGGTAGAAACTAGTTCAGGTGATGGCATTTACATAATATTACAAATTCAATTGATTGCAATAAAAATACCCGAATATAATTAAAAGTGCATAGCACAATATTAATAAAATTTTCCTTATGCGTTTTGCTTGAATGACTTCCTGCAACAAACGTTGCGGAAGTGGGTTATATTTTCATCAAGTTTTGTTATTTGTTCCCGTTTCCCACTTTCCTAGATAAGAATTGTGATAATTACGTAAGACTTTTTCACTTTCATCAAGTCTTTCCTACCTGTAGAGCCGTAGATAGATATTCACGTGGCCTCTTCGCCGCCTAACAACGAATCGCGCATGTTTTTGAGGCTCTTTCCCTTCCACGGTTCATTACACGTAAAATGCGATCGAAATGTGGCATTGAATCGGACTATGTCTAAAAAAACGTTCGATTGCGTCCACCCACACAGGGTGCTTACAAAGTAGGCAGAAGGCGTAAGCTTCTTTACTTTTCTATTGCCAACGGTCGGACTGATCTAGACGACTTAAGTCCGACAATGAGTGGGTCGAACCGGCCCAGGTATTTTTGCTCCGCCGCGAACAATGAGATGAATTAGTGATTAGCACCTTTCGGTGTCTGAGATTGCGGGGAATTTTGCTCGTTTGCAATAAGCAATTTAATTCCCCCACGGCGCCCAACTTTTGCCCGGCAACTTTTTGTGAGGAAATTGAATTTTTGTGCAGCTTTGCCTCGCCATGTTCACGATGGAATTCAATTTCCTGCAAGTATAGTTGCTATTTTTACTTTGAATAAATTTACCTTTCCCACAAAAGCGCGAGATAAAATCGCTCTGGAGCGCTTTTTTGTACTTTTGTTGCTCCAACAGCAACTGGACCCATTAACAACAGAAGCGTCCGGTCGGCAAAATTTTGAGAAAAAGGACTCCCCGATAAGCGGCACATTCAAATTCCTACAGGCGACACCGAGGGAAAAAGTTTTAATTGATTACGTGTCCCAGAAGTTTGTAACAAAGATGAGCCATTAGAAAGATTTATCAGAAGAGCTGTACGGCCTAGATTCCGTCTCGGGGAACAAGGATTCCATTTGGGGCCCCGGCACATAAAAACTTAATTTGCTTATGTATTCCGGTCAGGTGCGCGGAGGTCGCTGTACCGCGAGAGGGGTTGTCACAACAAACTAATCAGAATTTGGTGTTTTAATGGGTTTCTGATGTTTGCAGCGGGAAAAAGAAAGGACTCGAACGATTTGATTAACTCCCTTATCCTTTACCAGCATAATTGCAATAGTTTTTCGAAACAAACACTGAGCGCAAACCCCGCATACAAAGCAGTTCATCCTGCACATTCAAATTCAGCGCACAGGACATACTAGCGAACAAACAGTTATAATCTCATGAATATCATTAAATCCGTGGCAAAATTTAATGCGGCTGCTGAATTAAATGCGATCCCATAAGGCTCCCTGCTGGAGGATTAAAATTCATTCGGAAGAGCTGAGGTCTCTTGCCGGCAATTCATAATTTTCGGCTTATGGCTTGGAGGACGGCGTTCGACTGCATCGCACTCATTTCGTTAATAAGAATAAATACAATGGGTCCTAGTTAAATATGATTAAACTTTAGTGGCAAATCATAATTAACATAATGCATTAAGTATAGGATGAACTTTAATCTGTTTGACTCCTCGACAGTGGTTTTGTGCAAACGTTTAACGATTTTATCTGGCTACATACATATTTGTGTAAGAGAGACCCGTCCAAACCCGTAAAACCGTATGGTAACAAAAATTTGTCATTGCATTCACATGGGTAATGTATTTATTTACTTCCTACTTATTATTGTTTATGCTGGTAAATTCGATTTCTGTTCATAACAGCGATTTAGAATTGGCTCTCTGCGCTCCAGGTTTTAATAGGACCACATACAGCTTTGATCCGGAAGCATTTTCATATCAATTGCTTCTATTTTTATTTTATAAACTTAACAAGGATTAATTGCACGTGAAATTAATAAAGGCAAATTGCTAGACAAGACAGAAATACCACGAGAGGCTCAATTACTTAGAAGTGTACCTGATGGAAGTATGGGTTATTTAAAACCAGCTATAACCTACAAAATACCAAAGTCTACATTTTACTACGTTTCAAACCGGTGTTCTGAGTAACGTCGGTGCACATTGGTTAATAGCAAACTTCTGTCCTTTGAATTTGCGCTTCTTCAATCAACTGAGTTACCGATATTTTCAAACATCCTCTTTCAAAATTTTAACCCAAAAATTCGAAACAAAATGTTAACTTCACATACAAAAATAAAAAGTGCGTTTTTAAGCAAATTAACTTTCTAACCTCAAATTTGCCCACCATGTATGTACATTATATAAAATAAATGATTGATTTGGCTAATAGTATGAAGAATAGCTTTCAAATATCAGCTAACCAAATCAGTTCAGTTTTTGGGTTCTGTAGTTGGAGACATTTTGGTTACCGCACTCTCCTTCACTATAGAGCGCCATTTTTACCATTTTTCCTTTTTAAGCTCAGTTTTGCAAAAATTAAGCTTCAACTGTGGATTTGAGAAACTTGATAATAAAAATTCAAAGTATTAGCACTTGATTAGAAGTATATCAATTAAAATCGGTTTAAGTAATGTTGTAATGTGTAATTTAATAACACGACTGCGTTTTTGAAAATGGATAGACGTACTTTTCTAAAATAAAACCAATTTCTTTTAGAATATTCAAACCTTCGACTATTTGTTGAGTTCTATTGCTATATGTTTAAAAGTTTTAACAAATGTGAGACATGAAAGCAAATTTTAGCTCGTTAAAGTAAACTGAAAAACTTTTCTCCTTTAAAATTTTGTTCGGGGCGTTTACGAAGCTCTTCCATTTAGGGATTGATATATTAATTTAACAACTTTAAATTAATTCTTGTTTCAGCATTTTACTTTAAACTGCATAAATTGAATAAAATGGGATATTCGAATATACTGGCAAAGTAGTTTTTGTATTGTTTTCCCTTAATTATCCTATAACTTAAATTATTGACGGTCTATTTAAAGACATGTCCGCCAGGACATCAGTTGAATCGGATTGATTAATTAATGGCACAACAGTTGTGCTGCTAATGAAGACACACTTTAGTCTGAAAATTGAGGCGATTTCGGAGGCATTTCTGGGCAATAAATCACCGCCTCGCGGTCCGTCACGCGTGGTGCATGGCCGCTGCATGGCCACTGCACGGGTGCGTGGTGACTTTATATGGCCGTTAAAACGCAGCTATTTGTACGCTTGCGACATTTCAACCTAATTTAAAATTAAAACTGCTCTTTGCGATGGACGCTGGTTTGTCCTTTAAATGGAAACTTGGAGGTTATGACACAGATGGACAGTGGCTGTAGCGAGTTTGCATGGGTGGAGGAGGGAATAATCATGAAGATAAGAAAATTACTTGCCACTGAGCATATTGCAGTATTTCCTTTTATTAAGCTCTTTTCAACATTTCAGAAAAATAAATATCTGAATATTGATAATTTTTGGCTTTATACAGCCTTTACATTTAACGTGAGTTGGTAAAATCTCTCGATTCTCCTTAATTTGGCTTCAATAAGTTTTATAATTTTAAATTTTATGCAACATTTTCAGTTGTTATCTTAAACCGAAATTTTCGTAAGTTGAGAATACCGATAAAGGATTAAACATTTTTCCCTAGTTTTAGTCTTATTTTCCCTAGCTTGAATCTTATTTATTTCTGTGGAAATTTAGGCTGTCGACAGATTTGAAAAAACTAAACTTATACCCGAACAATTAAAATGTCATCATAAACTTAGGTCAGTATTTGATGCATCGTATTTATTAGCTAGGGTAAACCATCAAGGCAGAGGCTAAAAAAGCGTAGAAAGAAACGGCGAAATATATAAAATTTATTTTATTTATTAACCAAAATACATCACATTTAACTGGCAGTTTCGATTGGAATTCTGTACTTCTGGTTAAAGTTCCGGATCAAATACGAAAATAGGCCTAGATATCTTGTTAAGAGGTTTCATTTAGACATCTAGTCAAAAATACTACTCAATATAACAAAAAGGTACGGTAAATAAAGAAATTCGTACTACTATAAGTGAGCAATTTTCCTTTGAGTGCGGGTATACAGAGAAAAAGTTGTTTAATTTGTACTTAATTAATGAATACACAAAATCCAATTTTCAATAAAATAATCACAAAATTATTATATGAATTGTCACCTGTATTGGTACATGCAGTTGTTGGATGTCCTTTTATCTTTCCTGCGAATCATTGATAATCTGGCTTATAATTCGTTAGTGCCGTACGAATAAGCTTGGTTAAATGTTAATTTGTTAGCTGGGAGCGATGCATCGAATTAATAAATTGTTGAATTTAAAGATTCTCAGGATTATGTTCAAAATATCGAAATCAATTTATACGCTGCATTCTTTAAAATGGAAATTGTGGTGATTTATGGTACATATGCATTTAGTTCTAAGTCCTCCTGAATTTTAGCAATTGCATTCCTCTAGCAGGTTAACCAGACAATAAATATTTACGAAATATGAAGTTATAACTAATTTTATTAATTTAAAATGGATTTATCAAAAAATTAATGCAGTATATAAAATGTTTGAAGTATTCAAATCCAATTTCGGTAAATTGTTTTGATGATCTTTGGAACTCCTCGATTTCTGAATTTTTAGTTTTGAACAGAGGAAAGATATTGAAGTTTATTGTCATCAAATCTTGTTTACATAATAACTTTTTGAAAATTGTTTCAATAAGACCAGTGATGGTTTTCTTTCTACTCTGTAATTGTAAATGTTCCATTTTGTCCATTGTCCATTTCCTTTTTCGATTTAGTTAACGAAGCGGCTACAATTTAAATCATTACATTGTAAGTTATTGGGATCTCGAAAGTTTTGTGTTTAAAGCACATTCAAGACTTTCTTTTCGTTAAATATGTTATATTATACTCGTAATACAAATTATTCTCATAAACTTAACCCTAAGGAAATGAATTACTGAAAGAACATTAAATTTAGTGATGAAAACAAATTTAAGCTTTTTGCGTCTGATGGTCGATAATTGGTTTGGAGAAAACCAAGCACGGTATTGAATCCAAAACATCTGCACTCTACGGTTAAACATGGGGGTGAGCAAAACCTTTACAAGCCATGAAGTGGTCCGGCGCACATATACTCCTTTAGAGCAAAGTGGTCTGAATCTTCAAATAAGTGTCCAAAAGTTATATGGCGAACGACTTAAACGTGGGAAAAATTCGCGATAGCTTTCAAATTAAAGCTTATATCCAATATTGACTTTTACTCACAATTACCCTAAGAAGCTATATTGATTCGCGATACTATTTACAACATTTTTAAATAAATTATGTAAAATTTTTAAGTTTAAATCCAACTCAACAGGACAAATGAGCCCCAGACCAGTTGTAAGTTAAAGTTTATGGCGGGAGAACACTTGGTTCCTCACTTTCGCCAGAAATTCATTAATTTAATAATTTTTCGGCCTATTTTTTAATTTTAGATTTAGATTTTAATTTTATAAAACTGAAATCTCCCTAGAATACAAAAAATTTGGTTTGATTTAATTTGTCTGGAGATTTCAATGCGGCGCCATACAATTTGGAATAAATTGCAAAAGCCTCGTTCACGGCTTGTAAATGTAGCTTTTGGGATAGGTCATTGATGGTGTGGGGGTGTGCGTATTGCATATTTTAAAATTGGAAATTTACAATTCATCATTGATGGAAAAATAACATAAAGGCCATTGGGAAGAAATTTGGAATTAATAATTATTATTTCCAACAGGATAGTGTTTTAATACATACGGCTGCGAATACAAAATACTCGTTGCTGTAAACACCCCCGCAGTCATCTGATTTTAACCCTATAGAGCACTTGTGGTCTTCCCAAAAAGAAAATTGAGAAAACAGAACCCGTTTAATATTTCTCAATTTTAGGAAAAAATACGGAAAGAATGGTGTAATATGAGGCCTTTTGACCAACCAACGGGAAAGTTGGTAGAATCAATGTCAAAAAGACTACATAAAAGCTGTGATTCAAGTCAAGGGATACCCCACAAAATACTTATGTATGTGGAATAAACAAAAATTATCTTATTTATAATAATTTTATTTAAATATTTACAAGTCCTAAAACTTTCGTGAGTCACTGTATTTGTAAAATGATTTTCCTTACATTTTCATAACTAAAATAATTTTTTTTAGTGGGTATTGATATTATTGTTAATTGGTAATTCTCGCATTAAATAATTTATTTGTGCTAACGTTATTTTTTCGTCCGTGGTCACAACCGCATTGAAGGTAGGGAGAGCCGCAATTTGGTCAAGTATTTCATATAGACTGAAAACACAGATAGTATAAATGCACTTGAAATGCACTATACCAATACTATAGTACCCTATTTGTAACGTACAGTGATACCATTAGCCAACACTAGTAGCAGTGATGGTTTATTTTAATTTAATCTCTTTAAAAGCTTTTCTGCTGCTAAAAATGAAAAGCTAATTTTGAAAGGTTTTCATCAATTTAACCCAAAATAAAAAAAGTAGATAAGATAAGAAAGTAAGTAAGCAAAAAGCAGGGTAACAATTTTACATATTCAAGCGCTGTCTTCTAGCAGTTGCCGATGCAAGGCAATAGTCGCCGCAAAAGTTGAATTTGAGATGGTTGGCGTTGCGTCGGTGATACGCCATATGTGCCGTGGGCTGTGGCGTAACGTGCCAGAGCCTGAGTCACATAAACACTTTAGACATTGTTGAAATATCACTTGCGAGTTTTTATTCATTTTACACGGGCCTTGCACATTCTTAAAAGTAATGAAGGTATTACTGAGCGAATAAGCTTCATTTCTTATGTTAATCGAAAAATCACACTGCGAAGCCCGTGTCTGGCAGACATCAAACGAAATTAGCGGTGAAGTAGCCGAGGAGAGGAGGCAGCAGTCAGCTCTTTGTTGAGCGTGATCACTGTTTGTCGTTGGTGTTCCTCGTCTCTATTCGAAATTTTTTTGTGTGTTGCAGAGGAATTTATATTGTCATTACGCCAAGTTGCAACACACACGTTCATTATTATTGTCAGTATACTTGCAAGCCTAGGCAAGCTTCGTACTGGCGCGATTATTGAAGGTGTGAGCTTGAAATTTGTAGTGATGGAATTATGGAAGTATTGAGGGCGTAAAAAACGCGCGCATCATTTCTCCCTCAGTCATGATTCAGTTTGAACTGAGGAGCCAAAATGGAAGGTAGTGAAGAGTTTGTGTATTCGGAGTGTTCTACTAGCGAGGAGAAAGACCTTCATTCCAGGGGCAATGATATTCTTCGAAATTTTATTCAAGTATATGAAAAACATCCCGAATTATGGGATTCCTCGCATCCAATGTATAGTAATAAAACGAAAAGAACTCAAGCTTTGGATCTATTGGTCCATATTTATCGTAAATTGAAGCCAGGAGCTAATAGAAACGATGTCAGAAGGAAAATAAACACTTTGAGATCAAATTTTCGGAAAGAGGAAAAGAAAATTATGCTATCTAAGGCGTCGGGTGCGGTTAATGTTTACGAGCCAGCGTCTTGGGTATTTCATTGTTTGAGTTTCCTTAGCTGTCAGTCGGATAATGGAAATGATACAAAAAAGGAATTTCTGAATGAGGTTAGTAAAATTTCAATAATTAATTAGAACTTAAGCTTTTTTAAAATAACCTATACGATAAATTTAAAAAAAATTTCAACATTTGCTGCCTTTGGAACGCTTTAATTAGATTGTCTAAAATTTTTTGTTCGTTATATCGACTTTAAAACAAAGACAAAAATTATCCTCATATTATATTTTTTTTTCCTTTACTTCGACAGCTTCAATTTCGTGCATATTCAAAATTCGTTTCTTTAGTTGAGTTGACAGAAAATGACTTTCAGAAAATTATGTGAAAAAGGAACCTTTTTTGCTTACTCTTGATAGCAATAACTGCGTTCTTCAAATAATCCTCATAAATAAACAAAATTCGAGAAAATAAGATTACCACCAAACTTGGGGACATTCATTTTAACATGTTCAACCCGGCGTGTACCACCGGTGGTCCACAAGCATTACTTTTATCTAACGGTGTGAACTATTGGTCGTCCACAACTAGTTTTCCTTGTCTGGCGGCGTGGACCAAAAGTGGTTCACTGATATTTTTAAAAGCATACTTTAAATTGGTCACTGAGACGCCGAAAAAGTGCGTCGAGTTGAATGTATTTAAGCAAAACTTTCCAACTCTGCTGGATAATAAACTCGCTTTATGAAAATGAAATTCCAATTTAAGTCGGGAGCAGCTCTGGAATTTAGTTAGCAATTAGCAACCTATATTTAAAATTTCAACACAGCCACGAAAGATATAAAGGAAAGAGATGCGGATAGTTGAAGAAATGTTGCGAGAACCGTTTTGTAAGTTGTAGCACAAATTTCGTATTGACTTCAGCTCTAATCAAAGAATAAGAATAGGAGCAAAAGAGATAAAAATAGGCAATAGGAAATTATGTAACGTATTTTGTTGGACACCCAAAGGGCGCTTTAACCTTCATGTTTGGATTAGTGCACTCGGGAAGGGGCAAGTATATATATGTGTGTGTTCCTATTTTTATCTTTGGCTTTACTATCTACCATGCAAGTTCGTTTGGCTGCCGCTGCCCAAATGGAAGGTGATCGAGGTTTAGTATTTTCAGCTAGTGAAATTCTGAATTGCTTAAACGTTTGTCAGCTTTGAAAAATTGGTCAATGTTTTTCGGTTATTGAAGCCAGTATCGAAGTATCTTAAAATCAAACTTTCGTAAATTTCACGTTTTGAGTAAAATTTATAAACCAGGGTCTTGTCTTAATCATCCGCCAAAATGATAAATCAAATAGGGCGAGTTTAGTAAAATATTTATATAAATTAGTTTAATTAACACGTAGAATTTATTACAAATGTTACAGTGTTTTATGTTATCAACGAAGATTTTATAATGAACTCGCGAACAAAAAAATTGAACCACCACCCTATTGGTTTTCCAGAGAAAATTTTTGTAATTAGTTGCTTCTTAATAATTAATAAAATTGTTAGTCTGTGAAGGGTATAGTAACAATCCACGGGTAGAGATGATCCACTATATCAACTTGTAAACTCACCAAATGTTTAGTTAGTCGCCCAGACAGAAATACTGCGAAATTCTTATTTAGTTTGGATAGGATGGATTGTAGAATGTTGGTAGGAACGATTATGGGACACAACACATGTGGCAAGCATATGACTACTACCTTAGGGATTATAAACGAGGAGCTACCGATCATTGTTTAAAGGACTAGGGAAAATGGAAAGGAATTAGGAATAAAGTGTATACAATTTTTTTCCTCGCGGGTGTAGTATTTTTGTAAAAATGTCCAATAGTTTTCATCATGAGTCATATGTTTTTACTCAGAAAATCTTTATATTTTGAAAAGAATAAATTAATATATTTCACAATTATTATCGTCCATGTAGAGTTTTTGAGTAAATAAGAAATTAATCACTTGAAATTTGTTAACAAAATGTATTTTGATATCCTATATGGTTTAGAAAGAAAAATAAATATAAAATAACCGTCCTTTTTATTTCATTTCTTTTCACTGTTCCCACTTTTACGAAAAGTACGAGTATATGTAAAATTTAAATCGTTTTTCTACAGATACATGCTTTTGAATATGAGGACGGATCAATAAATATTGTTGATGGAGAATTTGAGCAAAACATTCACGTTGAACATTTACCGGTACAACATCCATCAATAATACCAACATCAACACCAACATCATTTAGTGCTCCGCCGCCACCGAATCAACGATCTCCAACATCGTCAACGTTATACAATCGTTCTCCAAAACTGTTACGAAAGAAACGAAAATTGGGAACAGTTGATAAACAAAAACATAACGAACTTTTATCTTTAGCATATGCATTTTTGAATAAGTCAAAAGAGACCGTCGAAAATGAACCAACTATAATAAAAGTTTGGGGTG
This sequence comes from Philonicus albiceps, assembly GCA_963969385.1. Taxonomy (NCBI): domain Eukaryota; kingdom Metazoa; phylum Arthropoda; class Insecta; order Diptera; family Asilidae; genus Philonicus; species Philonicus albiceps. The sequence continues at coordinate 61,359,932 of OZ017772.1, forward strand.
AAAAATTGACAAGTTTAGGTCGACAGCAAAGATTGTTCGCTGAAAAGGCTATTAACGATATACTCTTTGAGGCTAGTCTAGGGAATTTGCATAGATATTCAGTAAGAATCAATGAGGAAATTCACCACGGAGAAAGAGTAATAACAGAAAATATCCTCAATGTAACAACATAAAAAATTTTTAAGTCAATGACTAATCTGAACTTTTTATGATTATTGTGATTATGCTTTAAACTATGTGATGAATTTAATTGAAAAATTTAAATAAAACTTAAATTAGCGTACTGTTTGGGTTTTTTTTTATCCTTTCCTTTCTATTAAGATCCAAAACTAAAATATGAAAAGTTCATGATTGGATTACTTTGGGAAAATTTTTATTTGCTAAATTTTATAACGAACTAAACTATTCAATATTACCAAGACTTCTTGGTAAGTTTGAGCTTTTGTATTTTATATACGTGAATTGTGAGAAGTTAATCAATTTTATCATAGAATTTTTAAGAATTTTGCCTTTTTTTGCTTTATAAAATATTTAAAAAAGTCAGGAGAATAAAGTTTGAATTTAAAAAGCATTACGATTTAGGAAAAAAACATTTTACGATATCTGAAAGATGCAATTTGTTTTAGTTTAATTTTAATATAATAATTGCTATTTTCGGTTGCTATTGTGAGATTAAAGTAAGAGTTTCTTTAAAGTTCTAGTGGATGTTGTAATTTCAAGTTGACAAAATTATGAAGATTTTTGTACACATGTAAAACAACAAACATTTTAAACAAATTTCTCGTTCGATATTCTCCCGTGGACTGAGTTATGAAATGAGGAAATTTTCAATTCCCCTTTCTGAAAAATAAAACTTAAGAAAATACTCCTAAGGGGAAAGTGTAATGGACAGAATGTCACCAAGGCTAATCATGTAAATTATAAATTAACTGTCAAACAAGACGGCTAGAATTATCATGAGAATAAAGACTTAGTTAAAGTCGGGTTTTTGTATGTATACATCTTTGAAAGAGTGGCAGATGCTGTGGGTCGAGGCAGTAAGTCCTAGTGCTCTTTGGATAAGCTCTTCCTTCAAGGGATCAAAAGTTTTATGACAGAAAATAGACTTCTTTCTCTGAAAAGTGTTCAAAATTACAAAATTATTTAATTTGAATGTTCTAGATAGAGTCGGCAAATTCGGAGATGTGAAAATGAGATTGACTATAATTTTGAAAAATGTTCTGGGATTTTAAAAGTTTCACAAAGTGTATAAGCCTTGATAAAAGAGCAAACTGTCGCCAGTAATTAAATTGAAATTCTCGACTTTTTGTTCATTTTGACTAAAACGCAATAAGTCTGAAAGTTTTGATTAAATTTCTTTTCATTGAATTAGTTGCACACTTTCAGCTGAAAGAGTTTGAATTGCTTGAAATTAAGGGTCCGGGATTCCAACATCCTCATAAATTGATGATGATTAAGGCGATGATATGAGACTGAGGATTATGATCTGCAAAATCAGATCCATTTGGATTATTGAATTATTGTAGACGACAGCGACATCGGGTGATGGGCGGTTGCTTCGCTTTTACTGTGATTAATAGCCCAAGTGGTCGGTGTCAGCAAGAAATTTAGGGAGCACAATAAACAGTCCATTAGCTCTGATTTACCTTCGGGAACCAGCAGATTGAAAGTTTTCGCGGCATTTAAGGCAATAAATTCCGGCAAGACAAATAGAAGGGACTTGGCTGCAAACAAAATCAATCACTGGTCGAGAAATGTTCAGCATTTCCCGTCCTTCCCGTGAACTGTATTTTGGCCAGGAAACAAATGGCACCCTCTAACCTCCTACTCTGGTTAAATCTTTCGAAATCCAGCTGAACTGTTTGAATTTTGTGATCGCGCCACTGCACAAAAACGGCTGAGTGCACTCGCGGTCACTGGATTTTCCGTTAATCGCCTCATTGGAGGCTTATTTGCGTACATAAGCACTTTGCGGGCATTACGTAAACTACCTCCCGCGCCTTGCCACAAAACTAGAAAAGTTGAAAAACGATTTCCCCATGCGACGGCGAAACATTCAAAGTCGTTGCGGTTGCCGCTATGAGACAATCGGGCTCTATTCGATTATAAGAAAAGGTAACAAATTTAACAGCCTTGCGTGTCACACATTCTTGTTTTTAGTGTTTCACCTCACCGCACCAAATTAATTAGCAAGTGACTGTGCGAGGCAGTGACATAATGACAAAAGTTAGCATTAAGCTAACTTTTTTGTGAACTCGAGTTAATTTGCAATAAAAAGAGTAAGAGCAGTTATTTGGGAAATATTAGATGGTCATTACAAATTAAGCGTAGTTATGTTACGGCTAAAAATGTTAACTAACTTAACTTGAGTTAAAGGACTTTAGTTTGTTATTTCAACTCAAACTGAATTTGGTACATATACGACCGGTGGTCAAAATATAGACGCTAATTTACCATACACAGATTAAATATCTTTATTACGAATATTTCTTATTTATGCGATCTGGCTTAGCCACACTCTCAGTAAATAGGCATTTCTATATATTTTATACCTAATCTACTTTTAATTGAGGTGTGTAGTTCCAATCATTTATTTTTTTTCCAAATTAAGTAGCAGAGGATTGGTTTATTTAATTTTATAAATTTAAATGGGAGATTTTAAGTACACATATACTAGGAGCGTAGTGTAGCGTTGGCTATTCACATTCATTAATTTTTAATATAGTAAAGTATAATTTTCATAATAATTTAATTTATATAAATAAAACAGTTAGCTAAAACTAGCTGATAATTTGATTTGATTTGATTGATTTACCAATTAATTTGGTTGTAATAAATAGGACAATCTCCAGAGTATTTCTCTTGGTATATCGAATGTTATTACATATTGTATAAATTTTAAATAGTACGTTATAATTTTCAAAAAGTATACAGAGGTTATAAGGCTTATAATTGCGTTAAAAACATAAAACTTTAGCTACAAAAACCAGCAAATATTTTAATTTATATACATATAAATTTTATATTAACGAATTCAATCAAGTGTACACTCGATAAAACGAGCAACTGGAGGTCGACGTTGAAATTGCAGAATACAAAAATTTAAATATCCATTGAGGGGCCTTCCGCAGAGCAAGTTTGCAGCTGGTTCGAGCTGACCAGAAGAACCAAAAGCACCTTTAAGGTGAGTGCGCGTGGGGAGTGCATTTAGCAATTGAAAATTCAAAAGGCAATAACACTGACCACCACTATCGAACACACTCGAAGATCATCTCTGTGTAGGAAGGAATTGCAGTTGCTGCTAAGACGTACGATGTTCGGGAATTAAGAAAACGAGTAATAAAACGCTTCTGGTGAAAATAGCGTAGCATGTCATGGTGCTGTAAAATTGAACATTTTTTATTCAGTTTAAAAATTCGTTTAGTGGTTTCTCTCTCTTTTAGATAATTGAACTCAACATAAATTCCTTATAAAAAGCATTATGTTGCTTTCTTTAAAATTTCACTGTACTATCTAACTAAAAATTGTTTTGACGCAATATCTGTACATTATCGTGCACTTTTACAGAAGATGATTAAAATAAAAACTTTTTATAAGGAGAAATAGGATGTCAAGTCATATTTTTCGTTCATTTATAATAACTTTTATCTAACTTTTTCTGAGTATTTTTCAAGGCATTTGGACAATATCGCAGACTTTTATTAGAGCTATTTTGAAAGGAGAAATTAGATGATATAAGTACATTTTTAAATACTTATAAAAGACAAAATAATGCTAACGCTCCACTTTTCTTTATTTCTTATAATACTTTTATACAAATTTGTCAAAAAATTAATTTTTGGGATATTAATTACAAAAGTGACTTCGGATGAATAAACCTGGTTTTCATTATATCTTTCGTTAAATGTTCGCTAGAATAGAAAGAATAATTGAACTTTTTAGGGTACGTCCAAATGAAAGAACGGAACCCTTATAGGATCACTCGTGTGTCTGTCTGTCCGTCTGTCCATCTGTAACAGCCAAATTGTTCTGAATCTATTGGACCGATTAAGTTGAAATTTGGCACACAAGTCAGTGTGTGTAACGTAAATAAATGAATTTTGAATATTGGGGTCACTTTTGAGGGGTAAATTAGAAAATTTAAAAAAGAAGTTTTGCAACTGTACCGTGTGACATAGGGCTTCTTCTTATTTCCGAAACTACTGAGCTTAAAAATAAAAACAAAACGGGGATAATCGTTCTCTATTTATAGATTACAGGAAAATCTATATAAATCTCTCAATATTAAGCGTATCATCTTACGGAACCTTCTCCACGCAAGTCCGGTTTTTTTATGATTACTTTGGCAGTATTCTGCACTGTATGTTACATGTTAAAGATGTTCGGTAACAATTTGATTAAAAAAAAAATATATATATATATAATCCGAGGAAGCTTTAAAGTTGTGTAGTTTATTAACTGAATAAACTTTCTTTTTAATAATTTTAATTACAGTTTAGTCCGACACTGATAGCGCTTTTCTTAGCTTGCATGAACAATGTTTTTGATGATAATTAGAATAAAATGTTCATAGTCAACTATTTATGCGAAGCAGGTGTTAGTTTAATATTTACATAGTTCGTTCCTTAATAGGTGAGTAAACTTTGCAGCTTACGTATAGAAAAAATGCTGTTTTATTTGAATAAAGAACTTAGCACCTAAAATTCAAAGTCAATGTCTTACTGTATACGAGATTAAGTCGGCCTGTTCCACACCAGATGGCACAAAGAGTTCATCTTAATTGCGTGCACGAATTGCACGAATTTTATAAAATACGGCTCCAGTCCGTCTGCGGGATGCAGAAGGAACGCGTTTGCATATTGAAGTGCAGCCGAGTTAATTTCGCACATGCAATAAATTATTCATGTTTCGTGAAGATAATTATGTTCAACAAGATACATGACCAGGCTCCAAAAGGTTGCCTTTAATAATTTAGTAAATATCTCGCCATTGCTGAGGCTGGGAGGTGCTTGGGACAGAATTGTGGCATCCATAAATCTTACTGATTGAGCTTGTACCGTTTAATGAATCACTGCGATGTGTAAGAGCATGCAGCCACCCGGTGGAGTGGGGAGAAAGGGGGGAATTTATTGATATTCGCGCGTAATTACGTGTACAAAAGCGAACATGCTGTTAGCAATCTCGCTCGGTGGGACGCGCATCGAGTGCATGCGGACAATCCGAGTACAAGAGACTCGGCGGGGTTTATCGTGGTCGCATCTTAATTTGAATAGCTAATCATGGCGCTCCCGGGGCGATCTTGCACGCGCACTAAATTTATGTGGAAAACATTTTCCAACTTTCCAGCTACGTAGCCTGTGGAATTCGCAATAATCCCAGAAATTTAATCTGGCCGCCCCCCAACAGACTTCAGCGTCCTTATTGCATTTTTGTATTATACGCTCTCGAGCACTGGACTTTATCATCACAAATTTTTTTTCGCTAACCTATGTAACTTTAAAAACTATTTATAGATAAAGAAAATAGCCTTATTTCTGAAAGTTGTATAAGTTCACTATTTTAGCATTAACACTTTAACATGCACTATTGATTTTGATAGCCTTAATAAAAATCTTTTAGATGCCAAGGAAGAAAATTCACCATCATATCTTTTCCAGTTCACAATCACTCAAATATTTAAATGATATTTGAGCATTAATAATCTAGTTTGACCCATTGCGGCAAAGATATAAATTATAGGGGGCTACAATTATCATAAACTTATCGTTTAATACAAAATTCCATAAATAATTCATTCGTTAATATGAAAAAGTGAGCCTAAAATTAATTCAAATCGCATATTCCGAAGAATTTCGAAATTAATATTTAAGTATGAGATAATAATTTGGTCGATAACTTTAAATTTGAAATTGTTACCCTGTGCCCTATATATTAGTCAAAAGTAATTGAAAGTTTAGTTTTCACATACGTTCTAAGTTTTAAGAGAATTAAAAATTGAAAGAAATTATTTATGCTTTTCATGCAAAACCAGGAGATATGGGAAAGATTGGCGGCTGTAACATGCTTTAAATTAATCGGTTCGTTGTACAATTGTATGTATCATAAAAAATATCTTTTGTGAAAAAAAGGGTTGAGGGCAGCTGAGGTCCAATGTGACTAGCAGCTTGAAGCATACTCGAGCATTTTGTTTACCTTTAATGGGTAGACTGTTCGGGTGCCTTTCAAATTTTCCCTGGGTTGCTGCTGAAAAGGTCTAATTTAACCTTTTTCATTTTTTGGCCAATGCCGAAAACCAACAGTGATTTCAGTTTTTTTTTTTTTACTTTACCGCCAGAAATGTCTGTGGCAGCTACCGGTTTTACCCAAGTTATTTCAATTCAATTAAGAAATTACGAAGATAACGAGAATATATAACATAAATCAAATAGACAGAGTTTTAACAGAATTTTTTAATATTTATTAAGTGCTTTAAACCAAAAATTTTTTGGGCTTTGTTTAAGTCTGATAATGAAATGTATTTAATCGAAAAGGAAGTTTAAAATTAAATAAGCTTCAGTTCCATACATCATAGGTATGGAGAAGTATGACGTTCTTCAAATATGAGGTTAAGTTCATTGTCGGTAAGACATACTAGTAAACCACATTATTAACTATTTTTGAAGCTGATCAAGGACAGAGTGTTGATATTAACTGATATTATTAGAATTAAGCTTGACTGAAACTTGATGCATACTAAGCTCTATGTACTTCGTATTTATAAGGAAACATTTTACAAATTTATTGACTACTAGTTGACTTATCTGACTTCGCACGGTGCACGTAATGTTCAGGAAATTGGTCTAATTAGTCTTAAGTTATATATGTATGGTAATACCAGTCAAACAGACAGACAACATTTTTAAAAATGTTCCCTTTGTATTCTGTAACTTTTCTACATTACCACCAAAAAAAGTTGTAGGTAAACATTTTCTATGTTCAGACACGGCATTTATACAGTTGTATTATTATAGATATGTATGCTATAAATTTGAAATCAATGGCTCCTTAAATAAATTTTGCTATGCCTGTGACTTAGTCCGCGTGGACTTCAGGTAATGGCATGTCCTAGGAACTAACCTACATATGTGCTTTGCTGGAATAAAGAGTATCCGTATATTTTTTTCCGCCCTTTACTTCAGCTCAATTTTTTAGCCGGTCTAGTGGATTGTGAAATATTTGACCGTTAAAATATTAATTACAAACCAAACTCCAGATTCACATATTGTTAAATTTATCGAAAAAAACAAAAATTCAAATGACAAAGTAAATCCGCATATTCTAGCCAAATCAATCCTATTTTAAGAGTACGTTTCGCAGCAATGGAAATTACTCATAGCCATGTTGATCATGTCGTTATCACGTTTTAAAAATTAGTAACAACGCCATCTGTTGCCTTTTCGGCTACACTATATTAATAAAGACTTCTTCAACTTTAAATTATTATATCTTCTTTTCCCCGTAATCCGATTTCAATGAAATAATCCCTACATGCTGCTCTGAGCTAAGCTTAAATTATTAGTGAAAACCCAATCAAATTCCGTCCAATAGTTTCGGAGATTAGTATGCACAAACAGACAAAAAGACACACAAAATTTTTAAGAATGGTTTTTATATTCTGCTAGCCTAAACTCCCAGTTTATGGTAAATATTGTCTATATACAGATACGACATTTCTACACTTTTATTATTATAGATTTATATTTTGATTTAAGTTCTTTACTACTTCACGTCTTTTGAGGAATGAAAATCCTTGTTTTAATGAGGGCTATTTTTCTTTATTTTCGCTTAAATCTTTCCTTTTCGTAGGGTATACGGGTGAGAGCAGCAAAATACCTTTTTTAATATAAATCGTTAATTATTTATCATTTCTCCGTTTCTCATATAATACAAATTTTACCATAAATGATAAGTAATTATTTAGATATTATCTTTTGTGATGTTACCTCCCTTCGTTATTATATTAAGTATCTAAAATTACATATTTTCCGAGGTTTGGATTTGATAATTATTATAGCAATAACAAATACGGTATGTTAGATAAACAAAATTTTATCGCAAATATTAAGATGTATTGTATATTTGTATCCTTGCGAATTGCTTAATATTATCAAAGAAATCATTGCGTAAATTTACAATTTGTGAATAAAATATAATTGGAAGAATTTTACATGTTTTACTAACTAAACTGTGACATCCTTCCAGCTCATTATCCCTTACGAAAAATGTGGATATAACCTAACGAATAATTAATTTATGTGTGCGAACTTTTTCTGGAAATTCAACATGTTCGCAAGCGATTTATAGCGATAAGATCCAAAGAAAGTATGTATGATTTATAGCTTAGTGAAAAGCTTAGACCTTTCTTAAAAAGCTTACGTTAATAAATCTGAAAATGGATTACATAAACGGGAGGTAATGCACCATAAAGATATCGAAAATAACTAATCTTTGTTTGATGATAGCGATAATTTTTTGTTTTGTTGTAATAAATAACTGTGATTGTTCTCATTGATGATTGACTGTGTTTTATTATTAGTTTATATCCCAACCAGATGAGACGTATGTTAAGGCGTTAGGTACCTCTAAAATAGATAAGGCTTAATGAAAAATCAGTTGTTTTGGGTTGGAATGGGAATGCTCTTTTGTTAGCAATATTACTTTTATTTATGATCTTCATGAAAATAACGTTCATAATTTAATGTTAATTTTAATTAGTTAATATAATTCGAATAGACAGTTTCCTACAATTTAATCACGATTATTTCTCCTAAGGAAAATTATAATAGCCTTGAAGTTATTAAGACCACACTCGTCAGTGCCATTCAAAACTTTGCTCCACGTTCAACTCATGAATCGGTTGGCTGTTTTAACGCCACTTTCGCAGTAAAGAAGGCTGGTTTAATAAATAAAAATTCTGCGACAGACTGTTTGTCGAATTGCGAAAGACATCAACCCGCGCATCTTCCATAAAACCCCACCACAGCCCATTATGCAAATTTAAGGGAAACTTTGTATTAATCAGCTATCGTACAGCTGGCAAATAATATTCTATTAATTCTCAATATAAACAATATGGGGAGTCCGAGCCAGCCGGTGTAACTTTCGTCTGCGGCGTGGCAGACTGAAGGGGAGCCCAGTTCGTCGTCCCGCTGCAAGGAGACAACTCGAATGGTTGTAGCCATTCACCGGGAGCCTTTGGGAGGCACTGCCGGGATAAGTCTATTAATTCTGACTAGGAGCACTTATCCAACAGACATAAACTGAGAGCACAATAAAAACGGCATCGCATGGAAAACTCGAAGTCTGTAGGTCCGCTTTTGTTCAGCTCAGTTGGAGCTCCCAAGACAATGGTCCTGTCGGGCTGGATATATAAAATGAAGGGAAATCTTTGCGAAAATGGCAGGTACCCAGGAGTAGCGAAAAGCGAATAAATGCGGGGAGAAAAACTGGATTTTTATTGTGAGCGCTCCACAACTTCATATAATTGCGTGAAGGAGCAACGAATTCATTTCTGTCGTGAAATCGACGTCGGGCGTGTTATGGCGCATTAACTGCAAGCGTCTTCTAACGACGCGCTAACCAGTTCACTCTATTTGCGGGTCGTAGGACCTCTAAAGGGGGGGGGGGGGGAGTTATGGGCCCCATCCAAAGAATTCTTTCCTCATATTCCGCTTTATCCTTCGGGATGATTGGATTCGAAGGAAGAAGCATTTCAGCTCGGGATTTTCGAGCACCATAATTTAGCTGCCATCTTCAAGACGGATGTACTTTAGGATTGCTCCCCCTTTTTGTTAGATAATGCAAACAATTTGTTCCAATTGGCTCGGAAGTAAAGGACCACTTTATTCAGGAGTGCGAATTTACGACATAATCAATAGCAGCTTACAAATCAAGTGTTGCAAATTATAAAATGTTTTAAGTTTTACTACTCTTACCAGATTCGAACTATTTGAATACGGAGGGTTCGAAAATTGCTATTGAATTTATGAATGTATTGACATTTTAAGGGAACAATTGTTAACAGTTATAACGATGGACTATAACTTTTTAAAGTTACACTTTGAGTTTGACAGAGTTTATTTATTTATTTATTTATTTATTTATTTATTTATTCAGTTTACTTAATGCAAGCTACTAACTAAAAACTAAAACTAAAATTACACTAAACTAAGCAACGAAAACAGACAAATTATTGGGGGGAATGCAGGAAGGGTTAGTTTGGGGCTGAGTTCGGCGAATAAAGAGCTTGCTTGAGGGATGTTTTGTCAATGTGGAAGTCGAAAACAGTAGAGCTGTTGGCCTTGCGCAACATTCTAGTGAAGGGTTCGTATAACAAAATGTGCAACATTTACTGAATAAAAATTTTAAACAATGTTTTGGTCGTTTTTGGTTGGTAAATTTTTTTAACGTCCAAACTTTAATTTTTTGTTTTTTGTTTTGCTTCAATAGAACCGGCCGACTAATGTATAACAAAATCACACCTTACCCCATCCTCACAATGACATATTTAAAAAAAAAGAATCAATCTAACTTCGAGTGTGGGGGTTTCTTTAACAAGGCACTAAAATGCAACTTATGACAAAGATCCAAAGCGTTGAGGTTACTTTGACATAATTTTGATAAAACAATTATGTTTTATGCATTACACATGAAATTTAAGGCTAGTCGATGAGTCAGTTGATCGCAAAGCTGCCACCTCTCCCCACTCTCTTCCCCGCCACACAAGGTCACGTGGGTTCGCTGCTCTGGCATTTATTTCGTAATTTGGAGCATTTTTAAAGTAGCCCCAAAAAAAAATGTTAAAGTTCGGGTAACTTTCAAAGTCAATTTAGCCCCGTTTTATGGTATTTAGTAATGTTTATGGTTTGAATTTCTTCATTCACTTAACTTTGTTTAGGTTTAAGAGTCTAGTCGTTATTCCGCTACAGAAACTTTCACACTAAAAAGCAAAATCTTGCTTTTTAATAAAACATAGACTATCGAAAAAGAAAATACGTTTGACATAGACGAAAGGTAGGGTTATATATAAATAAAGTACTTAGAAGGAAGCGTTAACCGGCAAAACGATGTGTTAAGAAAGTGGGTTACATCTTTCTATAACGCTCGTGTCGTCGTTACGATTAAAAACATCAAGAAAAACGATGTTTATCATAACAGATTTATTAACATTGTAATTTTCATATTATGTATATATTGTAAAATTTTACTGAAGCAGGTAAGTAAAGGTATAATTTTATTTTTGCTACGATGTGAGTGAGGACTAAAATATGTTTAATTGATTTTAGTTTTTTTACAATCAATTTACAATTTTATTAGGAGTAAATATTTACATATTCTGGTTAAAATTAATCAATTTTTGAATTTCCAACCAAATATAGTTTAAATTTTAATAAAATGATGATATTTGCTTTACAAGAGCCATGCAATGCATTAATTGAAGTAAAGTTCGACATATTAAATTTAAATTGTATCAAATTTACTTCTTGGATTGAGTGATTTATTTATTTTCTGTTTATTTTTGAGTAGTGTGAGGAAACAAATCCTAGTAAATTTATTCCAGTTTTACCCATTACCGACAAGTCACGCACAGAATTAACCGTATATGAAATCCTGGCACAATTAAACATCGTAGTGATTTTATCAATAATATACGTGTTTATTTAGGTGATAGTACCTGGGGATAAACTACCTCAAAATTAAAATTGATGATTAGTTACAGCAAACAGTGTATTTATTGAAATTTACCATGGAATTTTTAATAGTTAATAGTGAATTTGTATTATTTTTTACTTTACTTTTCACATATCCAGATAACATTTAAACACAAAAACAAAAAACAAAAAAAAATTCCACAAGGTTTAACAAAACCAAATTTAAAACAGTGATTTGCTTACAATATGAAATCAGGTTGATATTATTGGAAAAGTAATCGCGTTTGAAATATAAAACAACTGAATAAGTATATTTCGTTAATTCTTAGCAAATGTTCCATTTCTTTTAATTTATCCTTGGTAATAATTCTACATATTTCTGGTGCTTAAGAAAGGATAAAAAGGGCGGAAATATAAAATGATGATGATACCATTACCACTGCGGGCATAATTAAAAACAAAAAAGAAGATCATTTGCATCTGTGAATTTAACTTCTTGAAGGGCACGGTTTTATAGAAGTAGAATTTTTAAATTTGGCCACCTGAACCACCACGACTAATGAAAATTTCATCTCTTGGCATCGTGCCAATTTTCCTTCTACCGCAACTGTATTCTCTTAGAACGTTTCGTGGTTAACTAATCCGGCCAAATATTTGCCAGGATATCTTCTGGATTCTTCTAAAGTACTGCAATTAAAGAGGGCCAAATTGTTCTCCCCAAGGAAGTCCTCCGCCCGAAGGCTGTTCCTAAACTTAAAACTCTAGTAACATCATCCCCCAAAAAGTTTGGGATGAGCCCCACCTGGAAGTTTATAAATGAACATCTCCGGCTGGTTCTAAATGAACCGAGAAAAAGGAAAGAACCTCACTTTACTTGTTGATGTCCTCCTTAAAGCTTTGGGGGATCCCCCCTTTAAGGATGTCCTTGCGAGAAGTGCGTGTCTAATCCGCTGGTTTCCCGAATTCGTTTCAGAACCCTCCCAGCCGCTTACGCAACATAATCCAAGAAGTTCGGCATCAGCATTCTCCTCCTCTGGGGGTCAGCTGAGCTGTGTAATTTGCAAAAATCGAACAGGAAAACACAAAACAAAAAAATAAAAATATTTACACTATTTAGACTTGGATTTGCACAAGCACCACCACTCCTTTTTCGGTGATAATCCGCTTGAGCGGAATTCCCGGACAGATGGCAGATTTATCTTTATATTTTTTTTTTTGCCAAATGAGGGATTACGCGCGTGAAAAAAATACGAAGCCCCACAGGCACAAGCACTTCACGGCGCGTTTCCCATTCGCAGGGAAGCAGTCGTAAAATTGGCACAAAATTGGTTTAATCGAATTCAAGGACCACGTCGTCGACGTTTCAGCGCCCATGCACCAGCACCTGAGAGGGGGCTCACGGGGCCACCTGAGCCTCAAAAGAAAAGCTCTCCCCGCTTCAGGCAACGGCCTCAGAAGTCGCGGGGGCGCTCAAAGTTCGCGCGACAGTAAAATTTAACGGAATAACAAAAAGAAGGGGGCGCGTACCTGTTGCCAGTTGCTGCACCTGCGACATCCGACTCACGACTGAACTCTGCACAGGCAGCTATGACAGCAGCAGCAGGACTGGAGGCAGCTGCTGGTCGAACCTCTCCGCCGCCACCGGGGGGCTCCGGCCCAACATCGACGGCTTCCTCCACAGGTTCCACACTAGTGCCCGTCGTCATCTGCTTGGCTTGGGGAGTCTCCGTCGGCTCACTTGCCGGCACTTTTGCAGCCGATGGCGGGGAGCTTTCCTCCTCCGGTTCCCCTCTCACAGCATCCGATGTCTTCTTGGGTGCTGAACCCGTTGAGGCCCCAACAGGTTCCACAGTTTGCTGCTTCGCTTTCATTGATAACTCCGTTGCTGGAGTCTTCTTTGACTGCTGCGCTTTGGCCTTCTCCGGAGCAGAAGCTTTGCCAGTGCGGGGAGCCCGTGTTGGGGTTTCTTTTGCTGCACTGGTGGCGGCGGTGGCCAAATCCTTTACGGAGTCGGACGGGCCCCGCTTCGCATTTTCCGCGGAATTTGGAAGAGGTTCCAAGACTGCGCCACCCGAAGACACTGGCCCTTGGGAGGTCTGCTTCGTTTCCTTCGAAGGCTTCAATAGCACCTTCTTACCCTGCTCTTGGTTCTCCACCCCTTCCTTTCCAGTCGAGTTCGCGGTCTGTTGTTGTTGCTCCGCAGGAGCGGTGGGTGATGGCGACGGGCTCTGCGAACGAGAAATGGATAAATTGTTAAAATGCAGAAAACATGGACGAAGCGGCCGTTCGGAATTTATTAATGCGGGGAGGGGAAATTCTCGAAATGATTTCCGCCGCCAGATGCTTGACCTTGGCCACGATGCATTCTCCTCGGCGCTTTATCGTACCGGTGGGAGCGGAAAATTTACTGATTGTACGTTCCGACTATTTCGGTTTTCGGGGGAGGTATGTGGCTCCAAATTACAGGCAGACGAGGGTGCGGAACGCGACAGGAGGTATGAATCTTACGGTTAAGCTGCTCCACCTTGCCAAGTATTATAAAACAGACAGTGGCTTAGTACAGACATGATTATCTGCGACACGTGCCGTGAACTTGCCAAATTTCATACCTGCAGGATTTGCAAATAAAATCATCCTCCGATTAGATTAGTAGAGGATTACATCATATGAATTTTGTTTGTTTGAATTTGGCGTGAAACTTTACAGTAAAACGATGTCTGAGAAAGTTTCCCACATATGTAAGAATTAAAGAAAAATACAATGATCTAATTTTCAGTTTATAGTTATGAGGTTGCAGCAAGTTTATAGAATAAATTTGAACCAAATTCAAATTGAAGATTAAAATCTTAACTACCTATATATGTATATAAAATCAGTTATTAATAAACTTTAGCCAATTTTAACCTTACGGAATAAGCTGGGGAAATGGGAGGAATAATTTGTCTTCTGAATAAATCTTGATAGACCTAACAAATAACTGATATTACTGTATATAAGTGAAGTTTGATATTTAAGCTTTATTTCGATATAAATATGCTTCAAGTTTCAGCGATATCTCCCTATTTTTTAATAAATTCCCAAAAATGATCGAAATATGTTCATTATTTTTATAAACAAACAAAAGAAAAAAACAGGCAACATTAGGAGGAATTAAGGGCATTCCTGAGAGAAGATTTACTCATGTGCAATTCAAAAAAGGGGTGGGAGGTGGCTTTCCGAAGCATACGGGTTAGAGGCTCAGAAAGTCTATAGTTGGTATGATGATAAGCAGGGCGAAAGAGAGGTGCCAAACGGAGGTTACGAAGATTGGTGTAGATGGAGATCCGCTGGAGTAGGGCAGGACAGTCAATCTCACCGGTAAGCAGCTGATGAATGAAGGTAATATCAGCAAGATCCCGTCGCTTCCACAGGGGCTGCAAGTTGATCAGTAAGAGACAGTTTTCATAGGGGAGAAGGTTTCGATGGTTAGACCAGGGTAGGTCACTTAAAGTGAAGCGAAGGAACCTACGCTGGACAGCCTCAATTCTATTGATTCGATTGGATTGAAATGGTGACTACACTTGACAAAGAATTAATACCCACTATAATTTTTTAAATACACCATGCAATTGTTTTCTTAAAAATTCAATTCAGAAGACATTAAAATTAGAAACTTACTCATTTTTAATGTGAAATAACATTCATTTTCATCTAAATTTTAAACGACACCTCATTTTCATTGCCGGCATATTTGATTTTAAGGGGAGGTACTTTTTATCAGATAAAGCACTAAATTCGCTCCAAATATGAAACTTAAAAACCCTGTGATATATGTAGGAAATTTATATTGCATTCATTTATATTTGGTACGAAAAAAGTATAAAACATAACATAAAAAGTTGCTATAGCTTTCACTATTATGACTTTATTGAATTTTCGTCTGAATTGAGACTTTACGATTCGTATGATAGATATTTTCAGGACCATGTTTCCAAAAAACTTTGAAATGTTCTTGATTATTTGTTATATACAATTTAAAGCAACCCCCTGAATCGATTTCAATGGTTATAAATTTTTGTTTTTAGTCGTCAGATCGCAATAATTATTTAAAAAAAAGTAAACTTGGTATTTGGTATTTACCTTAAGTATATTTATGCTCGATTCGTATGTGCATATTTATTTGGTTAAGAAGAACATTTTGGGTATAAATTAAGCGTCATTGAAATACATACCTTCCTATGTTAAGCAATTTCAATATTTTTGCCTTTAGAGACGTACCTGTAAAGCAGGGCGTTATATAAAGGTGCACGTTTCTGGTGAATAACCAACTGCTGTCTTTTCAACTATAGGTGAATTTCACATATGACGATAAACGGAGCAATTCCACATGACTTACTCTAGAAACTCTGAAATAAATTTCCGTTGCTGTAGGAGATTTCTCCATTTCGCTGGAAATGATTTGTAAATGTTCAAATTTATTCAGAAGTTGTAATCTGAAGGGACTTTCTACTGGACCTATCCTATCATCATCTGCGAATATAATTTCCAACAATGTCCACCTTGAGCTTGTTTTTTTTTATTATGAAATTCGTATTATACTCGTAGTCGTGTCGACCAGTGATTGATTTGGCAACAAGAGATATTTCAGATAGTCGAAATATTGAGTCGTTTCATTGTATTTTTAGAAGATACGAGTGTACTAAACATTTAGTATAGTCAATAATTAATTGGAAATTTCATTATGTGATATATTTAAAACAATAAGAATTTGTTGATTCATTTATAAAATTTCCAAAATTCCATATTAACTATTTTTCTTAAATTCGAATCTACACATGAAAATTATAAAGCAACGCTACGTATCATTTCATATTCCATTCTATTATTAAATTCTAAATGTAATTTTCCATATTTATTAGATTGAGTATTGATTTATTAAAATTTAAAATTTATTTGATTTAAAGGAACCTCTGCACAATTATATCCTTTACAAATAATAAAACAGAGTTATATACATTTATTTATGTTTTTAATTTTAATTTATACTCGTATTTCTTAGAGGCAATTTGTAATGAAATAGATATATGCATTAATCAGTTTCATGATTGCTGAATTTGAAACAGACAAACGAGTGATAGATTCATAGGATATATCCTTAGACACGTATCTAATAAATTTCGTGTCGGAGGCTTTACCATTCAATTACCAATGTTGTCAATCATCTACAGTATGTATTCAGTTGTATCGCAATCGCTAACAAAACCATGCAAGTGATTGGCAGGTGTTTGGTATGGTTAATTGCAATGATCAACTTAGAAGTTTGTGTGTATTTTGTAGATTAATTCGTTGCCATATATTTTTGTAAGACAGGAGTGTTGTCGCAAATTGTATGAATGGTGTAACATAAATTGAGATTTTTATTCTGAAATTATATTTTGACGTTTTGTAATATCGTTTAAGAAAATGTTTAGTTTTGGGATTCATATGAAATTTAGTTTTGATAGCTTTTAAATTGTAATGATAATTACTATACCTTAAGCTTGTAGTTTTCACATATATTTTAATTAGTACAAAGAGCATGTTGAAAGTTGGACTTGGAAAAATTAATGTGATAGTACCTTATAGAAAATTATCGGAATTTATGTTAAGGTGCATGATTTAAACTCAGACTATGACCTATTGTTTTTTTTTATTTAATAGGTGGTCCTAATGCAGATAATGTACTATAAAAATGTGAAATATTCTAACTATAAATTTATGTGTAAAACTTAACTTATTAAATTTAGAACTGAACTAAACTTTAAAATTTAAATCCCTAAAACATCCTGACACCGTTCCTAGTAAGATCCAGGCAGTACTTTTTGAAGCTCGATTTAACCTTACATTTTGAGTGTGAAACCAGCAAAATCATTTGCTTTGATGGGAGACAAATGCTTTCAGCAGTTCTTGGATGAAAAAAAAAAAGAAATTCAGCAGAAATGCTCCAGCAAATCCTCTTAACCGCCACCGTCACCCCACAACTCGCACCCGGCTTTTACCGGAGAGAGTTCATCAACTATTCATTTTTCTGGGGGGAATGAAGATCCGTTATTTGCCTTAAAGCATTGTCACCCGAAAGTGCAACGACTTGGGACCGATTGTGCCCCACTATGCAATTAAAGGAGTTCTGCTATTAAGGTAGGTTTGGTGGTGAAGGGGTTGTTTTAAAGGAGCAAGGAGTAAGGAGACTTACCTTTTGTCGCTTAACGGAACTCGTGTCGACATTTTGAGCTGGTGGCGCGTCGATAAAAACATCATCGTCCCCCTCTTCCAGTTCCGACCACTCGGAGAGTTTTCGGTGACTCTTCTTTTCGGGCATTGTCGACTTTGCCGCAGCTGGTGCTGCTGCCCTTTGCCTCTGCTCCTCGAGGGCCCTTCGCTCTGGTCGCGATTGTTCTTTTGTCTGCTGCTGCGGATGACTTTCGGTGGCATCACCCTCGATTTTGACGGGGACGCTCCCGCCCCCGCTATCTTCAATGGGCGCACCCTTTCCATTCGATTGTGTCTTCTGGGGGTTGTGATTATCCTGACACATGACTTGCTCCTTTGACTCGGTTCGTTGGCTTTCTTCCGTTTTCGCAAGCGTAATTAATTTTTTCGACTCGGCGGACGCTGTAACGTAATCTGCCCTAGTGGGGCGCATAGGTATTTTTGTGGTTGCCTCCTTGCCGCTCGGATAGACGTGCTTGGGGCTAGCGCGGGGGCTCCTGGTCGGCACAGACGCAAGCGTCCGCAGTGCGCCTTCTTTACCACCGATGGTGGCACCAACGGCAGTGAGACCATTGTTGTTGCTGTTTTGGGCCCTTTGATTCCGGTGCGATTGATGAGAACTGTTTGCCGAGGAGGAGGACAGTTTCGGGATGGCTCCCGTCTGCTTCCTTTGACTCCTCTCCAAGGAATCCTTTTTATCCAGCCTTCCTGAATTGTTTGAGGAATGATGCGCTGTTCCCGCTTGTGCGTACTTCCCTCCATCAGAATATTTGAGGCTATTATCCTCTATGGGGGGCGGTGCGGGGAAGACGACCTTCACGGAATTTTCTTTATCCTGACTTTGGGTAACGGATGTGGTCCGTGCACCGCCACTGACATTTTTATTATCTCGATTGGCGCCGATGTCCTTCATCATCATCGAGGGGTTGCATGGGAGCGGAACGGGGCTAGGGGCTATCCGGAAAGGGCTGCTTCCAGACCGAGATGGCCTCTGTTGATACTGCCGCATTTGCTGGTAATGGCTCATCGATTTTTTCATTTCTACCTGCTTCGGAGGCGGAATTGTCCCGTAGGAATGATCTGCGGGCCCCGGAGTCGACGTTCTCTGCAGTTCCGCTTGATAAATGCTCCGCTTAACGTCATTCACGTGCTTGATAAAGTCCTGGGCGTACTTGTTCTGCTTGACGTCGATCGTGTCGTTGTAGTATTCGTATGATTTTTGGCTCGTGTTCGACATTCCTGTGCTGTTCTTTCGACTGTAGTCGTCGAAGTCGGATGAAAAGTAGCTTGACGAACAGTCGCAGTTCCTGCACTCATACCTGCACGTGTCCGAGAAGCTGCACTTCTCCCCATCGAGGCTGCACCGCCGGCATTCGAATGCAAATCGACAGCTCTCCGAGCTCCCAAAATATCTCCTTTGGGTCGAGTACGAAAACATCGAGTCCCCAAGACTGGAGTCGCTCACTTCTCCGCACCGGAAGTTTCTGTTAAAATTAAAAATTATGTTTTAGGTGACTGCCTTACATATAAAAAATGCTATAAATGATTATATTGAAATATAGGGAAGCCAGGGGCTTATATTAATCGGGCTACGTATTAACAGGCCAATTTCCGACAAACTATACATGAACAATTGAAGTACATACGGTTGGCACTGAAGAATGACCACAGACACGTTGCGACGTCTCCGCCGGCCGCATGCCGTAAAACAAAGATGTGCGTGAGACGCAAAGGCGTGAATTTTGCCAGATAAATGAACATTTTTCGAAGGTCGAAGGTTTTTTGATTCTGCCATACGTAAACAAGATTGAATCTATTTTATATGGTAGCATATTCCATCTTATATTGTATTTTATTTCCATTTTACCGAATTATCAATGTAGTTTTCTTAAAAATATTAAATTGAAAAAAATCTACCTGCGGTATAAGTGCTAATAAACTACATGGGGTTACCCTGTTTATATTTTATGCAATAATAATCATATCAAAGCTCTAATGTTAATTCTTACCCCAAGGTTGTTAAAACTTATCCCAAAAGTGGATCAAGTATTAACAAGCAAATTTTTTTTAAAAAATGAAATTCTTCTAGAAAGTTTAAAGGATATATGAGATTTTTTTATTAAAAATCATAGATAGGTAGTTGACGCTTCATACGGTTTAAAAATTATACCTCTAACTAGTTTAATCCTCGTTAAATTAATAAAAGAGTAAAATTTTTTAGTATATGCCTTGGCTCTCCTACATATAATTTTAAGCAATTAAAAATAAGAGTAAAACTTTAAATAATTCAACAATGTAAAATATAAAAGTGATCAACCCCTTGACATACAATGACGAGTTAGGGTCGTCATTCATTTCATGTGCCTATCTCACTCGTCAAGAGGAGACGTTTTAGGAAGACGCCGTACTGATTAAATGTTATATAAAAATGACAAAATAAAATGTACTCTTTCTGAGTATCCTCATCACTGTTTAGTTGAGCGAACTTTAGTATTCTTCGGTCGCATCAAATTCAGTTTTATTTGTATGTCAACGGGCTAAATTAAGGCATGATGAAGTCAAGCCTATCAAAATCCGTAATAATTAAAAAGCTAATCAATATGTATTCAAAACCAAATTGCGTTTTAGATTTTTAAGGGGGAGAGAGCTGCTTTTTTTGACTAAATAATAAAAATTATTCAGTAATATTGTATATCAAAATGTAAATATTTTTTGTTCATAAATGTTGACATCAAATTCTAAATTAGCGAGATAAAAGCTTCTTCTAGGCATTTTTCTTAACTTAGTTCCGGTTATATACTCATTTTATTTGTTAATTTATAATAATTATCTTCTTTGCCTTTTACCTCAGATCACTTATTGTACCTTTAACACATTAATGACAAAGAATTACAAATTTTCGATTTACTTTCAAGCTCAAAATTAAAAAAGAATTCTCAAATAAACCACATGTTTCTTGTATTTTTAGAAATACTCTTTCAAAATTCGGGTTAAAAATTGAATGTTTTCAATCCGAATATTTGAAATCTTTTTCTTCGCATTGAAATCGCAGGAAAATCTCGTACTTTCATCAATCACTGGTGCAAAAAAAATTAGTTTAGTTTAATAGTAACGCATTAGAAAAATTTCAAGCGATAGATTGTAGAAAAATCGAGGTAACATACGATTGCAGAAAGGCAAAGTTTTTTGAACCTTTCAGTTCACAATTTGTAAATTTTGTCAATAATGGATTTTGGGTTAAAGTATGATTTGAATTCGATTTAATGCTTTTATAGTACTGATGGCACCAAATCTGTGCGAATGTTTAGATGAATCAGGAATCAATTAATTTTGAAGTGGAAGAAGTTTAGACGTTATTATCACACACCACGAAGGTAAATTCAAGAAAACAATTCATAGCAAGTGGATTAAATCTCACCTGTTTGAGCTTTCGCTACGTATGGAGTATTCGCTGATTATGGAAACCTTGGAGTCGCTCTTGTAAATTTTCTGTTCGTAGGGCCCGATCATTTGTGGGGCTCCATAAATCATCGAATGGTTGCAATCGTAGAGATCCTGGACGCCCTGGTCCCGGGCGTATTTGTGGTGGAGCGAGTCGCTAGAGGACGACGACTTCGTGTTGATGCGATTGCCGCCGACTTGGCTGCCCGTCCGCGAGAAGCGGCGCTGCGGTGGAGGTTTCTGATTTTCTATCTGAAGTTGATGAATAGGGTTGTAATCGCTGGTGAAGGCGACCGGGGTGGTTTCTATCTTGTATACGCCCGGATTGTTGGGGTTGTAAGATTGATACTGTAGGATATGGGCGGCGGGAGCCGTTGGAATTTCCTCGCTAACCACTGCGGGGGGTAAGTTATGGGATCCATTGTTGCGTCCTAGGCTGCCGAAGTACTGCCGATTTTTAAGGTCTTCTATGCAATACTCGCAATTTTCCTTGGTGCACTGCTGCATGCATAGCTCGCAGTCGGGATACTTGCTGTGGTCCTCCGCGTCTGAATTCTTATCTACGAAGAAAATTTCCTCGTAGATATTTTCCTCACTCCGCGAATGGGGTTTCTTCGAATCACTTTTCGTTAGGGAGTTTCTCTGCTTATCCACAAACTTTTTAGAAGATTTTAGCCCTTCTTTGAGCAGGTAGTAGTTGAAGCTTTTAATCCCTATTTCGCCCCGTAGAAACCTTTTCCCTATCTGCATTTTTGTTGGCTCCTTCCTCTCTGGGTAAGGTTCCTCTCCCTCGGTCGCCTTCGATGAGTCAGATGTTGCCGCTAAGCATGAGCTCCAACTTTCTGAGGCGTTTTGCCTTTGCATTGATTTCGGTTTCGTCTTCTGCCTCTCGATGCTCGCCGTCTTTAAGGAGCACTCAGATTTCTCGAGGGATCGCCTTAAACTATTCGACAGCGTGTTATCTAGGCTCAGGTTGCGTTTCTGTTTTGCAGATCTGTCTCGTTTTTCTCGCTTTTTGGGACTCCGTTCAATTACGACATTGCCGCCACCCTCTAAGCTCTGACCCCGCTTATGTTTCCCGGGATCCGGAGGCATATTATCGGAGCTGCTCGACCCGTCACTCTGGTACCGACCGCTATCGGAACGTTTTGAGAAATGGCTATCCTTATGAGGTATTTTCTTCTTGTGATGCTGAAGGAGGCTCTCGTCAATTTTATCCGGGCCGCTGCTCCTTCGCATTGGAATTGCCAAGTGGCTAATATCGTCCGTGTACGCTGGATCATCGTAAATTCTATCACGAACGTTCGACTGAGACCTCTCCTTCACCTGCAACAGACAAGAGGAAAAAATTTGTAATCTTTCCACCACTTTACAATTTTATTCAATTTTAAAGCTCACTTATCAGCTTATCTCGCAAAAACTAAACTTTTTAAAAGAGCCCTCAGTCTTTCGAGCTGTACAACAGTTTTCTTTAAAAATTTTATTTAATTCGGGTTACAGCGAGGAAGCAGCTCCATCAATTAGGGTAGCTTTTGCAGGCTAATCACCAACCAAAGGGAATAAAACTGATTTAAGTAACTGAAGCAGAACCTTTCAAGAGGTTAAGTAAGGGCTTCCAAAGGGTAGATAAATACAAAAACAAAAACTATTAGAAAAATAAATTTTTTATAGAGCTATTTTTCGGTAAATTGTTTGCTATTTCTTAAAACTGCTTATTCCTATTAAAAACTTGTACCAATTACAGCATGAATCTTAAATAACATCCGACTCGAATTGGGATTCAGCATCGGTCTTTTCTAAAAAATATACCGACCTAAATTCGGTATGAGGAACCTGTTCTCCAAAGGAACCTATTACATTTTAAAGATTTCTTTCTTTGTTTTTTACTTCATCGGAAATGACAAAACTTTTTATTAAAAGAGGAAGATATATCGTTTTGAGGACAACGATTTCCCAATTCTTTCTTTCTCAATTTGTACAATATATCAGCATTGATCTGAGAAGTTGAATTATATGAGGAACAATATAAAAATTGTAAATATATCATATAATAAATATGTGGTCTTTTATAGACAATTCTTTTATGGAGAAGTCTACCAAAGCACTTGATTAGATTCTTAAGCTTTGATGTTTAGTTAGTTAGTTTAATAATTCATTTAATTAAATTTTGTTAAAAGAAGGTTGCGCAGTTAATCGATTTCCCTGTTTTTATTTTTGTTCGTTTGGATATTTAGAATAAAATAATAATCAAATAAAAGCCACCAAAACACCGATTTAAATCACATTACAGTGTATATAACATTTTATTAAGAATACGATTATTACTATAGTATTTAAAAGGTTATTAAAAACAAAAGTAAATCCCATTCTCCTTAAAAGTTGGATTAATGCTATTTAGTATAAGTTTAATTTCAAAGTCTATTAGCTTCATCACGAAAAATTAGAATATAGTATAACTTATTGCTTATCTTATTCTTGAATCATCTTCGAATCTAAATACAAAGTTATTATTCCTAATTGCAGAATAAGGGCCACCATAAAAAACATATGCAAAAATTTCCAAAACCAAAACCTCTAGCTCCAGCCGTTTCCACCTCCAATTGCACCAGTATGGTATTTATTGTCCCTCGCATGATCTTGACGCTAGGGAGATAGGAATTATAGTCCTTCACAGTAATCCGATTAATTCTAAAGTATTGCACTAATCCCTAAAAGAAGTCCATTATTATTAACCAAGGCAGCTTACGCCTCAATAGCAATAAAATAGACATACACCTGGAGTGCCAAAAATTCCGGAAGAAATGGTCTTCCTAAAAAACACGAGAGTTTCTCTCTCTTCATGTTGCCCATACCTACGGATTTTTTATGCTTTTCTTGGAATTGTTTCACAAAGAACATAAGTAACGCACGTGAGGAGAAGTATAATTTTCATCTTAATTAAATTATTATAATTTTTTAATTAAACTTAGAAAAATGTTTATATCAAAAAATTATCTTCGCTTTGTTGGCTATCAAATGATACTAAGAGTAGGTCGAATATTTATATGATGTTCACATTGAAACTAACTAACTAGCGAATAGCTATTGTTTCGGAAACAAAAAGCACAATGTCCAACAAAATTTAATCAGCTAGATCTGCGTTAAGTCTGTATAATAAACAAGGCGTAATCAGCCACATCAAATTGCTTACATATAATAGATAATCCGAATTTTTAAACAATGTGCTATTGTCATTTACTTACATATGGAAAAATAAATTCTAATCGATTTGCAGGCCTATTATATAAAATTCAATAAGGTTTTTTAGAATTGGTACTTTTCAATTCCATCATACATATTCGCAATCTAGCCTGGAATATTTTGTATCATGGGATGTATATTGCAATTTAAAGGAACTTTGTGATTAAAAGGTATATTGAATTATTGGACTGATACAAAATTCAATCACCATACAACTAGAGCAAAAAATAAAAGTTTGTACCAATCACTTTGATTATACTGGCTAACAGCAAATTTGCCTCCAAAGAATTTGCAAATCATTTCTATTCTATTTCTATTTTTTTCGTAGATTACGAATTCCTAAATGAAAATGTTCCATTATATCACGTTTTCGAGAAAAAAAGAGTTAAAATAAACAGAATGCCGTATTTTCGTAATTTTTGAATAATCATTAAAAATTAACAAATTGATCCAGGAGGTTCTAATGTTGTTCAAATGAAATCTTAAGTTATTATATAAAAATAAAAAAAACCTAAAAAATTTCGAAATAAGCCGTCATTTTTTTTTCCATAAACTGATTATTTTATACAATAGATGGCGAAAAAAATACATGCAAGTGTAAAATGTTCTACAGAGATAAGCTGTACACGATATGCCTAGATTAGGGCTCAACCTTCCTTTTAAGCCTCGTAACTTGACTTCTATGATGAACTTTTATGTTTTAATAATTTTTCCAATTTTTCCAGGCCCAAAATACGTTTTTCTATATGTTTCACTTCTATTTTTCTCGAAAATGTGATGTGATGGACCATTTTAATTTTCAAATTTATAATCTCCAAAAAAAGTTCTACAGTAATGATTTGCCAATTCTTTAGAGACAGAAGAAAATTAAATTTGTTAACCAGTGTTATTAATTTAAATAAATTTAATGTAAACTAAAAAACAGAGAAGCGTTTATGTGGCATCGGTTAAAATTTAATTAGTTTTTGTCTGAATACATTTTAAAAAATTTACTAGTTAGTAGGATAAAATATAAAACAACCGGATACCAAGCAGTCGAAAACAAATAGAATAAGCATGGCTTTCCTATTATTTCGTGTGCATCAATTACTAATTTGGACGTTCAATTAACCCTTTGAGGCACACATGTATGTAGTTTACGTATTCTCATGAATTTTCATATACAGAAGTTTTTAAGGTCGCTGAATTTAAATCCGCTGTTAGAAAATTAAAATTTAAAATGGTGGACGAAACTTTGAAATAGTTTTATGAATCCGAAATCCGTAAATCTAAATCGTCACCGTAATCAGCGATCTCAAATACTATGCCATACCAAATTTCGAATGATTATCTCTTCGTAAATAATAAAATTTTTCGAACAAATTATCGTTTTTTATGTTTCTTTATGTATAGAACTTATACCTTAAATATGTCGGCTTACTAAGCTGTTTTTATAATTAAAATGACAGAAAATAGGAGAAAAACTAAGTTTAATGCCTGGACTAGAAATTAAATTTGAAAAACTCAAAGAAACCGAGGTGCTTATGCTTCAAAGGGTTAAGAGATTACATTAACTAACCAAAAATATTGAAAAACAGTCAGATTGCATATAATTCAAATTATCGTAAACTATGTATAAATAATATTAACTGAAAACTTTGAACGACTTGCCTCAGTTCATCTTTATTTTCTGCAAAATTTTTGTAAATTCAAATTAAAATCATCCAACACTTTTAAATGTTTAATACTGGGTACCAAAATGAATCTTTAGTCGTGTCGTGTTGGATAGCCCTTTATACTTTTGAAAATAGATCCCTAGATTTGAAAGTGATTAAATTGAAATGCAGGTTTACAAATGCCCATAATTAAGTGGACTAGTGGAAAGATATACCAAGATATTTAAAACATGCTTGATTTTTTTATTAAAGGTATACCAATTTACCTATAAACCAAATAAAATTTCGTTACTGGCATTGTCGCAAGCTAATGCATCAAAAGGAAAAATCTTTTTATTTAGGTACGAAAAGTAAAAATCTCTATGTTTGTAGTTGTGACGAAGGCGACTAAGAAATGTAAAAGTACAGAAAAAATGTTAATTTAAAAAAAACTTTTAATTAAACCTTTTTCTAGAGAGTTTCACTCCGGATGACCCTGTTTCTAAAGTTGTTTTTATTTCTTAGACTTAACATTATCAACGAAATTTTCTGCGGTGCTCAGAGGGTGCAGTTTATTTCGCTGGCCGTAACTAAGATAGAAACAGTCGAGAGAAATTGGATTATAATTGTGTGCTTGAGGGGTCTTTCCACAACTATTTGTTCTGTTGGGCAAAAAGTAGGGTATATTTTATTTTGACTTTATCTCGAGTAACTTTTCTCTGCGCAACTTCTGGGTGATAAATCAAATCTGAAAATGTTTTGGGAAGGTTTTTAACAAGGCAGACAGTTTTAACTTCGGGCCAATTACGAGTACCCACTCTTCGCGAAATCGTAACATAAAATTGTAGATTTTGTAGAGAAGTCTACAAACAACAGAACTAACTTATTTGCATAAAATAAGAGAAAATGTATTTCGTTCACTCAGCATTTGAAATTTCGTGCTTATTTAAAGGCCAGTTGCTTTAAATGCTTTGCAAATTCTAAAATAAAGCAGGACTGTGTTTCGCCCTTGTTACACTCAAATGAACTATTGCGTGTCCCTGATTCAACTTCATTGCTCTAATGTAATCTACATATTCAGGATTTTCAGGGAGTATCACCTTTAAGGCCTCAACTCACTGCCGCTACTTCACAGGCAATGTTTGTGCTGGCCATTTAATCTCGTAAATGTGCAGTAACAAAGCCCGGCTGCTATTTTTCTATGCGCGTACATTCGAATAAGCCTTGCTAAAATTTTAGGCTTGAACAAATCGAATTCACGATTTCCCCGGATGAGTGAGCAATTTCAATGACATGAAAATTCCCGGCACATTGGAGTTACAAGCAATTGTAATATGACATCGAATTCGAGAAAATTGGTGAAAACTCAGTACAAATTCGTTGTGTATATTGTTCCGTGTGGAGTAAGGATAGGAACCATATTCTAAAAGTAACTTTATTTGATACCGAAATGAAGAATTTATCCAGGTAAGCTTCATTCAAGACTGGCATCAATAATTCATTTTATATCTTCCAGTCCAGTCCAGTCCATTGCAACATAATTAAAGGATTATATGATTTCCTTCAGTTTGGCTAACTTTGATTTCCACGGGCTGCTATCAAATTTTACTGTTTTGAAGGAGTTTTTCAAATTCTCAAGAATTTATGGAAGTTACTATTAGAAGAATTTATTACTTTTCTTCCAACACTGGCACTTAATGTTTTAAATATGCTTTGTTATTGAAATCATAGATTTTATTATCTTTCACAAATTTTAGATGATATTAAAAATAGTGAAACTATCATCTCTAAAATCATTGGTGCTTATGTTGGAGTAATTATATTGAATTTGGTTATTTTGTTACGAAATTTAAAATTAAATACTGTAATACTTATAGTAATAAAAATATATCCCAAAATATTTAATACTTATAAATTTACTTATATCAGTTTTATCATCGAATTTATTAGATTCAAATATATTAAAATTCTAAATTAAGTTGATGGAAATCCACGAATTTTGTAAATTTACCTCCACCATCCGTTATCTTGTTTTACAAAATATTGATACATTTTCCGAAATTTTTGTAGCAAGCATATTTCTATCAGCTCAATAAATTGCATTACTCAATCCCATTTTTCTGAAAGGAGTTTATCAATAGATGCGCAAATTCACATTTGAGAACGTTAACGTTTTCGAGGAAAACCATCTTTGAAGCATTCTTAAGTGAAGAAAGCTTTTCGATTTAATCTCTTTTTCCCATTGAACCCAATCCCATTAGACACCTCAATAACATTTTAGATAAATTGTAAAAATATTCAATTATTTCGTAGAAGTCAATAATAGCTTTATTCGATTTTTAATCTTCAAGACGAGCTCATCGCACCTTATTACGAGGAATCTGTACAGTGAAAACCGACTCAAATTGTTTTCATATATTTTCACATGAAACCAATCGCCTTGAACGGAATTTCTGAATTCATAAGAAAAGTTGAGGCGGATAAAGGGGAACCAATAAAAATAAATAAGAAAACAAACGAAATAACTTCAGAAGATCTGAGGACGATTTGGGGCGAATTCAGTGTAATTCCGACAGAGACTTCAATCACAACGGGGAAATTGCATGAAATGGGGGCTTTACTGAGTAAAGTGTTGACTTGGGTCAAGCTTGAAGCGCAGTTCGTAAGAAAAAACAATTCCTCCATTCTAAACTTATCTTGCAAGAAGGAAAAAAGGCAAACAATTCGCCCTTCGGGCTTCAGAAGGGCAGCAACTTGAAAGTGATTCAGCGCACTCAACACCGACGATTGTGGACAGACGCGCAAGGGCTGTAAACTTCATTTCGAATTTGTCCATTACTCAATAAAGGACCTTTTCTTTATATATGAGGAGAAAAGTAATGTTTTACCTTTGTTTTGATCTTCTTCCGATTTCTATGCGGCATTGAAACTTCAGTCAATTTAAGCAGCTTTGGCCTGCTGGGGCGCTTCTGGCCCCTTTTGTCGTAAGATGAATCCTGATAGGCCTCCGATGTCATTTCTATTCTTACAGCATCTGAAACGGAAAAGAGGACCAAAATGAGAACCTCAACGCCAGGCTGTGTAATATTTTATTTCTTTCGTGAAACAAAACCAAAGTCATTTTTTGGTTATAGGATGATATTTCACCAGCGGTGGAAATGGGGGAACCATTTTTAAGAATTTCTTTCTTTAGGAAATTGTACAGGTGAAATTCAAATTGAACTGACTGTCGAATTATGGATTTTCAATTTGTTTGTTTTATTTTAATATATTCATATAATTAGCATTTAGGAAATTTTAAATTCGTGTATACAATGGAAATTACAAAATAAATACCAAAAAGAGGCAAGATATGAAATAAAATTCACTTAAGATTTTTACTACCATACATGAGAAAATATCCTAAAATTAGTAAAACATGGCAATGTACTTCAAAATTACCGAATTAATACAACAAAAATTATAAATATAATTAATTCTGAATGTAAATCGAGGCCAAACTTTAAGCCTTTTAGAGATCAAAATTGTAGTTTCTTAAGTTTTGGAAGGTCAGTTCAAAAAGTATAGAGTTCGTAAATAATAATGAAGTGAGTTAATACTTTTAAAAGCCTTGTGTTAGGAAGTAAAATTAAATAACAATTCTTACGTAAATGTGAAGAACAAATTGATTTTTAATGTGTTGCGCCGTTGAGTTCTTTTTCAGCGTCATAGCTTCACATTTGAATTAGGTCGCGTTGAGTACATCTGCTTTTATGCGTGTTTTCGATTTCTTACAATTTCAAAAATGGAATCAACTTTGCATTAACGTGTTTGTATAAAATTTTATTTTAAAAAGGGATTCAATGGTGCGAAGACATTAGAAATATTAGAGAAGTGTTTCGAAAACTATACAATATAGAAATGGCGTATATTGAATGAGCCAATATCGAAAAAAACACGTTGTTTTTAGTCAAAGAAAAAGGCTCATTGTTTTCATCACAACGGCGATGTGCATCTTGATTTCTTGCCAGAAGGTCAGATAATCAACAAGGAGTAGTAAATAGGCATTATGAGACATTTGTGTGGAAAAATTCGTAAAAAAATACCGGATTTGTGGCAAGCAACTCGTGAATTTTGCACCAAGGTAACGCGTCGTCACACAATGCCATCATTATCCATAATTGAACCAAGAACAAAACGAATACCTTCCAACGTCCACTGAATTCACCTGATTTGGTTCCCTGCGACTTTTTCCTTTTCCTCAACTCCAAAATGCATAATGTTTTGAGGATTGGCACTCAATGGAGCGTACTTTGAAAGAGACAAAATCAATTTTGATGCATAAACTTGCATTATTAAATCCTGGACCTTTTTTTATCAAGGTGGTATATAAGAATTCCTACAAAACCATAATATTATTTTATTTTGATATTAAAATGAAGTTGAATTTTGGAAATCGATGAGTTGATTTATACTTTTTAGATATGTTATAAATTGACCAGCTTACTTAAAAAAATCCCCATGTAATCTTTGTGCTTTCTTATTATTAAAAAGAGTTACATGCTTGAAGGAATAAATAAGAAATAAACGAATAATAATTACTTATTAAAACAAAAAACGACTTAGAGTTTAGGGGCAGGATTCGAACTCGCGCTGTACTGTTTAAAATACCGATTACTCTGACGCGTCGTTGTTATGGAACCGTGATTTTATCAATGAACATTTGGCATTTACATTACCCTTTGTTTTTACATATGCAGTTGAGAGGTTTTAATATTCATGATTTTCTTGAGAGTCGGCTGTTTTTATTCTTTCTGGTGGGTGTTTTATGATACCGTTTTTTCATAATATATTTTTCTTTTGTGTGGGAGTTTCAAAATGTTCTTTGGCTTACATTAGAATTGTTAAAAATTTAGTAACTTAATTTATAATCCAATAAATAAGTTCTTTCCATTCTATCCTGAATAACAATATCTTGCATGGGTGGCTTCAATCGAAATTCAAATTGAAACAAAATGGACAGTTTTCGAATGAGCCGTACATCATGAAACAGCCTCAGAGGTGAAGAATGGTTAAATGATTTAAATTATTCATGTGTTTCAGGCATTGGGTCTTTCCAGCCATTCATGTGAACGTTTACCATTCGAATTATTGATCAATAACGCTCTTGTTCTGCGAAGTGGAAGCATCGATAACCTACCTGAAGTTAGTTCTGTTTAGGTGAACTCAAACATATTGGCGCAATCTAAACAATTGTAAAATGCTTCTCGCTCAATTAGACGATCATACCTCAATATGCCTAAATATAAAAGCCGGGCTACGATGCGAACGGCAGCTTTTCCAGTGTCGTCATGCATGAAATTCATAAGCAAATTTATATATCAAAAGTTTGTGAGAGGGAGGGGATTCATCTAGGAAATAGGCATAACATATGCGAATTTTGAATGGACATTCATTGGAGAAATTCGCGTTGTATGCACCAAAAGTATCAAATTAGTCGAAAACAACATTTTATAAAAATAAGCAGAATGTTACTGCACCACCCTGTGTTCTCTGGGGACGTGAAAATTGTGCATGCTTTGCGTTGGAAGCGGATAACCGAAAGTGGTTTTAATTAGCAAAAAGCGATTTACTGCACCTGACTGGAAAGAGATTATTTTATTAGGACAAGTGGTTTCGCAGGTGCTAACAAAAGCAACTCTACGGCACCCCTTCTTCCTTTCGACCGACTAAAATCTCTCCAATCCCGTAATCAGCCAAGGCAAACCGTAAAACTCTGAAATTTATTCAAAGTATGGAACGAGAGTCGGCCTTGATCCACTTGGGTGAATAATGAAGGCGGTCGCCTGTTCAGTCCCACAGGTAAGGCTCGTGAGCCTGCTTACTGCATGCACATCCCGGGAACTGGTAAGAACACTTTCTGTTTGTTCTTGTTTAATTACCAGCGATAGATAACTTTGTTTATAGTGGCCCACATTGACCCCAACACCACTTTGAACTACGGAACCCTAGTTTAAAGGTCACCGCTTTCGGGTGAAGGGAGGGACATTTAATTACATAAATTTCCTGGGAATGACCGACGGTGGGTGGATTGTGGATAGGACAAGGAAGAGTTCGCGGGGTCAAGGTGAGTCATAGTTCGCGTTTGTTCAATACCTCGTGGAAAATTTAATTATTTTCACTTCATTTAATATCTATTGGTTTCATAGTTTGCCATCAGCTTTGTTCTTAATTTGGTAAGCAGATTTGGTTATTTTTAAAGCGACAGCGTAAATCTTAATAAGTTTTTCTAAACAGGACATCATACATAATATCATAATAAATAAAATTATAAAGCATATTCTGAAAAGAACCTTTGAGGAATTTCATATTGTTCTATGAACATTTATCAAATTAGTTAGGTAAAAATGAGAATTTTATAAACTTATAAAACGCTTTCAAAATATGCACAATGTTAAAGAATTTAATAAAGGAAAAGTAAATGAAGCACTAGTAATATGATCCGAAATTTAAAATATTTTAATTTATTTAATAGTGCTCATGTGAATTTAAATCGAATATAACGCAAAATGAAATGCTAATATGTCTGAAATTTGATTTTTTCTTTCAACAGTAAAATCGGGTAGTTATTATTCCTTCAATTTGCAAGAATAGAACGACAATTTGCAGATTAATTGATTAAAGTGGTTTATAATTTATGCTTTTATTAGTAAGCTTCTTTTTTGTTATTTTAGGGTTTTAAAACTAGGTGATTATAGATAGGATGAAAATATATAGGAATTGAAAAAAGGAATTTATTTGGGTTTTCTAAAAAAAAAAATATAATAGTTAACCAACGAATTTTTTGCTAACATCTTCTCTTTCAAATAAATATGCTATTTCATGTTCATATTGAAGAATTTAAAACAGCATTTCTGATTTTATTTTAATAATATTGTAAAATTATGGTTCAATTTGGGAAATTTTCGAATTAAGAAAGCTTTATTTTTTTCCCATACTACTCATAGATTAAAGCCTCTTACCACTTACTTACCCTCATCTCAAAAATGATTTGACTGTCAGCTTTTCGTTTTGATAAGGGTCGCGATATTGTTTTACCGGATTAGCATACTATTCGAGCGGAGATTAAATTATTCCAGCGAGCTTGTTCTGTTCGCATTCTTTAAGGGGCAGCTTGTTTCAACCCCCGGATATCGCACCATCCATCAAGTGCAATATTTTAATGAACAAGGGCTGGCTTCTCGACCTGTGGTACCCAGACTATCGGACCAGATGCTCACATAATTTCCATATTCTTGCTATTCGTCACCTTTATGAAAATTATTAATTAAAAGTGTTTGCCCTAAAGGTCACAGGTAAAATATGTGCGATACAGACAGTACAAAAAAAAAAAAAAATTGGGCAGCTGAACATAAATCAGCATACCCGTTGTTGGGCTTTTATCAAGCAGATTATTACTTGACTTTGCTTTGATATGACCCCAATTAGCATTAATTACAATCTTTTGCTCGGATAAACAGCACTGTGAGGCTCATCCTTGATGCCCGTCGACCCCTCATTGTCCCGATAATAGGCACAGTGGTTTTATGCCTCTTCAGTAAACCCATCCTGGACTCGGTGCTCCCACTTAACCAGCCAGACCGTGGGTAATAATTATTTCACTACTCATTTGCATGAATAATCCCGCATTTGCTTCCATTGTTTCGTCGTTTTTCACAGTTTTTCTGAAAGGCCGCCAGGCAATGCGTTTTTACTACTTTACCCAGGAAATCTTGCTGAGGTTTCGCGGGATTCCGGGGTTTGGAATATCCGGACATTAAGCCTTCAGTCGCTATAGTAAACCCTTTTCGCACGGAAATGTCTCCCAATATTTTCATTTCTTTGCTCAGTCGGTGCCTTTTCAGAATATATTTAATTTCCTGTTACTAGGGATATTGGGACATTAAGCTGTGTGTATAGTTTTCTGTTTTTCTTCACTATATGTCTAAAATTTCTTGTAACTTGTATCTTGGGGAAAACCACAAGAATGGTTTCTTTCTATTACTTGTCGAGCCACGTGTAGGAAACTTTACTTTTGTGGCTTTTAATTGTGTACCAGATAGAATTTGTGCTAACTTTGATTCTAGCTAACCTTGAAGAAACTTACAATGTCATTACATTGGTTTTCACAGTGAATAATGTGTGTATAAAAAAGGGTGACGTTAGAGATAGATGCTCTTCTTTCTAAAAACTATAGGGCTTCCTTCCTGAAATCCCGAAACAACTTTTATCGTTTGCTTTTGAATATTTTGATCAAACTTTCCCATACCTACTATTATTATATTTTTGTAGCCTAATTTTCGCGCACCCCTCTTAGGTTTAGCTTTATAATTTCGCCATGTCGGTCTATCTGTCCGTCTGTCCGTTCATCCGTATATCACAGTTATTTTATTGAAAAGTGCAAATGCAAAAAAAAGGAAAAATATCTACTTATCCCATTCAGTGACGTGGGGTATCGTTAAAAAGAACATTTATAATCATAAAGAGATTTTTTAAACCATTTTTCAAAATTATGCCCCATATTTAAAATAATTTGACTCCAAAAAGGTAATTTTCAATTAGGTTTGTGTTGGCTGAGATATCACTCTGAACGCAATTTCGGAAAAATCTGAAAAAATCTAGAGAACTAATACAAAGACTGAAATAACATTTAAAAATAATACGACTTACTAGAGTCAAATAGTTTATGAGATATAGACGACCAAATTATACTTAAATTTTCACACTTACTCGTAAACGTGTTTCTCCTTGTAGTCGTTTTATACGCACAAAAAGGTAAGTTAAATTCATAACACGTGTAGCTGTGCAGTATGTTTTAATTATTCATAGACATAAAGATTTATAGAAATTTAGAATAAGAATGAATTTTTATTCATATTCTGCCATATTTTTATTTATGAAACAGTTTTACGATAGTTGAAAGAAAACATTTTTAACAATTTTTAAAATATAACTTGCTTTTCCAAAATTTATGTCCTGATAGCTTAACAGCAAAGTAATATTCAGCGATATATTGTGTTATTAGACCTATGGGCTATCGACATTAAGAAAGTCTGTGTATCAATCTTAATTCTTGCCTGGTATGCCAGTAGGAAAAGCCTGAAATCATAAAAGTTGCATAACTCCTGGTACAGCAATTGAACTTATTAATTACCCATTACCCATTTCATGAATTTATTAAAGAATATTTGTAACTTTGTTATGTAGAAAAATATAATATGAGTTATTTAATTTACGTATTTCTCAATTAGAGTTATTCTCTTGCTGTATCACCAAATGTACAGATAAGTGTGTTAATCTTGCATATTGCACGTGTCGATAAAACACGCCGTGTATTAAAACCATATTTTTTAATACGGTAACAGGAATCAACACACTGAGGAAGGTGTTTTTGTGGGTTTTAACAAACAATTTGGAAATCAACTTCTACACATACATATGTATATACTGCAGTATAGACAAACTGTGGGGAAATTCCTAAGAACGTATAATTTTTCTAATATCTTTTTGTATAAACAAGCTTTAGTGTTAGAAACGATTTACCCAGGTGGTTTGAGTTTAATATAATTTTGGTATTGTAAGAAGAAAACAATTAAGAGAATGCAATGCAATGCAATGCTGAATTAAAATAAAAATGTGCCAAGCAGCTATAAAACTGTCTTACTAATCAGTCGAAGTCGAGTTTTCGCTTAAAATTTTGGGATAATCATGTTAACAAAATTTATAATTTTTACTTTGCACCCTTTTGTACCTATTTATTTCGTTCGGTTAAACGCAATTTATAATGGTGAAATTGCAGAAATACCTCATACATTCCCATACCATGCAACCGTTGAAGTCAATAGTAGTCCTGAGAATTTCGATTGGACTGAGGATCAGGAATGTTTTGGCGCCATCATACGAGATGATGTAGTAGTAACAGCAGCGAGATGTCTCAAACACTTCAAAAATGAAGATCTTACAGTGCGTGCAGGCCACTTAAAGTTCCGCCAGAATGCAACTGCTAATTCTACAGTACAAGAAAGAAGAGTTAAAAAGTTCCATATTCTAAAGAAATTTGATTTCTTGGAGCCAGCAAATCGTATTGGCCTAGTGTTCCTCGAAACCAAATTCATTCTCAACAATTTCGTTAATATTATAGAAATAGATTCTTGGGAAGACGTTTTTTACGGAAAAACAGCGGAAAGATATGGATACATATTTAGAAAATAATACAAAGTCGAATTCTTTATTAAGAACGAGTCTTCGGGTTGCGAAGTGTAAAGTTTACCATACGTTGCAACCATATTACGCCGGCATTTTTATTTGTGCTGAGTGGCTAAACGATCGCACTGGACCCTAGGTGATGCTGGTGTACCTTTAGTGATTCAGAAAAATAGAGAGCCTCTTTTACTCGGAATGTCTCATTGGGATTTGGATGCACCACCAAATAAAAAATGCATGCCTACGAATGAATTCTCTTACCTACCCATATATTGATTTCGTATTGAGATATACCAGAAAATTTCAGAAAAATAAAAAAAGTTTTTTTTAGTAATATAATATGATTTAAATAATTATATTTTAAAAATAATAAATATTGTAGTATTTTTACTATTCTTTATAATTTGTAACCTGTTTTTGACGAGTATACTCGTCATGGATAAATGGCAATATTTTTTGTTGCGACGAGTATACTCATCGTGCGTAAAAAATAGCTATTATAGCTATTTAAATTGTAATTTTCGTGAAAATCAAAATATATTCGTAAATCAATTATTTGGAACCCAAGACGAAATAAAACGAAGAAATAAAAATTTTTTTATAAATTACGTATTTCTCAAGTAGTATTTATGGTGATTTAAACAGAATAACAACAGATTCCTCCGTTCTAAACACACCCTTAAAAGTGTACAATGATCTTACACAAGTTGTGTCAACACAGACCTATCTATGATTTTGTGAGAAATGTGTTATTCTCTTGCTATATCACCATGTATTTGAATCTAACACAGGTAACTGTATTAATCTTGCATATTACACGTGTCGATATAACACTGGATAAATTGAATACTCAAAAAAGTGAGGAAGGTGTTAAAACAATGGTTTTTGTGGGTTTTAACAAACAATTTGGAAATACACAAACTGTGGAAAATTCCCAATAACGTATAATTGTTCTTATATATTTTTGTAGAAACAAGCTTTAGTGTTAGAAACAATTTCTCCAATTGGTTTGACTATAAAATAATTGTGTTATTGAAGGAAGAAAGCAATTGGTAAAATAAAACTGCTGAATTAAAGTACAAGTGTATCAATCATCTATAAAACTGTTTTACTAATCAGTCAAAAGAGAGTTTTCGCTTAAATTTTTGGGATACTCATGTTAAAAATGTATAGAATCGTTACTTTGTACCTTTTCATTTATTTCGTTCAGGTAAACGCAAAATATACTGGTGAAGTTGTAAAATTAGAAATACATCATCCATTCCCATACCATGCCACCATTGAGGTCAACAATAGTACTAAGGATAAGGATTGTTCTGGTGCTATCATTCGAGAAGATTTAGTAGTAACAACATGTATTAGCAGCAACGAGCTGGAAGACCTTAAAGTGCGTGCAGGCCACTTGGAGCTCCGCCAAAATGCAACGACTACTTCTACAGTACAAGAAAGAAGAGTTAAAAAGATTGTACGCCTATCTTATCGCTTTACACCAGTTCGTCTTCAGCTAGTGTTCCTCGAAACCAAATTCAATCTCAACTACTTCGTCAATGTTATAGAAATGGCTTCTGTCAAAGACATTTCAGATTTTTTTGGAAAAACAGCGGAAATTTGTGGATTTGAATATTTAGAAAATAACACAAGGTCGAATTCTTTGTTAAGAGAGAATCTTCAGGTTGCAGAATACGATGGGTGTGAAATTTTGAAAAAAATACGTAATAACTACAACCAATTTATTTGTGCTAAGTCGCTAAACAATCACATTGGACCCTGTCGTTATGATTCTGGTGGACTTTTAGTGGTTCAGAAAAATCGAAATCCTCTTTTACTCGGAATTGCTATTGCCAGTAAATTTGTCGATACAAAATGCATGGCTATTAAAGAATTGCCTTACGTAAGCATAGGTACTTTTCAGGATGAGATAAAGAATTCGATGAGTGGATTAAACAAACTTCACTAATATAATATAATTTAAATAATTAAATTTTAAAAATAATAAAAATATGAAAATAGGAAATATTGTAATACTTTTACGATTCTTTTCCGGATTGTATGGCCCCTAGTCTAGAATCCGCACGAATCGAAAAGATCTTTAAAAAAGTTGTTTTTGAATAATAATCTATATATATATATATATATAAAGCATTTGTTGTTTGTCTGAATTGAATAGACTCCGAAACTACTGGTCCGATTGAGCTTAAATTTTGCCAGTATATATTTATGTTTCGAGTATAAGATGGTTTAGGGTTAATAAAAGGTTTCCGATAGAAGGCGCACAATCAATATTTTTTGCTATTCACTGCAACTAAGTACGCAATTAGTGCATTTTGTGAAGAGAATAAGGCACATGACATGACACATGATATGACTACTGACATAGTACATGACATAAGTTAAAAAGTTCGCCGCTATATTGGATCTGCAGTATTAAAATTAAAAAATCCAAACGGAAATTTAAGATCAACCGACTCCAACAACCCCCGAGTGTCCCCTATCATAAAGACTCCTTAAGCTTTAAAAATGTTCAGCATTGTCATGATATGAGCCGTTTATTATGAAATGTCATAAGGTCGATTTTACTTGAAAATAATATGTATAATAAAATCGACCTTATGACATTGTGGACTTAAACCACTTTCAAAATAAACGGCTCAATATTGAACCAGAATTTTTTAAGATTCCCACTAACTAGTACTCTGTTCGCACAGATCGTACAAGCGTAGAGGAAAACAATGATGGATCTGAAACTGATCGTTATTACAAAATATCGCACAAGTGCTACAACAACGGCATAACTTACACAACAAAGTACTTTTTTTTTATTTATTTAATTCATTTATTTTACAATTTAGAATTTAATTCTCAAATAGCTTTCTTATTTTTCGTGCACTCGGGAACTAAGCCCATATGGCAAGTTTTGGTGTTATTTTTTTACTTTTCCATATGGATCGAAACCTACAACCTCGGAATGGCACATTTATACATC
This sequence comes from Philonicus albiceps, assembly GCA_963969385.1. Lineage (NCBI taxonomy): Eukaryota > Metazoa > Arthropoda > Insecta > Diptera > Asilidae > Philonicus > Philonicus albiceps. Next base: position 61,399,369 of record OZ017772.1, read on the forward strand.
ACAGCCAAGCCGTTCAGCCAGCTATGACATCCGCGGTCCCAGCGAGAAATTGACAAAAATTACTTAATACTAGCTAGATGCATTACTGAACTTTACGCGCACCGTACGAAGCTGGGTAAATCATCTAGTTTGATATAAAAATGCAACAGAGTTGATTTGAAATTACTTCAGGTTTGTTTGTTTAAACATTTTCTGAATTTTCAATAAGATAAATTTTGAATTTTAATAAAACGTTGATATTTACATTACAAGAGCCATTTAATTTTTAGAGTGTAAAAAATTTATTTCTTAGATTATTAATGGTATATTTTTTTATTTAATATCAAATATACTCGACTAGGATAAAAAACTAAAAGGCATATCCAAAAAAATATAGTACTTCAGTTCAGGGAGGGAACATGAGTAATTCCGATTCCGATAAATCGAACTGAAAGGAGATAAAATTGAAAAGCGTAAATAGGTCGCAACCTGCCTTTATTAGATGTTGTCACATGTCGTCTGAAAATCAATAGATAAAGTTATCGCAGTTAAATCGCAGTGAATCGCAATGAATTACTTCTGAAAAGGCTCAACGTACTCGCAGTGCAACAGTCCTCCTAGAATTAAATTTTCCGATAATTGTGCTATTTAATAACTGTTCGCAAAAGCCGCAAAAAACGCTAAAACTATTGAGACAATATTGATATTTTTGGATTATAAGTCAAATATTAAATCATATTGGCTGGATTATATAACTCGCTCTTCAGCTATTACCGGATTTTATGGGCTCGATTTTAATGCTGAGCCCAATTTAAGATCTTTATAGTAAGAGCTACGGATCGCTACAATAAGCATGGCCCTAAAAACTTCTGACCGGTTTTTTGTTTCTATTTGAATTTACACAATGTTTATTAATTTAAAGTACAGCACAAAATATTTGATTTGATATTGTAATATTTATAATGTATTAAGGTGATGTTTTTATGATTTTAAAATTTTTCTAATCATCTCATTATGAGTGGTATTTAAAATCTTGTACAAATGTATTTCAAAACAAGAAAATGTATAAAGTTAGCAAATGTTCTGTTATGGTTTTTATATATCAAAGAATAAATTTCATGTAAGCTATAATGATAACTTTCTTCAGTTTATGTAAATCAAAAATTTGCCCGGGGCTTTTTTCACGTGGATTAGAAAATATATTTTTATTAAAGACCTGTCCCCGGAAAACCCAAGAATGTTATATTCATGGAAATTTCCATGCTTAGCATTTCACAATTACATAAAGTTTGTTGGGGAAGCAATTAAAGTTGTTTTTCTTTTTATATTTAGAATTATGTCTGCCATCCTCGTTTTGATTGTTTACGTTTTAAATCACCTGTTTAAGTGCCATTTACTAAAGCTTTTGATTGTTTACTTGCCGGAATTTGACCTTTCATTTTATAATTTCTGCTGCATGCCTTCTAATTTTAATGACTCAGTTTCTCAGAGTCATGACCCTTGAAAGAACTACGTGTCGTGACAAAATGACCTTTCTATACAGAAAATTTCCTTACAAATCCCTTGAAGCCGAACATTTGGGGGGGGGGGGGGGGCTTCTAAGGTATAACATTTCCGCAAATATCTCCTGAATGAAGCCCTTTTAGAAGTGGAAATATACTTTGCGTTTACGTATAATATACAAAATATAATATATGTGTCTACTGTACCTACATATATATTGTGTTATTATTATTTTAAAAATTGTGAAAATCTGATATGGTTCGTACCTATGTTGTGAAAGATTTTCTTTTCATTCACGTGCAGCAGGAAGTTCTCAGAATCTGCTCAGTTTCCACGTTTATATGATTCCGGATTCGAGCCCGCAACATTCTTAGAACTCTGTCCGGACAATAAACACATTTGTCCCGATCTTACAATGTTTAGAAGAATTTCTGCTTTATTTTTATGCTTTCTGCGATTCTCAAGACAGTTGGGCGTCAGATGCGGAAGATGCTTCGGGTAGATTCTTCCCCGTTTTTTGTACGGGGTTGAATGAAGACGAGGTACGTTGGCACCGCTGCACGACTGCAGAACGGCGACAACAAAAGCAACAAAAACAACAAAAGCAACCAAACCGCGGTAACACTAGACGAAGCGGCGGGCCTAGACGACAGGAGCCTGTGTCTCTTTAACTATTCCTCGATACAACCGAACGCGCCGGCGAATACTAGCGCAACTTCTATGAGAGTTAGTGCAAACAGACGGGCAGAAAAATCGATAACTTTACTCCTCGCACTTTGCTTGGCCCCTTCAGCATCCAGGAGCAGCCAGGACCAGCTCCGGAACTTCTTCGGGTGGAGGGAAGAAGAGCAGCGTTAGGTTCTCTGCTTGGGTAGTGTACGCGCTGATACTACGGGGCCCCTCGCCAATCGGAACACTTTAATCACCGCACAGCGCGATGTTACAGTTACATCAGCCCTGCGGGGACCCATTGATCCGCCCTGCGGTCCTCCATCGCATTAGCACAGTGTTAGCGCCACTAGGCATCCATCCCAATTGTCTTTAATGGGACACGGTGTGAAGTGGGCACGAATTAAGTGATATCGTTTAATCTGTCACCTCCTGACAGGACTCTTAACTGTTGCAAAAAGCTTTCTCAAAGGCACGCACACATATTCGGTCAACACTGCCCGAACGACCGCACACGTGAAATTTTTTATCCCAATATTTATTTTTTCCGGGTGCGAACCCGTACAATGCCCAACATTTAACACAATTTATTTGGAAGCCTCATTTACGTTTTTGCGTATATTGGGCACAATTAAAAATATATTTTAATTTAAATAAATTTATTTTAATCCACACTAATACCGGGGGGTGTGGCGGGGGGCTAGTTCTCGTTTAGTAAATCAACGCGACGCGGAAGACACATTGCGCTTAACGATTCCGGATAGACTAAACTTCCAGAGCTTTTGCAGCTACGCAGATTCGGGCAACATCTCGTTGAGAACACACAGAACCTCCGGTCTCCTAAAGGTTCCAACTCCGATACCAACAGCATCCATCGCGCGAGAGGAGCCAAAGCTCCGGGGGATCCCACCCAAGAGATGCTGGGGTACATGACGCGCCGGAAGCTTTTCCTATTCATCTTTAAAATCGCGGAACCGTTTACTTGCGCTTGAGATAGTCGTCCTTCAGCAATTCAAGGCGAGATTTCGTCGTTGAATCCTTTGAATACAAAGGACCAAAGAGAATGGGAACCGGCAGGTTAGTGAAAAGGGGGGCCTATTGCGACTTATCTAGCTCCTAAGCGAAAAAAAAAATATTAAACTATATAACAATTTATGGGCAATTTTTGGAAAATGTCTTTTTCATCTTCCACGTCTTAATAGCGTTAGTCACTTACCATAACCATAACCAGTATTTGGTCCAAACTTGGAACACATTAAGATAAAACACTAGATTGATTTACATTCATTGTATGGTTTGCAAGAGTTAATAGCTATGCTAATCCAATTTATAATAGCCACGGTAGGTAGGAGTTAGGTTAGATAAGAATACAGGAAATATTGTGCATCATATTTCCTCTAATAAAGTATGAATTAATTATATTGTACAAATTGAATTAAGAATATTAGTTAGTTAGTTAGTATCACTTGTAAGGATGGACTTTGACTTTTGTAGTTTAATAAAAACATAGTCACTAACTTTCTACTTGTTCTAAGTATTCTGCTAAAGTAAGTCGTTTTTGCATATTTACAAATTACTACTTATATTTTGGTTTAGAGTCAAAAATTTACTTTTACCATAAATTTATATTTCATAACAGTTCAACAACACGAATTCGAAATCAGGCAGAACCTACCTACCTACAATTTGTCATTTGTTTAAACATTTAAAGAAAGAGATCGTTAATATAAAACACCAGTAATGCAGTCTTCATAAAAAGCCAAATTTGATTTGTATAAAAACGAAAGGTTATTCAATTTTTAAAGTAAAAGTGCCATAGGTAAAATAAAAATTATTAAAATTACGGTATTGGAAATATTTTTCCTTTACATTTAATTCAACCAGTTTCTTTCAATTGTTCTAATTGAAAATTGAATTTAGTTTTCTAGATTGTGTTAAGTCAAAACCGTGTAAAAATAGATTTCAGAGTATATAAATTTTCTGTTATTCTTCCATGTCTATGCATATGCTTCAATTTCTTGAAAGTAGAAGTATTTAGTAAGTAAGTAAATATAAAGAATTTATATATATTGTACCAACATTTTTAAAATTAGTTTAGTATAAATTACCAAAACACGAAAATTTCCTTAAAAAAAACTTGCATATTGTTCGTACGCCTTTATTTATTTATTATATTAAAGCTAATTATGCGAAATTTTATTGAAATCGGGTATAATATAAAAATATATAGCACAATAGACAGAATATAAACATATGCAAATTGTGAAGATAATGAATTATGATCAGGTGTTATGTAAAACTCCTCAAATAGGGTTTAATTAAAATTAAACAAATGTTGTATATCATATTGCATACAAGAAGTACCCTCATCTTAGTCCCTCGATTGAGAAATCACTAATCAAATTTAATTTAAGCTTAATCAACTGTCTTTAGCTCATTCTTCATATTCTTTGTTCGACGACTTTTTAAGTATGACTGTCAGGTTTGGTCACCCTCGCAATCCACACTCATTAATAGAATTGAATTTGTCCAGCGCAGATTTATCCTCTTTGCCCTGCGCGACCTCTCTTTGACAGACCACAACAATCTTCCTCCTTATGAAAACCACTTAAAACTAGTCAACCTCCAGTCCCTCGCCCTACGTCGAAATGTTTCCGATATTTTCTTTGTCCACCAAATCCTAACCGGTTCCATTGATTGCCCTGACCTCCTTTGCATCATATCCCTTAACACTAACCCCCGTATCATTAGATTTTCCCTATTTTTCGCTTTGAAAGTCATCGTACTAACTACGGTCACTTCGAAGCCTTTACCAGAATGCTGTAGATGGTAAAAAACTCGGCCACCTTCGATTTCCATCTCACTAAAACCTCCTTTAAGCAGGCCTTATACTTGGCCAGCCCAACCCTTCAACGAATCACCCTGCCTCTACATTCCCCTGATCTAGTCATAAGTAGGTTAATTTAATTTAGTTAATTAGTTTCCTTTACCTTTGTAGCTTGTGTTAAGGGAAATAAATAAATAAATAAAACCTTGCAGTTTATTACAACAAAACAAAAAAAAAAAAACTACCGACAACAATGGGACTATATGCAGGAAAAGAATATCTATGATATATGTACGTACATAATACATATATACGATATCTGCGGAGAGATGAGATATAAGAGCTTATCTTGAAGCCTTCTTATTTTGCACATTGCTCCATCCTCCACTAGCACTGTGGTTATTGAGGAGCATCGTCCTTGATCTTGAACTTTTGTAATTATGTCCTCAGAGGAATGGGGCCTACCCAGGGGTCGATGTGCCACAGAGAAAAGCCTGAGATAATGGAGCGCTTTGTAGTTCCTCTAACAACAGCTCCAGTAGGACGAGGACAATCCGGGCTAACTCGCACGACATGCTGATGACATGCGATTTGTTCAGGGTGGTTGGGTTTCTACCCCAGCACGCAACGACGTCTACCGTCCCTGAGATACACTGCAAACTTAATTAGCGCCCTTCAGCTGGTCTCGCTGAGCGTTTAATTTCTCCCCAGTATTCCCAGCATCATCAGCATCCTCAGCATCCTCCGCACCCTACCTACCCAACTACTCGTAGTCCCATGCCAAGGAACTCTCAGGCATTTCCTCAATTTGATTCGGGCTTGTGAATCCTGTCCACGTTTAATTATATTACCTTCTGATTGATGGGGTGCCGAGGACTGGCACTAGTTCTTTTCCCAATTTGCTTAATGGAAAACAGATTTACACTGTGGATTTGTCGCAGTCAAATTGAATGGCCTTGACCAATACAAATATTTCAGGTGCTAAGGGTATAAAATAGGCCTAGAATGAGTCTGCAAAGTGCCTCCGGTTCCCCACACTCAAAAAGGTGGAGAGAAACAAAGGAAAAAACTTTTCGTAGAGCATGGGACGGCGGCCCTAAATTATTTTTCAACAATAGAACAAATGCTTTGTTGGCAGGAGTCTGGTTATTGTAAAGTTCTGGCGTCCGGGGGCGGGGATAAAATCCACTTCGCGAGTATACCCAGAATTAATGTCGACAGTTTGTTTTTATTCAAACATTAGACACGAAAAAGAAAACGTTATTTTCTTTACAATAAGGTTTTACACTGCGGTGTGATACTTTCCTGAATTTTAAGGTCTAACAATTCCACTGTTCTTTTAATGGTAAACAAATTCAAAATACGACACAGCTGCATTTTTTTTTATAAGAACTCTCTAGTCAAATGTTTTAAAAGTAAATCAATATTTTTCATATTTTTGAAGAACTTTTAGAAATATTATGGTAAAATTTCAGATCGAAATTAATTTTTCACGTACGAAATTTCTTTTGTCAACATTTTTACTGATAATGCGTCGATATAAACAATCAGAAAAATGTGGGGCCTTTTTTTAAATTTAGATTATTTTCGCGGAGCAGCCAAGGACTAGAATTTAAAGCCTTGTTGTCAAGTAACATCTTAAAATCATTCTCCTTGCAATATTCATTGTACGAAATTGTTTGGATAATTTGTATATATTGTATATTGAATTTCCGGAAATTGTTTATGCTTAAATAAACGAGCTTTGTAACATATCAAGCATCTACAAGCATCTACGCAGCTCTCGTATGGTGGCCAAAAGTTCAGCAGTAGTCAGCTATTGTAAAATGTAACAAGCTGTAATGATTTGCTTGGCTCTCCATCACTGCGGACCAGTCCTGCACTTGCCATGGAGACAATAACCAGACTTAATTTTGAAAACAGCCTCTGTAAATGCAAGCTACATCAAATGCGCCCATCACTGACAAAGGTCACTATTTACTAGGCATAAAGCACTTACCAAACACAAAGGTCTGCGTAGTATCGGATCGGACCAAGGAATTGTGCTTCGGGAGGAAATTTAAAATTCTTATCCCAGATCGTGGAAATTGGAAACCTTAATTGGTACACGGATGGCTCACAAACGAAGCACGGCATTGGAGCTGGTATCTCTGGACCAATAAAATCTTGATAGCAATGGACAAGTGGCCCAGCGTTTTCCAGGACGCAAACCATGTCATCGAAACCTGTGCCCTCCTTAGTGAAGGACTTAAGGACTCTGGCAGCCAAGTGGCCCTCACCGCGCTCTCATTATGGTGTTCTTCTTCAAAACTTGTTAAAGAATGGTTCTACTCTCTTCAGTGTCTGGCTACTTCAAAGAGTCTTATACTCGTTTGGGTACTGGGGCATTTTGGCGTTGAGGGAAACGAGGCCGCCGATGAACTAGCTAGAGGAGGATCTTTATCTAAGTACCAAGGCCCTGATTCCTACTGCAGTATTGGCTGGTCCTCGACCAAACCTGTGGTGGAACGACAGCAAACCCTATACCTATACTATGCTCCGGAGTTACGGCAAGCCAAAGAGCTTGTTGCGCCCAACATATATTCCAACTCCAGCATCCTGAGTAAAAGTGATCTCAGGCTGTTGGTGGGCTACCTAACTGGCCACTACGGGTTAATATATCACCTACATAAAATAGGTCTGTCTGTTGAAACAGAATGTCGACTATGTCTAGAGGATTAGGAAACCACAGCTCACATCTGCCCGGCCCTAGCTAGGGCTAGAAGAAAATGCTTTCAGCAGGAAGTTCTTGAGCCCGACTGAACTCCGAAGTCCTTCTGTAAAGAATCTTTCCAGCTTTCTTTAGGTAACGGAGGATCGTTTACATCACTAATGGGGTTTTGGCACAAAAGACCGGTACTGGTCCAAGTGCCCGCCATAATAATAATAATAATAATAATAATAATAAAAAAATCAAGCACGATGATAAAATTTTAATCAAATTGAAATATCTTGAAAATATTGCCAACAATCAAAGATAATAAAATGCCAATTAAGAGGCACCTACGTCATAAGACCAAAACCGTTTATTCGGAATAATTTTAAATCCATGGTACCGTCAAACATAATAAAATCCGAAAATCAATTAATTAACGCAAACAAAGCGAAAGGTTGGCATACCCTAATAAGCCGCTAAATATTTATCAAAATATTAGCAAAATTTCATAGCTCATGTTCAACAGCCAGTCCCAAAAGAATAAACTCTGCGATGGAGCTAAAAGGAGCTAGAAGCTTCTTTCCAGCCACCCTTTTTGTAATTAAATATTCTCCTCGAAGGATATTTCCCGGCACTTTTAATGCCCACCCAGGCCGGGTAATAGCTCTTCTCGTGGCTTTGAGTAAATCCAAGCGTATTACAATTTTGCGGTGAAATTGTTTTGCTTGCACTATGCCAGCGTACATTTTATTCTGAGCAACGTTTCATTGTAGATGAGAAAAGGGTTACGTAACTACACATCTTCAATGTTAGAGAAGTTTAACATACCTGTTTTGAATAATAAAATGTAGCCATATTTCAAATAGTTAATTACATTAAGCCAACATGCGTTTTGTAACTGGTTACGAAATTTCTTAAAGATAATCATACTCCATAACGAATTATTTGAAAAATATATACATATGTATATTTATATTGTATATAAAATATTTATTTGAAATTACAGGTATAAAAATATAAGTTAAGTATTTTATATAAATATAACGTCGCTTAATTGGTCACTAAATCTTTGCTGGCATGTTTTATTCTTATTCTTTCAATGCAATTTCGGAAGATGCTTTGGAGAAAGAGCCGCAGGATATCTTGAATTTCAAGTTAAATTTCTTGTTTGAGATTTTGAATAGTCTCAGGGTAGCTTGTATAGTCGTTACTTTTTTAAAAACAAAAACCCAGTTTTGGTCTCTAAAGCGAGAGATGACCCAACTTGAAAATTTCGTTTGTGAAAAACGTGATTGTGTCTAAAATTGTAATGTGTTTTCACTATTAATAGACGTTCTTACAAACTGTAATGGATTTTGTATCTTAACTGTGCTAAAAGAATGTTTTCTATCAAAATTGTAGATTCCCTGTTTTTTGAAAAAGAGGAGAGAGGAGGGTCTGTAAGGAATTAATATTCGGGCTACATGCTTCTTTATTTTGGGAATATCACAGACAAAATATGTAAAGGTATAAAACTTATTAAACCTATTCATTTTTTCTGACTAGTTGTTTTGTTTAAAAGAACTCTAAATTCCGCGTATGTAACCTGAATGAGCCTTTAACAAAACTTTAACTAAATCAAATATATAGTAGTTGTAACTTTCTAAAGTTTTTATTTTATATAGATAGATACTTAAAATTTTACATTTATTTGTTTTTTAAAATAACAAAAGGAGAATGTTAATTAAAATTAACCCTCTGCTTATTCCCCTGCGGATGTTGTGCTTGTCTGATTTAAACTCGTTCTTCTAATTCTAGAGTGCAATCATTTCATAAAAATTCCGTCGGATCTTTTTTAAATCGCTTTTATATCGCAGCTCTCAGGAGACTTCTTTATGCCTCGCCACTGTGAGTGCAGCAAAAGAGATTCGCCTATTCCGGGACGCAATAAAATAGAAAAAGTAATTTAAAAGGCAATTTGAAAGTTTATACAACAAAAATTCCCTTAATTATTCGGTGGGGCATGGGAATTTCAAGTGGCGCTTGACTCGCTGCCAGGAATATTTCATTTAATGAAAGTTTACGAATGCAAATGCACTCCCGAAGGGATCGTGCCCTGGGTTAATTTAACCCAAATACCCAGCGGAAGGAAAAATGCGATTGTCGTGTCAGCGGAAATTTAAAGCACGTGTATAGTTTGAGGGGATCGCAGTCTTTTAGGGCTTTTAATGAAAGTTATTAGCGGAATTTGCTATTCCTTCTAAGTCCAATGCCAGACAGTTGGGAGATGGGACGGCCTCAAGGGAGTCTAGCAACTGCTCAATATTTGCCCATGTTGCCGCGGGCGACTTTATATCCCCACATTTCGATGGCACTCGTGCACGACCGATTATATGCGCGCCGCCCGCCTTCAGATAGCATAAAAGCAACATAAGTAGCATAAGCCGTTTTGCCTCACTAAGATCTCCGTCGTCACTTATATCGTTTTCTTGCATTACCCGCTTTTCGAGGCATTTTATCAGCGATATAACTACAAAACTGAAAGTACTTACAAACTTAACTATTCCCGCATACTGAGGCTCTGCCTTTATGAGCTGGTCACGGGAACTAGTCGACTGCAGTCGCGTAAAAAATCTCAGCCTTGCACCGGTGCGCATTCTCAAGCGACCGGCTTAATAATTGCATCTGCGGGGTTTGCGCAAATCGCGATCAGGTTCTATAGCAGGAAGGTGACTGCCATTGTATCAATGAGGAATGCCACCAGCCGCCGAGGAATTTCATTGCCACGGAGAACGGCCTATCTGCAAATTTATCGGCTCAACCTATAGGTTGTGCGATCTCGAGATTTGATGAGATTTTCTGCAAATTCTATTGCCTCAACAGCAGAGAAAGTAATTCGTTATGGGAAACTTACTCTAGGCAAAGATCAAACTAAAAACAAAAAATAACTAACCTGACAATTTGTTGAAAGTAACAGCTTGCTACGTTCACTTTTCTTCAAATAACTTGAACTAAAACTGGTTTTAACACAAATTGCAATTAAGTTTGCGGCAGCTTCTTAGAGGAATTAGTTTCTCTTTAAACGGAAGGAGGATTTTATTCAATATGCTTTAAACTAATCCGGTTAAAGGTTTCGTTGTACGAAGAAGATTAAACACTTAATTACATTACTTAAATACCAGCTTTCACCTTAATGTCGTTTATAATTGTGTAAAAAATAAATGGAATATACTTCCGAGCATTGAATGATGTTATAGCATAGAGGAAATAATAATTTTTGATTGCTCACTTATCTAGGTCAATGTAGTCTGATTAGTGCGATCGTCTTTTATTTTAACAATATTAAAATATGAACAGCATCCGTTTAAAAAAACCATTAACATTATACGTATATATGTGATTTTAAGAAAATTACCTAAGTACTTTGAATATTAGTGTAAGGTAGGGAAAGGCGCCTCTATGCACCTCTGTTTTTAATAAAGCAAAAAAATCGGTATACTTGAGGTATACTACAATCTCGTGTTCTTGCAATTGACATTGGTTCTGGCTGCATAATAGCCAAATTTGGATGATGTTTTTAAAAAACCTAAGTACCAATCATTACCGGCACGGTCTTTAAAAGGATAAAGGATATTATTTCTGCGTATTGATCCACAAATTTCAAAAACTCTGTTTTAGTTAGGGCATAGAAAATATTATCAACATGGAATATATACGCCAATAATTCGACTTCTTGATCATCATCATCATTAAACACTCTCTGATATCGTCCGAGCTTAGTTTTGGATTTTTCTATTGCAATTTGCATTGTTACCTCACTCCAGGTTGTCTGTTCCGTTTTTCTCTTATATTTAGTCATCATTTAAAATTGAGACAAAAAAACAGTAAAATTATACACAAAATAACTATAAAACTAACCACTTGCCAAAGAGCATATTTCTTACTTAAGAAATTACAAGCTCAAAAACATAAAAAAATACGCCGGCATTTTTATTTCCTTTTAAAGTTAGATACTATCAAAGTAATATGATATTATTAACAATATGATAAATGAATAAGTTTTTGATTAATCAAAACATACATACCTTAAGTTTTTACCTTTTTACAAATTCACCGACTTTTTTATATTGAATGCAGTTTCGTCATAACACAACTTCGGCGCCCAATCGGAACTGATCGAAACGATCGGGAGTGTTGAGATAATCTTGGAATACGCACATATTGACATTCGCGTGTCATTCGCCAGTATACCAACCTGGACCTACTACTTCAGGCTACTCTCTAATAACATTTATGGTATGTAGTTCATTAAATTTCATAGTCTTTCATTATTATTGGCTTTGTAACTAAAGTATTTTCTAAAAGCTGAATAAAACTTACTTTTGTTATGGGTACTGCATAAATCCTTTTTGCAAAAAGCACCCCAAATTATTATTTTTTCAATTTTTTTATTGTACAAATACATTCTTAAAAAGATTGACGCGCTGAAAATAAAAACAGAAATTTCATATATGGTTGTATGTCAAAATTTATAAAAATACATTAATGACTCAAAAATTGATACTCTTTTTCCAGTGAAAGTATGAACGGTATGTTACTACCTGCTTTACGACCAATGTCGAAATTTATAAATTTGCAACAATGTAACATACGCAGAACATTTAAAAATACTTTAATCATAATACTTTATTAACATGTTCAAACCGGCGCACTTTTTCGAAGTCTCTATGATCGACGTGCATGAGGTGATGAGTTGTTTATTCCTCTGGCGGTGCTTGTTTACGTTATCATATCTATGGAAACCCTCGCCAAACGGAGCAAACTAGCTGTGGATCACCGGTGGTTCATGCCGGGATGAACGTGTTAAATATACAGATAGAGGTAAATATTATCGAAATTGAGCTAATGACTTAAAATACTCATTAATATAAATGGGGTCATGGAATTTTAATCCTATGCTACTGAAAGCAATGCAAAGTAATGCGATTAAAATAAAGTGGTTAAGTTTTATTTACCTTAAAAGTAAAATACCCGCAGTTTGCACTTTGTTGTGAAACTTTGAGCGAATCGCTCTTTTGAAGCCGCCCTTTGAAATTATACTAAAACTCGTCAGATGAAACCTTAAATCGCTACACTTCAATGGGAGCACCTCGTTCTTGTAACTCTTACAAGGTCTCATTTCCCTTTCGCTCCTACGGCAGAACAAGGGAAAGCAAAGCTTCGTCCAACATAGGGCCAACAATGAATAATTTATCTGCAGAAACAAACGCTTCCGCCTGATGCAATTCTGAACACTTCTCCCTAAACCCCGGCTCCATATTCTGGGCTCAGGAAAGAAGGGGCCACTGTAGTACTATGGCACAGTTCCTGTCTACTCGATGAATTAATCCATCCCGCACCCCACAGTATTCAGCTCAGGAAGTGGGAGGAAAGAAGGGCCCCCCATCCTACGTCGCGATGCAGTTCTTTTTTTTTGCTGGATCCGAACTAAACCTAGGTACAGAGAATAACGGGCAAAAACTTGCAGGATTAAAGCTGAAAAGTCTCAAATTTTCCCTACCTCGAGCAGGACGGGGGGAGGCCTCAGGGACAAGGGCTTGCCAAAAACTGCACATAGACACTCTATAAATATCCCTTTTTCGGTAATGACGGTCCGTCTAGACGACGGTAATTAGTAACGAGCTGCAAAGCGCATTACACGAACTTCGCTGGCTCGTGGCGGTGCATGAGTTCATTAGTGGGCAGATGTTAACAAATCTGAAAAGTTGGCAAGAATTAATCCGACGTCATTGCCGAAAAAGCCTTTCGAGTGGAAGTCTGCGGCCAAGAAGTAGGTGTACTAAGTCGAGGAAATAAAGCCACGAAGGGTCGAGATTTATGGCTGCTCTTTCGAAAAAGTTGATGCATTTCTTGGAGCTACCTCCGTTTTGCTGGCTTATCTGGAGGATAGACGTTGACCGATTATTGAAGACATCAAGTTGATATTTGCAAATAATTGTAATCGATAAAAGTGACTATGCCTAAGTTTTTGTAACAAACTAAAGATGAATTTAAATCGTCATAATATGTGATGTGGCGTATTTTTATTCCATACAAGACAAATATGCAAGATCTGAAACTAATCGTATATAGCTTGCAATACAAATTTCTCACTAACGTATTCCAAACTCTACACCAGCATTACACAAAGATCGTTTATATTTTATACTGTCCTAAGCAAATAAGCTGATTCCACTATACCTATACTGCATCAGTACGTAATCATGAAGGTATAGACTGCTCACAAAAAGCGATTTTTTAATTAAAAATAAATCGGCTGCGCAAGAATAAATTTATAATTTTGAAAAAATTGTAAACTCCACAAATGTGTGCTTGTCTGCGCGTAAAAAGAATTTTTTTAATTAAAAATAAATCGGCTGCACAAAAATAAATTTTTAATGCATCCTTGCTCGATCAGGTGTAAGTAACACAGTACAGGTTGCAACGGAATTTCGTTCACAATTATTACAAACTATACGCAATCAATACGCATAATTTGTGAATATATTGTAATCACGAGCAGTTTCCAATGGCTGCGTACTGGCCTTGTGTAGGATGAAAATACGCTGCGCTGTGCGCTTTTTAAATCATTGATACAACAATGGAAACATTTAATCTTTGGTTTAAGACAATTTTTTATTTAACACGACATGTGTACCGAAAACAGTACACAAATGAAAGATTTCGTTTACCAAATGCATTTTTACATGTACATAAGTCTCTCACCAAAGCTTTGCTGAAAATTCTGGCAGGGAACGTGTTAATAAGAAAGCATGCAAGCTAAGTAACAAGAATTATATTTTGATTCCATACTCTTCATCATAATTATAAGAAAAGTTGAATATTTAGGCCTTTCAACTGAATTCGATTGAATTATTCACATTGTCGTTAATATTTTGTATTATCTTCAATTTTTAATTTAACTAAGTTACCTACGTAATAAATTCATTTTAGACCTATGCCTAAGTTATGAGAAATGATAAGCTGCTCAAAAAAGAAGACAGATCCTTTATTATGCAGATTACCAGGGCAGTGATAAAATAAACTCTGGCTTATAAATGTTCTGCATTATTTGTATTGTTGTTAAATTTTTTATAAAGATCATGTTTCAGAAACACTAAAGATTTCACTAATTGTAAAATATTACTCAATTCCATTTCCTTAGCTGTCAAGGAAATGTTTTCGTAGGCGCAACCTGATTTTTCGACTCCCTTCCATGCGATAAGAAAACGTTTTTGCTGAACAGAATTCAGAGGACATAAATTAAATGGTGGAACCATAAAAAATGGAAACGCCTTAAGGGACAAAAAGTCGTACGTGCAAAAGGCATCTAATAAAAAGATCAGATACCTTCAGAGCGGAAATGGGCATCAGAGATAAGCGCCAGGAATCAATTTCGCAATGAGCTCAGAATTCGTAATTAGCACACTTAGTAGGGTCGAAACACGGATTTGGAGCCAAAGCACATAAATCCTCTCAGAACATATTAACGGAGCAAATTTGAAAGCCAAGCGAGTTATCAAGAGGACATCGTTATGAGGAAAAGTTTTTGGGCGTGGACACTGCCAAATTAGCCCTTTGGGGTGAAGGTTAAATTAAACGGATGCAAGGGGAAAATTCCTGAAATATTTAGAGGCTGGCAGTTATTTAGAGCACTTGACGAGAGAGCATTTTTGTGGAATAACCATTTAATTTTGTAGTCTTGTTCAATTGCTTCTAAAGTTCGAATTTAATTTGTAGAACTTTTGCTTTTAAAAATTGTTTTTTGGTATATAAATTTGAAATGTTATGAAACTATAAGAACATCTTGAAAATTAATTCAAGTTTTAGTAAAAAATAATTTTTGGGGCAAAAATTTATGGAATATACAGTAAACTTTTCTCAAATAGAACGTAGTAAAACGCTACTTAATACACAGTAAATACCTAGAAATCTGAGTGAGAAAAATTGTTTTCTCCTATTTTATGCCTGACTTTTCCACGCAAATCATGCAAATGAAATTGTTGTCGAAGCATTTTTTAGCTTTAAATTGAGTGTAAAAATTAGAGAAAGTTTAAAGAAGATTAACAGTAAATGGATGATATTACCTTTACAAAATTTCTGTATTTCATGTCTTATTATCAAATTTTAAGCTGAAGTTTTTTTTTAATTGTATAATTAAGCTAATCTTTTATTTTATAATTATAAATTTCGGTATAAATTTTTTGTTATGTATTTAACTTAAATCCTCTTAAATTTTAATTTAAATTTGTAGGCATTATAAACTATTTTTTTTATACATTTTGTTTGAACTTTACATTTGTGGAATATACTTAAACTCATGATTGTTTTTATTTAATACGTTTACCATTAGATATATTTACTATACCTTTATTTTAGTTAATATTCGCCACTGCAAGTTTATCGTTAATTTACTGTGAAATTCAAAACGGCTGTAACACAATTCCGGAAGGGCCTATAGGTAAAACATACCTATATAAATTAAGTTTAAGTTACTACTTAGACTTAAAAGTAAGGGTATTTTAATTGGCAGTACTTAGCTTTATATTGCCAATTTTCTACGAACTAAATTCCCTCCTAAGCCCACAACAATAAATTAATTACCCTTCAGGCAAACGTGAACTGCTGGCAGAAAATCAAAACTTTCTCGCTATCGAAGGAAAAACCTTTTCCTTCTCGATAAAGTTCCTTTGGTCACAATTGAGTGCCCTCATTAATCAGAAAGAGCCGCTGCGCAGCAATTAATCCAAAAGCCACCCCGCCAATTACCTTCAGTTTTCTGGGAGAGTTATGGCTTCCTATTTTCTGCACCTTCCCTAGAGGACGTAGGTACTTGCTCTGACCATAAATTGTTTGTTTGCGTTTATTCTTAAGTTTTTACGCTCGTTTCCTTCTGATCATGAGCTGAAATGAACAGCCCTTTGGTACCCGCCCTGCGAAGGGCCATAGTTCATTACGTTCAACCCATTAGCGACCTGGGAAATTAGTTCTCTTGTGGTACTTGGGGACGAAGCTTCCGACTTTTGTTTCTGGCCAATTACTTTTGGGAATGTTGTCTGCCTTTAAGTTCCTTGAAATTTCCCAAAACTTCTAGTGCATTTTCACTAACAAAACACAAGTGAAGCCCATCACTATGGATGAGTATTGCTTTTACTTTGAAATTGTGTTTTGATCGAAGTTACGCAGAAGGTTTTATTTTTAACTTTTGACCTCGATCCTTTTTAAAAAGGTGTAATATAATAAAAAGTTTATTTCGCTTGAGATTATTAGAAAATATTACCTGAAAATCAAGAGAAAAAATCAAATATAAACTAATAAAATACTCTTAACTGGTTATTAGAGTTAAATTATTAAACATATTTCATTCAACCAGAATTTCCCGTTTTATTTATTAGTAGTTTCCTCTATTTTATGTTAATACTTTTAAAAACTGTTAAAACAATCGATGACGACATACAGATAGGCGGATTCACTAATTTAGTTTCATTTTTTCCATTTTTGGTATTAAATCCTAAAAAAATTTACTTTCCTTAATTTTAGTTGAAAAGCGGAGATAGTTAAGTAAAAAATTTGTTTTTGTTTTGTATAGGGGCGTACGAAAAACTGATGTTCTAAAATGGTACACCTCTTAAGGTGAATTTAGAAATTCGGCTGTCGATGGAACAACAAAAAAATGTTATTCGAATGTGTTTACACATTGTAAGCCGAGCTTATTGCAAAAGCAAATTGGCTTGTATGGTTGTATCTCAAAATAGCAGCCACAGCTTGTAAACCGTATGTCCTGGTAGGAAGAGATCCCCTCCATCGGTGGCTGTCATTTGCAAATTTCCCTAAGTGCTTACCAGAATAATTAATTTTCCAATGCATGACCACACATGCCAGTCGTGCAAGCCACCAATCGCCCATAAATTCAAACATCTTGTGGAAATAACCCTCCAAGACTTTAAATTCATGGAAAGAACTAATTAGAAATTTATCACTTTATCCTTAGTTATCTGAATAATAAAACACGAGAATAAAGCCGCAGACCTTGGTTTTGTCTCAGTCCTTTCATAACTTATTGAGTTTTACTCGAGAATCCTCGGCTCCTTTGTACACAGAGTCAATAGACTTTTCCCCCGTTCAGACTTTGAATAGCTGGGTGTTGGTCTCTTTATCGGCGGAAACTCCCAACTCCTTAGGCTCTCTTGATGGGATTTAAATAGGTTGCTATATTACAGCCACAACTTGGGATTAGCCTTCGGAGGTCCACAACATTCGCATATGGAACCAAATGGATGTAATTAAGCTTAATGGACACCAGATCGAAAATTGGAAAAGGATTGGGCCAGCATAAACTGCAGATATTTATCCTTTTGCCTGATTCGTAGTTTCATTAGGAGAACATCAGAAATATTGATTCGGATTTGGAAAAATAATCTCGAAGTCACTGCAAGAGGAAAAACACATACACTTTGAATTTAATGGTTTCTTTTCAAGTGTTTGCAGA
This sequence comes from Philonicus albiceps, assembly GCA_963969385.1. Lineage (NCBI taxonomy): Eukaryota > Metazoa > Arthropoda > Insecta > Diptera > Asilidae > Philonicus > Philonicus albiceps. The sequence goes on from OZ017772.1 coordinate 61,417,549, forward strand.
AAAACACTAAAGATAACAATAAACGTTAAAATGGTCTACGGTTTCCGAAATTATGTTTGTTATTGTGCTTTCGTACTTTTGTGTATGTTCCCGCACTATCTCGAAGCGTTTGTATGTATTTTATATTCAATTTTTCAAGATGTCTTCACAAGCCCGAAATTACGCATTAATACTTTTATCAATTTTTAGCATATATGCTCAAGAAACTTTAGACACTTATACAAACTTTTCAATTGAATAAACCATATGAGTTTAGGAAGTTCTGTTCAAAGTTATCTATTGGGTTCAATTCTTTTTTATCTAAATATGTGTACTTTTTTTCTAGAAAAAAGATGTTTTTAAAACAATCTTTGAATTCTGAGAAAATAAAATCGCTAACATAATTTTCAAAACGCAAGTAGATAAGCTTTTTTCATATCCTACCTTTTTTACGAAAAATAAAAGAAAGGAAAAATGTACTTTTTCTTGTACAGTGACAAGAATAATTTTTTATACAATCAGTTTAATTTCAAAATGAATATAAAAATTTAAACTTTTTAAGTAACTGGTCATTTTTCAAATATCTAATCTACTTATTAAATATGTAATTTCATTAAAACAAAATTAAAAAAATAACTGGTAACACGAAAATTATCCCAAGTAGAGATAATCATCTATCAAAAATGAATGAGAATAATTTTTCATGCAAGTTCTTTAGTTCGTAATTCTTACGATTAATTTTACTTATATAGTGTAGTGCTTATTAAAGATTTAAGTAGCGCCTTAGTACTTTTTTATTTGAGCTGGTTAAAACAGGGAAAAGTACGTCGATAATTGTTGTAAATGATCATAAGTCAAATTCAAAGTCAGTGTCAAAAAGGAAAAACTTTATGGGAAATCGGACAAAAGGTAAATTTAAGTTATGCCACTATTTAGTGTATATGCAATCTAGTGCCGGACGATAAAAGAAAATTACAAGTTCTTATGAAAAACTGAAAAGTGTAAAATAAAATTAAATCCTAAATTAATAGCGGTTGAATTAAACAGGAAATTGAAATCCTTTAGTGGACCAGTTATTACAGACTCAGCTATTCGCAAAAAACTGAATTCCCTGGGAGACAGATAGTCTCGAGCGCTCAGACATGATTCCCACTCATCTCTTATTGGGAGAGTGATCTGAAATCTTGCGAAGATGTTATATTATCAGTAAGCATTTTATAAGGAGCACAATGCTCAACAAATCTCCGGAACATGGCACCATGTCCGAAGGCAAGTCTACCACGCCAAATGCAAATCATTGCATCTTATGGATATCGAGATCCAGGAGTTACAAAATAAGCATTGCGTTGAGAGTCTCACCAGGAGTCGAGCTAAAGGTCTCTGTTATCCCAATGTAGATTTATCTCTATACTCTGCTAAGAATAGAACAGGCAATCTTTATCTCTGTTCTGTTCCACTACTCCAGACTACTGAGGCATATGTTATAATAGGCCTAATAATGTCTGTGTACATCCAATGCACAAGAAGCCTTGTATTCGACATGAGCCTTCCAGGACAGTTTGCTATCTAGAAGTACCCCCAAATATTTTACTTTTTTAATATTTAATTTATGAAGTTATTCTTTTTGTTATGTTTAATTTAATCCTGAAGTAAAAAATAGAAAATAAAAAAGCGGTTTTTCCTTTCCCATGCAAACATTTCCTTAAAATTGTTTTTGTATGAAAAATTATTCTCGTCACTGTATATAGATTTTATTGAACAATATTAGTTAACTAAATAAAATCCAAATTATACTGTTCTTTCTGACCAATGACAAGCCTTCTACAATAACATCATACAAACGAAGTACCTATAAACTATTGGTAAACATCACTTCCATTATATGCTGCCAATTTATTTTTATGTTCTCGATTTAGCCATATCTCTTTCCTCAATAAAATTCACCTCAAATTGTTTTGTAATGCATAGAGTGGAGTTTTGCAATAAGTATTTTATATAATATCGCTAATTTAGTATCTTAAATGTATGTTTAACACTTACATCTTTTATTCTTATTGTTTTAATTCTTTTAAGTTTCCGCTTAATTTTAAAGAGACATGAAATTGTAATAAAATGCTTTATACACAAAATTAATTTACAAACGTCCGGAATATTACACTTGACACGTTTTGTGGTATATTAAATCGTGACTTCATCCCCTAATATTCCACTAACAACCACACAACAAATCTCTACACATAAAATCTAACTTCCGTGCACTAATTTACATTTTGGCCCCATCCTCTACAAGGATTCTGCTACCTCTCTACCAAAAGCTCCAAATTCCTTTTACACCGAGAACACGTCTTACATGTGCGCCAGGGCGAAATTACGTATAGCATCGTCATTATTAAAGTCTTCGAAGCACAAAGGGCTCATTTCAGGTACATTTGTAGGCGGCAAAGTGATGCCGGTTCATAAAATCTCAAGGGCATTTCGCGAAACAAGTACAAGGTCTAACAATTTTGGATCCCATTGTTATCGCCACCGCGCGGCTGCTGTTCGTTTGAAAAGAGCCCCGAGTGCCACAAAAACGATGCACTAAAATCAGCTCAAAATCTTTTGTTCTCCCGTAGCCCTTCTTTGGCCCTATTCGAGTTCGATTTTTGTCGACCTGCTGCCACAATTATCTGAAAACTCAAAGACACTTCTTCATTGTCTTGTGTATTGAAAGGAGACGAGGGAAAATGTATGTTTTTTTTTTTTGTGTTGATAAACTGGGTCATGAAAATAAGCTTTTCCAGCTAAATTATTAAAATTAATGTCAAGGATCAAAAGGATATCGACGGTTCAGTCCTAGTATCAAATTTATCTCGAGGTGATACCCTTGTCAAAGATTTAATAAGATAAGAAGAGCAAAATTAGATGATTTAGAATTTTAACTTGAACACGTTATTGGGTAATAAATTGCCATTTAAAAAATAAGGCCTATGTTTTCTTTTTAAAAGATAATTTATATTAATATATTTTAAGCTTCGGAATTAGTGACCAATGTCAGAGATATCGATTTAAAACCGAACATTATTCAATAACATTAATTATTTATGAACTGTAAAAGACCCTTTTATAAATAGATCAACATTAATTCTAGATCATAAAATTATAATATTAAAGTAATATTTGAAGCCGTAATCCTTTTGGGTTGGTTTGGTTTCAATGTTCACGTAAGCATATCCAAAAAATTCAAATAATGCAATATAAAATATTTGAAATGATTTTAAATTTACGTTGGTACATCTCCACTTTTGAATTGCATAGGGTAGACCGAGGCGAATCGGATCACTTTTTCTTTGAGGTTAAGTAAATCATACTAAAGTGTTATATAATGTTATTTTTATTGTTGAAAACGAAAGAAGTAACAATCAGCTATGAAATAAACATTGGAAAACTTAAATCATACATATATTCGCTTCATTAGCTCTTAAAAACTGAAAAAAGAAAAATATCCGAATCGCCCCAATTTTTGGGGTGAATCGGATCGTACACAACATGTAACAAAATTTTAAGTTTCTTAACACTATAGCTTTGGAATCAGTAAAAAATTAATAATGAGATCAATTTTAATTATTGGCACATAATTCACATATATATGGTCCTTTTTTCCCCCCCATATTAGCACATGTTTCGTGGCACCATTCTTCGCAGGCATTGCACTGAATCCAATCCTCTGATGGTGGATGAACGAATATTTCGGAACAGTAAATGCAGTGCCACTCTCTCTGTTTTGCAGATGAACTTTTAATATTTATCAAATTTGTGTTCTATGTTTTGACGTTCTGCAAATTCAAACGCGTACTTACGTACCGCTTTGGGTGTAATTCCGAAGCCACGACTTGCCAAGTGCAACAGCCGGTCAGCTAACTTCTTTTCTGCGTTCTCATCTAAAGCTGGCTGTCCACCTCGACGCTTAATAATACCCCTGGACGAAGTAACTCTTCTCTGTAAGCTCGTGAACGGTACTGCAAAAATCTCAGCAGCCTTACGTAAGGTCAACTCTTTGTTCTGAACTTTATTTACAGCCTCTTTCATTTTTTCTTGAGACCATTCTCCGGCATCAGTCTTTCTTTTGTACGTGCGAACCATCTACAATGAAATAAATATGAATCAATAACCTCAAACATGTAATAAATCAGTTTAAAAGTGTGATCCAATTCGCCCCTGACGATATGATCCGATTAGCCCCATAATCAAGACTTTTGAAATAAATATTTTAGACGTTAACCTCTAAGATCATACTTAAAAGCGAATTGGTTCTCTAATATAGACACCTTGCTTAACAATATAAACCAATGTAGTTGAGTTTTAACACAAATCTGTAATATGACACAAAGAAATCGTAAGTACGTACCTTAGATGAGCGCCAAAATTGCGACACACACAAACGACCGAGTCGCTAACGAGCGGCGTCGCCACTGATTCACAAGCGCGATCGAAATACTGCCCTGTCGGGAGGTGCGGGGTGAGAGGAGAGACGCAAAACGCCGGTTGAGTGCGTTCTATGTTAATGCGATATTTGAATTATCAACAGATTTCTTATTTTGATCCGATTCGCCCTGTGATCCGATTCGCCTCGGTCTACCCTAGTAGGGGCTATTGTTATACCCGAATGTTTCAAATTTAATAATTTGGCAGAGATATTTTTCGAAAATGCAGATAATACGTTAATTAGGCAGCTTGCCACGAATTGGGCGCCCGGGAATATTCAAATAAGTGAGATTAATTAGGCATTAATTACTGTATGTAATTAGTGAACAAACTCACTGGGTTTTTACTGAATTTTCCTCAAATTTTCATGTTATTCAATTTACTTTTTCTGGCTTAGTCATACGTGGATAAAATAGTAAAAAAAACAGGTGAGTGAATTACAAATTGTAGCACTAAATGTATCCTTATCTTGTTGACTATGTCTCCGGAAGTATAAAACTATAACATTTTATAAAAATTTTCCTTATGGATTTTGCGTTATGTACGCAAACAAACAAGCAAAAATTCCAAAATTCCTGTTTATCTTGTCTTATAATGCGCAAACAGGAATTAATTTTTTCAAAAAGACATTTCTTGTACATAGTTTCGTCCATTGTCGCAATTTCTTAAGACAAATTCCAAGAAACACACGAAACATTTGCCGAAATTCTGGCAACATAAGTGTTAAATACACAAAACAGAGAAACGGTGGAGCGTGTAATTCACCTCGCTGCACCCTCGCACGTTTATCAGTCAATGTCTGTTGTCAACAATGAAAATCTGAGGGCGCATTTTAATGCCCTCAAAAACAATGTGCACTTAAAGCAGCACACACACACGTACTTACATCAAGGAGCCCTTCACGGATATTGATTGACCCAAATTCCGGTTTAGGATCCTCATCCGAACGTTTACAGGACTTGTGCGCCTCCTCATCTAGGCCATTCATCTTGTTACGCGTAGCGAGAAATCTTTTTGTTAAAATTCATTTGCATGTAGCAACGGCTCAGCACAGAGTAAACATGACCGAGTGCTGGAGTTGCGTGGAATGTGCGGAAACTCGAAATTCATAGAATTTCGCGAAAGCTTTAAACAGAGGTCCATGGGAAGCTGTGCGGCTGAAAACATTACACGAAAATTGAAGGATAATAGGAAAATAATAGGAAAAGAAGTCGAGATTTTAACGATTTTATAAAAATTATTCAAAAGAATTTAATGTTGCCAATAAACCAGTTTATTGGCAACATTAAATTCTTTTGAATAATTTGAAAATATTTTCACCCACAAAATTAAATTCTAAATAATAAATATATAAAAATTATTGTTGTGATGGATTAAGTCTAAAGAATTCCATAGTATACATAGTATCTACAATAAACAACATTAGTCAGGATATGTTCTAAGCATCCATTCCCCCTTTATTGCAAAAGGGAACATTTTAAAATATTGCTTTTGTTTTCATATTCGTGACTCACATGCCTACCATAAAAAATTTCATAATTATTAGATTAAATATTTCTCCTGGACAGATTTAACTTAATTTCAGCTTAAAGGCTAAAATAATTAGTCTTTATAACAAACATCATACATCACGTAATATAATAGATTAACCACAAAATGCATTTCAAAACATGAATATGGATTATGGTGCCCGTACCGGCCTTGTCCTCTCTTTTGTTTGAAAATTATGTTTTCCCAAATAGCCTTTTGTATGCAAACATGTCATGAATTTTAATGCAATATCAGACCAATCGCTTTGCTACTTGAATTACCCTAACTATTGTTGTTCAAGATTTTCGAAGTAAAAGCGGAAATCAGTTTGAATTAACAATTCTTATTTAATGATAGTAGAGCGTAAAAATTGACTAAGCTTAAGTGACATGTTTTTGTTGCGTTTCAAGAGTCAAACGCATTATAGATTTGTGTAAATAATTAGCCATTGACTTTGGAAATTTCTTTCTTTATTTTGTAAATAAACGTTTTATTTCAAATTTTTTTGTAATGATCAATCTCTCCTACGATCTCAAGGTAAATTACGCTTTAGAAAAGAATTGATCCAAAATTATTAATTTATTATTATATTATTTCTTTGAATCTCATTAAACTATTTATATTTGAGAAAATTAGTGAAAAAAGTAATTGTGTATTCCCTAGGGCTTTTAAAGACTCATCCATAAAAATAGGTATACCTTGGAATGTTTGCTTCCAGGATTTTTTCTTCTTTCACATCTTTTTAAAATGAATTATTATTCCTGTAATTGTAACAAATAAGGTAGTATAACTGTTCAAATTAACTTAATAGATTTGGAATTCTAAAGTCTCCTACAAATAGGTTCCCATGAGTATTTGATATCATAGTGTCTAAAAGATAGAAAAGTAAGATTGATAAATTGTTTGTTGTCTGCCACAAATTTTCCAGATTTAGAATAGGGAAGAATTGTTATGATGCTACACTTAGTGCCATGACAAGTAGTTTTTGAATTACGACCAATGCGAGGGCTGCTGGGTGAATTCTGTAACAAATATTGTGCGGCTGCACGACAGCGTCTCTTGTTCAGACCACATGAGGAAAAACTTATGCGAGTAATTTGCGAAACATAATACGCAACTTCTTGCTCGCCAGCAAATGGTAAGATACACTGGCCGTCAAGTCATTCTGGCGAAAGCACTGAGTGCTCCCCGTAAGTGCTCCTAACAGCAGCTGGCATATCAAGTTAAATCCTCAAAAGGGTTCTACAAAATCCATTCGGAGCTTCCTCCCCGGGATTTGATTTATGTAAGCTGCTCCGAATTGTTAACTACATGTGTAGCTGAGGAGTGACATTCTCAGCATTATCTTTTCATGTTAACGGATACGTCTGGAGTCGGTATGCCTTCCCCGGCAGTTTTTCTAACACCACTAAAATCTGAGAAGCTCTCAGAGCTGTAAACGACGTTATGTGGTCCATAAAGTGGTGCCCCCGAGACGTGACTTCGACACCGGAAATTTATTGAACCTATTTTTCCTTGCTTTAATTTTAAAGCCATGAACATGCCAAGTGGTCCTTTACAGTGAATTTATAAAAAAAAAAAAAACTCTACATGTGTGCATAAGAAATATAATTTTTCAGTTGCTTCTTACTACTTTTACTAGAGCATGCCACTTACCAGAAGTAAATCCTGAAATATTTATATATCCAACTCACCCTTTCGTGTCTTAACAAAAAGTAGATACTACCACTACTTCGCTGACATATATGTAACTAATGGACAGCTTACTATACGAATTTCAAATTCTCTAGGAAAAAATGCATGATTTATTTGCACTATTTTGACTTATTACAGGAAATTTTAAATTAAATATTAAATTTCCAAAGAGTGCATATGTGATGCGTACGTAGAAAAGTCATTGTAAATTTTTCAAAACTCGTATATGAATTTGCTATTTTGCAATACAAGTCATAGAGATTTTTCATAATTTAACAGAGACCGTAGTAGCGCTATAGAAGTTGTATTATCAAATGAAAATCTACACAAAATAAAAAAAAAATTTAATTATGCAAGGACATTTTTACAAATTTGCTACCAAAGTACTATAAAATAACAAAACGAAATGAATGTTGGTCTAAATGATTCTATCATAAGCGCATATTTTATATGGTAATAAATATTTGTAAATCAAAAACGAGCATGTACATTTTAACACGTTTAGTAGTAAAAAGATATAGTAAAGTACAATAAAATAGAAAAAAGAAAGAAACTGAAGGTAGGCTTAAATAATTTTATGATCATAGATGGATGATTTTACGTTGCATTCAAATTAAAATAGAATCTAGCAGATATCATAAATATAGATTTTCGCTTAAAAATTTAAAATGTGATCAAAAGGTTAATAAGTACTACCGTTTTGTAATACGTACTGTATATGTAGAAAATATGCCCGAATGAATATAGTAAATATGGTTAGTGTACAATTTTATATGCTACAAATTATCACACACTATTTATTCAGGATCGCTTTACTTTACTTTAGTACGGATCGCAAAGTTGTAATATTAAACTGTGCTGCATCACAATTTTTATTTTCAATTAAAATTCTATATTTGTGACATTAGAATTTAATTTTAAAAGGTGCAAGTTAAAATCAGCATCACTGACAATAACTCAGAATCAGTGTAGGTAATAAAACATTAAAAATAAATTTTGTAATTTGTAAGAGAGATTTATTTAAATGATGTTTTTTTAAAATATATATATGTACATATGTAGGTATACTTATATATAAATTTGATATCTATGTACAAGGGCAGTTTGATAAGTCAGTGACTTTTTGAATAAAAAATATTTTTTTCGACAAATAAGCATTTTATTTGCCAACATAGCCTCCATTTATTCTGTATATTTAGTCTAGCGCTTTTCCAATGTTTTTATTCCTTTCATATATTATAATAGGTTTTCTCGAGACTCTCAAAGTAGGCGTTCGTTTCAGTGATAACCCCTTTATTTCACCTAAATCTCTCATTTCTTAGGTTTGGAAACAGGAAATAGTCGCAGGGGGCTAAATCTGGATAATATGCTGGATGGCATAGCAGTTTGTAGCCCAATTTATGGATTTTTCCCACGGTGCCTACACAATGGCTGATTTCAATGGCTATCAAACACAAACTAAATGACGCAGCTTGCTCAAAATTTGATAGTAGTCTAGTAATAGATGGCAACTGACGAGATTAGTGTTGCATTCAAATTCACAGACTTATCAAACTCTCCTATACTTAAGCATTCGTATTTATATTAATTTAACAATTATAAATGAGAACAGATTTATTATGCGTATAAGGTATAAATGCAATAACTTTTCCTATTAACGTCCGTTTTTTAAACTTTTTAAAAAAAAGTGAATTAATTTAATTTTCGGTGCCTGGCAACCAACAACATCGACAAAACATTGATAAACAAAAACATTCATAAGTCAATATTTATAGCTTGCAAAATCTCAAGTTACATTTATGAAATTTATTAAAAGTATACAAATTTATAGTTAGCAGTTAATTCATTAAAAATTCATATACAAAATTTACCCCGAAATCAATAAATGGAAATCTCTTGTACTCTATAATTGTATCAAAACTATTCTCTAATTCTTAAACTATTTCTTAATTTTTGGTCACCTCAAAAAGTTTCCTCGAATCGTATATTATAACGTTAAGGTAAGACTATTATGAGGAGTCTCTTTTCGTAGTGGGGAGATAAATTAGCTGCTTCTAAAGCCACGTTTGTGGAAAATTTGATCCCATCTATGGTACGGAAGAGATGAAATCGACGATTTCTCTGAAAGTTTTTGTGTCGTCTACCTCCGCATTCGTCTTACCTTCTCCTCCTACAATACAAAACTTGAACGACGATGAAATACAAAAGGAAATTTGAAATTTAACTTCAGCAGAATGGAATGTTTGAGTTTTGGAATTCTAAATACGCGAATGTTTCCATACTTTCTCAAAAAGTAAAGAGAATTTATGCATTATGACTAATTTTGTAAATATTAAGCTGCATTATTGATATTATGAGTAGAGAATTATTTTGTTTGAGTATTTAAACCAATATAAAAGTTTTAAAGGTCATTTTGGCCGTGACATAAGAATACTAAAGAAGTTTATTAGGAGTATTACTGTTGAGTTAAAATTCAAAAATCCCAAGAACATTTTTTCCATTTGACATTACCGCAAAATGTTTGCTTTTCTTAATGAACTTCATATATTTTATTTTCATACAAATATTACGTATTAAATTTACGAATTATACATATACGGCTTAATTATTTTTCCTATTTCTGAGAGATATTTCTGGATTTTTGCTTCTCTTCCGATTGGTGGTTCAATTTATTAGCAAAGGTACTTCTTTAAAAGCACTATAGCTTTAAAAATTATTAGTATTTCTATGAATTTATAAAAATACTAAAAAGCGAAACAAATCGATATACAATTATGATGGAGAATTTTATATATAAATATAGTCTTGGATTCGAATATTGATGAAAACATTTGGTTGAGTTGACCTACTCTAGTAGTTTTAATAGTATGATAACATTAAGAGTTAGTACAGTGTATATAATGAAATATGTGGTTCATAATGGTTATCTTGACATTGTAGCAGTTATTATCTAACTGATGTGGTTAATTCATGAAAATGAAAGGAAGACGAAAAGAACGAGATCATCTACTCGTAAACTTTGTAAGTTTGTACGAAATTTTAAATTAAAATTAAAGTCCCAACATCGGTTTTTAGAGCGGATAGGATGAAATTAGTCAATTTAATTAATGATTTTGATTAGCATCAACAAAACTGTACAAAACAAGAGAATAGACGCCATTCAACAACAAATGGACCGAGAGATCAAATGACGAAATGACCATGACAAACGCGCTGTGTTTGTCAATCGCAGGACAATTAAGGAGCTGTGATTCAGTAGTGTGCACCTTCCATGTTGATGCTCTGCATTATCACTAGTGAAGCCGGGGGCCCCATTTGCTCGTGTCATCAATCAAGGTACCGGGGCAACACAAAGGCACCCCCATACCCTCCAGGGCGCTCCAGCTCAATTTTCCCTTCTCAGCACAGCAAATTCTATAAATTTCTATCCGGCCCTTCCGCTCCTCCCCCGTGTATGTCGTATCTGCAGGGACATTTGTAAATAGAAGGTACATGGAAGAGGAGTTTCAATAAGCCCTTAATAAAAAAAAGCCTTTAAATTAATCAACAGAGAACGTTTTATGAAGAAAACTACATAAAAATTTAAGAAGCAGCTCTTACACCTGAGAAAGCGATATTTAAATTTCAAAATGGTTCGTTTTCTCACAACTCTCAAATAACTCAGGTGTGCTAAATTCAGTTAAATTAAAATCACTTGAAGCTCTTAGACTAACAGCAAGAAAATAAGCAACTGTAAGACGAATTTAATTTTAAAGTTTTTCTTAAAATGGAATTTATGAGCTTACCTGCGTAATTTATAGAAATATATGAATATTTTATATATGTATACAAAACATAGTAACCTAAATAATGGAGTTAGTTAATTAAATTAGGCGACATTCGTTATCGCTAAAATATAATTTTCTTGGGTACCATTGCCAGAAGAAGAGTTATACTCATCGGAATATACAGTCGCCCAGAAAATCAAATCCATAAGTATAATGAACTTCGCTTACTTCGAAATCAGGTCGCGCAAATTATGTAATAAACAAGAACTCAAACTTAATTTAGTTTTACTTTCTAGCAAACGGCAAATATTGAAAAAAGGAAGAAGGGAAATCTGGTGAAAAAAGAATTAGTTTTAGATCAAAAGAATAGGATTATGTTATTAACTTACTACCAAAACTTCTTCCAATGCGCAGTTTATTTTTACTTCTTACGTTTCCGAAATAATATGAACTGAAAATTTCTTATTTGTGTTACATTTTCGGAAATATTACGCGTTTAAATTAAAACAAAATTACTCAATAATAAACCCTTAGATTTGATAGAGAATTTAAAGGAAAATCCAAAAGTTAAGCGCAGAAAATTAAACAACAAATAAATAGACCAAAAAAACATTTCTTTATGCTGAAAAATAGATACCTAAATCAAATTAAATTTTTATTAAAATGGGTATTTAGGGTTTTTAGGGTGTGAGGAAATCCCTTTGAAGTCTCTTATTTTGAATCTGTTCTTGAAATTTGAATATTAAAGGGGAAATTTACGAAACTTAGTAAAGAATTTTAAACCAAAGATTTCAAAAGTTGTGGACATACAAGAAGAATATATATGTAGGAAATTATGCGATTATGTAAGAGATCGAAAACCTATTTTTTTGAAATTCTATTGAAAATATTGCAAGTTGTTTAAAAGAAATTCTTAATATATTTGTCTGTTATTGTTTACTAGAGATACATAATTTTAACCAAAATAAGCCCAATATTTGTAAACTATCCCCTTAACCCACAAAACCCAGTAGTTTATCAAATTAGGAGCACCCAACCCAAGCCTGATTGTGTGTTCTGTAACAAGTAGACCCGTCCGAAACTGCGGTTTAATTAAGGATAATATTTTAGTGCTTCGTGATGGCGTAAGCGTTTTAGTTTATCTCGGGTCTGCCTAAGTCGTGTATGTCACTTTATCGGACGAGTCCCAATAGATTTCTGCGTATAGCACTCGACAGAAGACGAAATCCGACGACAGGTTCAAATTCACATTTACAACATCACAAACCCTTCCAGCTGCCCTTCGAGGGGCATTAACTGAGTGCGCCTAATGACCAGACCTCTCATATTGCGGCCATGTACGAAATTGCTGGTAATTTTCATATAAAAATAACAAGTCCGATGAAATATAGGATGGTATTTATCATTCCCGGTCCTCCCGAGAAGAAGGACGACTTAATCCCTCCGGCGCTTACAACTGACCCAATAACATTCTCTGCGGGATATGTCCATCCACACAAATAGGACACCACTTTGTTATGGTCAAGTCGGTGGATGATGGTGGGTAAGGGAAATTTGCAATGCATGCAATGCGAATGATGGCAATCCTGAGATGATTTTTTTTGGCTAACAGGAAAAATTCTTAAAATTATTATAAATGTTGACGGACTTATCTTTGGGAATTTTTATCTAATAAGCGAAAGACAGTAGGAATTTGAGTTTTTCTTAAATTAAAACTATATATTGGTGTGTGTGTTCAACGCCATAACATCAAAGCAACATCTATCAAGTAGTTTTGCACTAAAAATCCTTTACTATCCAATTTTCGAATTGAGTGCATTGAAATTTACTATAACTAAGTTAATTAATAATAGATTTGTTCGTTGAGCAGTTCTGGAACAGTCTGGAATATTCTAACGCTTTCAATAAATACTTGAAACTATTCAGAACTATCAGATGTCAAGGATTTACTCTTAAATAGTTCCGAAAAAACTCCAAGTAAAAGGTTGGAGTAGGCAAATACAACAAAAATGTCAAATTTTGTTTGTAACCGCCATTCGATATAAATTAGAGGAGTGTGTGTTTTGTAAGTAAAAACCTTTTATATATTTTGGCTTTTAATTACATGTATAATACATATATAAAATTAGTATAGTTTTATTTATGTTTATTTGTTCATGTGATGTGTCATTTCATTAGTCATATCATGTGTCATGTAATTCGTCTTACTTCGTGTTACTTTACAAAATGCACTAATTGCGTACTTAGTTACAGTGAATAATAAAAATGTTGATTGTGTTTGACGCACCCTCTATCGGAAACTTTTTAAACCTTTTGTTAACCCTAGACCATTGTTTTGTAGTGAAATGGAGCAGTTATTAATGTTAATCGACCCAGTGTCAGTAAATCCCCAATGGTCAGCTGAAATAACTTTAAAATTTCTGTAAAATGCCCCAAATTTCAAGAAAAAAAATGAAATTTGCCACAAATTGCTGTTCGATGAAATTTCTAATAACTGAAATGTCCAAAGTTTTCTTGACAGTTTCCAAAAATTTAGAACTTCTGCGAACTGGTTCACTTCAAACCAACTTAATAAAAATGCAAGTTGAGTGTGGTACACTTTTTCTTTTAGTGACAGAATAAAGAGCCTTTTCATCGGTTTAAAATGTTTTTTCTCTTTTTTATACTCAAAATAGGGTTGTTTTACTGTAGTACAGTAAAATTCTCTTACTCTATTACGAGCGTTTAACATTTATTTTTATTATGAACACAATTGCATGATATTGGATTTATTTCAATTTTAAAATATTACACATTTAATAATACTATGAATAAAAATTTATAAAATTTTAGTTTAGATTACAGAAATAATTCAAATTCCTAATTGAATCTGATTATTTCAACTATAGTAAGCTACAATTATTGCATATCTTTTGTTCTTTAAAATTAGGGTGAAGGTACGTCATGTATACCGCATCTACCTTAAAGAGTCATCAGGTGCAAAATCAAAGAAAAAATTGTTACAAGATAAAGTGCACTTCTTCAACTTTGCTCATTTTTTAAGCGACCAATGAAAGTCAGCTCATTAAGAGGACTTTTATGGGGCGAAGTGTATCGATTTTGCAATAAAGGCAACATTATTGCAAGAATTTGTGCTATATGTCACTTAATATTCTCCTAAATTGCTTCAGATTCTACCGTGTTCACACTTCCTATTTATCGTACTTCTCGTATTATTGCATTTTGGTATGATAAATGCCCCTACTCCAGTTAGCCTGAGATTCTGCATTTTTCTGTACTTGGGCCATTAAATACTTATAAAGCGGTCAATGAGTTTAATTTATTGCCGCGAAATATTAAAGCTGTCATGTGGATTTTAATTATATTTTTCGATAATTGTGATATCATTAATATTTATTACTACTCTGCAATTACAAGTTCAAAGGTGCATGACAGAGATACCTAGGGGCATATGTTCAATGTATTGCAGATGCGTGTTTTTCGATATAAAAATGATATCCTCAATAAATATTTAATACAAAAAACAATGCATACTCTTTACTCATTACTACTCCTACTGCTGCTGTTGTTATATTATTCAGATATTATTTCCTGAGAATGCATAAACGTTCTTCTTTTTACTAAACATTTTATTATTAAAGAAAAACATATTTAAATTTTGATTTACCAATATATTCCAAGTAAGTTTTATTTTTGAAATTTCAACAGTAGAATTTCGTGAAGTCTTTTACTTGTTAAGCCTCTTAATTTTATTTTTTAATACATAAATACAATTAGATTGAGAATTATAGATTTTATTGCCACTAGTTTTTAGAAAATTAATAGTTAGTTAGTTAGTTAACCAATTGACTGACAAACTCGAGAGTGGATCTGTACCCATCCCCTCGAATAAATATAACTTTTTAAATATAAAAATAATCTAATAATTTAAATAATACGAACATTTTTAAGAGTACAACATTTTAATTCAAGATTTCGAAGGCTATTTTTGTACAAATGCTTCCCCATCCGCCAAATTGTGATGAGGCGCTCACGTGAGTTCACAAATTGTTGCCATCAATTTTGGGCTGCTATCAGTAGAAGTTCGTTTGTCTACTTCCGCAGATTTGGAGCGTCTCAAGTGCGGTTGTGGATTTGCGGTAGGTAAAGTCTGGGAGGGCAACAAGCCTTCATGTTCAGCAAGAAATGGCTGTTTACAAAGTAAATTTCAGCTAAAGCTCACGATCCTGACGGTTACCTGTTCCCTAATAAGTACCACAAATGCCTGCGAAAACAGAAAATCGAAGCCGAAGGAATAGAAAGAGGAGAGGGTCTTCGCCAATATTGCGAGAATCCTGAAGGAAATTCCATCGGGGCCTACTTTGTGTCAACAGTGATTTTTATTAGGGTCCCATATGTTATCTCAGCGGGCTCGGGATGGAATCCTTCTGGATGAAACTTTCCTAAAACAACACCGATTCGTATGGCATCGAGGCGGCACATTTAATGGCAGTGTTATCAGGAAATTTAAGTTTACTTTCGCCGTCCTGTTTTCTTTTTGCCGGAATTGGCGAAAAGGTCCGAGTACATCGTCAGGCCTCTGGGAACTTTTACGCTTTACACCAAATGCAATTAAATGACTATGGTAGGGTCAAGAGGCCACTTAAGGCAAAATCACAAATTAAGACTGTTGTTTTCAGATTACGGAACAATATTCGGGGCTCGAAAAGTTTAATGAGAATTTCTAAAAAGTAACATAATTAGTCACTGCGATGTTTGCATTTTGCGCAGCCAACAGAAGTTCAACACAGATTATGTACCTGAAATTTACAAAATATATTTTTGCTAGTTCCCTAAGCCCGCACTAATGAACTTGATGCGATTGTAATATTTTGGCACTGTGTCTGTTAACGCCCAGGGATTTATTGGATTATCCCCATCGTGTGTTTTATATGCTTCGGGTGTTCTGTCCAAATGTTGCTTTTAGGGGAACTTTAGAGATAATAATCGGATTTTATTTTCATAGAATTTTCCAGGGAACTTTATAACTTCGATAGATTACTACACAAAATATTATTTAGGTGACCTGAGGGAAAAAAAGGACAAGTATTAGAGATTACGTACCTATTTATTATTGAATTGTTTAAGTAATTGTTGTTTCATTTAGTTTACAAATAATGAACTATCTGACTTTGAAGTAATTGTGTATAATAAATATAAGTTCATCTTTTTAGGCTTCCGTACGTCTGAATGAAAAACGAAACTCTTACAAGATCACTCGTCTGTCTGTCTCTCCGTCTGTCACAGCCAATTCGGCCCAAATCTACAGAGCCCCAAATTTTTAAAGATACAGAAAATAGTTATTTTTTTATAGATTGTAGGAAAACCTAAAAGAAGTCTATAATCTTAAAATAATATGGTAAATCTCCCAATATTGTGTGTACAAACTTACTTAATATATTCAGTAATTTCTCCCTACAATCCGGTACCATGCATACTTTTTTAGTTACCACAAATAAATTTAGGTCAGATTCAAAAAGAAAGATGGTAGATAACATATTAATCGTACGGAATCCTCTCGATGCGAGTTCAACGCGCTTGCCCAGTTTTTTACTTATACCACATACTTGTTGAATCAAAGTTCTAGGTAGTGTGTCGCTGTCGGAAAACCCCGGAAAATTCATTTATTTTGATCCCGGATAGTCAGAAAATAAAAGAGTTTTTATTTGTTCGATTATCGATTTATTTTTAATAAATTAACTCTTAACTACTATTCATTTTGCTTCTGATTTTATTTAAGAGAAAGGAGGCTAAATCTGTTTATTAATGCATATGCATATAAGGTACAAAGTATTGAAACGTACATATTTAAATAATCATATTTCCATTCGAATTAATTAAAATAAATGATATATGCATATGTAAATTATTGATTATTTGCAAATATGTATAACATTAATATTTTATAATATGTAGATTTAAAACCTAATCTGAAAAATCAGTAAAATATGTGTATATGAAATAAATCGTTTAAATGTTTCTTAGAACATTAATTCATAATATATGTCGTTTCGTACCTTTAATAAAACATTTAAAATATAAATAACACTGTCAAAAATAGCAGGATTCGAGAGCTTTTTCTTCCATCATTAAATAAATAGTAAAATTTTTTGTAGGACATCCCATATTTGCATTTGTTAATCAGACGACATTTTTAAAAGTCACGACAGCTTAATTTTTCGCTCAACGTTTTTCATGCATAAAAGTTTTCTAATTAGCCTCTTTTTCGTGAACTGCTTAATTAGTCCAACTCATCCAACAGAATGAGAAGCAAATTACAGCTCAGTTTTCTCAACGTTTTCTTGCAAAAAAAAAAAAAAAAATGGAGAAAATTTTGCATTCGACGTCGACTGAGCTCCACTCGAAATTTAATATAATTTGTTTACGGTGTTGAAAAACTGAGGTAATTTTAAACTAATGAGTCTTGGTTAACAACATGCAGTTAGTCTGCCAAACTCCTCTAGCAATTTTATATTTTTTCTCAATTCTATATGAAGTTTAAGATCATTTTGTAATTACTTTCATGATGTAATTAGAACTTCACGGGTTGGGTGCCACACGCTCAGTCATCGTCGTCCATTCCTTAAAAGGGATAGTCAGTGTAGTACTTATTGCAAAACTTCATTACAACTAGCGATAGGGTCCCTCTTGACGGATCACCACAATCCATTATATTTTATTAGCGCTTATTTCAAGTTAATTAGAAAGTACAGGGTGTTTCTATCTAAGAAAAGTGACTCCGTAATATGGATAAATTTCATCTCATGATCTAAATTCAATACAGGCAATCCATAATATTGTCAATTTGAAGATTACATGAAAGAAGCCCGATTTCACAGGTGAACACAGGGTGTATCCTATCCAAAAAAATTGCTGTGCTTTTTATTGTGAGCGATTATATCATCTGTTTTAGGAGTATCTGATGATGTAGAGCCTGTTCGATATGTAGGACCTAAAAGCAAAATCATGCCAGTTCCCTAAAATAAAGCAAACACATCTATCAAATTAAGCAGGATGACTGCAAGGACAGTTTTTATTCGATTTCAGTCTTAATGTACTTTCTCGGTCAGATTAGTAAGCTCGTGTTTATTCTAAAAGATTTGGGATCAACTTCTCCCCTTGCCTTCTTTTGATTGATACCAAGAAAATCCATTTCAGCTGGTTAACACCTGGAGGCTTTTAATTTTCAATGAAACAAAGTAGTTCATGCCTCGAAAAAGCTAAAATCAATTTCTGTCAGACTAGCCATAGCGCCAGGGAATGGACGTGCCACAAATTCAAGTATGTAGTTAATTAATCCTTTTTGCTAGAACAGAGCGTGCCTTATGAGTGATTGGTGAGATAAACTATTGTAGTTAAATTGCTAGTGAACAAGGGATGTCGTTAGCACGTTCTATCTATTTGGAGTACCACTGCACAGCATGAAAATCTCCGTGCCCTCCTCAAGCTAAAATGAGCTCCTCACGCGTTGCCTATTATGAGCCTTCCCGGGGAAGAAGCTGACAATAAGGCGACAGGCACTATGATTTCTTTATAGGTCAAATCGAGGGAATTTTCGTGAGCACCTTTGCGATCTAAGACTGCTATATATGTATGTAAGTAATCCTTCTTAAGAGTGAGCTGGTAACTACAAAATGCGACGATTAGGCACAATCAAATAAAATAAAATAAAATCTAATTTTGCGAAAGAATTATACTACTTAATTGCTTCAAAACAATATACACAAGTGTAATTTATAATAAAATTAAAAAAAGATTGCTAAGAGGTAGTGTATTACTATCATTCGATTGTTTTTATACTCATAAAGGAAATAATATTTTTTAAATTTTTAAACTACCTCAACAAAGCTTTTGATTGGTTACTACTCTATGTATGTAAAATAGAGTCATGTTTTCGTATGCAATCAATTTTTGAAAATTTGGCTGTAATTAATGACTGATTGAGAGTTGTTTGTCAATTCGAAGACCTCAATACCAAGGTTTATGTATAGTTTTAATGATTATATGTATGTTAGTATTTTTGTAATTGCGTGCCTTATTCACTGAAGTAGCCGGTGAATCGATGCACATTGCTATTAAACTCTTTGTCTTCGTGCAAAACGCATGTGCATAAGGCAAATAAAAAATTTACTTTATTTAGATAAATTAACCTGCTTATTCCAGAGTTAATAGCGAATTTAAAATATAAATTACTGGTAAAGCATTCATCCATTTGGAGGCATACGTACATTCGATTGAGAATTTTTTGATTTTGAAGTTTTATCAGTTTTTGAAACAGCAAAACATTTAAATAATGTAGTTTTTTCATATGGGATAATATAATGGCGCGTAAAACATCCGGTGAAGCTTTGGAAAGAACTATGAAAGATTTTCGAGAAAATCCCTAGCTATTTGGTGGTGCTTTAATTTTGTTAGAAAGTAACTTCAGATAAACATAGCCGGCTATACCTCTACTACTGTTCATGAAATTAATACCTTTTGAAAATCATCATTTTTATGGAGATTAGCTAAAACATTGAAACTTTCTACGAATGTTCAAGTTCGACTGCAAAATGATATATCTGTAAGTGAATTCTCCAAACAATTGTTGAATATTGAAAATGGTGTAATGCCAGTAGATGAAAATGGATTCATAACGTTGCCAGAAAATTTTTGTCATTTCACAGAAACCAAAGAAAAATATATCGAAAGTGTATTTCCAAACATAGCTTTGCAATACAAAAATCATGTTTGGTTGAGCGAAGGAGCGATTATAGCAGCGAAGAACAAATATGTTAATTAATTGAATTTGGCTATACAGTTCAAAATACCCAGTTATTTTGTTTCGTATGAGTCTATAGAAATAGTTACCAATAAAGATGATATGGTGAATTATCCCATAGAATTTTTGAATTCATTGGATTTTCATTACATTGCCACCACATAAACTTCAACTAAAAGTTGGAGTTACTATTATTATGCTTCGTAATATTAATCAACCACCTCTCTGTAATGGCACGAGGCTGATTTGCCTTTTGATTACAAACGTCTTCAATTTCCAATTCATGATGTATTTGCAATCACTATAAATAAGGCGCAAGGTCAGTCTTTGGTAATTTGGGGCATATATTTGGAACATCCAGTTTTTTTAGACATGTATAATTTTATGTTGCCTATACGCGTGTAGACAAACCACCGGCTTTATTTATTTACTATCAACAAAATGTAAAAACTAAAACTGCTGTTTACAATAGAGCTTTACAATAAATAGGAATATGAAATTCAAAATAAATTTGGTTTTTTTTTTTTGTTAATGCTCAGCGAAACGGGCAGGGTTTACCTAGTATAATAAAAAAACAAAATTAATAACTCTTGAAATTTTGTACAATTGGATTTAAAATTTTATAATATTTGCGTATATTGCTTTTCTCTTCTCTCCTAAACAATCTGACGCTTTTGAACTGAAATTTTTAAATTGAATTGATTGAAAATGAAATGATTGAAAATTTAATAATTTGAAATTTATTACGAACACCTTACTCACGTCAGTTTTTCATCCTTTTGGGATGGAGTTAACACCCACCAGGGATGACAAATTTTAGTTCAAGATATTAAAGTCAATTCGAATAATGTATCCGGAAACTGGCATTACGTGAATGTTATAAATGGTCTTCGACATGGAGATTGTGAAGCGCATTACACTTGACCAAATGTTTTACTCGAAAAATGGTACTCTTTAGGCCGGCTTTAATATGGATCTCAATCAGAAATTAAATCCCCTAGTAGATTGTTCAAATTTCACTTACTGATTTCATTTCTTTCAAGACGAGTGTTGTCTAAAAAATCAAAAGTAAAATGTCCTTTTAAAACGAATTCTATTGTACTGAATTTTCTTTTCAGATAATTTATGGTACATAGGCTGAAATGTTTTTGACATAATCGTCTTTTATTATCATTACTCAAAAACAGTATTTGCCAATAAAAAACTTAAAAATGTCTTAGAATTCTGGGAATTGATGAACAAAGAAAATATTTTGTTTTTAACATGTAAAGAAATTTAAACGTTATTCTAAAATTTTGCTGATTTATAATAACTAATTTCGAGTTATGCTTTTAAATTAATAATGAGATTGTAGCCCGAACTATAAAATATATTGTAGTAGTAAGTAACAAAAAAAAAATTATAAGGATGACCCACAGTTGTCATAGAAAGTAAGTACAATTGTATAAAAATGTTGTTAAATTGACGCAATAAAACCCGTCGAACTTTTATTCGACATCTTGCGTGAATCTTAACTTTGTGTGCCCTTACGAAAAATGGTGACACGGAAATAAAAACCAGTAGACAATGCAAATAAAACCGTACCTCACAGCTGAAGATATTTTTCCGGTAACTAAATATGGTCGACGGCTTGAAATTTATGTTGCAATTGCCAACATAACCGGTGATAGGAAGCATGCTTTGTTCGTTTGGGCAGAAAGGGGTCGTGGGAGGTACTCTTTATTTATGCGAGCATACACCTGACAACGATTTTGAGAAAGGACTCACTCGTAAATTTTCTGTAGCAAGGACAAAAGTAATCACATATGTAATTTTGCTATCATGCCACGCTTTCATGGTTTCCGCAGTTTTTGTGGGGGGTGCACAATATAAAGGAAATATGGGCGAATAAATTTCCACACCACAGATTGAGAGGCTTTAAAGAGGTTTAAGTTGATAAGGGATGTGGTAATTGCTAACAGAAAGGGAAGATTCGCTCAGAGGGACAATGGAAAGTTATAATTTTCAGAAAAAAATAAGGAAGGTTTGAAAACGTTGAAAAATATGTTTTTCTGAAAATGCATGTCAAAATGTCAACCTTTTTCTTTGTTAAATCTTAACGAAAATAATAAATGGCTACTGCACCTAATTGTACGGTGGTGTTAAAAGAACTTTTGAGTACATATTTGAATCTTTTACACCCAAAAAGGTTCAAATCTTCATGATTTCACGGGAATATTCTTCCTAAATTATTTAAAAATAAATTTTAATTCAAACATAGCCCGAAACTATGGTATATTTCTTTCTTTCCAAATATGTGGAGAAAATATCTCGTCTTCTGATAGTACTAGTAAATTCTTAATAGAAAATACATAGAGAAACGTTATTTATTGCTAAAATTCAGCTCTAAGCACTGGATGAATTAGTTTATTTTAATAAGTAAAACAAAGTTGTCGATAGCAGTAAAGTTGCAAACATCAAACGGCTCCTCGACGAGTGGAAAACTCGCCTGCCCATTAAATGTTAGTTTCGGCAAAATAAGCAACGTTTGCAAAAATTGCAGTATTAACACTTCTTAAAACATTTCCCAAAACGGCGACGGTGTAGTGGTGTAGCGACAAATTGTACAGCAAATCACAATTGGGAACCTGCGGGAGAGGTGAGAGGTGCGTATAATACCATATCAAAAAAAAAAAAAAAATTAGCTTAATAGTATCCCCAGAACCCGTGAGAAAAGCCCTCCGAAAATGTCTTAGACGATCAAGCACAGGTAAGAAAACGTTATCGTCAAGCATGTTTAAATTTCGCCAAACACTGTAAGAATAAGGGAAAAGTAATTTGATTCGAAGAGACTAAAATTAACCGAATTGACCCAGATGGAGGGCAATTTACATGGAAGATCGATTTTGAAGCTCTTTAAGATCGTTACATTAAGTACACATGGATATGGATGTATGATAAGTTAAAGAGTTAGACGATGTTAACGAATCATCATCAGGATGACTGCTGTTGACTATGATAGCATCTCCAAAATTAGTTTCGTCGGCATTTAACAACAGTAGGGAAAGGATGTGCTTTTTCAACAAGATTACGATATGAAACACACAGTTTAATTGACAATAGAGTGGTTAGCAAATCATGGATTTCATCCCATAGACGCGCCGAGTAATTTCTTGATTTCAACCCCAATCGAATATTTAGGAGTTGAGGTTAAAAGATCTATTGCTTTAACGCCAGGAAAAATTGTGTCCATAAAACGAATTTACTAAAAGCCAAAAGAGGCTACACAAATTATTAAATGGTAATGAAAGTTTGTTTTAGTAAAATAGGACTAGGATAGGAACTTTTCTTATTTAGAAAGAATATACTTTTATGAGTAATTATTTATTCATCCCTAAATATTAATTTCGCATTATATGATGAATAATAAAAACTTAATCTATTCTCTAATTCTCTATTATTAAATTTATTAAACAAGGAAAATTAGTACGAATCAATGTGTTTCTATATAAAATTAGAAAAAGGGAAAATAAAATTAATTAATTAATCTGACCTTAAATAAATCGTGTTTACTTCACATATTAATATTAAATTTTCATAAAGTTTCCTCAGACAACTGATACAACTTCCATCAGATGCGGGGGCCTTAATAATGATTCTTTGAGTTTCATCTGTCAATAAAGTGTTGCAGATCGACGTCATGGTTTCTTTTTATTTTAATGTCTTCCCTTATGTCCTTGGGAAATTACGCAGTATTACACAGAGGCTATTTTTTTAGCCTCTTTTATCCAGAAAAGGACAAAATGTTGTATAAAGAGAAAAATAATGAGGCAGAGAGACCTTTTTTGACCTTTTCGCGGATTTTATTGTCTGCAGGTTTCCCTCTAAGCTGTTTTTCTTTATAGGATTTAATAAAATGTTTTAGGGTAATGGTTAAATTGGGTTCAATTAGATAAGAGTAACTAATGTAAGAATATTTGAAGGTGAACCAATTGAATGGAATTAAATTTGAAATGAATATTATCAAATTGACCTACTTATTTACTTTGTTATCTTGATTCACTCTTAATTAACTAACAAGAAAAGGAGGTAGTCATTTTTGGGTCTTATTGAAAATTGTTCATTTATTTTATTACAGAACAATTTTCTATGGTATTCGGGGTTTATAGAAAAGGTATAAAACATACCTTTGAAGACTCTAGCTGAGTCCAGGTCGGCACTCATATGCTTAATCCTAGAATCGTAAGACCTCTAAATAATTTAAATTTGTATAATAGAGTAGCAAAGCTATTAATTCTATTAATTCTATCATCCCAGAGGCTGTGTATTGTAATTGAAGTTTGAGTATTATGATTACAGTTAACAATCTGACTAAAATGTCTATCAACGTTATTCTGTGTTGCGTTCGTAAATATAAAAAGTGCTAAAGTTAGGAAATAGGTGATTTTAGTTTGATTAAATATAAGTTGTCCAAATCAAAATGCGATAAAATTTCTAGCCCTCTATAATTCATTAACAAGTTCTCCCTACTTTCGGAAATAGTAGAGAGAGCGGGAAGGGGATTGGGGGTGGTGGAGAAGTATTAGTATATGTCAGGAAATCATCAAGATGGGCGCAGTTATGTCCTTCTAGCCCCACCCGCTGAATTGAAGCAGTGAGAAACCGTTTAATTTTCAAGGGCTTTATTACAAAAGTACAAAAGTAATTCTAGGGAGAAAGTCGCTCAAAACTTTTCAAATAATTTACGCTCTCTACATGGTTAAGGAGGGGGGCTGGGGATCCGTTCTACACTTGATTTCCAGGCGGAAGCAGTGGGCAGAGTCGCTCGGCCCCCACCTCACCAACTGGGCAATAGGTTTGCTGGGCTTCATGTAGAAAGCTGGCTTCAACGCGGCGTTCAAACGCAATGGAGAGAATTTGTTGATCACGACCGCCTTCGTGGGTATGCGGTACCGCCTTGGGTCACCGATAGCATCTATTTGACCGGAATCGGAAGTCCTAGCCGTGCTGTTGGCCATGTCGTCAATTAGGCGATACTCCACCGGGAGGGCAGAGCGATGCCCCAGATTATGACAAATTCCCGCAATTTCTGTAATGTTCGGCGGGTGGTGGCGGGGGAAACATTTCGTGTGCCAAACTCCGTAGGACTGCTCAATCACTTGGGCGAAGCCATCACTATCGGGGCAATCAATCACTGTCAGTCAGAAGTCATCTGTCTAACTCGGACAACAAAGCAACGTACCTTGGACTCCCGGGTTCGCTGGGCTCCTCTAGCGCGTAGCAATGGAGCTCGTCCTCTCCGCCGGGACAGTCGGGCTCCTTATCGCAAACGAAGTCGTTAGGGATGCATACACCCGAGCTGAAAGCAATCTCCATCATTACTCTCATACTATTACTATGCATTTATTTATATGAAAAATCAATCAAGCATAAAAATCATTCTTAAAACCGCTATTTTAGACTAATTTTAAAGACCCTTCGTTTGATTTAAACCGAATTTAGATCTATGATATTTAGTCCATTGGGTTCTACCATGAGCCTCTTGATTTTGCTGTAGGCTTTTTAATTGGCGCTGATGGTAGCTTTCATCTACTAAAAGAGGTGTAGCCCCTTTACTATATATCCCTATAATTGCTATAATTACTTTAAATTTTTAATTATTACCTAGCAAATCATAACTAATTAGCTATAAAATACCTTTTTCGCATTATGTTAAGAACATTTTTGAAGTTTTTAGCAGAATACGCAATTTCGATTGAAATGAAAACAATGGGTTGCCTTTATTTGAGAAAGTCTGGGGAACAATCGTTTTTAGATAAAAATGTTTAACTTAAGCTATTCATTTCGTATTATTTCAGGTGGTAGTTTAACAATACGTAGATTCAGAGCTCTGCAAATCGAAGTGTGTTAAATTTTCACACTTACTCGTACACGTGTTTCTCCTTGTAGTCGTTTTATACGCACAAAGAGGTAAGTTAAATTCATAACACGTGTAACTGTGCAGTATGCTTTAATTATTCATAGATATAAAGATTTATAGAAATTTAGAATAAGAATGAATTTTTATTCATATTCTGCAATATTTTTATTTGTGAAACAGTTTTACGATAGTTGAAAGAAAACATTTTGAACAATTTTTAAAATATAACTTGCTTTTCCAAAATTTATGTCCTGATAGCTTAATAGCAAAGTAATATTCAGCGATATATTGTGTTATTTAGACCTATGGACTATCGACATTAAGAAAGTCTGTGTATCAATCTTAATTCTTGCCTGGTATGCCAGTAGGAAAAGCCTGAAATCATAAAAGTTGCATAACTTCTGGTACAGCAATTGAACTTATTAATTACCCATTTATGAATCTATTTCATGAATTTATTGAAGAATATTTGTAACTTTGTTATGTAGAAAAATATAATATCAGTTATTTAATTTACGTATTTCTCAATTAGAGTTATTCTCTTGCTGTATCACCAAATGTACAGACAATTGTGTTAGTCTTGCATATTGTACGTGTCCATAAAACACGCCATGTATTAAAACCATATTTTTTAATACGGTAACAGGAATCAACACACTGAGGAAGGTGTTTTTGTGGGTTTTAACAAACAATTTGAAAATTAACTTACACGTACTCGACTACATATACACACAAAAACGTTTTATTTTTCTAATATCTCTTTGCATAAACGATTTGCCCAAATGGTTTGAGTTTAGTAGAACTGCTAAAGTAAAGCACAAGTGTGCCACGCAGCTATAAAACTGTTTTACTAATCAGCCGAAGTCGAGTTTTCGCTTAAAATTTTGAGACAATCATGTTAAAAAAGTTCAGAATCGTTACTTTGTACCTTTTCATTTATTTCGTTCGGTTAAACGCAATTTATGATGGTGAAGTGATAAAATTAGAACATCCATTCTCATACCATGCCAGCGTTGAGGTCTACAATAGTCCTGATGATTTGGATTGTTCAGGTGCCATCATTCGAGATAATGTAGTAATAATAATAGCGGGCTGTCTCCACGACTATAAAATTGAAAATCTTAAAGTACGTGCAGGCCACTTTGAGCTCCGCCAAAATGCAACGGCAACAGTTGCAACAGTACAAGAAAGAAAAGTTAAAGAACTCTTAGTTACTAGGATAGATAGGGAAAAGTATATTCAAATAGTGTGGCTCGAAAGAAAATTCTTTCTTAACAATTTCGTCAATGTTATAAAAATGGCTTCCAAGATAGACAGTTCTAATTATTATGGAAAAACAGCGGAAATTTGTGGATTTGGATATTTAGAAAATAATACAAGGTCGAATTATTTGTTAAAAACGAGTCTTCAGGTTGCAGAAAGTTACAAAGAGTGTAAAATTCCCACTAAGCTTATATTAAAAACTTTGATTTGTGTTAAGTCGCCAAGCAATAGCACTGGACCCTGTCGTAGTAATTCTGGTGGACTTTTAGTGGTTCAGAACAATAGAAAGCCTCTTTTACTCGGAATTGCTACTTTGGCTCCGGTTACATTTCCAGCTGGAAAATGCATGCCTACAAAAGAATTCTTTTACCTAAGCATAGGTCAAATAGTTGGTCAGATAAACAGTTTAATAAAATAATATAATTTAAATAATTTAATTTTAAAAATAATAAAATTATGAAAATAGTAAATATTGTGGTGTTTTTACGATTCGTTTTCAGATTATATGGCCCCTGTTCTGAAATCCGCAAGAGCTTAAAAAAAACCTATTTTTGAATAAAAATTTTTCTATAAAATTCTTAAACAATTATTTTAGATACCTTTGGTTTCAGTTAGTTTTTCGAAACGTAAAAACAATTCGATGGGATTTTTCTATAACCATTTGGAACAAAAAAATTAATTGAAATCAAAGGTAATTGAAATGAATTTCTTACAAATTTAGGAATTTTAATATGGAATTTCAAATCAAAAGGATCTTTTAAAAGGCCTTTCGATTCTTTTCGTTCGTTTAACCAGTTAACTATTTTTGACGGGTGTACTCGTCATGGATAAATGGCAATATTTTGTGTTATACCCTGAATTGCATATGGATAAAGACTCTTTCTTTCTTTCCCTCCCATAATCCCAACCGGTATATTTCCTACTCTCCTTTCAGTAATACACCCACCGAAAAGCAGTGTTTCACCTTCAAATTAACTATTCCTTTTTGAAAAGGGTTTCCGAAATTTTACTACTTTGTTCAACCGGATAGTTCTCACAAAGAACGTAAAGGTAGTAAATTATTACATGCAATTTACTTCTACTTACAGCCTGAAATTGGAAAAAAGCGAAAATTTATGCCATTTTTAGGTGAAAAAAATGAGTTATTTTACATTGATTTACACTTCCCTTACCTCCTACAAAAATTAGGAGTTCAAAGATTGTAAAAACTAAAATTTCGCTTAGAGAAATGAGGCAAGTCATACGAAAAAATTATTATTATTTTTATAATTACAATTTTATTTTATTATAGTGCGCTCGTAGTTAGTAATTATACTAGATGATTTTGAAAATCTAAAGATTGATAGTCCCAAAAAGTATTAAGTTATAGATTTTGAATACATAAATTTGGTCTCTGTATCTAAAATACATCACTAATTGGCAACTCTATAGTTTTTGAGTTCACAACAAAGTGTATTATCTCTCATAGTCATTTGGACTATCATATTGAATTATGGAATATCAGATATATCAAATATAATCACTGGGCAATAAATAATGTAATTGGTTTTGATAAATACTTATGTAAACATACACGAGATGTATTTACTTTGTTTCGATTGACTCTGGTTCTTGAGATAAACGACATCTAAACAATCATTTGAAAAAATATTAATCTACCTTCCTTAATTTGAGTATACCCATCCATAGTTAGTAGTAACAGTCTTTTTAATCAAATATTAGAGCTAAAGGTTATCAGTTCGTGCTCTATTTTAAGTACAATTGTCCCCTTTCTCTTGAAAAATGAGTTCGTCGCGTAAGTCTTGTGTTAACGACCCCAAAAGTTTTTTTTTTTATATGAAGTAAAAAGATCAACATCAGTTGATCAGTGTGCGTAGACTTTAAGATGGTAAATTTTTTAATTAGGCCAGCAAAGTGAATTAGAAAGGCCTTTAAGAGAAGATATGGTGGTGGGAAAAGCAAATATCGTTAATAAGCCATTGATAAGCCGGGAGAATATCACTCTTCCACCATTTCACATTAAACTTCGGTTAATGAAACAGGCTTTAAGCCCTGGATAAGACTGTTTGGAATATGTATATATGCCAAAAATTTCCAGCCTTGAGTATTGAGACATTAAAAGCAGGCATCTTCAATAGACCGCAAATCTCAACCCTTATAAAAGAAACCGGAATTTAAAAGCCATATGAAATAGAAGGAATTGGAATTATGGTTAAGCTTTGTATTAGTAGTCATATATCTTTTTGGGAAATCATAAAACACCAGAATATGCAAAACTAGCCGCTACAACAAATTTTACGAAAGAAGCAATAACCGACTTTTTTGGAAAAAGGTAAATTGAATAAGCTAATTTGAAATCCCACTGGCTTATAGATATTAAAATATTGAATTACTTTTAAAAGAATTTTAAAATTTTAAATACTTCGCATAAATTTAATGTAATTTTACATTATTTTAGAATTTTCGAAAACTTAAATACTAAATCTTGATTATTTTTCGAAAGACAAATTCGTTACTTTAAAAACGACGAAAAGAGTTATCATTCTTATATAAGAAAATGACTACAATTTTTATAGAGAATTAAGTTCTTTTTGAATTAAAAGGCGAAATTTTTTAAATTACAGCTCGAAGAATATTCTTAATCCGTTAACGAAATACTTGGCATTTAAAAAAAAATTTTAATACAAAATTTATGGGTAATTTAATTCTCTATTAAAATGTTTTATATAAAAAACAAGAACCGATTATTGAGCATTATTGTGATTCAAGATCTAAAATACCTTTTACAATGGAATTTATTCTCATTACACCCACACTTGGCGGGGTTCTCGTCTGACTTATCCCAGCAGTTTCTGATACCATCGCAAATCTTGTCCGGGTCGACGGCGCTGAAAGAGTTACATTAAATATGCGATGCATAGCGACTATCAAGGATAAATTTTTATCTTACTGAAGGTACGTGAAGCAGGAGCAAACGGTGGGTTCGTCGCTCAGGTCTCCGCAATCGTTCTTGTGGTCGCAGAATTTCGACTTCTGGACACATTTTCCATTGTTGCAGCGAAACTCTAGCGGACTGCAAGCTGAAATGAAAATATTTGCAATGTTGCGAAAACCTCAGACATTTGTCCGGTCCATCTACGTGACTAGCTGTGGAATTTGTGCAGCAACAGGCGATAGTCGAAAAAGGGTTTCCACTCACCTTTCTTATGAGCGTGACAAAATTGTGCATTCTCGTCACTTCCGTCGTGACAGTCAATTTTTCCGTTGCAAATTTCATCGGCTAGAAGACACCTTCCCAGAGGACATCGGTGGGTGGCGCAGCTCCGGTGCTCCTCGATGTAGTTACACTCGTCCGGATGATCTGTAGAGACAGAGTTGAATATTGGAGCCTCGGAGGATCGCAAGGTAGAAAAGGTAAGGAACAGCCTCAGGTGGTCTAGATGCAACTTACCAATTATCTCCTGGATGCGCCTGGACGTCCCTGCGAGCGATTGTGCTTGGAACGGTGTCTTTAAATGGCAGTTGGTGCTGTTGTAACTGAAAAATGATTGGGGATACCACACAACTGCACCTGTTCTGCATATGAGAATCGCCTGATTGATTTTACCTGGAATAAATTTTACAGCCAATGTAACAAGCTTCTTCCACGAGTAATTTGTTTATTATTCGGAAGAAAATTAGTCTGAATGTTTTTGGCTGTTACAATACGAAACAGAGGAAGTGTAGGTATATCGAGGTAAATTGAGTAAAAATACTAAACCATTTGCAATTGTATTTAAAAAAAAGATAGACTGTTTCAGAAATAGTTAGGATAATTTCACATTATTGAATTTCCGATAGCATAGCTTTTTTTTTAATTTAGTTGATTGTATTTTAGCAAACATCTATTTCAAATTAGCCAAATTTACAAGTAGGAAGTTAGAAAACGATTCTGGAAATTTGCTTGTGAAAAACAATTTTTAGATTGCAAGTTATAATTTATGTAATACTAGTAGTCTCGCGCAAATGTTGTCCTGCCACAGATCGCCTTCTATATAGACCACCGCATTTTATGTAGGCTGCGTTTAAATCAGAATTGAAAACTTTTAATACGCGTATTTTGGCGATATATTTCACGTTATTTTCATTAAATTCATCAAAACAGTACAAAACACCCTGCTAACAATGATAGAAATGTCGAAATAAATAAATGCACTGTGCACGTAGTTTACTGAAAAAAAATATAAAAAAAATAAAAGAAGAAGTTTTAAATCTTGACAATAGCGTCACCAATCGGGTCCAAAAGTATCCTATCTTTCAAGTTGGAATAAACCATTCTTCCTCACAGCATTTCATTGAAATCGGTTGGGCCAAAACCTTCGATATTTACAAGCCATGAACTCTTGTCGGGACATTTATTCCAAATCGTAACACGGCGCAATGAAATTATTCATTTCATTTTTGTATTTTAGGGACATCTCAATTTTATAAAATTAAAATTACAAGGACCATAGGGACTTTCACTCTATATAGGCCAAAAATATTAATGAATTTCTGGCAAAAGTGCAGTAAGTCTATGGTTCTTTGAAACCAAGTGTTAAACTGTGTACTTTGCAAGTGGTTAGAGGCTCGCGTGTCCTCTTGAGTTGGATTTAAATTCAAAAATTTTACATAATTTGTTTCAAAATGTGGTGAAATATATGGCGAATCAAAAGGTTAACTTCTTAGGGTAATCGTAAGTGAAAGTAAGTTTTTTTATAACCCTTAATTTGGCAGCTGTCGTGAATTTTTCCATGTTTAAGTCGTTCGACAGCTTCAGACCACTTTGCCCTATATATGGTATGTGTGCGCAGGCCGAACAACGGCTTGTAAATACCGAAGGTTTTGGTTGGGTGGTTTCGAACATTACCGTATACGTGACACGTGATTTATATATGTATATATATCTTAAGAAGAAGAAGAATATAAGCTATTCTGTAAGACAATTTAGATTTCCCAAAATAAAATATTTTCCTAAATATGCCTCCTTAAAATAATGAATTCTGTAATATTATTTACCTATATGCTTAATTAATTAAACTGAGCTATGCTGAATTATTTTCAGTCATCATTAATTTACTTTCGTTTCCTTTTTTCCATGTAATTAAATTCAGCAAATCTCTTTTTATAGTTTTAATTACTGAGTAAAATTATTTCACAATTTTCATTCAGAATCGGATTACAACTTTAAGCTGTGTAGGAGTGTCATCAAAAGCAATAATTTCCGCGGAGGAAAATTTCTTTTTCCTTAAATTTCATGAATTTTTAGGATCGTTAAATTAAAATCGCTTTATTATGTTCTTTCATCTTACTTAGTCAGGCATCAGTCCATTATGATCCATTTTTTCTTGTTAGCGCTAGAGCAAACAAGCTCTTCATACAAAACAAAACAAAAAATAATAAATCGATTACCAATAAAAATATTTTATGTATTAAGCTCCCTTTAAGCAAATTTGCCTAGCAACATTTACAGTCAATCAATTGTAATTGTGATTTTCAGCTAACAAGATATCATGATGTAATTTATAATCATAATAAGATGTGCTGATATACGTTGATATTGGTTAGTTTGGTTAGCTGGTTTAACGGATTTATTAATAATATTGTAAATTTTTTATAATGATATATTCTCTTATGCAGATTTCTGTATGTGAGAGCAAACCCACCCTAAGGTAGAATATTACGCGAAATCAACATTTTTACTTAGTTTTGTGATTTGATTTCATCATTTGAATGAATAATTTCCTACAGTTTTCAGATAACCTTTAAAATCATATATTTTAGGTGTTTTATATATCAGTTAAATGATTCTTGGGTTATTTATATATTACCTCGTTTAAAAATATTTGCCAGTTGTAAAACCGACCATAGTTCTAGTTAACCTCTAACAGTTTTCGGTACAAATTCAATTTATCTGAGTGCGGAAATCAAGCGATATTGCTTGCTTCTCTGCTTATAGAGTGGAGCTAAAGAGAAAAATGAAATTCCCTACTTAGGCTGCAACTATTATAACAAAGTGCTCCATGGCATAGATCTTCTACGTGGGAAACAGTCCAGAGGGCAGAACAGAATCTTCATAAAGCTCAGAGCGAAAAATCTTAATCACTTCCCCCAGAGGTAATTAAAGTTCAGTCCCTCTTCTCGCAGAGTTGGTAATTTTTTTCCAATTTTGCAATTTTTTTTTTCTCAAATAATAAAGAAAAGAAAAAAATCAATTAGCACATACCGCTTCCGTCGCAAGGCGATAGTTCCTTGAGCCATGTCTTTGCGTCCGCGGCCGCGTAACAGAGGACTTCGTTATCTTTGCAATGGGATTGGTCGCTAGATCTGCTCACGACGATTGGCCTGATTGCATTTCCCGTCGCGTTGTAGAGCACCGCCAGGCAATCCTTCGTCTCGTCTTCCCTTTTCATTTCAAATGGATAAAAAGTTTTCAAATGAAATCAACGACTTTCCGGTGAATTCCAAAGGAAGGCACTCACCCCGTTGGAATGAAGGTGGGCAACACCCGCCGGGAGAAGTGGGCCGGATGCTCTAAATACAGCAGGTTGATGTTCGAATTCTTCACTGTCCGGACACAGTTGACCCTTTGAATCTGCTCGTGGGGTCCCTTCAGAAGATGATTAATCGTTCTGCCCAGAAGGACAGCTATGTAATCTTCAGTAAGGCTAAAAATTTTAAAAGAAGCAAAATCAGTGGTCCTCGGATTTGGCACTAAACAAATCAGGTAAAATTTTCATGTCTAATGGGACCTTACACTTTAAAAAAGCGTCAACATTGTTTTTATGCTAAAATAGCGTTAAATTTGGTATAAAGGCTAAACAAACTAAACGATACGTAAACAAATCGCGAATTATTTTATTTGAACGATTCCTAATTTTTGATAGACAAAAAAAACCTAAAATCCTAAAATGAAAAATCAGCTCTCCAACTTTTTAAACTTTACCAACTTTAAACGCTTCTTTACCAAATCGTAAAACTTTCAAAACGAAATGAATGGAATTCTTCTTACCCATTTAATCCATTTAAAATTCGGTTTTCGCTAGTAGATAAGAAGAATTAATCGATACTATCCTGATTTAATACAAAATCATTTAAAATGTATGAATTTATTCATTTATTGTTTTTGTTTAAAATGACATTGAAGTATTTGATATGAAATAAATAAATAAGATATGCTAAATTAATCTTTTTCTTAAATTTGTACTTCTACTCTACACTTGTACTTCTTAATTCCTCTAAAGCTAATGTGAAAATGAATTCTGTTCCGCATCCAGTCTATTTCTAACTAATTCATAATACTCAAAAGGGAATATTATGCTATTTTCTAGGAAACATTTCCCGTATGTTCATAAGAAACTAAAAAGTGAACAATTATTTCGTCCGCATTTGTTTTTGGTATAATCAAATCCTATTGTAAAAATGTTCCTTACAATTCAAAATTTACGAACTAGCTGCAATAGAAGTTTTTAATAGCTTTTGATTGGCGAAACCGCACTGTGAACGGAAAATAGTTCATACTGCGATGACCGTTTTTTAGGAAATTCGAATTTTTTCTATTTATTGTTGACGAAGAAGACAAGACTTACCGCACTTCGCTGAGGCAGGTATTTCCAACAGCAACCCAAAACTTGTCGAGGAGCGCACCTTTGCACCTGAAATTGCCGTTAACGAAGACATCAACCATCCATGGCAGTTCAAGAGCCTCTTTCTCGTGCTTTTTATCGTGAAACAGCTTTTTTGCTAAGTCTACGATGGAGGTGGTGTGGAGATGAGGTTTGAAAATCGGTTCCAAGACCGCAAGATGGTGAGTCTTGCTTTCCGGTTCGTGTCCCGTTCCCGTCTTCGGATGCGGTGTGCATTCCACGTGTACCCCCATACAAGACGGGTGCAAAGCCTGAATGATTTCACCTGTTTCTGACGAAAGGCGTCGATTAACCGATGGACGTTTTTCTTTTAATTTGTGAAAATCTTTTAATTCATCAACGCTCAGTGGATCAGACAATTCGAACATATCTTCATTTTGGAAAGTGTGCCGTAAGTCTGGATTAAGCACGAGCGTGTCGGGAATGTTAGGAGGTACAGATATTTTTTTGAAATCCTTAAACCCTACAAAGCCGAGCATGTGGCACATCTCTTCAACGACCTCCTTTTCGGTTTCCTTATGAAAATTAATTTCATGGGCACACACAACGTTCCAAGATCCGTTTTGGTTTCTTGAAAATATTCCGATGTTTTGCAAAAGTGGCCGGTTATCCTTGTCTATAAAAACAGTGCTGCCATCTGTTAAAGCAACTGTAAATATTATGAGTTATTTTTTTATTTTTAAATTAATTTTTTATTATTAAATTAATATATACAGAATGGATTCGTTCCCACATGTGCCAATCGATTCCTTGCAGTATTGTGATCAGTGTCCACGATGACCAATTTTTTCGTAAAATCCCTCCTTCATCCCTTTTTTAACGGCGAAATATTTTCCCTTGTGCAGGGAGGTGAGCTCATTTAAAACGTAATAACTTCTGTCTCGATCACATTTGGCAGGTATGAACTTTCCTTAAAAATTTCCTTAATAAGGATATACCATAGTTTCAAAAACAAAACAAAAAATGCACCCTTAAGATATCTTTTAAATAAAAAAGGAACCATGTCAATATCTTTAGTCCGTCAAAAGTTATTAACATTTTTGTGGAATCACTAGAGAATACTCAATTGGAAAATAAATTCTGCCATTAAATATCCAAACAAGTTTTAACATTCATTACCTGCCACATTTGCGAACGAATCGAGACATGTGAGGTTCTGTTAAACAGCTCATGATGCACACTTTTTGAATAGAAATTATTACGTTTTATATGACCTCACCTCCCTGAACACGGGAAAATATTTCAGCAATTAAAAAAGGGGTGAAAAAAGGATTTTACGAAAAAATTGGTCATCGTGAACGCTGATGTTGGAACACTTCTTTACGAATCACGCTGAATAAAAAGGTTTTTTGATCCACTGAAATTTCTCCCCTAAATAAAATTTTAGTTATAGCCACATTTTAACTCATATACATGTATTTTTAAGATATAAAGAATTAGCTGAACATTCTAAGCACTTCAACAAAAATTTGTAAATCGAAATCAGAATATGTCAAGATAATTAAATAAATGAATAAATAAATAAAAATATGATCATACGCACTTCAGTTTATGGTTCATTAACAATTCAATTCTTGAATTGAAAAATTATTTCATAAGTAATAAAATCAACTTAATATTTTTAGTGTTAAACATTGTCTAAGAATTCATAAATTCAATTATTTCCAATTTACTTGCTACTTTTAAAAATACAAAATCAAATGATTAGTTAGAAATTATTCAATAATAAGAATTTATTCTTCTAAATCTAAAAGTTTAATAAGAGCAATTAATTTTAATTTATGTTTTTTCTAAAAGCGAAACATTCCCGCAAAGTAGATCCTAAATAAATTTGTTTGATTTGAACGAGTTTTAACTTTTAATTAAATTAAATGTTTACCAAATTTAATTGAATTAAGTTAAATTAATAAGAGTTCCATGTTATGCTCTATTGTTCGTATCTACTTTCGTTTCAATTCCTGTCATAATTCTTATCCAGATCCATATTTTTGGTATTAATTCATCTCGTTATGGCAGAGGGTTTTAGTTAGAGGAAAGCGAGCTAACTCTCTTGAAAAGGAAATTACATTTTTTATATTACTTTAACGAAAAGTTGAAACATATGTATAATAAAAAATGTTTCTATAGCTAGAGGCCTTTTTACTATTTTTATCACAAGGGACTTCTAAAAGGCTTTTACAAATAAAATATTGCCATAAGGAAAATGTTTAATTTTATTTCTTTTGTAGGTTTTTTCGACGCTTGAATATTTTTCTTGAGGTGGTATCAATCTCGAATTTTTAGACTAACAGCTCAGGTAACTTACATACTCTCGTTCTCGCACGAATTGATTATATATGTGCAAACAGTTTATGTAGTTATGCAAATTCAAATACTTACAGCAATCCCGTTCATCCTCCTGGAACTCACAATCAGGTTTACCATTGCACCGAAGTAAATTATCAATGCATTTCTTTGAAAAAGGGCAGAAAAACTCGGTCGATGAGCAGTTACCTAGAAATAATAATGAAGAAAGGCTTTCACCTTTAATCTACAATACTTAAAACGAATTGTTTTTTTTTTTCTTTTTTTGCATTAATTGTTAATCGAGGCCGTACACACGCGACACTAATCTAAAACGTTAAGCTGCAGTAAAATGCAGCAAAATGCAGCAAAATGCTCGATTCTTAACTGTGCCCATATGCACCTTTCGAAACTTCAGCACTTTGGGAAGTTTAAGAAGTTTCTGATTTATGCTACGGCGAATCGATGCTAACCGCATGTTTCTCAACATGACCAGAATGCATATTCGTAAAGTAACCACTAACTCAATATGTTTGACATGCTTAATTCAGCTGTACTCGTGTACATCGTCGTAAATATGTAAATATGGCTTATGTCGAGGATATACCCGGCATTAACATATGCTTGCAAAATTATTATTGGTTTCCGTGGTAATTTATGCGAAAAGTTTTATATTGTTCTACTGCTATTTTATAATTTCACATCTTCCCATAATAAACGCGACTATGTACGAAATTTAAAACCACAGGAAAGCTTTAACACTGTAGAAACACTTACCACATCCTTTCTCATCAGTTCCGTCCGCACAGTCTGCTTTTCCATCACAAATCAAGATATTCAAACTTCCCTGGGTAATTCATAAAATTCGATGAGTCTCTAATTAGGAATTTATTAGTAAGTTTTCTTACTTTGAGGAAGTCTTTGCACACACATCCTTCTTCATCGGTCCCATCCTCACAATCAATAAGATTATCGCATCGATTTGATAGATCTATTTTCTGAGGAATCCTAAAGAAATAGAAATTTATGGTGTTAAAATTTAATTAAGGCAAACCATAATCTTTCCA
The DNA here is from genome assembly GCA_963969385.1 of Philonicus albiceps. Taxonomy (NCBI): domain Eukaryota; kingdom Metazoa; phylum Arthropoda; class Insecta; order Diptera; family Asilidae; genus Philonicus; species Philonicus albiceps. Next base: position 61,455,960 of record OZ017772.1, read on the forward strand.
CTTATATGTATTGTATATATGTTGCTATGCATATGTGAATATGTAAGCTTTTGAGTCAAATAACAAGGTTCATTGGCTTAATTAATAATTATAATTTGAAATAACCTTTTGTAAATTTTGTAAATATATGCTTGTTTTGATATATTTGAAGATTTTTAAATCAAAAACTATACGACTAACGACTGTTAATATTAATCAACTAATAAAATATAAAACTACTTGTATGCGAGCAAAACGAATTTATTTTAGTATTTAAGAATTTGTTAGATATTGCTTAACTATTATTTAACAATTACTTACTTCGTACATAAGAATTTGGGACGCTCATTTTTCGTTTCTAAATTTGTTTCTATTTTGAAATTTCCTGGTGAATCACTTTGTATACCGGGATTTATAGTGGAGCTTTCTTCAGGCAAAATATTCACTGTGGACGCGTTACTCGAATCAGGAATAATTGTGGAAGATAAAGAAATTGTTGAATGTTTTAAAACCGCCGTAGTTGGTTTTATTGTTGAAAAAACAATATTTTCTGTGATGTTCAATTTCTCTGTAATGCTAACAGTTGTTAATTTCAATCTTTCATCCTCGGTTACTTGTGAAGTAATTGAAACGCTTCTAAATTGATTATTGAAATCCTCAAATTCATGTTCGTTTGGTGTTGAATACGCAGAAGAAGTAGTTGCAATCTGTTCAATTCCAACATCTACGACATGACTGTAGGGACATCCAATTTCATCTTCACCCCCTAGGCAATCGGCAACTTTGTCACATTTTCTATTTTTAGGGATGCATTTTTCCCCACCCCAAATGCACGTAAAACCTGGACAATTTTGCTTGGGTAGAACTGAGGGAATACTTTGGTTTGTAGTTTTAAGAGCAATCCAATCAAGGAACAGGGCTACTCGGGTATAGACCCCAGCCTCTCCAGGCCGAGCGCAGCCTTGGCCGTGACTTACGACCCCTGCTAAGTACCATTCGTTCTCATTGGACACACTTCTGCAAAAAAGTGGCCCTCCTGAATCACCTTGGCAAGCATCTCGTCCACCGGTCACTTCACCTGCGCAAATACTTTCCGACTCCTGATCATCTTTCTTCTTACATTTTTTCATGATTGGTATTTGAACCTCAAGCAAACCATCACCTAAATTGTTCGCAATAAAAAATATGCTTTAGTATTTGGTTAAAAAATAACATTACTTGTCTTTATACATTTTTTGAATAGAATTTTAAATTATGCTCAAAATTAACTCAAGTAGTAAGTAAGGAAAAATCAAATATTGCTAATGAAAGACATTCAAAGATAATCAAGTGATATTGGAACAAACAGACAAACTGATCAATATCCTTTTGGCATCTAAAAGAACACTCAGCACTGCTTTGAACTTGGAATTTGAAAAACTTAGTCAATGTACAGAAAAGTTTCAGAGATTAGAAATATTTAATAACCCGGTTTCACCAGGTGTATCGTAAATACTATTTAATTAAAAACTTTTCAAAAGCCTAGGTTTGACGCTTGATCCAATTTAGGAGAGTTACTAAAATCTGTTGATATATATCATATATATGACGAGGTGGAACAGAGTAGACTGTCGGTTTAAGCATATGTCGTGAAATTCAATCTGAATTTAAAGACTTATGTGTTGTTTTTGATAGCGTTTTTTCATTTCGGCCACCATTACGAACATGGTAATTGTGAAGGCCAATATATGTTTAAGTTTTCACTCTATGACTTTCACAGATCCATATACTCTTGTATCCTTCTTCGTGTCCTTGGTTAGAACGATTCTTGAATTCGCTTTGGTTGTTTGGAACCGTAACTAGAGCGTTCATATCAAGTGCACTGAATGCGTTCAAAAAAGGTTTAACAGGTGCGCCTTTCCATCTTATAAAAGTTGATGTCTTTGCTTGGGACTTGAATCTCTTAAAGCTAGCTTATGTTCATTAAGGATTTTCTGTGGTATCATATCATTTCGCCAGAGCTTTTGAGTAATCATGCCGTCACGGCCTCTAAGATCGAGAACTTTCTTATACGAAGAGTTTCATAGAACTAATTACGGAATGCGGGCGCCCTTGAGTAATTGCATCCTTCAATTTATGCTTATAATTCTTTAGATTTATGTTGGTAGAGAGTCTAATTTAAGTCATCGGTTAAAGATTTGATTGGGCTGAATTTCTAAATGTAAACATAAGTTGTATTTAGTAATTTAAATTTATATTATATTTCTTGTCTTTATCGATTTATGTATTTTTAATACTCTATCTATAATCTGTTGGCTATATGCTGTACGTTCGATTAAGTAAATAAAAAATATGAAATTCTCCTAAGACTTGCAAAAACTGCAGATATTGGACCAAGGTAAATCAGGTTATTTTAACTTTTGTCATAGTGATGTTTATCCACTACATTCATCATGAACTGTTTTATAATTATTATGGTATATTTTTATAAAAGTACTAATTAAAACAGCTTTAGAAATAATTCAGAATCTACCTATAAGATGGGTAAAAACTTAAACTTACTTCCTGGTCCGCTCTCCCTCACAGCGCCCCATCCTACGGCGGTGCACAGGGTGCCAGTCTCGGGGCCCCAAATCCAGTCGTCACCTGGGGTTGTTCGGCCTTTGTCTGGCATACAGGCCGGCCGCACCCACTTGTTGAAGCGAAGAGGTTCCTCAATCCTAAGCAACGCCAGATCATTCATCATTGTCATTGGGTCGTACTCCTCATGTCCCACAATTTGGGATACTCGGATCGTTTGCGTAACAGGAGCATAACTTGAACGTCTCAGCAAACCTACGCGCACTTCGTAATAGTGATTTTGGTAACGTTGAACGCAATGAGCCGCCGTAATAATCTACAAAGTATAGAGTAAGTATATTATGTAAAATACATTACAAGAATTTATTTTTGGGTTTGTGATACGGCTTAAAATGTAAAAGCAGAAAAAAACTTATTTTTTACTCTCAAGTATTTTAGACTGAAGAGAATATAAGTAGACAAATAGTCCTCAGAAGCATGATTCTAATCTAAACTTTTGTTTCCTTGCCTATCGAAAATTATATTTATTATTATACAAATAAATTTACCCAAATATTTTAAAATCGATTTGAATGAAACCAATTTTGAGATTTTACACTCACCCAATTTTCGTTGTAAACTATACCGCCGCAGTGAAATTGACCATTTCTGTACAGGGCGACAGTAAAGGGCCACTCCATAGGTTTGCTGAGCGTACCTCCCACAATTCGGTCATCAGTTCTTTTTTGACGACTTATACTTTTTGCATTTTTTCCGTTGTGTGGAACCGTATCCTTAACAATTCCGCATTTCAATTCTGGACATTGAACATGAACAACAATGTCTCCTTGAATATCATCTTGGCAAGTTTGAGGGAGTAATGGTTCACTTTCTTGACCTTGTGGTTCTATAAAAGGTCCTGGAATTACTCCCTTTTGAAATGAAATAATTGGCTCTTCCTCAGAAACTCCGACTTCAGCGACACAGGCTTCCTTCGCCCATTGGAGGGAGTTCTTGCAAGCCGGATACCATTTACCCTTGTAATTTCGGTGAAGAAATCCTTTATTGAAAGATACTCTGTATGCCTGGTTGTTGAAATTGAAAAAAATATTAAAAGTAAGTAAAGGTCCAAGTTGGTTGTTCAAAATTAAAATAAAATTACCAAGTGATGACCTAAAGATCCGACTATCATTGAGCAATCTTTTTCATCGTTTCCATTTAAGCAGTTTTTAAAACCATCACACTTTTCCATGGAGCTGTAGCACATTGAAACTGAAGATCTATTGCTGTTTTCATATTCTTCTGCGTTGTTATAGCAAGAGAACATGAAAAGATCACATCCGAAGCAGCCCTTTTCGTCCTCCCCCCAAGGGCAGTCGATGTACCCATCGCAAATCTTTGCATCGCCAATCCTAGATTTGCAGGTGCAGGCAGTTTCGTCACTTGCGTCCATGCAATCCACGGCAGAATCACACCATTTCGATTGGTCTATGCATTGATGGGTCCCGAAACAGGGCACTGTTCCCGAAGGACAGTCTTCCCTGCCATTGCTTATCCCGTTCCCGAATCGAGCCGACATTCGGTTTGGGTACGTCGCGTAGACGATGTCTGTTTCGGTTGGGATATTAAGGGCTTCTTTAGTCTCATTTTGGGCGTATCTAAGCTTAAAAGAACCAGAATTTAGAAACCCTTGCTGGTTTGGTATTCCACCTGTCGGCATAAAAGTGCAAAAGTACGGTTGTGATGAGTGCATCACATTTTTGCCAGGTTGGTTGCCGTGATGTAACACTCTAGAATATCCAATAAATATAATGTTTTTGAAAAATTTACCCAGATGGAATAATATGATTGCAAAAGTACTGAAAATTAAGTCGGAAAGTATTGTATTGAAAATAAACTGAAAACATATTACGTCGAGAACTGTTTAGATTGCATTCAAACTGAAATAAAGTGAAAGAGAGGCTGACAATTTTATATTACTTAATACCAAAAAACAGACTGAATCAATACTAAAATATTAGTTAACTTTGATGAGTATTAATAATAAATGGAATAGAAACTGAAAGCAGACTACTTACACTTGCTAGAGATTTATTATATGTATATTGGACTTAGAAAATGTTCAACTTCTAAACTTAAATCCACTAATACAAAATTGTTAAACCAAGAAGTGTAATTCAGTCAGGAATTATGTAAATTATTGGTTTTTTCATTATCTATATTTAATAATTAATTTTTGAATACTAAAAAACCTGAACTTCAACGGCAATCATAAATTTTTTTATCAAATTTTAAAAAGAATTCTTTGAAAGTCTTAATTTGAATTTAGATAGTTTGCACAAGAAGGAATGTATTTCCATCAAACTAAAATTATAAAACTGGTTTAAATAAATCTCGAGGCATTTTCATAAAAATTAATATGTATATAAATTCAAAATATAGGATCTTGTTTTATTTTTATTTTTTATTTTAAAGTAACAACTAAACCTACATTACCAAAATAAAACTTACCCAGCTCCAGAACTGGTGGATCCAAAAGGTCCAATATTCGCTCCTGAGGCGGCTTGTCCATTCGCGGTTACTGGCGGCACATAGTAGAATCCTTTAAAGAAATCCATGCAGTTAAATTTATGTTAAGAAGTTTAATTGTTCTATTAGCACCTAAATTTCCTCCGCTATTTATAGATCGCGGATCAATAGCATGAATACTAAAATTAAATGGACTAACGTCGAGCGATTTGTGGCTATGATTCTCTGAAGGAACAACAAATGGTTTCATCTATCTACAAAGCTCATAACAGAAAATAAACCTTTGAACTTACCTCCTTGGTTAAATCCAGGTACGCTTGGATTACCGCCGAATGCAAAACTTGGAGGCCAAAACGCTTGTCCAGGAATTCGGAAGGGGGCTGCAGCACTATAAAAGCACATTGGAAATGTTGGAATACCAAAATTTGGATTGTATAGAAGCTGGGCAGATGCTTTGATCGTTTCACCAGTTACTGGAAAACCAGGACCACGACTCGTAAATTGATGAGGTGGACTTGTAAATCCACTGTCGGGACTGACAGTGGATTTAGGTTTATGAATAATGCTATTTTGTGGAATATTTTCACAGAGGTTAGGTATCCGTTTGCCAGTTTCTGTTATATAAAAGATATTAATAAAATAGATTTAAATAAAATTTTGAATTAAATTACCAGGATTAAATAACTCTACAGCAGGACTTGCAGCATACTTTAAATAATTTTCAGTTGGTACATAAATTTCTTCGTCGATTGAATCAATTAGTTCTGTATTTCTATCTGAAAACTGATGTAAATCAGTTGATGGTGATGAGGTTGAACTCTTGCCGTTAACGGGCTTAGGTATAGTTTTCTCGCCTTGAGCAGTTAGTGCATTCTTCAATTCAGATAAACTTGGGTCAAGGTTATTTTCATTACTATTTGCTAGAGCTACACTTTCTTCAGTGGACTGTAAATTTGATTCAGTTGTAGGTGAAATATTTTTAGTTATATGCGGGAAATCCGAAGGAGTTGGTGATGTTAAAATAATGTCTACTGGGCTTTTGATAGTTGTATGTGGGGAAATTGATGACATTGTTGAAGTTGAAATAAGGTCTACGGAGCTCTTTAAAATCTTTTCCTGTTCTTGAAAATCATGGTCGAGTTCATTCTCTAAACTAGCTCGAAAATATTCCGCCGGAGAATCTCTTGGTACTTCGATAACAGGTTCATTTGAAGGTTGTAATGTCGTAACACCAATAAAAGGTTCATTTGCAGAGGGTAACGCATTAATAAAAGATTTAGTTGAAAATGACAGTGCTGTAATATCATCGTAAGATTTAGTTGAAGGCAATATTTCTTCTTTTTGAATTAATTCAGTACTATCATCAGATTTAGTTGATATTTCCTTTTCAGTAGTATAATTAAAATGTAGAGAATTGTTTTGATTGCTATCACCTAAGATAGTACGCTCCGCAATTCGATCATCTGTTGATGCATCAGTCGTAGATATTTTACTTTCTTTTGGAGTGGAAATTGTGGCAAGCTGTTTTTCATTCCACTTGTTCTCAGGCTCTTCTTTTGTGTAATTCGCCGTACTACCTAAGATTCCTTCAGTTGTTGATTCCGGAAAATTTTCCTTAGTGATAGCTTTTTCATTTTCTATATTATTTTTTCCAGAAAAATGTTCTTCAGAAGAACTTGACCGAATCACAGAGGGGTCAGCATCTTGTAAAAACTTTTGGAGAGATAGAATTTGTTGGGAAATTTTTTCAGATTTCTTGAACAGTTCGCGCAAAATTCTAGAGCACTCATTATTTGTTACTGTAGTCTTGCATTTTTTATACGCAGTCTGTAATGATTGAAATTCACTTTGTGCCGTACGCTTCCCTCGAATAAGTTCTTTTAAACGTTCTCTATCTTTAACATTTTCTAAAATATCGAATGGCATTTCTCGACGCTGTCGAATTGTATTTTGCGCTAAACCTCTATTGAGTTCATATCCCTTCTTTAAAATGACCTTGTCCTTTACAAAATGCCTACGTTTTTTAAGAAAAGTGATACTCCTCTCATTCCGATGAATTCTATTAAATTTGTCTTTGAGGTCGTTCACTGAATAAATTTTGGGAACTATGTCAGACTGGCCTATTTGACCATTGAATAATTTAATTGAAAATCTATCTTCTGAAATAAAAGTTTTAATTACTATAACTTTTAAACTAGATTAGGTTGTGGTTTACCTTCTACATTTGTGAAAATACCAAAACTTATACTGCTCAACAAAATAAGCATCGTAGTCAAAATGAATACCGTGAAAATTTTCCAACATCGTAGTATTGGCCAGTTCTTCCGAAAGTCTTTAGTCTCTTCTGGATCAGTGACTGTAAATAATATTAAGCTATGCGTAGGTATTTGTTCAATGAAAATAAACGTTTAGTTTCATTTGTAGCTATTAGAATGGTAAAGAATGAAAATTTGTATAAACTCGAGATTTGATAAAACAAAATTGGAAAAAATGCTTGGCGACAACACTAGCCAAAAGGTCTTATTTTAGTTTATATTTGAGCTACACACACAAGATACCGCGAAAATAATCATAATATAATTTTGTTGCTTTAGACTCAAAATATTTAGAGAAATATTTAAAATTATTTATTTTTCTCATACTGATCAGTCTGTTAAATTGCCAAATAAATTAACCACTGATAAAAATAATTAAACTCGAAGAAACAACTGAAATACAAATTTTTTTTTGCGTACCTTGCACTTGAATTTGATTTATAGAACTCATCATAGTAGTAAAACACGAGCACATTTAGTTAGATCATATCAACGAGAAAATCATAGAAAACACCACTTTAGTATCTCATTGCAGTCTACACTAAAAACTAAAAACAAAAAAAATTAAAAGCTGTCTCAAAATAAAGATATTTTTGAAGAGCAACAGGGAAACACGATCTTGACCATTTGAAGGTCTTGAGGAAATTTAACCGTCTCGGAGTAAGGCAACGAAATGATCGGGTTGAATTTTTCATGTGGGTCAAGAGGTAAGAACTTTTTATTATGAAATGTTTACATTTGACCATAAATCGTTGACATCACATTTTTGAATGAATGGATTTGTGCCAAAATTGAATATCTGCAATATTCGTCAGAAAATGATGATCTTTCAAGGAAATATTCTTTCGAAATATTCGTTTAACTAGAGCAAGCGAAAGTGTTCTTGAATGAAAGCAAATTTTTGCTAAGTGGGAACAAGTGCAAAGTATCAAGCATTAACACAGTGGTGCTTAGGCAGATTTCAAGGAGGTTAATTAGTGGTTGTGTTTCTTCTAACTTACCTTATATTTACTTTTGAGAAACAGGTGGGCGATAAATGTTTTTTTGGTTCCCTTAAAAGCGAAGTAACTTGAGCATGCGTAGTCACAAACTAAAAATGAAGCAGAATATGAATTATGCAACTATACTTTCCTTATACTATATCAAATAGAATCTGATTGGAAAATATTATTGAAATATTATTTAAGGACTTAATTTTTGATTTAATTAATTGGTTTTCTAATCCTGAGGACGAATCTTACAATTATGTTACTATTTAGGAATTTTGAGTTTGTGTACGTTTCTTTGATTAGCTACTACTTGTTGTTACATTATACATACGAGTTCTATTCAATACAAAATCACGCAAGGCAATGGGTATTCCATGGATTTATCTTTAGTTATATAAAATCAAGAAATGCATGTATTGAAGATACTTTGCGAGAGCTAAAATGAAATACGAAAGACATAAATTTAGTTTGAGGTCTCCTCCCGAATCTTAATGAAGCGTTGTTCATTTCATTTCATTCATTTAAGTTAATTTATAGTGAAGAGTGCCGAATATTTAAAAAAACAAATTTTGTTGAAAGCTTTTAGTTCCCTACATATTTATTATCAAATTTTCGAAAAGTTACACTTAATTAATTTCTTCGTAAATATTCCAGCAAACTGTTGACGAAATTTGAGAATAATCTTTACGTTAAGGGTATTAAGGAAATTTCTTTTAAACAAATTCCACTGAATAAAATGAAAATAAAGCCATAAAGAACGAAACATTCCGCTCTTTCCTATTTTTGAAAGGCTCATTCTTAAAATATAATTTTTTTACTTTGAAGGTAGAGTTTTTCGTTATTTGAGTTATTTCCCTTGTCACTTTTGATACCAAATAACTTTTTTTATAATGTTTTTTAAAAATATAAACATATATAAAATGAGTACTTTACTTTAAAAACATAATTTAAAGATAGTTCTTTGAATAGTAGCTAATGGTACTTTTCGGTTAAATAAATCAATTTAATTTATTTTTGTATACTTATTGTTTTTACATTAATTTTTCTAAGTGAAATTATTTATTCCCCTTTAAAAAATTTATTCCTGAAGGGATTAATTAAAATTTTAAATTTAAATCAAATTTTCCAATTCTATCCTCATTAAAGCTAAAATACTTTTGAAAAGTAGTAGAAAGACAATCAATGTGCTACTTAAAACCAATAATGACAAATTCTTCACTGTTTTGGGCACTTTGCGTCCTCATTGCGTTAGCATACGAATGTTCTGGGACTGTTCATATGTTCAATTAATGCTATAAAATACGGCTGCTTTTCTAGGCTAAGATCCAAGTGATTAAAAGCCAGGAAATACTTTTCTCTGATTTCTAAAGCTTTCAAAAGTGTATTTAAACATTTAGTTGAACCTGTTGCGGATGCAGTGCACCTCATTTAAATCCGTTGACACTATCACTGTGTATAGAACAAATACATGATCAAACGATTCTGAACAATAAAATAATAAGAATGCCAACCTTCAACAGCCTCCATGAGTTTATTATAATTTTAACATTACTTCTAGCACACATAGGAGGCTTATCCTAATTTGAATAACGCAAACATCTAGAGCAGCGGATAATTGACAAACGCTTATGTAAACAGGCTAGGATACATAAGCAATAAAGCACTTTGCCAGTTACTAAATGCCATTCGATATCACAGATCCCTGCGAAATAAACCACTCGAACTCCATGTATTATGGCGGTAAACGTGTCAATAATACAGATGGGTAAGCTCCCGGTGGCCTGGATATAATTGCAAACATGCCTGGGTGAAGAGTTGCCACCGCTTCGGTGTGTAGTATCCGAGTGCACCTAGAGCCGTACCCTGCGGGGATTCCATCATCCCCCGGACCCGGGACCGGGTCCCAGCGAACTTGGATACGAACATACAATTTGTTGATTTATAAATGAAATGAAATTTGCATATCATCGTTGTTTCACATATGTGACAATATGATAGCATGTACTTAGCCTTGACTATGTGAGGCCCATTGTGAGGGCACACAAACAGATTATATGCGATGCGGTGGCGTACGGGCCGTGTATCGACGGATCCCTGTGGTATCCCGTGCCTCAGCACCTCACCGGTGGAGTGGATGAACCATATGCTTAGTGCATGCGGGAGTGTTAGGTCATGAGGCTCTATAATTATAGTGAGTATGTGTTATTTCACACACGATTATCCTACCGTCCTGCACCCTAACGTGCGGGCGCGGTGATGCTACTGCCGGGCCCTATGCCCTGTACCCTGTGCCCTATTCCTTGAACGCGACCCACCACCATAGGTATCCGGGGAGGCTTGCGGATGGGTACACCTACATGAAATGAGCCGCATTAAATGTTTGCTCTTTTCATATATTGCCATATTGTTGCCATTTGTGGTTCATCACTTTATGCCATTTATATAGTTGACTGTGTAATTAAATTAAATCTGGGATGGAGGCAAATAAATCAGATATGGCCCTTTTTTGTGGTCGCTATTTTCACGTTTTTCGACCCCAAAAGTGGGCAAGCGGAGGGGTTATACGCACAGATAAAAAGACATATGAGGCCGTGTGCTGTTAACTTTTCATTAACTCTTCAATTAGCTGCCTATTGTGAGGATATTATGCGAAAATAAGGCTGTTGGTAAATGAATACGTTACGAAAGAATAATGGATGTAATGGAGACTTTTTGAGAGGGATTAAATAAAGCGAAATTAATTACATTGATAATGTGTGGGGTGTAAAAAAATTACATGCGAAATATAGCGACACACCACCGGACGTTTAAAAATTTATTATTAACGTATTTTATAACCATCCATGACAATTTTGGTGATAAGTTGGTATTATATTCATGACATACAATACACATATCAACTTTGTTCGGTAGTCCACGATTACGAGATTAGGGGTCATTCTAGATTTATGTTTATAAAACGTGTTTATCTTACTAATCTAAAATTACACACTTACTCCAATTAAATTGTTCCATGAAATATGTAAAACCATAGTTTGCATCGTTATTTTTTGCTTATTATGAAATACTATGAATTTCGCAAACATTATATTCATATTAAAAAGATTTATAAAATGTAATTTTTAAATTTGGGCAAGGTCAAGAGATCATGCGAACTTAATTTTAATTAAATGGTATTAATAAAGTCTGTCTGGAAAGAGCGTATCGACGATTTCTCAGAAAGAAAAAGAAGGAGACAGAAATATTTGAAGTGGAAGGGCTGAGTATAAACTGTATAATTTATATGCGCGTCATGCTTAACGTCTCGTCTTGCGTTGAATTTTCCAGTTTTAAGATTGATTTTTAACATAAGTGCCTTATTTTATAAACATTTGATACAATTAAAAATGAGTGAGCCCTTATGAAGGCAAAGCTGCAGCGGTAAAACCCTTATTAAATAAAAAATAAAAAATCAATATAGGTATGAGGAATCAACTTGATTAAGGCCCTTATACAAAATTATTGATTAAAATTTCTATGAAAACTTATTTTTAATAATTTTATGTCATGCTACAATTAAACACTACTGTAAGGTTTAGGTACTATGATAACCGAAACCAACACCGTTGAATTCCGTATCTAAACGCTCTAATCCATTCCCAGTCCATCGTTAGTAATCTCTGCATATAACGCAGGAATAATTCTCAATTAGGTGCTCTGATTTAATCAAGAAGTTGATCCCTTGGTCAATAATGGAGGCGATTGTTGTAATTTCTCGCCACTAAATTTCAGTCCTTATACATCAAGGAGGTGTTTCTCAAAAGTTATTTGATATTTTAATTGACAAGTTAAGTTGTTGCTGCTCAGAAGCCTAATCAAAACTTTCAAATCGCCTGGGGTGCAATAGTTGTTAATATTTTAATAGACAATAATTATTAGTAACTTGGCCACCAATTATTCGAATGTTACGATAGTCTCAAGGAGGGGGGAGGGGGGGTTGGCGAGGTGACACTTATATGCGAATGGATGTGTGATGATTATGTATTCTGAACAGCCTACAGTCCCTGGCTTTATGGCCAGAAATAATACATAAATCTATGCATACGTGACAGGATGGGTTTCAGATATATTCTATGGGAATATCCTTAAGGATGTTATTCAGGTCTAATTTGATACATATTTTCTATAATGAATGTCTTTGACGTTCACAAAGGGGACTCGTCTTAGTAAAGTTTTATTAAATATTTGGCGAGCATAAGGATACTTTTGGTGTTTAATAACTTCGAGAACAATATTCTAATAATGGAGGAGTTCCTACAAATAAAATTATCTATGAGCACATAGATACTTTTAGCAATTCAACTACGGTTATGATACTAAACAATCCGATTGATAATTATAAATATAAATTCAATAAATCAAATTTAAAGATAATCAAATTTGGGTGATTGTTCACTTCCATTAATTGGGACCTAGTTTAGAATTAAAACTGCAAAAGATCATACCTGTCTTTTTAATAAATTTCGTCTCATCTTCTATCCAAATTTCATCGGAGAAATACTTGCTCTGAGTAATTTCATAAGTACGTTAGATTTTGTTTCGGTTAGAAGTGATTTTAGGAGTATGTGGAGTTTTACTTTCACTGACGGATATTTACAAAGGCGACACAACCTTGAAAAAAATAAGGAACAAATTCATAATTACTTATAAAAAGTGGGTATATTTTAAGCGGTACAAACAGAACAGAATTCTATGTTCCTTAATAATAAATTACTAATTAGATATTTATTAGTATTAGGCATTTGCAATTTATTCATAACTGGGGCACCAAATTAGGTGGGTGGTACAAAATAAACGAACATTATACGCTTAAATTAATGTCAATCCAAAGGGAATTCATCACATCTTCGATATTTTTAAAAATATTATTCATTGCGGCTATTTTTTTTACCATTACTTAAACGTCCAGTGGTAATCAGAGCGCTCTCTTCGTGGAGCTTTCATTCTAGACTCGTCAAAGTGCTTTGACTGTCTCCAACGCCTGGCTGCCTCAAACAAAATCACACTCGTTTGGGTACCGAGGCAGTCTGGCGTTGAGGGAAATGTAGTCGCGGACGAATTGACTAGAAAGGGTCATCTATTAGGTACCAAAGCCCTGAACCTTACTGCAGAATTTGCTGGTCTACAACGAAGACTGTAGTGAATGGATGGGCAAAAACTAAGTAAGTTCTATATTGGAACAATGCCCCAAAATTACGACGAGGAACTTATTACATCCTACTCCTTTACAAACACCACTGTCCTCACCAAAGCGGATGTAAGGCTGCTGGTGGGTTACTTATCTGGCCATTATCAGGTCAGACGTCATCTTCATAAATTAGGTCTGTCAGTCGAGACGGAATGTCGCCTATGTCTAGAGGACAGCTCATATTCTGTGCTACTGTCCGGATTTGACACGGATTAGAAGTGGGACCTTCGGCAAAGGGTTCTTAAACTCAGCTGAGATTCATAATTCTTCTGTGGGTGACCTTCTGGCTTTCCTTAGGGTAGTGGATCGTCTACTCCATTAACGGAGCTTTGGCACAAAAGACCGTTTGGTCGCAGTGCCTACCATCCACCATAAGGGAAGCCTCCCCACAATAACAATAATACTTAAACGCCATCGAAAACAAGTCCACTATCGTGACTAGTACTTTTGTTGCAATTTTGAGCAAAAGTACTGCTTTCAGTGAAACTACATCGCTATTTTCCTGAAGTCATCAACGTGATCAATTTTGTGAGTTTGCATATAATTGTAAATAAACAGCGAAAAATAATATAAATTTTGTATACAATCTAAAAATATTTTTAATTCTATTTTTGGTTAAGTAAAAGTACAATGTAAATTTCTTTAGAAACGATGAGATCTTTGCCACTTAACACCAGAAAAGAAATAGAAATTGAACTAAAAATAGGCTTAAGTCATCGCGAAATAGCAAAATAAATAAAATGCTCCATTGGAGTAATTAGTAAGCTTAGAAACCTGATGAATTTAGAGATAGAAAAGCATCAACCTGGATGTAAACCAATTTTATCACAACATTCTTAGCGTAAGGTCATCCGAATTATTACGATTAGAGACTGCTGTAATGCTGTTGAAGTATTGTGTGTCCTCCTCAGTATCCAGACTTAAATCCAATAGAACACCTTTGGGGTCATATTAAAAGACAATTGCCAAAGTACAATCACGCAAAAATACTTGATGAATTATGGTCTCGAGTTCAGCCGGAATGGGATAAGATTCCACCACATGGGTGTGGACATTTAGTTAATTCTATGGCAAGAATAATAAAGCTGTTTTAGATGCACACAAAATATTAAAACACCATAAATTTATTTAAAAGGTAAACTCTCAACACATGTGATCATGCTTATTTTCATTCAATCCTTTTTTTTTACGAAAACACTCTACCAAATCAGTACCACTTTATGTCGGTTACACTTAGCGGTAATTTCTTACAGTATTATTTTCTAACTTTTTTAAAAGGTTGTAGAACCATCGACCTTAAATAAACAATAAATTGACTATGACATGTTCACCTTATAGACCTTAATAGTTTTGCCTACGAAATCTGGCTCTAATAAACACATTAAATTACAAAAATGGTTTTCAAAGGACTCTTTCATGCCTATGTAACTTAGAAAGTAGTAGAAATAATAATTAAATTTAAGCTCATTGAAACGTGGAAATCGAAAAAAAAACTATTTTTAAAACGGATTCTCAATTTTTAGTTCGCGAATTCGTCTCTAAAGGGTTTTGTACGTTCGCCAGAGCTCTGTTCACTCATCCAGAAATCCGGAAAGCAGTACCATTTGTATCGGCTCGGGCTTTTTTAGAATTGATTTATAATAAAATTAAATCAATTGTGCTAAACTGCGGTAAATAAAAACAAAAGGTAAACCAGCAAAAACCCCATAACCTATGTCAGTGGCAGCCAGTGCCGCGGTGTGGATACTCACCTCACCGATACCTGTCAATTTACTCCTCCGTTATAGGGCGTCCGGAAGCGTGTTTTTCGGGTGTCCCCCTCCTCCGCCTCTCCGAGCATTTGTTACTACTCAAATGCTTGCATTCACCTGCGAAAACACCCGCCCGTCCCATTGAAATCAGTGGACAAAGCATCATGCAAACAAGATCCATTCCGACGGGATGGGGTGGTGAAGCGAGTGGGTGGCGTTTATATCCAAACAGTGTGACATTTTTTGCCTTTTTTCGCCCGCACATTCGCCCCCGCTTCGGGCCGCATTACAGTTAGGAGTGGGTGCATTCGTACCCCCCTTGCCCGAAGCCGTCGTTATCATACACACGGAGGTGTAACGTCACTGTATCCAGGCGTGCTATGAACGCACCACGCCTGTGACAATTTGGACGAGTAGTGCCGCGGCATCGCCACGTATCACTGGCTCAAATCGCTCTGCCTGGCGGGTCGAGTGGACAGGGAAGGGGAAAATGTCCAATTATTTCGTTATGACACCCATTCATAAATAAATAATTCCCCAATGTGTTGCTATGAAGTTCTCGGTTCGCACATATCACTGCAAGTCGTAGATATTAACCTTCGATAAGAGAGGAATTGAAATAGTTTAGTTTTCTAACGAATCAGGTAGTTAAATAGGGGGAAGGATGTGCATTTAATTTTTTTACTATACTTAACTTCAAAAAAATGTTCAACCCTTTGAAGCATAGCGGTTCGTTCACTCAGAGAATTTTAGTTTTCCATACCGTAAAAGGTAAAGACTCAGAAAAAATAACATTTGGAAAATCATAGAATCACCTCGTTGTTGCCTCGAATTCATTATTTCAGAAAGCATTATATGAGTTTTGTAAACATTTCATCCCCTCAATTTGATTCTTCCTTACATTTATGTGGAAATTCGTCAAAGAAACCGGACAAGTGCGAGTTTAATTCGCGTGGAGAGGGTTCCGTACGATGATACGCACAATATTGAGAGATTTGCCATGTTATTTTAAGACCATAGTCTTATGGATTTTACTGTAATCTATAAGTATAGGGAGGGGGTGTGGGGGGAGTGGTTATGATATTTACACTATTGTTTTCTATGGCTTTTACAATTTCTTGAATAAAATGGAAAGAAGCTTACAAAAGCGTTTTTGAATAAAAATGCCTTAATAATCTTTCTAAAATTCTCCAAAATTAATTTTAGTTACCCTAGTTTTTTTAACACAAAACGTCCAATTGGATTTTTCAATAAAATTATTTTAACTATTTCAATTCAAAACGCTTTTCTAAATCCTTTTCAATTTGGCTTCCATGGATTTAAGATCAGGACCATGAATCGGTTTTTCAAAAGAGTGATTTCGGAATTTTATTCAGAATTCTGTGTCAATAAAATAAAAAATTTGGCTGTATGACTGAAAATCATATGTAGAAAGTTTTCTGGTATGTTATAGCAATTTTTCTACAAATTTATACCATCTTTCTTTTTTTCTATGTAGAATTGCTCTTGCGTTCGTATGTCACTCTGAAGCAACATTTTTATCGAAAATGTTAGATCTTTGTAACGCCTACATATTTCGAAAATCGGAAATATAAAATAGCACCCCTTAAAAATAAAGTAATTTTTATGTACTATTGGAAAGGCCTATTTTCAAGGATCCCCAAAATATTTTATTCAACTTTTTTGGTGAATTGGTTATAAAGATATAAAATTTACGAAATATGACCGAAATATGACCGTCTTTACGTATCAAAGAAGTGAGTGCAATGTCCAATTGTTGAGAACGATGAGGAGTTGATGTTGATGGTTGCTCACGCACACTTTGAGCAACAGCAGCAATGTTTTCGATTGAGCGAACCCCCGAGTACGTATACGAGTTGGTTTAGCCACCAACATTCCAGTTTCATGAGCTCGCTTCACGAATTGATCCACAAATTGGGTTTTTGGCAGTTTTTTTTTGTCAAATTTCTTACAGTTTGAGTAGAAGACTCACCACTTTGGAAATAAGTTTTTAATATTTCCCAACTTTCTTCAAGGGAATACCGTCCCATTTCGTAAATGTCAAACCTTAAACTAAATTTCTGTCAAGTCAAGAATAACATATAATCAATTAAACTTCAAATTACCGGTAGTTCAAATTCCAAACCACCCTTTGTAAGGTAAATCTTACTATGGTATTAAGAATAACTATTATAAGAACTGTGTGACTGTCTGATTGAATATTATTGAAATTTTGCAATATAGTCTAAGCGTGCACTTAAATTGATCCATCACTCCTCAAGCTCGATTCGAAAAATGTAATGGGAAAAATAATATTTGAATTTCTACTCAACGTTAATTTATATCATTTATTCTTTTCTACATATATAACATGTTATAATAAAGTTACTTTTTGTCAAACACTATTTCATTAGACTTTAATTTCGAAATATTATAAAATAAATGAGATTTCTACATTGAAAACACTGTTTTTTAGTACTGGCGTCAATGTCACGATCATTAAGAGGAAACACACATTTTCTAAGTCATTTAATCTGATAGGTAAATAATTTTCGAATTCTTACATCTTATTTAATTTTGTCTTTAAACCATTATTTTTTTTTTTGAATTATTGAAACCATGATGTACAAATCACCTTTAATCCATTAAAATTTAAAAAATTACAGCTTCACAAAAAAAAAAAACAAACTTTGATCTTGAGAGGATTATTCAAGATCATCATACTATACTAATTTGGGGTTTTGATTTATTATTTCTAAAAATTGTGTTAATTTGATCATTTGATGATTAATAATGTGAATTTGTTGCAATTGTGAGACTTTAAATAAATACTCACTATATATTTAATTTGGACTTTACAATGTTTAGTTCAATATTTAGAAAAACCAAAATATCTAGTTAATTTCGAAATTGTCTCGCTGGATCAAAGACAGAAATATTAAAAATTTATTTTATACTTTACATTATGCCTACAATATTGATTTGAATTTTGTACTGATTTGTCAAGGACAGATAAAATAAAAATTTCATAGCTTTCTAGGGAAAGTTTCTTGAGTGGGGTTTCCTATTTTGCTGGGACTGTGAATCGTAAATTCAAGACTGACAGTGTTCTTCTCCGTAAATTTGGTGGTAATTAGATGAGTATTAAAGCTTTTTAACAATTTTTTCCTAGATTCCCACCTGAGCCACCATCTTTTTACAAATTTTTTTTTTATTTCAGCAATGAAAAATTATTCTGCCTTAAAATAAATTAAAGAAGGCCTGAGGGGAACAAAAAAGCCTCTGAGGGTTGAGAATTATTGTAATTTAAATTCTTTGGATTCAAGAGTAGGCCCTTTTTTATTTGGGACGATTTACACCCAAATGTTTTAAAAATTATTTACTACGTTACGTGACTTTCACATTTTTCTTAATAAATTAATATTAAAAGTACGACCAGGTAAAAACTTTTATAAATTTAATAAAAGTAATTTGAGGTTTTTCACTACACATTTAATATATTTTCTTTATACTATAAATTAAAGTACATAATTATAGTATTATACTATCTGACAGTGTCTAGATAAAATTAAATTAACTACGCAACCGAGCATGGTATTGAATGGGGTATGTTTTGAGGGTCGCAATTTACATGGTTATTAGAGTTTATCCAGCATACCCGCATGTGATTATAACTCCATTCAAATTGCATTGATATGCACCTAGCTTTGAGTGGTTCAGGACGTTAGTTGATTCATGTCGATCTATCATACAATTATTGAATTAATTTCAGTTCAGGATATGTCTATACTAGCAATAATGTACCCATAATTAATTACTCAATTAGTGCACCACCCCATTTCACGAAAGGCAAAGTGTAACCTATTCAACCCGCCTATGTAAAATATCGCATAAAGGGGCTTGACATGTTTCAGTAGAAGATGAATGCCATCGATGAGGTTGCCTTTAATTGATGTACCTACAATACTCTCTGCATCGGTTCTGGAACCTCTGCATTAAATTTATGTGCGGTTATGTTTCTTAATTGCCTAGAAAAATTACAAAATACAAAGTATCAAGTTTTATATTTTTAATTAAATCTAACTGACATAAAGTCATAAGTTCAACTAATCTTTTATTACAAGTTGAGTTTTACGCAATTGTTTTATTCGCGTACAAAACTTCAAACACAAGTTTTAAGAATCTTTAGACTGATCGCACGTTAAATGAGAATATACTGCACATAGTTTTATTTATTTTATTACTCTTAAGCAATATTTGATGCATTTTGTAATGCCTTTAAACATATTTACAAATTTGGAAAATGGCCAAAGCTTCAGGAACACATTTTACTTATTTTTTAACATTTATTGGGACAATTACCATGAATACATCTACATCACAAGTGCGTATTTATTTGCACATTCTGATCTTTACATTTTTTTAACTTGGATATGATCTCTACTGAATTCGTAAATTTCAATCGATTATACTTGACATATAATCGTAAAGCTATATGTACGAGTATATATGTATGTCTATATTATATGATATATATGTACGTATTTATTTACGCTTTGCTAGTTATGCAAAGAATTTATTTTTGGGATTTTGGTATTCATTGTTTGATGTGTTACGATAAAAACAATAAATATGTTACAAACTTTACTAAATTGTTTTCATTTGTTACAAAAACAACAATTTTTGTGAAAAGTAAGACTCTTGATCTGTACAATTATTTTTATGTGACTTTATAATGCCTAATTATAAATTAAACACTTAATTCCACAAGGCATTATGTAATTTTTGTAAATGTCTTATAATATTTATATATTCTATCCTTTAAAACTTAGAACTACGTATAATACTATTTTACTTTTGTAGTATACCTTTTCTGCATATAACAATTCTATTTTTTTTTACTACATCTTACTACAGGAACAGTGTCCTCGTTGTTCCAATATTAATTGAAAGATTAAGTTAGGTTAGGTTAGGTTAGGTTGGGTTAGTGTAGCTGCCTAGAAAGGCACACCTTAGGCCAATTTTAGCGCAAGATACCATGATAATGCGTGGGATTTGAACCGGGACGGTAGTCCTGCAACAACAGAACTACCAGAGCCCCCTATTAATTGAAAACTAAAAATTACAGTATTCTAATTAGTCTGTTAATTATGTTAATGACACTATTTTCGTGAGTAGAATCGTGGTCAACCAGTTTGTACACGCTGGACTCAATATAAACCTGGTGGAAAATTTTATCGCTGCCTAAACAGCGATTCTGGCGAAGATAGACCTTGTGTAACTTACTATGGAAAATGTTTTGCCCAAATATAGAAGATCAAATGACCACATAAATTGATAAAATTATTAATTTAAACTTATTTTTTTACTTTTTAAAAATATTTACCTGAATGTTAATTTTGTGACAACTAACACACGCCTCTCCTGCTCCCATAGTTTTTTTTTTTTGCATTGAAAGTATATTAGTTCTGTAGGCA
Organism: Philonicus albiceps; assembly: GCA_963969385.1. NCBI lineage: Eukaryota > Metazoa > Arthropoda > Insecta > Diptera > Asilidae > Philonicus > Philonicus albiceps. Next base: position 61,476,765 of record OZ017772.1, read on the forward strand.
TTACAACTCTTGCTACTTGTATCCTAGTACTACTAAGCTCAAAAATTGTTTTATGTAATTTCTTTAACATGCATGTTCCTGATCAACGATCTTCCCTAAAATCGGACCTTCATGGAATTAGTAGTTTAATAAATTCAGTTTGTAGTTATAATATTTTTGTTGTTGGAAACTACTCGTATTTTAGTAATAAATACTTATTTTAGTATTTTACTCTTTCAATGTACATTCCTATGAAAATTGGTACTTAGGAGTTCTCTAGATTAGTTAATTTCGAATTTGTTATCGAAATTTGCAAGCGTCTACTGTCTAATAAGTTATCGGCTATAACTCCTGAATGATTCTATAGATTTTGATGAGATTATTCTTATACATGTCTGGTATTATGGTATGTTAGTACAATATAAAAACAATTTTAAAATGCAAGATGGTGAATTCAATAAACATTCCAATCTTTGTATGTATGTAATCTATAAAGTTTCAATTGAGGCCGTGCCCAGAATGTTGAAGGTTTATAAAATATTGTAGTTGTTCAACTTTGTACGTTCCTGTTGCACTATAGTGAGAAGGATATTCAGTAAATATTTTAATCTGAAAATGCCAGTAGTGTTCCTCAGTGATGGTATCTCCACGAAACTATATTCGAAGCCTTAATGTCTTGGAAGCAATTCTTAAAAGTTTTACTCAAGGGAACGGTGCCTCCTCGGTCCTCGTTCTGCCGCACATACTGTTTATGCTGGCATTGGCATGTGCACGCCGCGAACACAATTGAAGAAGCATAGTCAGCCTGGAATACAGGCACACCCGACTCGACGTGGTGTATCTTGAGAGTATCTGGTCTTAAATCACTGAAGAAAGGAGCCCCGGAGGTGTCGGGGCGGGGGTGTATCGATCCAAGGACCGAAATTCTAATGTGGAATAAGGAAAAAGCTCACTCGGGGCTACACATTCTTCTCCAGTGGTTACAATCTAACGGACTTTATGGCACGGCTAACCCTCGTTCACGTTATGTATCTTTCTTGTGCTCGCAATATTCCTTTCAGGATTTGCTAGAGGAAGAGCTTCATTGCTCGGTTTGGTGGGTGCACCCGGGTGTGTTCGGGAACGGCCCAGGATCCAGGATGCCCTGCCCGGCTTATGCGGAGAATCGTTCATTGATTTAGTTTGACTATTTCTGCCTCTGGCTATTTCTCAGTTGTCTTGTCTGGGTTTTGTTCGGCTTCCTTTCATTTCCCCCGACGCTTTCCATTGGCTACTGGAGCTGAAGGAGCTTGATAAGCTCCATTCACTTGATACATGATAATGTCATGCTGCTGTTTCTACAATTTGTCATCGTGTATTAATTTCGTTTTATGCTTGGGACGATCTTCGATATTAATATTATCACAGCTATTGATTTTCGATTGAGATTGGAATTCGAGAGAAACGTCTAGATAGTGGATGGTTCCCAATTTCAGGTTTGAAAGTGTCTCTTGAACTGAACGAAGGAAGCGATTAAATTTGATATGGCCTACGGTTAATTACGAAATCAAAATCATTTCAATTTCTTAATAATGAACATCGAGAATAGTATCGAATATTACGAATTGAGTTTAAGTTTTAAGATATGATTATAACTAAGGTATATGGCCAAAATAAGGCTTAGATCTTAGCAAGGTCCATTTTTAAATTTTCTCCTACACAGATTTCGAAATGCCACAAAACTGCTTTATGCTGCTATACCTAAGCAGTCTTTCTTCACTTTGACTTAAGCTTATCAGTTTCTTGAGACATAAAATGTTAGCAAAAGGGTATGCTACATAGGTCGTTTTGAAAACGTACTGCTATAGGACACATGTACTTTGATTTGACTGTTTCACTATTTGAAAATTAATAAATAATGCAATTCCTTAAATTTTTTCACTATTAATTGACTAAATGTTTCCGATTATATTTTTCTGATATTTAAAGACATCTCAATTTTTACCCAGACGTTATTAAGACTATTGAAATTAACTGCAAGTCTTTTAAAAGTGCTAAGTAAGGTTTTCTAATAAATTCTTCCAAGATGTAACTGCTAATGTTATTTTAATTTAATTTTATTTGTTGTGAGATGTTTGTTAATTTAAATTCTATCAAAGTGTTTTGTTTGAAAAAGAAATTGGTTAATTGATTGAAGTTTTGCGTATGCATAATAAATGTGAAAATTATCATAATTGCTTTATATTTTGCTTCAATACATCGTTATATGGCAAATTTGCTGAGATCAATACCATTTTGTTAAGACGAGAGTATCCTTACACTTTTTATAATGCCCTACAAAAACTTGAGATGTTTAAATAGACACAAACCTACCAATGTTCTTTTTTAAAATTCGAGATATTTTAAATCGGTATCCTTTAACTTTTTGAGAATTTACAACTAGATGCGCCGAGCTTTGGCTATCATCTTACCTTACTCATAAAGATGAGTATTAAGAAATTGGTGATTCTTTTAAGTAAAAGTGTAATTTTTGAAAACTTTTTTTCAATCTAAGAGTCAAGAACTTACTAAAACGTAGGAATTATATCAAGCTTTACAAACATATAAATGTTGAAGATAGTGAATCCTTAAAAATTTATTGTTTATATTTTTCATTAATTTCGGCCGCTTTTGTGCGATTTTGCAACATGTAGCATAAATTTAATAAAGGTAATCGAATGTTACGGCGCGACGACTCATTCTGCATCTGCTAATGGTCTTCAGCGATTGCCCTCCTTTTTTATCAGTTTTCCACTGAAACCGCATAATCCAATAAAAAGACGAGGTCACCAATAATAAAACTTTTTACACGTACTGAACTGTTCGCTTAAAACATTTTACATTTATGCAAAGGGTGCTCTGCTGCTGTTATATCGATAAATGTTTCCAATAAGTTGATCGTAGCCGGCTAAAAGTCTCACAAAAACTCTTCGCACGCGATCTTCAAATTACGAATAAACTCGAGTCACCATACTTTGCCACAATATCCAAAATTTGAACAAAAAAGAAAATTGAAATAATGAAATTAAAGCGTAAGGCCGACAGACAGACAAAAGAAAAAAGAAAAAAAAAAAAAAACAAATTAAAATGAAACCAAATTCGTTGCTGTTGCAACAAGAGGTGCCAGCGACAGCAGATGATGTCTTAAGTATAACCAGATCACTCGTCGTCTTCTTTTTTGAGTCGTTTCTCGCGAAAACACCAAAACATTACGAGTTATGAAATTATGAATCCGGTTTCGTACTCGATTGGCCGAATTCTTATACCTCTATCGGTTAAAATGGGTAAAACCGAAGAATCTTTTGATTTTCAGAAATAAATATATTTCTGAGATATTTTTCTTAGTCGACAACTAAACAACTTTATCAAAATGAAAGACTAATTTTCATAAGTGTTCTGTTTCCAATATACCTACCTAACTTTTTTACGAACAAAAATATTTTTCTGTGCAGCTAATTTTAGTGGTAATGTTAAAAAATAAATTGTTTTACATCTAGTTATAGCGAAATATCTTTTCATTCCTTTAAATGGAGTAAAATTAGAACTTTTTATGGATATCCCTTAATATTCTTCGATTATTACGAATCTTGCTATATTTGTAAATGTTTTAATTGAATGGCAATAACATTTAAATTTACAGGACTTATTCAGTGATAACTGAATAGCTTCTCGTAGCTAGAAGCTTTAGTATAGCACACTAGCAATTCGTGCTTGTCAACTGGCAATATAGGGAATTGCTGACAAGCACGAATTGGTTGTTCAAACTACCAAATATATTTAACTTAAATATAACTAGAGTAACTACTTTATCTAAAATTGTTATCTAAGAGTAGAAAAATATTGTAATTTTAATTGCAATTAAAGAATATTTAACGTAATTAATACTGCTATTAATTACCCGCTGGTCGAACGAATAGTGCTGATGGGATTGTTTCACTTATTAATATCCCTTATCAAAATTTTCATTAGATAGTCCCCTCGAATGCACTGCGAGCGTAGCTCATCCTCTGAGGCATCCTGTTACATTGGAGCCGCATAAAATATGTTAATGTGCTTTCGCTTAGTTAGGGGCACGTTCAATTGATGCATCATACAATGTCACTCCCTGCCGAAAAGACAGTCGCAATATAAAGGGAAGCAGCCCAACATGACTCCAACCATTTATCCGGCACTCGAGGAAAGAGCGAACAAGTTAATGCGGCACATAACACCGAGGAGGGCACGTAGGCCCACCACTCGGCCCCATCTCCCGGCCCGCCACCGGAGCCCACTAATAGAACCATTCCAGGGCCCAGGCTCGGGAACACATTTTCTCTTCTGTAAATTCGAGTCTATGGGACCCCGTACTCCCGTGACGTGATGGCAACCAAAACGTAAATCAACAAATAAAGCGCTGTGGAGATAATAATAGTATCCAGTCTCCAGTCTACTAAACGGGCAGGGCTTAGGGCTAGGGCTCGGCACACATGGTGCAGAGCTAGCGCAGCTATCGGCGCTTGGTTGCTTTACCCCGGCCCATGATTCCTCCGCAGATTGCTCCAAATAGACGACCAAAAGGCAGCAAGCGGATGCCGGGCCTGCGCATTGCCCGGCGAAGGCACGCCGACAGGGAAGAAGCGGCAACTGCGAAGGACTGTGAACCCAAACCGAACCCCGTCGGGCTCCTTTGCAGTCGCCTCACATGCCTCCGTCCTTCTCCAGAATGCAGAGCTCTAGACTCTGGCTAACTCTAGCATGCCATGAATTTTCCAAACTCTGCTCTTCTATGTACTTTCTCATAATTTCTTTGTTTCGACATTTCGCATTTAAACCAGTCAATCTAGCCCCGGCGAGGGTGGGGGTCGCGTCTAATAAGTGCTGGGACATTGGAGCGAGTCAAGTCAACCTTTTGGCGATATCGCTCGGTGACAGGCAATGACAGCTCAATGACAAGGATTCGTCAACACCACGAGTTGATAGCAAGTGAAATACCATCAAGAGCGAACGTTGTTGGTGAGAAAGGCGAAGGCGGGGCCCGGGATGAGTTCCCATTTAATTTCTGCTGTGCTCCCAACGTAATCTTCTGAAGCCTTTTTACTGCTTACGTGTGGATAATTTTAAACAGATGACAATGCACCGCTGGCGCAAAGTGTCAGCAATCTCTGCAGAACAGAGGTCATGCTAGAGGGCTTCTGTTGCACAAAGAAGGAAAATATCTTAAAATTATGTATTTGGTTGTAGTTCGCTTGAAGTACTGCATACCATTCTAAGTAGCATTGTTGCACATAGTATGCTCATATAGTAGACAAGCCGAAAGATGTATTTGTACAAGCATGGCTTAAGGTTCACCATTTATAGCATATTAGGTAAAGTGTCTCGTTTTAATAAATAATCTTTTCAACTTATGCATATACGAGTATATCATTTTCAAGCGACATTTCACTTTTTCCCACGCAAAGTATCTTACTCGAATTGAAATGTAATTTCTGTACAATAAGTACCCGAATTTTGTATTTAACTCAATCCTCCATACATTTTTGGTATATCTGTGGAGGAATGGGCTTAAGTTCCTTCAGTGAATTATCTTTTATCGATTCAATCGACTCAAAACGCTTCCCACGAAGTGATAATATGTGTTTGGGGAACAAACAAAAAGACAGGGTGCCAAATCTGGCGAATACGAATGCTTAAGCGATGACAGTTATGCCGTGTTTGGTCAAAAAATTACGTATAATAAAAGCAGTGTGTTATGGCGCATTGTCGTGGTGAAGATAATGTTATTCCTCCATAAATCTGGCCTCTTCTTGCGGATAAACTCACGTAAACGCCGCATTATGCCTAAATAATTATCTATTGGCTCTCTGACTTTCTGGCAAGAATTCATTATGGACAACAGTGCGATAACCAAAGAAAACAGTCAGCATAATTTTGAATTTTAAGCGACTTTTGCCCATTTTTTTTTTTGGGTTTTGCTTCGTTCTCGAAGCGCCACTCGGTCGACTGACTCGTTTCAACGTCATATTCATAAATCCATGTCTCACCACCAATAATGCTACGTTTCATGAATGTAAGGTTCCCACATTCAAAAATCATTTGTTCAGAGAAGTTTTTCCGATACTCTTGTTAAATAACATCGAGAAGTGAAATTAGATGTGAAGCATTAACGCGCTTCATACCCAAGCAATTTCTCTTTTACAAGACGGTATATTTCCTTGATTTTGGCCATGCTTTGAGTAGTATTAGATGTCGATAGGTGTCTAGCACGAGGCAACTCTTCGACTACTTCGCGAACGTCTTTGAATATTTTATACCAATCGTATGCCAGTGTTCTACACATAGCAGAGTCCCTCCGTAAACTTTCTGCGCCACTTTCAATGACTCAACACATGAAATTTTATTCAATACAAACTCGTTATTCAACAATTTTATTCATGTTAAAAATCGCCAAAAGCACTTAAGGTAATCTCACATAAAAGGCTTCCGTTGCCGTTGAAAATGGTATATTAAAACAAAAAAATTGCACATGCGCTTAAAATATACGCAAATTTAAAATTTGGCTTGATATACGACCTGAAAAACTCCCAATGACTGCAATACCATAAATTCCATCCACTGTATTAGATCTTAGATCTATAATGCTAACTGCTAAGTCAAACTTTACTCAAGTCTGTTTCAAGCGTGGCCTAAGTTTAACTCAAACCGAATAATAGACCACCCTTTCTTTGACTACTACTCTTTAAAAAATAAATTAAGATATTTCAATCTATTAGATCAATTTGATACCACTTAAATTTCATCTGTTAAAGTTTATTTCTATTAATGTGTTAGAAGCATCTTGTTAAGTAAATATCAACATTTTATTAAAATTTAAACGGCATTATTAAAAATAGTTACTTAATTTTTAACAGCAAAATGTTTAAATGCAAACTATTGATGAATTTTCAAATAAATTCTGTTGCATTTTTACATTAAATCTGCTGAAAATTAATTCGATCACCATCATCAAATTAAAAATTTCGCGAGAAGCCATCGACAACACGAACCTCAGGTAGTTCAGTTGGTAGTAATTAAACGAATCGCCAAATCGAAATTCACAGGCTCAAGCCTTGTCCCCTTGTTTCTTTTCGAGTAATTCCCACATTCATTCATGTTGAATGTAAATATTTTATGAAAGTTAAAATTTAAAAGGCAAAGTTTAGATCTAGTTACCACCACAATAATGGTAAGCAATTAGTTGCTTTCAATTATTGAAGTAATATTAAATAAAAAAATTAAATTCGGTTGAGCGGTCTAGGAGTTATTGCAGAACAAATATTTGTATACCATATATATATACCATAAATAGCCATCCTGACAGTATTCAGTATTCGTATACCCATTATCAAGCCAAAATTTTTAAAATCAGATATGTCTACGATATGAAATACGTCGTATTGGCTCTATCCGATTTAAATAGTATGTTTCTTGCGTCGAGTGTTTCAATTTTGACTGAAATTCTTTAAAGAATTGGTTATATTTATAGCAGAAAAATAGATAAATTTACAGACACAAATATCTAATTACTCTTGACTATCTTTTACTCATCAATAAAATTTACTTCTCAATATTTTCAAAACTGGTAATAGTAAATTTCAACTAAAAATTTTAATGACACCAAAGGTTTCCGGGCTGAAATTATAAAAACAGTTCTATATAAGAATTAAAAATGTTCTTTACTAAATTAAGGCCAACTAATAAAATACAATGTATTTTAGTTGCTCCTTAAATTTAATTTTTCAAAGAAGTATTCACTGCCTTTTGAATAGGGAAAGCAACAATTATCTACCACCAATTTACTTCGTTGCTTTTGACCCAAAAAAATCTTTACACTTTTTCATTCATACTTAAAGAAAAAATGGTGTCTGAAGTCGTGTTTTGTTTAACACGAAGGCTTTTAAATTGCCCTATTGCTCCCTTTTCACGTAGCGGACTCAGACATCGACTTCATGGCATTTACTTTGTCACCAGCCAATCCGTTAGGTCAAGGATAAGTTTGTCACTTGGAAGTTATGCTTGACTCAATTTGGGTAGAATCAATTATTGCCCTAATTAGTTTCAATAAAGTTATTGATTGAATTGAAGACAACAAGATATAAAGATTATATTTTATTGTTGTTATTCATGCAATCAATTCTTGGCGCGTTAATGAAAAATTCTACTTGGTAATTCTAAAAGATACTCGTATTGCGGAAGAAGAAATTTCATCTAGTATTTGAAAAATTACTTTTCACTATTGCAAATTCATTTAGTTAATGCAAAACAGCGGTTCACATTTATTTCTGCATAGTTCGCAAAACGACGTAAGTTATAAAAGCAAGTAATACTCAAAGGTGTATTATTTATTTGTAAATTTTATTACTATCGCTTGAAATTAATTAATTATTAATAATTATTAGTAAAATGATAGGCACAATGAAATGGGACCATTGGAATCAATGTGATGAATTTTTGTATAAGCTAGAACTATTGGCTTTTGAAATTTCACTATTTCTTTGCATAATTACGGTTTCTAAATCTGGTGTTTCCATGTTATAAAATAAAAGTTCAATAATTTAATGAAACTTTTTCTCTTATTATTGTTACGCATATACAAAATTTTAGTTTAATATACTCATAAAGTGTTTGTCTCATTTTCGTTATTTTACTTATTTATTTCTGAATATGTTGATTTAGCCGGTTGTATGCAGTCGAAACTAAAGTTCAGTAGTATTATAATGAATTGATATTCAACATCATCTGCCTATATTCCAAAATATGTTATTCTAAACTAATTTTCATTTCAATAATGTAATTTTGCCTTAAAAGTAGAATTCTAAACACTTCTGAGTGCCGATCGATTACTTTATCAATTAAAAATAAAAAGTTTATTATATACTCGTACATTGTACAAATAGAATTCCCACGTAATCACATGGGGAAATTTAATTAATCGTGTCTTGTCTGGACTCTTAGTAGAATATTAATCCTTTAGGTACATTTGACCTATTAAAACGTAAAGCATTTGTTTGGCCAATATCGCACATGACGTTCTGATTTTGTAATACTAATGATTGCCTAATAATTAATATCTCAATATCATATAGGAGTATATAACATAAATAATATGAAATAAATGATTTCATGATTTTTAATAAAAAATTTCCTCCAAATGCAAACAAATTTTCCAATAAATGTATACCCAAAGGGTAAAAAAATGAAAATCTTTCTAATAACAACCATTGGAATAAAGTCGATGTGACAGTATTGCTTTTACCAACAGAAACAAAGCTTTGTAATTTTCCTCCAAATAGCAGACTAAAAATGATAGTAAAAAACGCTACCAAAATAGAACCAAATCGAAAACTGACGACAGCAAAGGAAAATTAAAATGGAGCAAGTAGAACCTATAAAGGGGGTCCGAATGTCTCAGTTTTCCGTGCTACAACATGGAAAACCAATAAAAGCTCCGGTTGTCTGGACAATTTGGCGTCGCTGTACAACAGGAAAAATCCCGCACCCAATTCAACCTACTTTAAGTCGTGGATTCACCCCGACACACCATCGACACCGGCTGAAATCAGGACAAGTTGTTCTTAGACTAAAGTCGCCGCTGTGGCACACGCTTGAGCTCATGTGAAGGGCACTTGTTGCTTCACCGGGGAATACCACCACAGGTGGGCTTTATGAGGAATTAGAGGCAGTTCAGCTTTTTCGATTGAACTGTAACTGTAAATAAAAGCTACAGGGATATTTTTAAAATGGTTACTATAATTCAAAAAGGGATGTGAAGGGAAAAGAGAGTTCAAACATATTTTTGGGCAGTGGGAGATAGATATTCATCCCGGCAATAATAAGACCCATTGTTGGGACCCTCGTGGTTCTGAACGACCTACTCGAAAGGGGCACAATAACGCATGAAATGTAGCCAGAGCCTTTGAATGCCTTTATAACTCCAAAATTTAGAGATATCCATCTCTCAATGGCACAATAGACCTACTTCATCTCAAATCCTCTATTTTCCTTTCCATTCATCGGCATTATCCCAACAGAAATTACGGCCCCATCTCACCGGAAACATATGAATCCCAAGATGTCAAACCGTTGGCTCCTTGTACGGTCAAGAAAATCCTACAACGAGGAAATAATCCGAGAGGCGCACCAACACCAGCGTAAACCGTTTGAAGCCATTAGAAGGGTGTGGGTGATGTCATTTATGAAAAGTTTCAAACTCTGTCCCTCCTTCAAAGCCACAGAGCAAACCGACAGACAAACATGACCCACCCCTCAGGGCCACCCACGACCCTCAAGCTGGTTGCGACTCACCTAACTGGGGTACATCACCCCCCTGTACGGTTCGTGTACACGCTAGTGGTCATTGGGCGTAAATATAATAACAAAACCCCACCGGGGCTCCGCCACCTCCGTCGCCGCCGCTCCAACGATATTTGGCGCACAGCGGAGCAGAATGAAAATTTAAATATTACCCCATTCCGGGATCATCAGCACCCCCCCAACGCTGCGGAATGTGGAAAGAAAACGACAAAACGGAGTGAAAAACTGTTTTTAACAAGAAAAAGAAAGCGGATGGAGTTGTGTATTTGCTGCACCCTGTACATGTCTACGTGCTACAGAAATGGGGCGTTTTGTTCCTTTTTCCCCAAGTGCCAGGAAGAACCCCACCGCCCTTAAGTGATTCCTCGTCAAAGGATACCAAATACCAACAGGGCAACAGGGTATCAAGTGACAGAGGAGAAAAGCTGCTTTGCTCGGAAAAGCTATTGCAAGATTGAGAAATGAGAGGTTCAAGTGGGTGAGAATAGGAAGGAACGGATACGGGTGGGTAGCCATTCCTTGAGGATTCCACCCGACTTGGCATTGGTACGGTAAATGCCTTATCTTACAGGGGTTGCCAGAACCAACGAAGTGGTTGACATTTGTCTTTACATGAAATATACACCCCTTAGTAGAGTCTGAAATTTTTATTTTTAAATTCTAAACAAAAAGATAAATAGATAGAGGAAACTTATGTGATTGGCGATACTTTCTTGTAAAATCTGATTATTCAGCTCATTATTTCGTTCAGTACGGTATAATTTAAATCAAGTTTATCTCAAACTAATCTTCAACTTTAAGTTAAGTTTAAGCCAAATCAATTTCCAAAAATTGGCATATGCTGTCAATATTCGATTTGATATGATTAAAGAAAATTCGATGCGATAAATAATGAATAATAAGTGACAAACATACACATTTATTTATTTAATCCATTCTTTCTTCTCTTCAAGTCTACAGATTTAATCTTACAGTCCTAACGAGATTAAATAATAAAATATACTACTATAAAGGGCTGGAAATGTTATAGGTGTTTAATGTTTTAATATTCCAAGACAAGTTCAGGACAATTTATGAGACTAGTTAAAATATCGAACGCAAATAAGTCATCAGTAACATTATGTCTTCCTTTACGAGCAAAACCAGATGAGAGTTTTATAATATTTTCTAATGTATTCAGCTTATACGCCATTAATTTGGTAAAGGATTGTTGAATCGATTCTAATCTGTTAATATAAGAACTAAAATTTAGTGACCAGATGGCCTCTGCATATTCTAAAATTATCTAACCAAAGAATAGTGCAAAGACTTAAACGTGAAAGGTGAGTAGCATTTCTTTTAAACTAAAAAACTATTAATTTTGAAATTACTGACATTAATTTCGTATTCAAAACAACTCCAAGATCTTTGTAGTGACTAACTCTCTTCAAAGGCATGTCATTTATACTATAAATAAAATTTATATAGTAAGATTCTTGCGTCTTGAAATAATCGTAGATTTGCACTTAAATATATTTGGAGAAAAGCCGATACGTTTACGCCAAGATTCCACGTTGTTGATATATTCTTGGATTTGTAACCTATCTTGGCTACATACCAGAGTGGAGTACTAATAAATACAAAAATAAATATTTACATAACGAATTCACAACTTTTCATTACTTAACTAATGAAACATATTTGATGACTTTGAAATACTACAGTGAAGGAAATTCATTTAGTCGAACACACACAATATTTCAAACCTTTTTAAATCACTTAACACGTATATCTTCTAACCCTATAACTTAACTGTTGAATATCACAAAACTACTTCTTGATTATTCTGATGGAGAAGTTTTTTTACTATTTGTTATCTAAGAGACAGAACAGCATAAGTATTCAATAGTGTCAATTTTTTCCTAGGAAATTCACTTAATGTGTAGCTATAAATATTGTTAAAATTCTATAATATAAATAATTTGAATTCGATTGGTAAGTGAAGCATATTGTTTTATAATACGTGATGCGTAATATGATGATTTATTTATATCTTAAAAAACAACAGTAACGAAATGGCAAAATGATTTAACGGATGGAGAAAAAATTACAATTAGTGTTTTGAAAAAGAGAGGAAAGTTTAACCATAAAATAATGAAAGAAATTAATCGTTCCTAGCGTGTGTTAAGGAAATTTTGAAACTTGGCAATAACTATGGAAAAACTGCTCCTACACCAAGAAACACAAAGTTAACGCGCCGACAACAAAATCATTTCATCAAATTTCCTCCTAAAATCCAATTTTATTGAAGATTTATTTTATTTTAATGAGTTCTGATATTTGTGAACTATGATTGTATATGCTTTACTTATGTACTGTTACGCATACATTTATGAAGTATTCACTTTGTTTAAATTTACCCACCTTAATTGAAAACATCAAAAAATGAAAGTGCGGTTAAACGAATTTCCTCCATTGTATTTTAATAGTATGATTAAAGTCCTATTTATATCTGTAATTGAAGTCTGTTTATTCAATTCTTAATTTCTTAAAATTTACATAAATATGAACTCCAATATAAAACGAAATTTGAAAATTATAACACCAAGAAATTAAAGTGATATGTTGATCATTAATGAATAAAAACATCAAAAGGTTTAAGATCAAAATTAAAAAGATTATATTTAAAATAAATATACAATCAAAAAAGTTCTTCCACTGTAATTTTTTGTTAGTATGCATGCAATTTCTGGCTACCTATATTCGGGATGTTATCATCAAAGGCAAAAACAAAAAATGGAAAATCCAATGAATTATCGCCAAAAAATAATGCAGGGAGGGCAAGTCGAGATTGATAACATTATAAAAGTAAAGAATTGTATTTCTTGCCAGTCTAAGTGAAACTCTTAAACAGTTTGGTTGTTATAAAAATTTACAAAATGAAAAAGTGTGTTTTAAGCATTTTGGTGATAGTTACCATTGAAGTATTTTTTGAGACGTATGCAAGGCCAGATACCTATCAACTGACTGAAAAGGAAAAAAATACACTAGACGAAATCGGAATTCAGTGGAGGGATGTCCTCTTTTGGGAACGCAAGCCATGCAATGAATTCTTCGATTTTGCATGTACTAATAAGGAATATCCAAAATCACAATATAAAGGTGCAGAAGACCTTTTACAAGATATATTAAAAGAAAATCCAAAATTAGTGACAGAAACTGAGGAAAAATACCTAAAATTTGCATCGAGCTGCAAAAACATTAAACAAGAGGATAAAATTGAGTTCATCAAATGGTTTAAACTTGATAATTCAATTGGAGCATGGCCAGCCTTCGAGGAGAATTGGAACGATAGTAAATTTAATTTACCACTGGCTATTGGTGAAATGAATTCGTATAACTATCCAGTGGTCTTCAAATATTTATTCGAGTTGCAAATCAATGGTTCATATGAAAATTACCTTAAGGTTATTAAAGAAGATCTGTTGAACATTGATCAAAATGAGAACGTATTAAAAACAGCGTTTAAAACACTCGGTGTTAATAAACCTGAAGAAGTTCTCGCTGATGCTGCTTTGTTCGAAAAGACGTTTAACACAGCTATAGAATCGACTAAATCTTTTGGCAATATCAAAGTTAAATACTCTGACCTAAGTAATCACTTCCCCAAACTAGAGCTAAACAAACAAATCGAGATAACATATGGAGAAAAATTTCCAGATGATTATTCAATTATCCTGGAATCAAATGAAGAACTTCAACACATTTACGGAGAAATTTCAAAGCTTAATCCTAAATTGATTGCCAACTACTTCTTCTGTACGTTCGTTTTTAAAACAATTGAAATAACTTACCCAAAATCGTATTCGCTCTTTAAACCCGTAATAAAGTCTTCTATCATTAAACATCTCTACACTGAAAACATGAAGGAAATCGTGCAGGGGATGTACATAACAATCTTAGAATTTCTACGGGAATATTTTAAAGCTCAATGCAGTTCGGAGGAGATCATCAATTTCGTCTTAGAAGATGTCTTTCGACCCACTAACGAAGAGAACTTGTCAAAAGAATTTAAAGAGATATCTGCAAATGATAACGAGTGCATGAAGAACTACAATTCCTTGCAGAGAATTCAAAATAGAAGGTTAGCCAAACCATCCTTAAATTGCAACCATCTACTGCTTAATCCATTGAAGGATGAAATGTCTGATTTCACAGAATATTTGGCGAATTTGGCAGGAAAACCCTCCGCGTTAATATTTCAACCTCTAATTTTTTCAGTAATACCAAGGGCCATCGAATACTACAACATATTTCATGGCTTCAATTTCACAAATTCTCAGAAAGAATGCTTCTTCAAGCAACATACTAATGAAGTTGTTGAAAAAGAGATAAATATTATTTTAGGAATTCAAATGATGCTTAAGGTTTTCTCCAAATGGATGAAGAACTATCCAGATATCGTTCAACAGGAAAATAAAATATTGCAGAATTACGGTCTTAGTTCTGAAAAATTACATGTTCTATTGCTAGCAAAGCAAATATGTGAAAATAAAGAATCTTTTAATATGATGATAACCACAATTGCGAAGTCAGAGGACTATCCACAAATATACGACTGTCCAGCTGGATCCAAACTGAACGCAGCTGACAAATGCACCCTATTGTGAATGCGATTGGGACATGTTCACTTGGTTTTTGAAATTTCCTAATAAATTGTTTACTTTTAATAAAACTTAAAAATTCTATTTATTTACCCAACTTAATTTATATATATACATTTAAGTTTGACACCACAAGAAATACCCTTTTTCATAACAACTTTTACATTTTCGACTTGAATCAAAATTTAGTTTCATTAATGGAGGAACATTCTCACTTTGCATTGACCTGCCTTTAAATCGATACCTTCGAACCTCCTGAATCTCTCGAGAAAGAATTAATCGTCTAGTGTTAAATTTAATTAATAATTAAAAATTAAATTAATAAACAAAAATTAAAATAATTTTTTAACGACATTTGAACAGAATTTTTAAATTGCGTCAAAAACTTCAACTTCAAAAGTTGAAAATCCATATTTTAAAATAGGATTAAGAAAAAATGTGAAACATGACAATTGTCTACTGTTAACATTTCAGTGTTTTTTAAATTTAATTCTTCTGTGTAAGAGAAACAGAAAAACAGAATTGTTTGGTGTATGGTGTATCCTTATGTAAAGATCAGCTTAGCCGGGTTGTTTGATACTTAATTAAAAAATGTATGCTCTCACAAATGATAAACGAGTACTTACGATCTATTGGATTTATAATACATAACAGAACAATGGAAATTTGGTGTTGGCTCTACATCCCGCCGTACTAAACTTGTGATAAAGACACCCTTTCATTTTGTGTCATCACAATGCCATGTTAATTTGGATTAGCAAATTTATATGCACAATACTCGTATTTATTGCTATCTGGCAGCACCAGCCAATCTAGTAGAACTAATTTCATATGTATCCGAACGGTTAGATATGCACACACGAGGGATCTTAACATAGCTACTGTTATAGACACAGCATCCCACTGTATGTACCAAAAAGCATTAACGTAACAAAAGTTTGCCGTTATGGTACAAATTTTGTTCTTGTGGAAAAGGGCTGCCAACCCCCTCCCAGCCACACCGTTCGATGCAAGGATGCGACTGGGAAAGGCAAAAGTACTTCGTTCACTCTTGGATAATATCATTCTCCTGGAGCAAAATTATAATGTTTTGGGTCTTTTGATATACCAGCCATGCTGTTCGGATCGGGCATGTGTGCGACTGTACCTGCTAAACAAATGTCTATGGAGTTTTCATGGAACACAGGCCCCGTGAATATGGATGGATTCTTACTCCACTCTAGAATAATCGTGTGTGCCTGTGTGTTCAAAGAGGATATACACTTTTCCATCAGAAAGTTTTATCTATATGAAATCATGGTGGAAATGTTAAGTGAAAAGCTGTTTGCAAGCATACATAGATATATGTGACAGCATCCTTTCAGTTGACAATCGTTTTTCGCTTCTTTTTGCAAACATTCTTCGTGCTATGGGTACATTTATACGCGCAGGAAAAGGATGTGGAAGTTATGGCAGCGAAGAGGTAATGGTATCTGGAAAAAAAAATATTGAAAATTTGTCCTCTCTAGTAACTTTCAAGAGACATTAATAATAAATATAATTACGAAAGTATACAGACATCCTTACACATTTTTTAATACTTACTATGCGTATGATTTAGAAAACGAGGAAAGTTCTGAATATATTAATAAAAACTATTTTCATGCTGTATTCAAATTAAGGATCTTTCGTATTCTAAATGTAAGAACTCATTCAGAATTGAAGAAGGACTTTCGATGCAGGATATATCCAATTTTAAAATCCCAACATATAAATAATTATAAAGGATAACAAATTGGACTTATAACTCACAATTTAAGTCTCGCTTTTTGAAACCCGTGAAAGGACCTACGATTGAAAATACCAAAATAGGATTCACGATTGACGTAGAATTCACTACAATTAACAAATCTTAATTAGATAAATAATAAAAATTTAAATAAATACACACAACAAGGAGACAGTCATCAGAATATTGAAATTTTAAAATTAATACTAGTTTAAAAATGTGAATTTTATAAAATCCAATCGTTTTCCTCAAATCTAATACAAGGGATCAAAAGAAAGGATCAATTTAAAATGAGAACGATATTTCGGGCTCTATTTTCAAATCTATTATCAAAAATTAGAAAAACTAACTTTAACGACTACAAATTTACAATTAATTAAGGATTCCCGAAGACGACGTTGATAATTGAAAAGTAGTTTCCCGTTTCAGTAATTTAATCACAATAGAAAACCAAACCAACCAAAATAGCAGCAGCTCTTTCATTATAAATGTGTCATCTAAATGTATCACTTATTTTGGTCATCATGCTTTTTGCTCTGATGAGTTAAACCATTTTTAGTTGTCGCATGCAATTCAGCGAATTTCGCATAGATTTAGTACTCAAAAATGTCTAGTTGTCCAAAAATAAATTGAGGTTAAATCAACTTTTATTTCCCGCCAAAAAACGTGCGTGCAAAAGAATCATAATTTAATTTTAAAAAAATGAAGAAATTGCCTTTTATTGGATCTGCTATGGTATTTGACTAGTATGCTTACACAATTGTTATATATTTTTAGAAGATTTAAAAAGATATAGAGATGGACCGCAGGAGGTTATCCTGTTATAAGCGTTCGCTAATTTGACAATCATCTGCCTGATATGGACAAGAGAAAATGTATCTGATCAGCGCTCTCGATATCTATTTTTTTTTCGCATTGCAAGGATAGGACAAATCAGGGGACGATCAGGAAATAAGATCTACCACCGAGATTCGATTTTATTTGCATTCTAATGTGATCAAAATATTTCAGAACAGTCACAATTTATACTCATTAGATACTCTATAAGGGAAAAGTGGCTATAATTTAACCGGGTCCTCAAATTCGACAATTTTAATTGACAAATATTGGTTTAACCCTTATATGTAAGCTAATAGTTAAGTAAACTTGCGTAAAGTGCCGAGACGATATGTCGTTATGCGTAAAACAGTATGCGCTTATTTCTAATAAGCATTATTTATATAATTTTCAGCTAATGTTTAAATACTTAAATTTCTTTTACTTTTCAACATGTTCTTTTTGGAATTTTGTAATTATCTTTTACAACAAATGTTAAATGGGAAAGGGTCCAATTGTTTTTATGCGATTTGGAGTTTTCAATGACCATTTCAAGAAGAATAAATTTACTAACTACATTAAAAAACGGATTTTAGCGTATTTTCCTAATCAAAAAGTTGTTTTTATAACCAAAAGTGCACAATTCACGCGTGCACCCACGTGTTTTGTCAACAAACTCTACCAAAACTTGCTTTTTGGTTCATTTTTTATGGAAATTAGGTATTAAAACTAACTACAGAAATTTTGAAATGTAAAATTCCAGGGATATGCGGTGCTTGGAAATTATTAAATTAAGAAGATTTTAGTTCAGATCTACTTAACGTAACAATCAGTTAAGATCTAGTTAACACTCAATAGCTAATTCTATAAATTATTTATTGTAGATAAATATTTCAAATCAGTGAAGGTAGATCACTGCTCGAACCGATCTTATGCTTGTATGAAATAGCTAACCTTAGAATCTTTACAGATGAAATTATGAATTCTAAAAAATGTTACATAAATTATGCGACCTAATCTCTAATTTATTGGGGCTTCTCAGTACCCTCACAATTCGATTGAAAAAGTTCTTTGTACGAAAAATCAATAACGATGGGTAGGGCAAAATTACAGGAACTTAAAGTGTATAGTTCGATTTTAAGGTTTAAGGGTGCAAAACTCCCTCGCAGTCCTATCGACCGAACCATAACCTAAAGCAACAGAAAACTTTATGAGCCCCACCGTCGAGAAAAATTCTCATCAGCTGATGCGGTGCGGATGAAGCTCGATGGTCCACACGTCTGGGCATGAGCCCCACGAAATGAGTGGGGCCGAAACCGCGGGCCTTAAGCCCCTCAAAGCCGGCGGTAACTCCTCGGAAAAACAAAAAGTATGTGCTCACAATTTGCAGGGAATGGATGGAGGGGGACATTCGGAATTCGACGCCCCCGCCACCTTCCACCTGGATCCCTCCAGGTCGCTGTGGGAAAAATTCCTTCGATACCTGGGTCCAGAGACGGGGTATCGGGGTCCTTCAGGAGCTCCACCCACACAGCATTAAAGCCACCGAGCTGCCGTCAGCTTTAAGCGGGAACTTTTCATGCTCATTTATTTGTTTGCCCACTTTTGTCCGCGCGCCTGTATGTTTTTGCACACAAATCCCCCCGGTGGAACGTTCGGGGGAGCCCGAAGAGCTGACTACGTTTCGGCGTGATGTGCTTTTTCGGTAATTTACATTGTGCCGTGGAGTCATGTTGCGCTCTTTTGCACAGTTTTGTTCGTATATCTGCGGGGTTGTTGGTGATTACGGAGTTTTTCCTCGCTTCCTATTTATGATACCATCCGCGCTTGTTGCAGGGCACCCCCACGATACCTTGCCGAGCCCACCAGAAGGCAGTCGGGGAGTTGCCGGGTGTTGGGCGTATGTCAACTTTGCGCTTAGCAGTTCGCAAAAAGGACTAAAGCGTTGCCTGAACGAAAATTAAACGCACACTGAAAATTAAAGCCGTCACAGGGAGGGGGATTTTTCACCCCGACTGGCGCGACTTGCAACATCGCAGGAGCACAAGGACGCCTTTTATTTGCGGTGGAGTGCTCTGCATATGCTCCTTGTCTCCTCCCCCCCGCAGTTAAAGAAATGCTCGAGGTCCTGCAGAGGAGGCTGCTAGAGCGTTCGCTTTAAGTTTTGTTAGAAAACAGTACACGCTTTTGTGGGGAAAACAATTACAAGACATTTAAGCATAATTTTCCCTCTCTCCAGACTCACAGTTGAGTAGAAAAGCACTGCAACTATGAAAGAAAAGCAATCCTACCCGCTGTATGCAGAGCATAATCGGACGTCTCTGCAAGGGTTTTGCATAACAACGAAGCCTTTCACAGGCGTCATTCTTCTGATTACGCTCAAACATCTGAATTTTAATTCTGTGATAATCAATATCATGCAAGTTACCAGCAAATAACTTGCTGTAGTCTAATCCCACCTCTTAACGCACAAAGCGTTTTCACAATTTCAATGAAATCAGTTTAGGTATAGGTAAAAGTATACCTACCAAAAGAAAGTTTACAAAGTTAATTTTATAAATTTTGATATAGGTCAGTAACGATTTTTTATAATAACAACATTAAATCGAAAAGTTAATATTAAACCGGTTAAGCAATAACTCACAATCGAAGGTTTTAATTATACCTAGATCATAAATGTAATTATCTTGAATTTCTATTTGATAAAGGTAAAATGACGAAACTGACCTATGTAATACAAGCAAGACATGCAAACAAAAAAAAAACGGATACGGGTACACCGAGGGTAAAATTGCTCTATGTACAACAATGAAAAGGAATTAGCACGTTGAGAAAGCCTCTAATTAGAAGATTAAGGATTTCTTGGCTTATGGGATGGGTAAAACAATTTGAGGATTTTTATTATATTGTGTGTTATTAAATCATCTCAGGAATATTTCTAGAAAATTTCATAAAGACCAGGCAATTGGTTCAAAAGCACAATACGCATATAATACATCACTCAATAAGTGTCCAGTCTGACACTGTTAAAAGACACATATGATTTCTGGAAAGTACTAACCTTCAAACGATACGTGTAAAAATTTCATGTCATTCCAACTATTGGTTTACAAGTTACACTGGATATAGTGAAACAAGATTTGTTATTTTCAAAACAATGGATAAAATTAATTTCGTATGTTGGTTGATTCAACATTGTTTTCTAATGGGGAAAAATACTATTGAACCCAAACAGATAAGCGTTATGGAGACTCTATACCAAGGAAATCAACTATTATTGAATGGTATCCTGAATTCATATGCGGTCATGCAAAAGCCCATGATCTTGCGTTCTGATCGCCCAAAATCGTCAGTTGATCAAAAAGCAAAAAAAAAAAGTCCACAAAATAGTTTTGGAAGACTGTAAAGTGAAGTTGAGTGAGATAGCTCACACTTTAAAGGTATCAGAAGGTAGTGTGTTTACAATTTTATACAAAAATTTTAGCATGCGTAAGTTACTTTCCCGTTTGCTCACACCGGATTCAGAGCTGTTTGAAGTTATTCAAGAGAAATAAAAATGATTTCTTACGTCGGGACGTGACAAGGATCCACTAATATACACCTGAATCAAAAAGATCGTCAGCTGAGTGGACAACACCTGGTGAAAACCGTCTAAAAGGATCAAAAACGCAAAAGTCAGCAGGCAAAATTATGGCATCCGTATTTTAGGACATATATGGTATTTTGTTCATCGACTATCTTGAGAATAGTAAAATTATAGCGAATATTACATTATTCATTATTGGATCGATTGAGTGTATAAATCAAAGAAAAATGGCCTCGCATGCAAAAGAAAAAAGTGCTGCTTCACTAAGCCAATGCACCGTGCCACAAGTCGTTGAAAACGATGGTTAAAATGAAGGAATTACGCTTCGAATTGTTTCCACACCCGCCGTACTTTACAAATGTGGCCCCCAGTGACTACTGGAGTTTTACAGATCTCAAAAATATGCTACAGGGAAAGAAATTTGTCTCAAATGAAGAAGTGATTGCCGAAACTGAGGCCTATTTTGAGAGCAAAGATAAATCGTTCTACAAAAAAGGCATCGGCAAGTTGGAATGAATGTATCACTCTTGAAGGAGAACATGTTGATAAATAAAGACGATTTTCTAAAAAAAAAATGTACTTTTCTTAGTTAGAGCGGAGATTTATTGAGTGTTGTGTTAAGTACGCACTACCTGAAACATTAAAATGCGATTATCTCGAAACTATGTTTTTTTTTTCAAAAGTACCATGACCATGGGCATGATAACTCAAAAACAGTTAATGCGATCAATTTAAAACTTTGTGTCATAGTTTGATGATAAAAGAATACTCAACGAAGAGTGCATAAAAAATTTAAAATTGGACATCTCGTAAACTTGGCTTTTTACTAAAAATTATTTAAACATTGATATTTTAAAAAATTCTTTGTCAGGTCCTTCATATAAGATGATAACACTAACGTAACTTATAGTTATAATAATAAATAATAAGCTATTCAGGAGGAATCGTGACCACAGCATGCGATGCTGAAAAAAAGTTGTTGCCGGAGATTTACTGTATTTTAGAGTTTTTTGAATACTTTTCAATACAAAAATTTTAAGAAATAACTTAAGACTTATTTTTAAGATCCATGATTTAATTATTTAGTTCAAAAACAAATAATACTAAAAATTACATAAATTTTAGTACGTCAGGATGTATATAAATTATAAATTAATTTCAATGTTAAATATAATATAACATTTAACGTATTAGATTAGAACATCATTACACTTTATATTTATAAATAATTAGACCATGTCTTGCATGATTTTACATATCCAGAAGATAACTAAAATATAATAACATTACTCATTTTGCAAATTCGAAGTAGCAAACTGTTAAATTTTAAAATGAACAGGAATATATAAAACTTTTCAAAGTATCTGATTAGGGTTTGTGCTTAAAATTAGGTTAGCGTAGTTTTCTAGTAATTGGAATGAAAAAAATTCGAATATTTTCATAATTACCTCTCATTTTCAACAAAATATTATACGAAATCAATTATGTTTAAGTAAAAACTCCTGCTAGAGAAGGGTTTGTGAGAAACGCACCACTTTTTAATTAAATTAAATCCTTTTTTTCCAGAGGTACCCTGATGACACACCCTGCTAAGAATTATTTTCCTTTTTTGTTCTTTTTTTGTTTTTTTTTTTTTGAGAATTTACAAAAAAGAAAACATCCCCCGCTACTTGGCCATTAAAAAAAGTTAAGAGGACGAAGAGAGGCGAGAAAGAAGCAAGGAAATTACCCCATCCTTCTAAAGAAAAAGATACTTTACGTCTTCCCTGTTCCCTGTATATATTCGCCTAAAATCCCTACGGCTGGGTTTCTTCAGCGTGCTGAGTGTGAGCAAATGATTTTTCACTTTCCGTAGGCCACTTTAAATGAAAGCTGGGGCAAAACAAATAGAGCAAAAATTCGGGAATTCCATAGAAAGCCCGGCACGCAAAAAAGAAGGGCATTTTTTCATTCGCTCACTCATTGGGCAGGTACATGGACATAGATGGGGATGCTCCTCGAAGGACGCGTTGTTGTTGTTGGATCAATATCGTAAATCCTGGCGGGAGACTGCCTCCTCAGCAGATCCCAAACCCAATCCCAGTCCCAATCCCGGCTGAATAGAATAATGCTGCTGTCCGTCTTCCTCCCAAAAAGTTTGCTTTAACTCCTGACTGACTGGGAACTGCCGTATCCCAAAAACATTTTCAGAATTTGCAGAAAATGCTCGCAATCTTCCGACCTTTCGAGCTCTATCATCGCACAAAGGAGCCCTAGTAACGCTCTTGCGGAGCACGAAAAGTGGGTAGAACCGATGCCAATGTGTAAGTGGATATTATTCAAACGGATACGATTTCACATTCCAAGGATGTCGGTGTTACGGCAGTTTTCTTTTGTATCCGATTAAGGGAACTGCTTTCTGGGATCTGACAGCAACAATGGACGGAACGGGACGAAAAAAAATAAGTCCCTAGCCATATTTACGGGTATCAGAAGACACACACTTCAAGCCCTCCTTTCGTCGTCTTTTCTGTGACCTTTCAGATGCAAGGATTTCTAGCATGTGTGAAATTGTTGTGGTGATTCCCTACTCCACAATGTTGGTATATTCCCTACTAGTCCATCCCCTTCCCCCCAAGTTTATCTTGGGCGTCATTTTGGTCAATTTCATCTTATATATTTTCGAATAGAGAGAATGAATTCAGGACGATGTTCATTTATTACAAAAACAAATCTTGAATATTATGAACTTTGGGATACAATTTATTGTATGGGTATTTTAACCTTACGAAAAACGATCTCATTAGTAAAATAATAAAACCCTATCGGTATCAAGGAGACCTAGCCTTTAGAGAATTCTTCACTGACGAATATACGCCCTAAGAGATTACACAATATAAAAATAGACGAACCAGAAAATTCTATAACGAATAGCAAACATTTCGGTTATCGTATGTGACAGGGAAAATGCTTTAAATGTTTGTTATAAATTCGAACTCTCACTAATTTCAATTAATTTGGTTAAGTAAATTAAGAATCTTGATTTATTAAAAAAATATCAAATAATTTTGAAAATGTTTTGAAACTTTTTCGAATATTTCGAATCAGAAAGCGAAAATATTCCATCACATCACGTTTTTGAGAAACATGCGATTGAAATGTAAAACAGTCGTATTATATTACCATTTTTAAGAATTTATTTATTATATGTTATTTGTAAGGTCAAGATTTGTTCAGAAGACAAGTTTTTCATAGAAGTTCTTTTCCTATATCTGAAATTTATCCCGTAAACAATTTTTAATATAGTTAAGGATTTAAAATTTTGTTTCAGTTAAGTTTCAAATTTATTTAACAAATCGTTATACTTATTGACTTTTAATGATTATTTTCGCTTTTCATTTAATGTTTCTCGAAAACGAGAACTAGTAATCTATAGAAGAAATTCTATAAAATTGTATGTATAATTTATTTAAAACAAAACACAATCTGCAGTACTTCAAGGGTTGATTTTTAAGAAATTTATAGTATTATAAGACTAATATTTTTATAAATTCCTGTACAATTTGAAAATGTGGAAGTTACTGCTTTTTAACACTCAAGTAAAATCAAAACAATTACCAGAATATTTTATCTTTTGCTTTTAAAATGTAAGGAATTAGTGAATTCAATTTTAAACGTGTAATTTAAATGTTTAAGTATGTTAACTAGAATGTAGCGAATTTAACTATATTAAATACAAGCGATTTGCTGTTGGTGTAGGGAGATGACCGAAGGAAGGAGGTTCTTAGGCACCCTTGCAATATGAAATTCCTTGCTTCTGGCAAGAGTTCTTCGAGACTCACCTCGGATTTCCCTTTCTTCGCGCAGGCAAGTAACCTGTCCACTGTCCACCGAACGAGCCCAGGTAAGTTAGCCGCTATCAAGTGAGTCCGCGTGATCCGTAAACAAATCAAGCGTCCAACACGAAGTCAAAGTGCAATTCGCCCGGAGACGCATACGCGTCCACAGAACCAGAAATAATTGCAAAACCTAAAACAAAACGTAGCCGGAGCGCAACACTCGGGATCAGGCGATTTATTTGCCCGGCATTGTCGCCAGGTTTGCAAAAAATTAAAAGAAAATGAACAGAAATAAAATAAAAGATAGAAAAATATAATAAAAAAGGGGCAAAAATATCTGAACGACACGAAAAAAGAAATGATCAACGTACGTGGAGGGCGGAATAAAGAGCGGTGCAAAACTGATTGCTGCCGCTGGCAATGGCTTCCTTTGAATCTGGCGCACTTCATGATACGCGATGCGGCGATTTAAATTTCTTCAACTCGCGGACTTGAGCCGTTTTGCAGTGCAAACATTTATGCACTTTTCAAAGAAGTAACTGGTTTTAGCTCGGATCAGCGGACTCTCCGCCGCTGCCCCCGAACGACCTACCCGCTCAGCAACTCGCCGGTCAGTTTTCTTACCTTACACGTTTTGACTTTGTTGTTATTATGGTTTCTGAGTCAAACGGACTTCGGTTTGATGCTGAAATTAAAAAACAAAAGCCACTGCCATTGCACTCTCTAAGTTCCAGCGAATGAAGTGTTCGCCCGTTTTGCAAAGTTTTTGAAGTAACTGGGCTCGAGCGGTGCATGGTGCACTCGGTGGCATGCAATCGTATGCGGCCGCAGACCTGCAGGTTTATCTTTCCTCTAATTGTGCGCCACTGCACACCTGAGGGTTTCATTTATTTGGACTTACTGTTCCCAAGGTTATGCGCTCCTACTGCACCACGTATGAAGAGCAACGCATATTTCGTTATACGTATATCAGTTTTTTTACCTTAAACTAGACGGCATAAAACTCCTTTTCCGGTCCAGCGTCCCGCAGGGCTTCATTATGCTGACTTTGTTATTAACTTTAGCATCCTTCGTGCCGGTGTTTACCTCTTTTAAACAAACAGGTTTACTCAATGAACGAAAAATCTGATCAAATAATTGTAATTTTGTTAATAATTAACACAAATTTCATGTTGAGCAAGCAAACATTTTTTTCACAAAAGCAATCTTTAAAAGGACTTTTCAACCTTAAATAACAAAAATTATTTTCGAGTATACTTCAATCTGATCAAATATAGTTTAATATTTTACTAGATTTCCAGGTCGTATAAAACAAAACAAAACCTTTTAATATTGGACAGCGAATTTTGCTGATTGAGTGAAGCATTTCACTAAAAACTAAGGGAATAAGTAGAAATGAATTACAAGAATTTTGTAAAGGTAAATAAAGTTTTCTTCTGTATTAAAGGAAAAACTGCAAATTTAAAAATTTCGATTACTCTTCTTTAAACAATTTTATCTTCACTTCTTTCTGAAAAATTCTTAGACGATGATTTATTTGCCTGATTCTTTTACGTGATTTGCATATAAAATTCGAGCATAAAATAAGCAAACTGTAGAATGTTTCATTCCAATGAATCAATTTTAAAAATTCTCACCTCGATTTCTAGGCTTTTGATTGATTGAAAAAATTGTACAGTATATGTGCATTTTTCCTTATTAACATCTTGCTTAACCTAAGCAAAACGCTAACTTACTTTTAGGTAAATAAAATCACTATTAATACATTAAAAGCTTTTCTTTTAGTTTGCAACTTATGTTTAGGTCTAGTTTAAATTGTATTTAAACGCAGAACAATTCGAAAAGCGTTTTAAATAAGTTTATTTTATTTAAAAATTTTCAAATTCCTATAGCAATATCTGATTTCTTAGATAGTAACATTAGTTTTGAACATCGGAATTTAATAGTCCGTTATAGTGACTTTATAAAAAGATTAAAACAGACGGATAAATGTGAGTAGAACTCTCGCCTTGAGGGTTCCGTGCCATTATATTACCTTACCCTACCTAGTTAATAATTAATTACTATTTAAATTTAATCATTTATCATGTAATTTGAAATATCATTTTGACTTCTCCCATACATCAATATATATCAGTTTAATTCTCAAACTAAAACTGCAACTTGTGATCGCAAAAAAAAGACATTTATATTTTTTTATGTGATATGTGTAGCTATAAATTAACGATTTTCGGATCTTTTCCTTTACTTTACTATGAGATGATGATATGATTCTTGCCAAAATTCATTCAATTTGATATAAAAGAGTCTTGACAGACAGACGGACAGACGGAACCTTAAAAATACATTGATTATAGTAATTTATCAAAATTACAGTAGAAATGAGCCAATTTTAAGATAGACTTATAGTCTCGGTTCAAATTTCTCAATTTATTATCAAACATTTTATATTAATTCTTCATATTTAAATTAACTTTCTTTAGATAACAATTTATTTATTTTTTTTTTTCTTGTTAAATATTTGCGTCAAAAGGAATTAAACGGATATAATGTCGCAAATTTGGTCTCATTTATTTCCAAGCATTCTCTTTTATTGCGGGTAAAATTTAATTAAATTGTTTAATAATATCAATTTCCAGTGAAGATTGATGCATCTTCCGAGACGTCTCTAGACTCAAGTGCGTGCATTGTGCTAAGACAATCTTAGCTATAGTGTAGCCTTAACACATTGTGGACGAATGACGTGATATATCGTCTTTCATATTCCATCATTAGACGCCGTTGAAGAGATATCATGTCTTTCGTATTGTGTCGTTAGAGTCCGTTGACGAAATATCACATAGTTGCTACAAATTTTTAATAATAAAAAAATTGTATCATCATTAATATTTAAATATTTTGTTGAAACTAAATATATCACGTAAGAATGATTTTTATTACTAACAAATCATAACTAATTTAAAAATATTTAATAAAAAGAAAAAGCTACTGAATATAGTTAGCAATAAAATATCTGGTCTGCAATGTGTTGACAAAGAAAAAAGCTTCTATTTGTGCACTATTTTTTGTGTTTATTTTTATGTTTAAAATATACTCCAAACAGCTAAACAATTTTTTTTCGGACCTTTCAGTCATGAAACCTGTTACTAATAAGTTTCAATGGACCTACAGAAAAATATAAAAAATATTATTAGTTATTCTTATGTATCACTATCATCATGTATCGTAGAATGGAAATATATAGAAATGTTACAGAAGATAAGCGTACAGATAAGGAATAGGGTTTTACCAAACGTTCATTTGCACGAGTTGGCGGGATTCTTAACAAATGTCGATCTAGAGGCCCACTCGACTCTAACTCGCAGATGTGGGACTTTGTCCCAGTAGAAAATGCCATAAATTACGATCGTGTGCAAGCATCCTGGGGACGTTCAAATCGCCATATTTTCATAGCCTTACTTGGTTATGAGTCCGGGGGTCAACGATACACAGACGGGATATCGTCAGAAATCATTCGAATCACTCGGTGCCACACATTAGGCCCCCTTGCCGTTTTCATACTCACATGTCGGCGAGGCCGGTCGAGTCTCTTCCTCACGTTTTTTTAATTTAATTTTTATTGCCCTCTCGCTGTTTATTTCTTTTGATGAGAACATCGTGAATTTGTGAGTGGGTGAAAAATTGATAAAACGTGAAAAAAGTACCTTTGCGTCGGATATCAGCGTGATGCGTATTTAGATTCATTTTGGCGGTGTTCTCCTTTCGAGCAACAGAAAATTATCATTTTTTATGCAAGATATCTCCTCAACCCGGCTCAGGGGGAGTTAGCTGCTTTTTGTAATCTTCCGCCAGTATCGTGTCTTTGACACCAAGTTTCACCTCTATCTTACGTATTTTGTCATTGACATTGACGCTGTGAAAAGTAATTAAAAAGTTGATGAAGTTCGAAGGGGGTTAAGAAACCGCACCGTGTCCGAGTAAACTCGATTACCAACCGGAATTTTTATGCTCCACCCGTTGCCAGTATACAATGTTGTCACGTACTAAACGATATTTTGTCACCTTACCGATTACCACCGGTCACCTCAGCCACTGATGCGCGACTTCGAATCAGCCAGTATATTATTAAGAGTTTATGGAAATTTCTGCGATGTTTTACAACCGTGTCCCACGTTGATTATCAACAACAGTTAAGTTATTAAGTAAAGCTTAAGGCATGTATCGTAGAGAAATTGATGTCGACCAATTAGGACCCAATAAATTTCGCAATTTATTCACATAACGATATTATCGTATAACTTTCTATCAGGACCTTATTTTGTGAAACCTTGATGAATTAGCCTCACTTTGGACTTCTAAAAATTAATGAATATATTAATTGTATTGTAAACTTACAGAAAGCAAATTTACAAAACTACTTATAATCATTTATCAATAATTTAGCATGAAAAGCTTAGGCGAAATTCGTGCACGCGGTGATAAATGAGATTTTTGGTAAATTAACCAAATTTTTGACTCCTGCACATTTATAAATAGTCTAATTATATCATAAACTTTAAGTAAACGAATGCAGAATTTTATGAGTTCAATTTCAACTTATAGTTTACCGCTTTATCGCTTCTGAGAGTGGTTAGGTCTCCACCTATACTTCTGGGAACTTTTCTTTTTAATTTTATATTTTAAGAATGTAATATTGTACCAATTTTTAGAACTACATTTACCATAATTACTTCCTTTAGGGAAAAATTTATGCGATTAACCCGCTCTCTTTACCTCCAATGCGACTTCTGTAAAATGGGCTTTTGCTTTGACGATGGAGACTTATAAGAAAAAATCATAACTTTGATCAGTTCAGTTCTCCGTCTATTAGAGTCAAAGACAATAAAGCATATATTATTTTATTTATTTAGTAATATTACACTATTAGGGTATAAAAAGCATAAAGAAGTAGCCCTTGACGCTTGTTTGAACTGCACTAATTAATGAATGGCTGAAAAATTCCACGTAATGTAATGCAACCTGGTAGGTATAAATCAGTTTTATTTAAAACGTAAAACGAAATAAATAATCTTATACAATATAATATAACTTAATAGGTGGGGTATTCTATTCTCGGTATTTTGCAAAATATCGATTTTTTGTTTGCATTTTCTTAAAGCATTATATAGGGTGATTCGTGAAGAAGTGTTCCAACATGTATCAACCAATTCCTTACAGTGTTGTGATCAGCGTTTACGATGAGTAATTTCTTCGTAAAATCCCTACTTCACACCTTTTTTAAAGGCTGAAATATTTTTGCATGTGCAAGGAGTTGAGCTCGTATAAAACGTAATAGCTCTGTTTGAAACACAGTAGAACGACAAATAAAGACAAAAAGATAAAAAGTATGTATTACGAGCTTAACAGTAACTCCCATGTCTCGCTTTTTAAATTTACAAATTTACAAACTTTAAATGCGTTTTTCTCAAAACTACTCCTTTAAAAGTGGTTGACATAATTTCTCAAGTTATATTTTCCCGATTACCTTCAAAGATTGTGTGTTTCTTCAGTAAATGTTGTTTTTTAGTCTCTAATTTGAAAATCGTATTATTATTACTATTTTCAAAATATTTAAATTTTTATTCACAAGTATTTTTATGTTTTAAATAAATATTAATAAACAACTAAGATAAATTAAGGAAAGAAAACACATTTTTTGTTTTCTTTTGATTCAGGTCTAAAAACTGATTGCAATGTACTCATCCTTTAAACAAAATTTTCCTAATTTATTCTATTATAAGGAAATTGTTCTTATTGTAAGAGAATTCAATCAAAAGTAAGTCTAAATATTTATAAAATTAAATCTTTAAATGATTTCCTATTGCTTTAACAAGACTGTGCATCGTTTCTTGAATGATGTAAAAACAACGTTCTTTCACTAAATATTTCTAAATGTAATGTCTTTATATTGAAAAGCATTTTTTATTGATTTTGGCTATAAAATTGATAAAGTTTCTATTCCTAGAGTATCAACAATTCAGGATGTAGGCAGCTGGCTTGATACTAAGTTATTACATTGAGCATATAATTTCTAAAGCTTTTACTTCTCTTTATAAAACGTAATACAAATGCCTTTAAGGAACAATCTACGCTAGTTACATTATTTTGCTCAATCTATTTTGGAATATTCGTTTGTTGTCTGGTATCTCCTGCATATAAAACATACATTGATCCCATTGAAATAGTGTAAAAATCATTTACGAGATTTGCTCGTGCCAGAAATTCATATTGGCGTTTAAATATGCCTACATACAAAGTTCGCTGTTTCTACTAGTTTTGTCTACACTTCATTTTAGAGGAAAGGTTGAGTATGCTATATTTATAAGAGACATTTTACGTTATAAAGTTAAATCCTCGAAAATACTATTTTTAATTTACATTTATGTACTGGAAAGAGCCACTTCTTAAGATGCCGTCAGACCCAACTAACTACGGGGTTATCATGAGCCAGTCAAGAACTGCACTATTAAATTTAATAACTTTTCTTCTTTCACTGATATAGCTGATACCTCGGGAAATCTTTAAAAATGCAATTATATGAAAAGCAATATTTATTCTAGAAATAATAATAAAAAGCCAAATTGAAAAATACAATCAATCGATCTTCGTGGACGAGGGAGGGGCATAATGGACTTATAATAGAAATAAAAAAGTTCGATCCCCCTTTTTTAACGGAAAAGCAACTGAAAAAGTATAAGATAAAGAGAAAAGACATACAGAGGACGTTGCCTTAAACTTAAATTTACTATATTAAACTAAGACAGACTTTTTTCCGAGTTTTAAAGATTGCTTCTTCTTTCAAAAAAATATTCTTCTCGTTGTTTTTCAGTGTAAAATTTCGCTCTTGTAAAGCATGTTTTTAGTATATCTGTATTATATTAATTTTACTGAAACCCTAAAACTATTCCCAAACTTGTGATTATTACAATGAAGTAATAGGTGAAATAGGTAAATAAAATTAGTGCTAAGTGTCCGGATATGGTGCAAAAACACTTGACCATACGTCGAAGCCCGCAATTAAGTAAAGCGATCGGTTGACCTGTGTCAATGCCCGTAACTAACATTCCGTCCTGGATAATCGCGAAGCGTTTTATTTAAATTTAGCAGAGATCATAAGAAATTCACAGTGTGTAGGGAAATCGAATGGCTCACGAGACAGTTAAACAGCAGAAGAATGAAGACAACAGGAAAGGGGCACTTGATAATCTCGGCAGAGTAAAGTTTCCCATCGATGCCGGGAACGAGAGGAGTAGCCAGAAACAGCACCAACAACAAAAATTGATAGCCCCAGCGACATTACAATATGACAAGCGAACCCAAAAAAAGCACGCCGCGCCGGCGAAGAATACGAGGCATCAGCAACAAGATCAAGTGAAGTAACAAACTCAACTTCTACGCGGAGTCGCGCTCGATTCGAGTGCAGCCCGAGTCAGAAGAAACGAGTTTCACCTTTGGAAAAAATGAGTGCTGCTCCGGCTGTTTGTTGGACTTCATTGGCTCGTTTTGTCCCGGTCGTCTTATTTCCCTTAAATATCTCTTTATTTTGTTTTCCCTGTATGCGCGGAGTATTTTCATCGCTCAAATAAATAAAGCGCGCCGAAGCCCTCAGGGCCGAGCCCGATCATCCAGAGACGACGACGCTCGGAGTCGATAATCTTCACAAGCAGGCGGGAAGAATGCCCGCGAACAAATCTGACAGAACGACACTCTTTTGTGAAAATCTCTGCCAACCATTCAGCCTCCACTTAGGTAATGATCCCGGCCCGAGAGCACCTCAGGGCCCCCTTGCCCCCGCGATTCTTGTGACTCACGTCGCGTCTTCGGTGCCATTCAATATGCCTCCAGCCTCTGGACCTCCCCACAATCCGAGCTCCATCCGAAAACTGAAATTTGAAATTCTTTCGGTTGTATTGACCTCGTGAGGCTCCCCGGCCGAACCAGGTGGATGGGGCTCAGATCTTGAGGCCTCTCCGTGTTACTGTCGCTGCACTGCCTTTTGTCTTCGCAGTGGGAAAAGCTGGGCCCCGTTCGCCCGATCGCGGCTCCCAGATATTCGGAAGATATGCGCGCGAGGATCGCATTCACAACTTGTTGCAAATTTCTCGTGCGCACTGGCGACATGCTTTCCTATCGGGAGTAAAATATGCTACGCTATGCTGCCTATACTTATGCTTCTATGCTGCTTCTATATCCAATTCCATAGCATCTGTGCGAAAAGTTAGCTCGTTTAGCGGCTAATGCACAAATATTGTCGGAATCTGGAAATTATGGAGGAAGCTTACTTTCATAAAGGTGTCACGCTTAATGCCGAGATTTACGCGGGTTGCGCGCTTGATAGAGATTTATCTTATCGTTTGTTGCCGTTTCAAAATCCATCTCCTTATGGAAATCGTTGTTCTTTGTACGAGCTCTTCTAGTTGAGGTATTTTACTTTACACTCGTCTTATATTTTCCGAGTTACGAGTATGCATACAAAATTATATATGGATACATAGAAATCTGAATAAAAGACATTATTTGTACAGTCAGCTAGATTAAAATGTAATCCAGGTTCAATCAACCTCACTACTGGATTAATGGTCAATTATGGAGCAAACAGAAATCCAAGTTGCGTTATTTAGATTTATGTATAAGGTACATACAGGTATATCATTTATCCAGCACATTGGGAACTTTTAGCAATCAATTTTTGAAAAGATTAGGTTACAAACTCTAAAATTTGTAAAACTTAAAACTGAAATTTTATGCGTACTTAACAAACTCATTAAAATATATAGGTCTATCATAGAAGTTTATAATCTGGTTTAAATGAAAGCTGAACTCTAATCTGAGAATATCAAATAAAACTTATTTTTTACATATCCTGCTGAATAAAAATAATCGGTTAGTAAAAGAAAGTTAAATTCACAAAATGATTTGAAGCTTTTTAAAAACTCGGTGTTAATTGGTCCCAGTGCGAAATGGATAGCATACGCATTCGATGTTGCATACAGGTAATGAAAATCAGATCTTTTATACAATACAACAACTTAATAGAGATTTTGAGGTATAAGTCCAGATTTTGTCATATAGTTTCAACAGGTTCTTCAGTTAAATGTTAACGTGTACATAGCCCTCATGTGAATTTATCAAAAATTGGACTTATACCTTATGCTTTTCAACCGTTTACATAAAGTAGTGCACTTAAGATAATTGTTTAAATAAACAGCTCTATGAATCAATGAAAAGGTAAAAAGAAAACTTAAATGGCACAATATGCAGTCGCATGTTGCTTGCTGCTGTTCTGGAAAGCTTTCGTTCGTTATCCCTTCCGTTTTACCTTACCTTCTTCCTTGGTAATAGGCTACCATTTCTCCTTAAACATACATGAAAACATGTGTTACCGATGCAATCGATTCCTCAATTTCTTATAGGTAAAAATATAAATTTAAACAAAACATAAAGTTTCCAAGAAATTTAGTAAAAGAAAGCTAAACTCAAACTTATTCTAAAACTTCTTCCAGTCAGTACAAACCAACCAAATTAATAGAGCTTTATTAGAATTAAGATTGAAATTTTCCACATCCCTTTTTTTATTTAAAGACTCGTCTAAATAAAGTAACAAAAGAATTATGTATATATTTCGGGCATTACACATTCAAAGTATACAATGAAAACACTGACACTTTAACTTAAAACATTTTATTTGAATTTTTAAACTATTCCTTATACGTAAGACCCTAATATATTATAACTATGAAAGCTATGCTTTATAGCTATGGAAATATAGGTCGTCGACAATTTTTCGAAAAACTTTATTTTCGAAATCGATGTGAACGATAAGTTGAAACTATTTGGCAGATATTATTGAAATTGTATGCATATTTTTATAACAATATCTTGTATTCGAACAAAAGGCCAAAAGGAGTATTTTTCTATTTCAAAATATAGTACCATAAATATTTACTACGAAATGTGGTGGTGCAGACATTTCCGCCATTTTCGTGTGCCATAGTTATAAACAAAACTTACAGTGAATAATATCGAAAGTTTATAAATAATCGTCTTATCAAAGTTATAAGACAAGATAGCTTCAAATAAATTCCTCTTCTAAATTTTACTATGGTCTTAATTGACTGATGACCATTAATAACCTTGAATGAAGGTCGAGAGGGAGAAGAGAACGAGTGCGGACAAAATTTATTCAACCAAGCCAGTGTATGGACCACACGGTGAGCGCTGAAGCAATTTTTCAAATACCCTTCCAAAGTTTGTTCAGAAGCTTCCTGTTTAGCATAAGATCGCCCCACGAACCGTGGAATATTTCCCAGAAACGGAAAACCATCCGAAGAGCTATAAAAGGTCACAGCTATCGATAAATAGCGTCTTCTGTGAAGCAATCATCGCACTAAATACTCGTCTTACCTCAGGTTGGAGCGGATCATCGCATCGCCGCGCGCATTCGTCCGCTTCCGCTCGTCTCTGCGCAGCGCACCTTGATCATTTGTGAGTCGCGGACGCGCCGCTAGCCAATGGCGGGCGCAACTGGGCCGAAGATTATTTCAGTTTTTTATACAGAACATTGGAACTTATGACCCAGACGTAACAGATTTCATTGAACTCAATTTCACACGCACCAAAGCAACTCGAGACAGATTCAAAGATGCTTGGCAGATACGCGCGACGACGACGGTGATCAATTTGCCCGAAAAAAAAACGTTGGTTCACACACGCCAAAAGAACCAGCGATCTTTTCTGAGGTGGGAGTTTGGAGATCGTCCAAGAATTTTTCACATGGAGCCCGGCGAAACAGAAACATACACCGGCAGATCTCCAGCGCGGGGGCACCCGGATCCAGGGGAGGGGGGAGGGGATGATCACATTAGGCGAGGAAGAGTAACAAAACGAGGGCCGAAGACGCCGCCGCGCCGATGCGCATTGAGACCTCAGACCTCGCTTCTGTGATGCCGTCACCAGCCGCTAGAGCGGGCGGCAGCTCCTCGGGGATATTCCAGTTATGAATCGGCTTGGGCTCTAAGCCCCCGCGGCGGAGGGGACGAGCAAGGACAGCGTAGAAATTCAGAAAGATCAACGCTTGGATGCGATCGTCGATCCAGCGCACTTGCGCCCCATCAAAAGTTGAACGATTTGCGAACTCCTGAACCAGGTAATCGTCGAGAGGCACCTTTGATGCGGACAAGTGTGCGCGGCAGCGGTTCGGCTTCTAACGGGTCCGCCGAAGTTTCAAGAACCTCCGTTTCCATTCCACACTGTGGATCGCGACTTGGGTGCAGAACCCCGGGGCCTTTGTCGTGCCCGCACCGCCGCCCCCGGCCATTTGAGGCGGTGGATGTGTTCTGGAGCACCCGGTGCTGAAAAGCGAAGAGAAAACCGCTGGTAAACCTCGCAGGGCGGGACTAAAGGTCATGTTAATTCATGTACTCGCCGTCGCCGCAATTGAATCTTTTCGCAGTGGTCCATGCTTGGCTGTGTGGGGCGATCAGGAAGTGGATTCGATTTCTTTGTGTGGCTCCAATGCGCGTATTCGTTCCACAGATGACCGTTTGATTAATTTATTATGCTGGGTCTCGAAGAGATTCGATGCTCGATTGCTGGATCGGTTTTCCCCAGTTCAAACTGCTTCTTACAAAACCGGTGTCACAAAATTGTACACTGCTTCGCTAGGCTATAAATTCATATTAAAAAACAATCCCGTCGATCTCCAAAAGTCAAAAGCCCAAAAAAGTACACTTACAATTTAACATCCTAAAAATAAACTGTAGATTAATTAGCATACGTAGATTTTATGTCAGTAAAATTTTTACACTACATTCAAAAGTTTTGTAATAACCCCATTATGACAATCGCACAAAAGACAAAATGTTTAGTTTTACGGAAAAACAACATTGTTCTTTTTGATAAAACATGTAAATAGAGAAAACTATAAAATCTGTAAACGAATTTTAGTAAAATCTCATACATTCAAAATCTAATTTGACTATCAACGGCAAAGGCATGAAGTTTAAGATCAATTAAATAGAATCCTTCGTTTTAAATTTCTGAGATTGGACTACTTAGATTTAATAAATGTTAGCATTAAATTTTCAATGTTGCATTTTTAAAATTAGTCACCTACAATTGAATACCAATAGACCACAATTTTAAAGCATCGAAAATTAAATAATTTTAATTAAACATTGAAAACCTACCGTTTTAAATTTTTAGAATTGGATATTAAATTTCAAAACAATGACCCCAAATATTTCCACGAAGTCTTTTCGTATGCTAAAAGTAGTATACCAATCTCGTATTACCCAAACATATCTAAAATACAGTGATACCTATTTATCGATCCGATCAATAGACAATATCTGCAGTTGTAGCAAAATTAATTTGATCTCAGTAAAGCAAAATACAAGAAAAAAACCCACGGCATAAAAGGAGGAAGCATTTCATCGAAATTATTCGATTTCCCTGCCTAGAGAGTGTGTCACGTCAGCAAATTAACCCATTACTGGCGTTTGTAGTCGATACTCTATCTAAGTGCCCTAAAATCTTCCATCTTCCATCATCCAAGCTATAGCCATTATCTGAGGGAAATTTAACCATGATCATTCAGAGTTTCTTTGGACCTATGCTGAACTGAATAGTCTGGGGTCCATGCAGTAGGTAGAATGATTTGTCACATTTTTGTTATCGCTGGCAGGGCTTTGTACAAGTGCTGATTAAATAACTCAATGTATACCACTGCGTGTCACGCACTCGAAAAGAATTGATGCAGAAACGCTAAGCCGCATGGGCAGGGAATGTGGGCTTGGGGGGTCACGAAGCTGACAATTTTCGATGTGGGTAGATGGAAAATTTCGTTTTAATTTTAATGGACTATAAAGTAAGTTGTTAATCGAACGAACTTTCGTGAATGTAACGACGATCCATATATTACCGGAAAACTATTATAGCATCTTGAATATCGATGTGAGTATAGAGTTTCGGTACAGCACCCCTCAATTTGTTTCTGGCAGGTGCATTTTGGAATGTTACAGTGTAATTATATATCAAAGCTGTCCTTTTAAGATTCTCCATTATTTAAAGGTAAAGAAGAAGAAAAGTTTAATCATATTCATTACAGATATATTATATAATTTCATCTTTGTACATACAATGATATATAATATATATGAAAACCGACATAATAATATATACCAAAAACAACCTACAATATAATGGTACAATATGGCGATTTATTAAGTAAGCAAAAATAGCAGTAGGTTCCCATTTTTTATCTCATAATCGAAGACTTTCAAAAATCCCTTTGCAATGTTGTCCTGCTCAGATTGCTATATAATTAAATATGTGCATCTTTTTAACTATTGCATAAAATCTATAAACTTTTCTTCGTTATAATTCATACTTGGAATTTCAATGAATTATTAATGAAGATCAACTTACAACCCCTTATTGTGAGTATCTACGATAGAGAAGCCATATAAATAAGATCGGTTTGATTTCTCTAATGAAAACACTTATAACTTTTACTTTAGTAGACGAGCGCCACAAATCCCACTTTAAGGTGAACAATTTATTCAAAAAAAAAGAAAAGGGATACGTCATATTAAATGATTAATAGGAACTTAAATACTATCTCTTAAAATATATTGGAAAGGTAATATAAAATAGGCAATTGATCTAGACAAAAACGGTTATGTAATGATTTTTGTATAGTACTTCAACCTGTACATATTTACCCCAATTCTAGAGGAATTATGTCTTTCAGGACTATATGGGTGCCATATTATATTGTCTTCTACCATCAACTATTATTATTCCAAAATCGCTGATATGTATACACGAAAGAATCTATACAAACTATGGTTGGTCGGCCTATAATGTCTTATAGTGCGCATGCTCCTGTTTAATCCATCAATATCCATGTGTTCATAATAATTTCTTAAAGTGG
Source organism: Philonicus albiceps (assembly GCA_963969385.1). NCBI lineage: Eukaryota > Metazoa > Arthropoda > Insecta > Diptera > Asilidae > Philonicus > Philonicus albiceps. The sequence continues at coordinate 61,515,697 of OZ017772.1, forward strand.
TAAATCTGAGTGCACTTTGTCTAAATTGTTTTAATGTATGATTCTATTCTCACGTATATTTTTATTCATTTCTAATGGCAAATATTGTTTTTTTTAGAAGCAATAGTTTTGGTAGGTTTACATAAAGCCGTTGCAAAATACTCTAATAGTTTTAAAACCATTTGTTTTCATTCTGTTTTGTAACGTTTCATTTCCCTTCGTTCTGCTCCGTTTCAATTCGTTCCAACTTATTTTAGGCATGTGAGGTATCATTTTAATTAGGAAATTTATAGTGTATTATTTTTAAAGTTTTGTGATTTCTTGTTTTCAAGATATTTCTGACAAAATTTGGTAGTAAAACAATATTATCTCTATTTACTTAAAAATTAAAGATATTCAACGTTCCTTTTGTGTAAGGGACTTCACCGATATCGATTATCCCAAAATAATGCCACTGTACCGCCCTGAATTCAATAACACCGCAACATCCCATTCCATCTGTTAATAATAAAATTATTTTTATAGCTTTTTTATTCGGCACAAACATTTTGGCAAATTTATAAAAGGCCACTCTCTGGCAACGCTGGCACAATATTGCTCAACAAAACTCGTTATAGTGTCATCGTGCACTGAATGCGAATGCCTTAATCAAGCGAGCCCCCAAAGCTCCTTCCACCAGGAACTTTCGTTTTCCGTACAACCGTAAAAGATACAGAGGCAGAAGCGGGATTTCTCTGTATTTGCCTATATGTCCCAAAATACCACCCGGGGGAGTGGGAGCGAAGGGAAATTTGACAGATGCTCCAGTCCTGCAGTAGGGAATGGGGCAATGTGCATGTGTTTGTGGCCTGTATCCTGGTGGCGTCATAGCCCAGCACAAGGACGAGGCGCCCCCCGGATGGTGGGCCGTCGTGGCAGAGTGAAAGCCACCCCCACCCCCCAGCTCTAGCCCTGTTGAGTTCATTGAGTGAAATTTTCTCTCCATTCGCCTCATTTTCCTGCCTGTTTATCGTGTCGGGCGTCCTTGTGGATGTGACCTCATTGGAGTCGAGTGCTGTGGTGAGGCCACATTCCTGCTGTGCAAAGCAATGCCTTCTTGTCTATTGCTTTCGCTTTGCAAGTCAACCCGTCCGGCCCCAAGGACTCCCCGGCCGCCCTCACATTTTTATGTCGCATTTTGTCGGGAGTGTTGTACCTCGCAAACAGCCTGTATGCTAGAAACTAGGAACTCGGATGGGCGACAGGGAGGTCCTCTTTCGGGAGAGGCACAGCCCCGAACTGGGTGAGTTCCCAGCAAGCAAGGGAGGATCTGTAATTGCAAGGAGAAGACACTTTACACGGAGGCCAGAGCTAGAAGGACCTTTTTATAGCATGTACTTGGTGAATTTTGGGTATATGTTCAACTCGATATTACACTGTCGACCAAATATTACTTTTTTTGTAGTGTATCTAAATTCATATTCATATTCATAAAGGTATAGAACTTCTATTAGCAATTGTACACAGATATAATACTTATAAAAATTATGTAAAAGTTTATGGTATTATAACAGATAGCCAATTGCTTCAACAACAAATTTTATACCAAATATTTTTGGTAAAAACATCGCCGTATTTTCATGTTGTCATGCCATGACATCCCGGACTCTATGTTAATAACATCAAATTTAGTTCTTTCAACGGAATCTTATAGTTTGACAACTTTCAAATATATCGCTATCGTCAAACTTAAATAATTATGCCAATACTACTGCTATAAATTTGCTATTATCATTGTCATTTGAATTTTTTTACCTTTCCCCAAGGGACAACAATACTAATTTCATGTTAACGAATCATATTCATTTAATCTTTATATATTTTATATATTCCTATTACATTTAAAAATTAAAAAGGCACATGTTGCCATTCGAAGAATATTTTGCATGATTTTAAAATGTTTAGCCTCATATTCTACGTCCATAACATGTCATAAAAAAATACTGTCTGCAAAAAAATTACAGGTATAAAAAAATCACGAAATAACAATAATTTTTTCAGAAGCACCATCTCATTTGTGATGAGTGTCGCATTGAAATTTATGCATAGTTACACATATAAAACATTTTTTATTTCGCTAAAATAAAATCAATTGGATATTTACACAAACTTTGTGTCAAAAAATTTTATGGTTCAAAGTTTGGAGTAAATATCATGGCAATTTGATACACTTCTATTAAATTTTTTGAAGAGGTTTTGAAAAATGCATGTCAACGTAACATTTTCTATCTAAACTGAACTAAATAAGAAAATTAAAAAACACAGCTTATGTCTCCGAAATGGATTTTCCTATTCCTAAATCAGCTTTCATAAAACACTTAGTTTTCACTAGCTAGTCTATCCTTTAAATATTTGATAAAACCCATATTTATAGAAATTACACATTTCGATTTCATCTTAATATTTTTATCAATGTGCAAATAATTGTGGCGCAGACTGTTGTTCGGCTTGATATAGCTGTGAGTTCTGTTGAGAGTAACTCTCATGCCTTCCCGGACCCCACCTGGCACCTTCCGCCAAGTTGAGCGCCTTAAATCGCGGCCGTTCCGTTACGAGGAGTCCTTTCTGCCACTTACAGTGCTAGACACAGCTTTCGAAATGGCTCGGAAGATCTCATCGCACCCACACAGAGACGCCTAATGGCTTCATACAGATTGAGCAGGACATCTGCGCGTTAGTGTGCGAGCGGGCGGTGGGCTCGTTCAGAAGGATGCGACCACCGCGGAGTGGGTCCGGGTAGACCGCGGTGGGCTACTACCGAAAGTTTATCTTAACAATCAGAAGAAGAAGCAGAGCCGAAAGTTTGTTTTGTTATGTCGCTTCTATAGAAGGGCAGCTTTCGTGTAACATAGGGTAGTTGGTTGTGGCGGAATGGGGGTGGGGAATTTTGCCACTGATTCGGAAGGGGGTTCACTTTGCTGTTGATTTGAATCGTGGTGTTATAGCCCGGTAGAGATGCTGCTAGTTCGGCACAAGTGGGAGTTCCGAAAGCGCCGGAGCCTGGAATCGAGGGCGCTCTCGTGAATTATTAATCATTATTGGCAGTGGTAAATTCGTTGAGCAGTGAGATTTGCAATCCTGACTTCCTTTATCTGCCTTACTTTGCCGGGATGCCTCTTTGTGGGCGGCATGTTTACGCTTTCTGTATCTCTGTATGGTATGAGAACGGTCATCAAATAAAAATCTCTTCCGAAATTTTCTACCCAAACATACACCATTACTGTAATTGTGATTTCAAATTTTCACTCACTATGGCATGCTTTTTCAACGATTTGATGGGGTAAAAGGGCAATTTTGTTGCATTTGAAAATTAGAACGATAAAACTTTAACGCCACGAAGTCCGTTTTCATTCACATAAGCAAATCATAAAACACTCACTATTTAAGATTTAGCAGAATGTTTAAAGTATGTATGTAATTTTGTTTGGAAAATAATTAAAATAAAAGGTAGGTATATTTTTTAGTAATCTGTACCAAACTTGTATTGATTGGAATAATTGTAAGATCGTAGGTATGCCCTTAATTATTACAATTTGAAAATATCTTCGAAATTTAGATACAAACCACCTGAAATCGATTTTATTTAACATGTTTTCAAAATTTAATCCATATTTAAATATATTCTTAAAATTTAGATTAACACGTTAGCCATTAACGCCCTATATACGAGTATAAGAAGTCTTATTTCTTGTATGTGGCCCCAATACCTCAATTGCCGACATGTTTATCAGTTTTTGAAAATGTGTTGTACTCATTTTTCACGGTTTATTTAATGCGGTTTTAGTTCCTAGCCCAGCTTCGTAAATATTGAGTTGAGTTCACAAAATTGCATATTTTATTTATTTTCAGTGTTTTAAGTGCAATGCTATAAAATCCAATGCCAATTGAAGTATACTCGTATATTGCAAGAGAAACTTCCTTGAGCTATGGTACAGGACTTTCTTCTGAAGCTTCGGTAGTGAACGTGGTAAATACAGAAACTACTTTCCATACAGAAATGGATCCGTCCGACTCAACGACTTTAAATAATCATAGACTACATTGAGAATAACATTAAGCATTACAGAAATTTAATATTTTCCAATAATCCTACTTAATTTTTAATTACTTTGTGGTAAAAGTCATGGAGTAATTTTTACTAATTAAAAGAGATGTTTTGAGTTTTTTGATTCAGAATTTATACGATAAATGATTTTAAAATATACCTCGATACAAGCCCCATAGAATGTTTTTGGAATTTTTAATTCATTAGTAAAATTAAGGCATAATAATTTATCTCTTTTGGGCAAGCTCTCGGTGTTTTTTAGAACTTGCCTATAAGCTCGTTCGCAAAATTTTATTCTAATTAAATTAACTAAGAAAACGCTACCGGAATATCTGAAAATTATTTTTGTTCACAAAATACAACCCTTTTAGTTAAAAATATACAGGTTTCATAGAAATTAACATATTATTTCCACATGAGCAAGCCTATGAAATAGTCATATTAAGTTTTTTATATTAGGATAAATTTGAAAAATGGACTATGACTAGACTAAATTATTTCAATGCGATAAAGAAATTTATGATAAAATGTAGAAAGATATACCTTACAGTTACGAACTCTTGGTGAAAGAGAGATTTTTTTTTTTAGATTCATTATCTACTAGTTTCAATACAATTGATGTAACAAGGATGTGTTAGCAAATTTATATTTGAACTCTGTATATAGAACGCAATAAATAGATACAAACCTACCAATAAAACTACTCAATTATGGCTTCGGCATTTCAACCTCAATTAACACACAACCGAGAAGTCACAAAAGAGCTATAAAAGACACCAATCGCCATAAAAATGTTTGAATGCAAAAGTCCTAGAAATGAGCCTACCGCAACAAGAGCAATGGGGAATTAAACTGGCTGAAAGCAGCAAAAAGAAATTAAGGTCCTTTTATATTTCATCTAATCAACCCTCAAATTGACTTCGTAAATAAATTAGTGTGAGCAGCCCCGGCTATTACTCACTCGCTGAATGACTTGACGCATTCCTCAGCCCCCCAATTGATCCGCCCCCACTTGCGGACGGGCGGCGAATTTGTTTTGACATCTCCGGGCAAATACATAATCGCTGCCGTTGAAAGTGAATTTGTCCGCCCCCTATGCGACGAAGGGTAGATTGGCAATCGAAAGGGCAACCTTCGCCCGATAGACAGGAGCCCTACGCGCCACTTCCTACGTTGCGTGTACGTATGTATGCACTAAAGGCATACAAGTCTAGTCCCTCTGTCGGAAGATTAAGAAATCATTCCCACAGCCTAGACACATTCGGAGGGACTCAGTCATAATCATAATGATAACAAATTCCGGAGCGGACGGATCGGGCGGTCTCAATATGCGAACGCTCACATCCACAATTGATGGCATCCTTCAAATGTAAACTTTGATTACATTATCCGTTCCGACCGCCCCCACCCTGTCCCCAGTGTAATTCGTTGCCATTTAATCTGACTTCTCAGACCCAGCCTTAGAGAATATCGGTAGGTAGGTACGTAGAGCATATTCGGGGAGACCTCCGAAAGCGGCAGCAACAATACTCCTGTGGTATCAGATGTACACACGTGTGCACAATAGAACGCTCCCGACCACCCAGTCCCCACCCATACCGCCGTCGCGAGCTGTACGTAGTCACTTTACTTGGCCGGGGTCGGAGTAGGGACGGGGGTGGTGCTTCCAACACCATTCGACCCTTTAAGCTATACCGAGCGATCCCTGGTCCCGTAGAGCAGTGAACCAGAACTCCAGGACTCGCAGGAGTCATCGCCTCATGCTCTCGAACACGGGAATCTTAAGCCACCACCGTCTTCAGGAGCTTAGCTCCTTTGTCTTCCTCTGTTCTTTGAAAGCGTTCTGCCAGTTTGACAGAAAGTAACAAAAATACGAGTATACCCCTATTTCTTACACGTGTATAGCTTTTCGATATAAGACACGGTTCGAGGGTGGGGAACGATTTATACCAGGAAACTCTTGTGACGTAATATCGATGAAGGTGGTATAATTAAGGGTAATGTTTCGCAGGACACTGCGGGAATTAAGATGATTATAAAGTAAGTGCGTTTTTGCCGCCTTGCCTGGACTGTTATTTTCGCCTTAGTGAAGCGGAGCTTTTATAAATTATATCAATTTGCCGCCTTATTATCGCCTAGAAGGGGTTAACTACTTTGAAAAATATGCCACATAAGGGTGGGGAAGTTTTAAACCTTTAAGAAATAGGTTTATTTAGGCTTCTTAATATGAAACATTTGTTTATTGTATCTTTTAAAATTTTTTATATTATCAAATAGTTGTAACATTTCTGAATTAGCCCGCTCAAATTGGTTGATGGGCAATATAAAATTAAAAATGCGTTCATATGTTAAAAATTGCAAATGTTTTATAAATTAGGTACTATTTTAAGAATTAAAATACTTTAAAATTATATTAATTTCGGTAAAAAATTCCAATTATGGAATATTAAATGAAGCTTTTGAATTTTTTTTATATATACATTCGAGCTAACTAAAAATCATAAAAATATAAAAAATACCTTCGACAGTAGTCAGAAGGAATCTATATTATATACCATTTTCAAGCAACATTTCACCTTTTCCCACGCAAAAATATCTTTTTCCATTTCAAGGTAAGGTTTAGATAAAAAGTATGCATTATGAGCTTTTAACAGTACCTCACATTCTCGATTTGTCGGCAAACGTGGCAGTTATGAAAGTTAAAACTTAAAATTTTTAAAACTTTTGGTTATAAATGTACCCTTTTGTCCTCCGTCCTTAAAAATTTGCTTAATAAGGATATGGCTTAAAAACAAAAAGAATGCAACCTTAAGGTATCTTTCAAATAAAAAAAGAACCATATCAATATCTTTAGTCTGTCTGTATTTTTTTTTCTAGTCTATGTCTAACATAAATTTTGACACCATTTATGAAATTTATAAGCAAAAGCTGGAAACGGTTCAAAGGAAATTTACGCGCTTCCTACTGTACAAAGTTGAAGGTAACTACTTTGAATATCCGGAACGATTAATCAAGCTTTCAATTTGGTCTCTTGAAGATCGTAGAACCTATCTATCACGGAGTTTCAGAATTTTGAATTTTGCTTTTTCTTAAGAACACATTGCACATTGCTTTTATGTAGGAGTACTCTTAATTTAATGAAATATATTATTATTAAGTTGTAATGCGGTATCATGTAATAGGCTACTTTGCTTTTTGTTATCGCTAAATAATAATAAATAAATAAATAAATAAATAAACTCATTTTTCGTAAACGTTAAACAAGTTGCACTAGGTAGCTAGCTTAAAATTAAATAAAATCTTATTCAATATAACAAAAAATAATGCGAACTACTGAGTTCTAACTTCCAAATAGACAGCAATCTCAAATATAACGAACTTACCAGTAAATCAGAGTAAGATAAATGTTCTTACAACTAAACGAAGATTCTTACCGGGTGTTAATAAAAAGTGGTGCAGCTTTCTTTTCTGTACAATTTTATTTGGAATGACCCAAGCAAATATCATCAAACTGTGGCAGTATGAAAGCGGAAAAGCCCGGCATGTCCCGGCAAAATCCTTTTCAGACTGTCCAATTGATTGCGTCGCGTCGTGTGCCCACGAAGCAGTAAAAACTTTCCGCACACCCACGCGTAGTTGTTGTTTTGCGCGACGTGTTTTAATTAAAACGCCAAAGTTCAATGCGAAGCCAGGTCCCATCGATGGCGCTATCTTTAGCGTCTGACCAACCAACCCCGCCGTGAGCCGCGCGCTGCTCGCACTGGCCCTCAATGCGAGCGGTCGTTAAAAGCTGCCGTTCGTGGGCCAGTTGACATTACAAAAAAAAAAAAAAATGAAAGCGCGGCCAGATCCTCACTTCACCGCATCTGCCGAGGAGAACTCAGAAAAGGTAAAAAACGATTTGTGCCACCCCAACCTCCCCCAAAAGCTTGACAGAGTCCTGTCATTACGCATCCCGTCGACAATGGAGCGAAAAACAAAGCTGTGGCGACGCTCTTTCAATGGATGCTGGTGGCCGGGGAAAAGGTGGTGGTGGGTGAGAATCGTGGGATGATTCACAGTATCATCCCCGTCGATGACGGGTTTTTGTCGTTCACTGATGATGACGATAAAATTTCCCGGATTCCCTTCCCGCGAACCCCGAGACTCGTAGAGCCATTGAGCGCTGCTCCCTCTTTTGTTCGAGGGTTCGACATCTTTTCGGTTTTCTATTTTCCCAGTTGACTTAGCGTCCACCCCCATTCCAGCAAAATCTTGATGTAGAGATGCTTTTGCCCACAAATCCCGAGAATAACGAAAAAAGTTTTGAAAAACGGATAAATGAATCAACAATTTCGGTGGGATATTTCTCGTTCGTTGCTGGCCCCTTCTGATGATAGAATTTGGGACGATGCGTTTCAAGGGTTGGAGCCTTTTCCAGGACGATAGTCGTCGGATGAGGAAGATTCCATCTGCTCTTGTTAATTAGAATTATTTTCATTAGCGCGCAGAGCATGTTCTGATCGTGATGTTGATTATAATTGTGTTCTTAGGGCGACTAGTTTTTACTGCTTTCAACAGAGCATTTATTTCTTTTCCTACGTCGTTCTATCTTTGTAGAAATTTAAAAGTAATTGAAAAACTGGAAATGTCAGCATTTATTAAAAATTGAACTTCCTTCATCAACAAATACTTCTACCAAAGAGATTCGTTATAAATTTTTGATTATTACGTAGAAATATAAGCGAATGCTTTATTCGCATGCTGAAATTAAACAGAAATCTTTGATTCCGGTCTTTCTCTGCAATAAAAGAGAATTTGCACCTATATATATAATAAAAACGTCTTTCAAGTATCTAAAAAACAAAAAACACCGAAAATATCCTTTAATTTGTTCTTGAATTAATAAGATCTGTTGCTTGTGTTTATAAAGTGTTTTCCAATAGGGACATACAAATTTCATATTTTAATACGAATGCAGCTGTGAACTTCGGTGGGGTCGCAACTTTAACAACGTCACTGTCCCCATACAATGCTCTTTCGAATCTTGATGACATTGTTGACTATATCTCTATATTATGAAATATCATAAAAAAAACACCTTTCTGTTGCTTTTAATATTTGTAACATTATTTTTTTAATTTTTAACTCATATGTGACTCATAAGCGTATTCCAAAAGACTTATATCAGTCGTATATCACTCATTGGACAGTGAAATTGTTAAGAACGCTTACACCAATTTTCGGAAATATAACAGCCGTAAATGTTTCAGTTCGAAATGATTCAAATCAGTCGATTGTACGCCTTTACAATACCATACAGGAATTGGGAATCTCTCAAACCACATTCTAGCGAATTTTGCGTAAAAACCTTGGCTTACACCAATTAACTCAAGAACTGATGACTATTGATCATTTGAAGTGCCGAAACTTCTCCGCTTGGACTCTGCTAAAGTTTGAAGAAGATCCTGAATTTCATCGAAAAATTATCTTCAGCGTTGTAGCTCATTTTTGACTTAATGACTTGGTTAATAGGCAAAATATGCAATATTGGAAATAAATAAACCCACATGTACTTCAAGAGACTTCATTACAACCACAAAAAGTGACCATGTGATGTGGATTTCGTGCCGGAAATGTGATTAAACCATAGTTTTTCGTCAATGAAAATAATCACCATGTTACTGTCATTGAAGTTCGCTATCGTACCATGTTGGAAGACATGGATGTTCTTATTGAAAACCCCTTTAAATCTATTTACAAACGAGACATTTTTACTATTTATGCTGAAGATGGACATTTTACATTTATTGCCTAATTTTGAAAGTGCAAAGCAACAGGTCCAAAATATATGTTTATTAATGATAACTTAACTTAACTTATTAAAATGGAGGCTCATTCTGAAGTTTTATTTATAGTCCATATTCTAAAATATGAAATCAAAATCTTTTCTAAAATATACCACCTTCCTTCACAGAAGTTCTAAAATGTATGGAATTAGTTCATCCTTGGAATATTTGTCGCAATTATTTCCACCATAATTACGAGATTAAATTACAACCAAGAAATCATATTCCATCAGCACTTTGATTTAAAGCAGCCCATTTTAAAAAGTATATGGAGAATATTTCCAAACACCTAAAGTAAAACGTAATTCGATATTTTAAATTCATGCATTGTACTGATATGGGGAATAATAATTTGTTTTAAAATTCAAAATTTCTCACGAACATGCATAAAATTAGTAAGATTCAAATTTTAAATCTTCTTCATCCAGTGTGTAGCGAACTCTCAGAAGCAGCGAGAATTATTCTAAATAATTAAACAGATTTCCACATTAAGACCCTCCCAATCTTGACCTGGCAACACCGAGCTTAAACTCAGAACATTCTCTGTAAACTCATATTTTACCTCCTTTTTAGCATTTGAGTGCTAACCACTCTCATTTTTGACTAGGACGAGGAATCACATAATTCCCAACTTCCCAGCGCCACTCTGGATGTGATGGGCTTTGGGTGACACTCAGTGAGCTTCAATCCCGGTCCAGGCTGCCGTAGTAGCGTCCTGGTACACGAACATCATTTCATCACTCTCCACCGATTCCTCTTACGAAGCCATCGGGAGGACATCTAGACGAAAGAGGGCCGGGCCGGGTGGTGGATGTTTGAGCTACGAATACATTCCCATCGAGCCACCTCGGAGGGTGTCTAAAAATCCTTCAAAAGACAGACCCCGACCCGGATCCGAACCCGGACCCGGACCCGGCCCCGGCCCGGCCAGCTCCTCGCCCACCGTGTCATCGCAGATTCATACCAACAATGTGCACTACTGACAGTGGCGGAAACATAACCAGAAGGATAATGTTATAATGCCCCAGTGTCCTTCTGTTCACCACCGAAAAGATCCACACGTTCCCGTCATGAACCCAGCATCGTACCCCCCTACATACCCACCCCGGCAGCACAATCAACCGGCAAACTCTGTTTAGCATCAGCACACAAATCAAGAAAAATGAACACGTACTCGAGTCGATCTCTGTCGTTCCTGGGTTCCGACCCGTCCCATGCCCGGACCCGTCCCGGTCCCGGCACGGTAGAGCACACCCATCGCCCCCGGACGGCAGTGACAGCAGAGAGGAGCTATCTGAAAGCTATGTCATTTGAATACAGCCACCATTCGTACCCCCACCCCAAACCCGAACGAATCCGACTGCTACGTACACAGGACTGCGCCATAAACGAGCGTTTGCGTTCACCACCGACATGGCATCCAGATTGGAGTTTTGTGGATGGAAATCATCCGTAGCTTTTCCTCTTCACACTGGAAGAGGATGTGGGTGTGGGCCCTCTGCGGGGAAATTCTCCTTTTGCCTTGCCCTTTTGTTTGTGTTGTTTTTCCCATCCATGATAAGTTGATGTTGCTAACTTTTGCACTTAAAAGCTGAGGGTGGCAAACACTGGGGCACTGTAAATATTTCAGCAGATCTGGTTTGGGTGCCACCCCCGTATCCCTAAAACACATACACATACACATATAGTACTTTCCCACACAGAATTCTGTATAATAATCAAATGTGTGTAGGTGGGAAACTCGGAAAGTTTTTTTGCATTAAATGTTGATGGGACATGAAATGATAGTCTAGTTGGTGATCTGGAGGGCTCGAGTACTTGCCACATGACCGGAGCTCCTCTTACGTAACGACGTAATCTTATAGCGTTGCTCTCGGACGAAAATTATTATCGTTTTAGAAATGAGCTCAACCGTTTATCTGCTACCGCTATACTATACGTAAAATCATAAAGTCTAACAGCTTTGGCAGTACATACAGCCACCGTCGCCAAAAAATATTAAGCAATACCTTTATTTGCGAATCGAGCCACTAACCCATTTTATCCGTGTAATGGAGAGGAAACAAGAAGACGGAAGCATATAGACACAAAGAAACTTATTGGACGGGATAGAGTATTAAATGAAAGCTCATGATTACAGAGTTTCGCAAACATAACAAAGGATCAATGAGGTAATTGTAAACAGAATTCGTATAATTAATGAATTTTTCACGTTTTAATAATTGAAGTAAAACTTTTGCCCTAGAGGCCGTCAAAACGAATATTAGGGCTATTGTTGTTAATCAGGCAAAAAAAGATCGAAAGAGTCATTTTTACACGTAATATTGTTACTGGAAAAATGGTATAATTTTCTTTTATTTTCCATTAATAGGATCTTGCAATAGATTAAAAATTTAATTTTTAAAATTATGTATTTTATTTTCAAATATTTACGAACAACTAAAAAAATTGAACTTTCTTTTGATCTGATATTAAATTAGCGAAATTTCAATAATTTAACCTAGCTAAATATTTTCAAATTTGGCCTATTCAAATATTTCAAATGTAAAAAATTTAAAACTCAAACAAGTTAGGCTATAATCCTCCATCAAATTCGGCTTATAAACTACAAATCTATGTAATTCAGTTGATATACTGAAATAACATTTAACTATATTATTTTGCATAATTTCCATGAGTACTACAAAATTATAACAGGGTAATATATTTCAAATTGATCTAGGTATTAACTATTTCAGATTTTACCAATTTTTGCAAAATTAGGAAGGTCAATAAGTTTTGCGTTTCAAGGATATTTTTATTTATTTATTTTATTATACTTTAAATGCACAAAATCATAGTAGAAAGGCTATATAAATTTCTATTTTTTTAAATAGTAAGTAGGGTCTGCGATATGAGCTCTGTAATAGAAGTTGCTATTCCACCCTTGTCGCACTCTACACTGGGTGAGATATTTCGCATTAGAACAGTATAACGTGCATTTTTATAAAGGGAGAGCACTTGGAAGGTTTACTGCAATAATCATCACTTTTTTATAGGGTACTTGTTGGGTTTTATAGTTATAATTTTAATGCATTTCCTTGCGGTAGCTTTTCTCTGTTACTTACAATTTTTCTTCTTGCGATATTTGCCTTAACTTTCTACGATAAAAACCAATTCTGTTCAGAAAGGTTATTGACCTTACTGGAGGAGTGGAAGTAGAACAATTGATATTTTTATTCGTGGTTGGTATTACATTTTATGAATAAAACAAAATTGAATTGCGAGTACTTTATAATATGAAAAAAAACTGTTTGTTTTAGATTTTAATATAACAAAATAAAAAACGTTCGAATAATTTCACAAGAGGTAAAATTTTGGGTTTTTTGGATGGTATACGGGAAAGGAGTGTAAATAAATATTTTAAAAATTTATTTTATATTTGAGGTGGGGATCCTAGTCCAGCGCATGGCATGAACACTGTTTTGTTTTTTTAATTTTTTTGTATTTAAAATGTACACTTGCAATTAATCCAAAACTGTTTGGCATTTTAGTATTACTCTCAAAAGTTAAAACAATGGCTTATGTCAACAAATTTATTTTAAAAAAATATGTAGGACATTCGCTGAGGCACTTTTGGTCCGAATTCTCGAATTAGTGAAGTGGCTTAACTTGAAAACTTTTTTTTAAATCTATATATACATATATAGTTTCTATATGAATAGAAGGAAAATGTTCCAAAAACAAAAATAAGGAATTCTATTGTAAATTGAAAAAAAATGTTGAAATTATTCTCAAAAAGTACTAATTAAATTTGTTTAGATTGTTGAGAGAAAAAGCCAGAGTGTCGACTACGCTCTAGTGTACGAGTATCTGTTCCGAAAAAAGCTCAGTAGGTAAACTTATAATTTGAATTTGAAATAAAACGAGGTCCTCCTTCAAATGTTAGGAGTGTTTTAAATAAAAAGAAATTAAATAGTTTAAACATCTTTTTCTGGACTAGCATCTGGCCCTAAAATTAATAATTTGTTATTATAGGTAGATTATAAATATATCAAAGAATACTAAGCTGAAAAGGATTAGAAATTAATGATTTTCGTAGATTTTCTTTACTTGTGCCTTCAGGACATCCTTTGTGCCAAATTTCAAGATTCTAGGTCAACGGTAGATATCCTATAGGTTTTAATGTGTCAGGCAATTACTTAGTCGGTCAGAACACTTTAAATCTCAGTGTTTTATTTCAAAATGTTTAAAATGTTTTATTTTTATGTCCCCATTTGATTAACATTGTCTCGACTTTAAAACACTTTAAAGTGCTTTAAAATCGAGACAATGTTGTGTGACGTCAAAATAACAAAAAAAATTTAAGAGTTTTGAAATAAAACACTGAGATTTACAGTGTATGGAATATACACTTTGTTTGACGGCACCTTTTATTAGAGAAAAAGAGTATTGACGGACGAATAACAAAGTGACCCTTAAAAAACACAGGCTTGCAAATTAAAAACTTTTTTTTTTCCTTCTCAGTTTTTATAGCTGATTGGGGGGGTTTGAGAACTCCTATTTACGAATCTCACCTCGGTCTTTTTATGTCACATCAGAATTTTTCACTATACAAAATTTTTATAATACTTGTCTGTATTTTGCGCATTTTTAAATGAAAGCCTTAGTCCTAATCTAGGAATATCGAATACAACTTATATTTACAGACCTTTTAACACAACTTGTTGAACAAGTTTTTCATGAGTGTGCGCTTACTACGTATTTATCATCAAGTGTATAAAATAATCAGTTTTTGGAAAAAAAGTTAAACTGTCGGATTATTTAGAAATTTTTTAAATTTTGTGGTACTTTTATATAATTTAATATTTCAGCAACATTATAAGCTCCTAGATCAATCAAATTTTACGACTTTTTATATTTTTTAACCCTATTTTTCTCGAAAACGTAATGTGATTTGATGATGTGAACATTTTCTTTTACAAATTCGTAATCTACATATAGAAATGATTTACCAATTCTTTAGAGGAAAAGTTGCTATTGGCCAGTGTAATTATTTACTTACTTAGTAAAAAATATAATAAAAAGATATGGGAGGGGGTGGCTAAATTCAGATTATCGGAAAATGTTCCCTGTTTCACTTCCAGACTATAACTGACGGTTTTTTGTATCAACCTAGACTAGACAATTCCCTCGCCTAATGCCATCAAAAGTTTTGATATGACTATCTAAATTGTTTTGACCTTTTGAAAAAGGGAAGGAATTATATAATAAATATTTTAAATTAGTACTTTTGCAGTATATCTGCTTTTTTTAACTTTTAAAACCCCCTAGCGAGTACGAAAATTTTGTTATTTCTTATAAAATACGATCAGTGCATTTATACAATTGAAGATAATTAATGATAATTAAAAATGCCTTATCATATTAACCCTTTTGTGCAATGAGATGTTGCTTTTTCTCAATTATTATAAAAAGAGTCTATCTATTTACAAAAAACATGCTTTTAAGTATTAATCATTAAACAGAACGCTGAGGATTGCAATAGGATTCCCTTTTTTTCTATCAAAGTAACAACAGTTTATCTGTCTGAGACAACTCAAAAATAAAATCGTTGAGCGTTAAAAATGTAGGTAGAGATATTCACAAAGCGACTTTATTACTGCAAGAATTTTCATTCTCGGAATACTTTCAAGTTTCAACCCATTCAAGATGTCGTACGAAATATTCCTTTTGAATTTAGTGCAGCGAAAATGCAAACGTGAAAAATGGTACATGGTGAATCCCAGACAAGGATGAAGAAAATGAAAAAAAAAGTGTGTAAAAGAAAATTGCCGGAGTTTTGCAGGCTGCCTCTGTCCCTTCCTGAATTATCTCATAATAAAGGATTATATCTTTGCTCCGCCTATGGGGCTGCATTTTAAATCGGTTTTTCTTATTGCGGCCCGAGGAGAGCTCTGGAGCGCCGACCTTCCATGAAGCCCTATAGCCGATAAACTTTGTCTTAACAGATTTCCGAGGATCAGAGTAGCAGCCATTAGAAGTGCATTACAATGCACAAAGCCACTGGAATCGCAAGAAGGGCCGTGTCCCGGGTCCCAGATCTCGGCTGGGAGAGGCCCTCACCCGACGAGCACTCGAAAACTTTCGTTGCCCTTTCCTGGTTGCTGGAAAATGAACTCACTTCGGCCAATAGTTGCCCTTTATTCTAGCTTAATATTTGTAGCTTTCAACTTCATTTCAATCCTTTTTCGCCCGCCCAGCACAGGCAGCCTCTTATCTTTCGTTCATTCCACAAGACAAACTTTCATTTAACCCTTCTCTTGCGGACTTCTGTGCTATCCCGGAGCCCCTTGTGTGCCCGGCTAGAGCATTTCACATTGCTCATCAAAGGTTACGAAGAAGGACTTCCATACCAGGACTAGTCCGAGTCGAGGAGCAATAAGAAACAAGGGACGAGGAGATTCCTGGGTAAAAGGAAAATTCCAGTCCGCCCGCTCTACTACAAGCTGAAGCTGAAATCTTCCCAAACACTCCTCTCCTGGATCAATATTAAGCAAACAGCAACACCAACAGACGCAAAACGAAAAAGTGTAGAGGAAAAAAACTCAGGAAAAGTTGGAATTTCCATTTTTTTTCCTGATCCTAGTCTGCTTTAAGTCCCTGCAAACCCCAAGGCATCCCGACGAAGAAGGTATCCTTTTTTGGGGACTGCTTGAAGCGGAGGCCCCCAGGAGTGGGCGCCCCATCAGCCCCAGTGCTTGCTCGCTTTATAGACCCTTGCTCGGCGAGGGACTCCACACTTGATTTTAATCTGTTCACTCGGCCCTCCGCTTCGTTCCTCCTCAAAATATCAAATTTAATCCAACCGAGTCTTTTACTGTTGCTAGAGAGCTCATTGACTATCAAAGAAATTGGGCAGCTCTGAATAGCATTCCGTCCCCGGCTATTTTCTGGAAGGAGAAATACCTCCTGGTAATTGAGTGGTTAACCAGCCCTTAGTTGATCAAGGTGCTCTTCACGCAAAACGATGCTTTGTTGCATTTAACCAATTTCTGTTGCCCGAATGACCTTAGGACGGGGAATTCGAACCATTCGTGAAGGGCCACTTATTGGTACCTTTGCCTGCAGCGACTTGAGATTTGGGAGAGAGACATTTTGAAAAGATAGGCCATGTAGACAACAACTTTTATCTATCTATATCTATCACTGATTTCAATGTATGTACGAATTCATTATCCTTCTCTTTCCTATCATATCCTTTGCGGAAATAGCGAAAATGGTTTCATTTTCACTAAAATGCTTATCCCTGTTTTTAACGAATTTAATCTAATTTTGTTTCGATATTTATTAATAACTTTATCAAACTCCCCTGCTACTTTGTATAATATTACATCTTTGATTAACCTCCTCAGTCCTATATTATATATACCTATATTTGCGTTTTTTATGTTCTAAACTACATACTTTACGCGCCAGATACATAATTCCGTTGGCGAAAAAAAGGTTGGATTCTTACTTCTACAGTATTATGAAGCCTTGGTACTTGAACGGGATGAAAATAAATGAACACAAATAATAAATATTAGTAAAATAACACAATTACTTGCAAAACAAAATAAAGCCAACGACAATACAATTGTAAATATGTATGTATTTTATTGGTAAGAAAATAAAAAAATACTTAGAACTTATTATCACATCGTGCAGATATACCTCCCCAACTGGCAGTTTAAACCTTTTTGATATATCGTTAACAGCTGTCAAATAAGGTAGTAAATGCAGAATAAAAATATCTATATATAATTATCCTATTTTGTATTCTTTATAATACGTTTAGACGTCAAAAGATTCCTGCTACAAGATCAACAACAAAAAATGATACGAATAGAAATACGAATGTATCAAATATGATACTATGAGACTGAAGAGGGTGGATACTTCCAAATAACTTCCTCTATCTACACTTTAAAGGAAAGACCTACCAGAAATTATATAATACTATCATTACACTTTGTCTAACTTTTTGCCAAATTTTATCCATACTTGACTATTTGTTTACACAAGAAATAAATTGTTATGTGCTTGCAGTTACAAGAGTTGTGAAATTTTTAGCATTAGTTTCAATATTGCGCTCAAAAGAATAAAAGAATTTGTCAAATATTAATTGGACAATAAAATAGGTGTATGTAGTGTAATTTAAGCTAATTTGTATAAAAATCTTAAAATGTGTTCAAGTATTGTGAATTCCAAAGAAAAGAACAGCTCACATTTTAGATGGGTCGAAGAGTTCACTGCACTTTAGTGCAATGTCTAAAAAGTTAAGGAAAAACTTATTAATTGATGTATTGCGCAATCTCTAGGACGATATGAAAATGTTGTCACAAATACCCTCAAATACAAAACTTCTCCTGAAATATGAGGTAGGCCTAGACTAACGGTAAAAACGGGGGACCGAAATATAGTAATACAGGCAAAAAAAGTCCTTTAAATCCCCAAGGCTGAAATGGGTATCGGTGTATCATCTCGAATAATTCGTCGTAAATTGGTAGATGGTAAGCTTCCCGGCAGAATAGCCCGTAAAGTTCCCTTACTTCGCAAAAAAAAGAAATTAATTTTCCCTGAAGGGGAAAAAATTGGAACAATGGTCTATGGAGCGACGAAACAAAAACAAAAATTTGTTTTCGTCTGATTCGGAAAGAAATGTACATCGACCAAAAGGAAAAGAATCCATGTTAAATACTCGTACACCCAAAAGACAATCAAACATGGCTGAAGTAACTTTGTGGTATGGGTATGCTGCTCTGGTCCCATATTTCGTATTAAGGACACCATGGTAAAGTTTGATTATAAAAATATATTAGAAAATATTATATTACCATATATTGATGATAATATGCCTTTAATTTCGCGATTTCAACATGATAATGATCAATGGCATTTATCAAAATTAGTGAGTGTTTGGCTGAAGGATCAAAATATCCCCACGTTAAGATGGCCAGATCAATTTCCCGACCTCAATCTAATTGAAAATTTGTAGAGTGAACTGAAGAGAGGGCTTAGAGGGCGTATATCTTCAAATAAAGAACAATTATGATCAACTGTTGAGGAGATCTGGTACGAAATATCTAAAGAAGCATTTCAGAGTCTTATCTTTTCAATGTCCAGGAGGATTGACGCACTATAAGTGAACTATAATTAATAAGCAGGTTAATAAAATGTATGATTACAAATTATTACCTAAGACCGACATATAAAGTTTTATTTTATTGCAAGAGATGCTAAACACAAACGTTTTTGTGATGCGTTCAACTCTATGAACTAATGCTGAAACAGTCAGACTAGAAAATGTTTCGTTTTGAGTTTCCTAAAAAATACATATTATCTACATCTATTATTTTGTCCACCAGTGTACATACATACTTATATGTTAAAAAAATATTTTACAGATAAACTAAGTTTTTGAGTAAATTGGTACAGTGATGTGATAGTGATATAGTGATGAAACGTTCAAAAGGTGTTAAATCTTAAAACTTGACCTAAAAGGTTATATCTGCGTGCTCGAATATTTTCATAGTAACTACAATCAGTACTATGGCATACCCAATTCAACTTGGACTTCAGAATTTGGATTTTCCCGCTCATACATGGAAAATTAAGATTTTTGCCTATACAAATTCCAACTTTGGATATTGTACACATGAATGTGATATAGTCATAGAAATTTCCTATTTCTTTGAGCAAGTCAACCACCAAAGGGTCGTCTAAATGGTTTTCAAGATAATGACACGACTGCGGGAATATCAGCAAACGGAAAGCTGAAGAAATACCGTAAAGTCCGGAGATGATGTCATGTGCGCTTCATAAACGAATGTTCAGATTGGATTTTATTTTGACGACGTGAACGATCATCGGAACGCCTGTCTGAAACTACATTCTGAGGCATTCAACAGTCGCACAGTTTTCACATATGCGCAGAGTCGTCCAATCAGAGAAAATTTCGCTTCCGCCTAGCTTACCCACTAGAGGCCGCAGGGTCCAGATCCAGCAGCCGAGATGCTCTTCTGTTCGCCCGTAAACTGTTTTCCTTGAGCACATCGCACAATTTTTCTTCTGGGTTTTCTCGAAGGAGACGTCTGCACTTAGGCCGCCGCCCTACAAGCCCCGACAACTCCAAATGTTATGAAATAAAATTATTCGATATCAAAACTATGCAGTGCGGGGGCGGACACGAACGCAATGCAGTCAGTGCTTGTGGCGATGATGGCAAGAAATTTTCTGTTTTTGGCTTTTGTTTTGATATTTTTTTGATTTTCTCCCCTCTTTGCTGCGACGGCGATGCATTGTCGTCGCTGGTGCCGTTGCGTCCGTGAACGTTGCTAGTCCGATTCCTCCTGATGCGTCGCAATCGTATCTATGAGCTACAAATGAGAGCCTCTGGTTCTTGTTCATTTAATTTATCGCCGCATGAATGAAAACACTTATGAGTGCCCCGATGCAGTTCAACGAACCCACTCAAAATCGAATTTTTCGGGCCGCTGTCGCTTTCCCGCACTGCGCCATTAGCTCATCGGCCCAGAATTCAGACCTAATCAAGTTCACGCCATCACGAAAATCATGTCGAATTTCCAGAACAAACGGCAGCAGCGGCTCGACGCTTTTTCTTTTATTTTTATGCTTTATTTTTCCATTCATCTGTCCCATTGTCGTAAGTTCAAGTGGAGTCATACGACGCTTCTATTTTCAGACTTTTGTAAACAAGTAGCGGTTGCGCCGTATGAATAATTATCCGGACTATTGTGGAACGGTCGCGTCAGCCTCATACCTGAGCAGCGCGCTATCTTCGGATAATTGCTTCCTGGAAGACCCCCGCACCCTAGCTTTTGCTCCAAATCGAGCTTCTTAAAAGGTGATTCGAACTCGAAAATAATAAAATTGGAGCTGTAACTGTCTAAACTGCCTGCTTAAATGATTGAAGCCTGTCTTTAAAGCTAAACAAGCAAAATCACGAAAAGTTTGTCCTTGTTCAAATCGAAAAATATGTACGAGTACATAAATTTTATCTATTTAACTTTAACATTTTCAAAACTTCGCCTACCTTTATATCTTTAGTGGTGAATTTCTTAACACATATTTTAAAAAGGGATTTCAAATATCAACTGATCGAAATTCATCAGTGCTTATTAACTGGAATTTTAATCGAATGCTAATTTTGTTAATAAGTATTAGATGTGTATTCAACAGTTTCATTCATCAAATGGATCTTCACTTAGAATAGGGTTTTTCCATTGCCAACCTTTCGGTACTTGGTTTGTTCGATAACGAGTTTTGAAGCGCCATTCGTTATCACTTGTAAGTAGCAACTTTTTATACATTTTGGCTTTGAATTGTGAAATATGCATATTATTTATTTATTATTACATAGAGTAGTTATTATTAATTTTGACCGTCCCAGTGTCACGTAATTCAGTAAATCTCCAATGTTCAGTTGAAACAGTATTAAAAACTCTGTAAAGTGTCCCAAATTTCCAATAAGAAAGTGATAGTTGCCACAAATTGCTGTTTGATGAAATTTTACCATAAATAATTGGAATTATCCAAGTTTTCTTGGCAATATACAAAAATTCAGAACTACTGCGAATTAATTCTCATCGAACAAACCTTATAAACCGCTTAGTGCTCGCATTTATTTTTAGAGCCAACTTAAAAAACAATTCTCTAAATAAGTAGATTTACAATTAAATCTATTATCTATTACTAATAAATAAAACTGTAAAAACGCCATATCTGTACATTTGCCTAGAACTGATTGAGGGTAATGTATAAAGGCTAACTGAATACAAAAAAATCATTTTTAAAAATGTTGTCTGTTTATAGTCGCTAATATCTGAAACTACTAGACAGATTTCATGGCGAATGACTGGATAACCATCACTATGATAAAAGTTAAAAGTAACATGATTTACCTTGGTTCAAAACCTGTAGTTTTTGCAAGTATTAGGAAAATATCGCGACATACGTTTAAACTGGCAGACTATCCCATTCCATTCCTGCGGAGTGATTCGACCGTGAGTGTTAAAAACCCAAAGAAGTAAAGGTAAGCCGTACTGTTAATTTCGAATTTGCTTTTAAAATCGTCGCCATGACTATAAATTTTCGAAAAACAGCAAATTTAAATGAAAATTGATACCAAGGCCACTATTTTCAATTTTATTATCAAAATTTGAAAATTCAAAATAGCAAACCCAATATGCCAACCCTAAATTTGTCTAATTAAACGAAATTAAATGAAAAGTAAAGCGTATTTTTTGACCAAATAATTCAATTCTACTATCACAATTTGGAAACTCAAAATCCCACCATGATTTTAAAAATTCGAGGTATTCTTATTTAAATTGTTATAAACCTGACATTCATACTGACAAAACTTTACAACGGATTTAAGTAAAGTGAATAACTTACGTACGTATTTTGTTGGAAACATTTTCAAATATTCTATAAAAATTTCGAAATATAAAGTGGTAGATCTAATATGACGAACTAATTTTAATCAGTGTTACAATACAAAAGAAAATACAATATACATACGAGTATTAAATATAATACTTAACAATCATGAGGTAAAAACCCCTTCAGATATGAACAAAAAAAAGTTTTGGAGTATAGCTCTATATTACATCCAAAAATTTTAGTAACTCTCTTAAATTGGGTCAAACGTAGGCATTTGAGAAGTTTTTAATTAAATGGTATTTACGATACACCGAGTGAAACCGGGTTACTCACCTAGTATATTTATAATTACCTTAATTGTTAAAAGTCTTCGCCGTCTCGTTCTCAATATTCGCCTCCTTCACATTTAATAAGTCATTGTCCACCACAAACAACCGAAAACCTTTCATGGTGCACTTGGTACAAAAAAAGTAGATTAATATTCGTGCAAAGCGAAACACAGTGTGAAGGTCATTCATCATAATGAATTTACGAAGGAGATGATGAAAAGTTACGCCATAATGAATTTTCGAAAACGGCATTATTTTACAACGATTGCTCTTTTATTTATGAAGAAACTTTATATTGTAATGTACTGCACATAAATCAGTATTATACTACATTTTAAATCATCTAACTTTTGATGATGAAATGGACCAAAAAAAAACAAACTAAATTCGTGACTTTTTAAGGACGCATACCTCGTCATTTTTATAACATATTTTAAAAGTTAAACATCTCAAAAATATCTAGTAAAAATTTTAAAGTTCAATATTCCAGGTAAAACAGAAATATATCAAAAATCATTTAATCGATTCGGATTTTTGTAATCTCCTAGCTTCATTTTAACCTCAAACTAACGAATGTTGACTAAAGTTGATATTTTTAAAATCCAGTATGATTCGGCAGTATTATTTTTGGCTTTGTTGATTTTTAACGACGCTACACCTGGTATGGTTTTTTTTATCATTATAAAACTAGCTTGCTGAGAATAGCTCCGAGAAAACCTTTTCACTATCTATCCCAAAATTACTGCAACACAATGTTTGACTAGAATAATGCATGCATCATGTGAGTATGCGTGGTATGGTTCATATTTTTCATTGTAATTTGATGAAACCTTCAAGTTTAAACATTTTAAAAAGTTACTTTTGAAAAATGTTATCATTAGTTATACTATCAAATGCAAAAATCAACACATCACGAGATCATAATATTTTAAGTCATTCTAAAGAGATGAAAGTTCTAAAATATTGTTTATACTTATTACACGGTTGATTATTCAAATTGAAATATTTAAGAAGAATTGTTGTTTTTGAGGGAATGTTTGAAGACTCTTTTTTCTTTATTTTTAAATTTAATTTTTCAACGTAAGTATTTTTTTGAGCGAATAAAATGAAAACCTATGTTAATAATGTATAAATTGCGGTAGAATGAGATAAACAAATTGTTTTCCTTAAAATAGACTAACGAAGACATTTTCTAAGTCAACCTATTGTTGATATACATATATAAAATGTTGTCAAAAACATACTTCAACTTGTAGAAATTATTTTATACTTCTAAAGTGCCAAAACAATTTGGTGGGTCGTATAGAAAATGGGTGCCATTTTCAAAAGTTTGCATAAATTTCCAGTAGCTCCTAATTTAAGTAAAATTAAGTCACACGGTTATATTGCAGGATCGAAACTTTAAGAGGATCAAGGTTTTGCCCAAGAGCAAAGTTTGGAAAATGTTCGAAACCGTTCCCACGAGGGTGCTTGAATCCTTTCGACCAATTCTATAGAAGTTCCATGTGTGCGGGCTAGATGCTCATCTAGAGTTTTCGACGTAGAAAAAAAAATCACCTCAACGTGATCGATTTTCATCCCACGCTACCAATTCTGAATCTGCAGGAGTAAATATTTTGTGCATAAGTAACCACCCAGACTGTTTGAATTTGGAGGTATCGTCGTCCCATTTCCCATAAGATCCTGGGAATGTTTCAAATTTTCGAAGAGGCAAAAACCATTCACTCGCCCTGTTCGTCTTCTATGGCGGCGGCGTCTTGCGGCGGTGAAGAGGATTTTATTACCAAAGTTGTCCTGGTATTTAAGAGCCATCCTCAGCCAGCCCCATACATGGTATAACTGAAAACGTAGAGTCTCCCATCTAAACTGAAGCTCCTTGTCCCACGTGTTGAAATTAATCGATACTGTCGAGGAGAAAAGTGTAGGTACGTGGTAGAATCTTAACTCTTTCCATTTCAATGCTCGGATGAATAGGAGTTAAAGGTTCAACTTTCAACGCCCTCTCGTCAGACCACCCGACCGACATTATGAATTCCATTCAGTCAGTAGCTTCTAGACATCTTCGTCCACCCACCGCCACTGTGAATATAGCTCTCAATTCCCTGGGCTGGCGTCCTTCTATCTGGCAACCCCTGCAACCCACTTAACTCATTCTTTCCACTCCGTTCAATGAAATATGGTTTTTGTGTGCATATTTTATCACATCGGGCTGAACCCGAACCGGAGTATCCTGCCAGCAGTGTTATACAGACAAACGCACACACAAATAAACCGACATATACACATGCCTGTCAAGGTTTAGGGATACAAAGATACAACGGGATCCTATCCCTCCTGAAAACCCACACCAAGTTAGCGTGCTCTTTTTGTGGCAACGCTTGGCAGCTCTAGAGTACATAACGGTACGGGTCCCGGAGTGGGTTGTGATGTCCGGGGGTGAGGTACGATTGTGATACTCGTTACCGTGCCTCCATGTACCCAGAGGATCCGGTAAGGGTTGTTTTATGCGTAGGAACAGAAGAAAAAGTGTTCACCACCAGATGAATGTCCTTTGCCTTTGCCTCCCTCCCCATTCGTGGTATGCGTATGTACATGTGTGCGTACATGTGTGTACCATTAGGACAAAGGAACGGAATTCTCAGTGCCGGGTTGATTTTGATGCTTTATGACTTATTATGTTCAATTAGCTTCCTGAATCGCTCCTAATCCTTTTTCCTCTTTTCTCTGCTGAAACCGCTTTCACTGGGTTCCAGTGGCGTACATTCGTAAATTGCCTACATCGTCCCAGGGGTGGGGCAGGGCCCTGGCTTAACAAAGCAGGTCAGAGGATAGGGTAATAATGTGTAAGTAACCACTAGAACTTGCCCTTTCGATTTTCCATGAAAAACGGTGACATTTGATATCCCCTCGCCCCTTAACCGAAATGACCCCTCTCCTAAAAATTGATACCGTACCCGGTCGCTCGAGGACGAATCTGGAGTGTGGCAAGTTAAGGCGATTTCAGGGAAGAAAGCGGCTGGAGCTATTAAGTAAATTAGAAAAGGGGAGAAGGAAATGGAGCCTTGCTGTAACCTTAATAAGCATTACCGCGGAGCGCTGGTACTGTTTTGCTTTTAAATTGTGTTTCCTGTCAGCTGCGCTAAATTGTGTTAGTGTCGCGCCCCTGTCCTGCCCCTTCCCCTGCTAATGCCAATCTGTACCCAGTGGCAGCCAATTGTTTTGCCGGCGGTGGTGCCACTGTTTGTTCCTCGAACTGGTAAGGGGCTTGGGTTCAGCCCGACCCCGCCGCTTCTGGCGCTGTTTGTGCTGATGAAACTTGTGCTTTTTGTCGTTTTACCACCGTGGGAAACGCAATAAATCAAAAATTTTTAGGGTTATTCGGTGAGCAGTGAGCTGAGGACCGTGCGAAACTGTGCGCTCACCCCACTGCACACCACTCTACCCCTGGCCAAACACCGTAGATTCCTGAATCGGGGTTGGGGGATGGTTCATCTGTTGAAATGCATGCGAAGTGGCGATTTTGATTATTTTCTTCTGATTGCGAGGCACACTAATTGGTTAGGGGTGTGCAGCAAACTGATCAATTTCTGATTTTTGCCCACCCTTGACCCGCCTGCCCGATTTGTTACCAGTGTACTTCTAATGCGTATATTTGATTCAAAACATATTTGCACAGATAAAACTTTTCGATGATAATTTGATTGTGATGTGATTTTTGATTAAAATTCGAGGGCTTTGTTCTCTATTTTTCAATGAAGCAGTATTTTAGGCTCTATTTGGCGGAGAGTGGGTACGACAGTTTTAATGTTGTCATTTCAGTTCAATGATTTGTTTTCTTTTGGCTGTATGACTAATTTTAAATTGAATTAAATCGAGTTGTGTTTCCAATACGTTGCTTGGTTGTGATTCCCATACCTCTAGTAAATTTTTATATTTAGCTATTTTTGGATAGAACAAGTATAAATGAATGTTTTCGTATAGGGACATTTGGAGAAGAAGCATAGGGAATAATTTTGGTAAAACTAAAATCCATGATTAATAAATCATTCGTGTTAACAATTAGGTTTTTAATTAATTATCATTGGCATTATTATATGGTTTTGAACTTAGATACAGGGAGAAATAAAGATAAAGTGCTCATATACGTCCTGCACATAACAAAGTCCATCCTTTGTCCTCATAGTATAATTTCCTTTACTCTGTAATTTTTACGTAAATAACATTAAACGCCGGTAATACGGTTGCATGAAAATTTTTTTCAAAATATTTATTTCAATAAGTTGTCTGCATTTTTGGTTTGTTTCTGAGACGATCATAAGTTCGAAAGAATTTATTATGCTTTAAAAAAATAAATTTCATCAAGCAATTTAAGACAAAAGTGCTTACCACTAGCTTTCTCAAACAATTTTTGTTCTGATGAGAAAGAAGTGCGATCGACCGATCCCGCGATATATTTAATTTTACTTTCACTTTGAAAGCACAGCTACTTACAAAAAGAAAACGATTTTTTAATTATGTGCCTTTTGGCATACAGCAGAATTCTGATGTTTTCGTTAAAAGTACGTTTAATAGTTTTCGCAATATTTAGCTTCTAATTTTGACAAACTGCCAAAAATCAAAGTGCAATTTACGATTTAAAATTCCTTCACATTTAAAGCGTTTCATTAAAATTCGAAACAGTATCACTAATAGCACTTTATTGTTTTAAAATCTAAAAATATGAAAGAAATAAATTGCATTAAATGGAAAAACCTGTCTGCCATGCTAGCATTTACTTTGACTTTGTTTTCAACTTGTACTGTTGGATGCAGAATAATACTGCATCCGTGAAATTTAAGATATTACGAATATAAAAAATTAAAAAGGTTGTTTATATTTTTTGTCATAGTTATTGTTTTAAAAAAAACTAGTGCACGCTAAATGCGTGCTTGTCTGTATAAGAAAATCAAAATCATATTTGAGCATTTCTATTTTCACCTCAATAGTCATTTTTAATAGTGTATATTCTTAACGCAGAATAGGCTCCAAATCTTAAGTAGTATGTAAGAATGGTTATTAATTTTATCATTGGGTTTTTTCACCATATTATTTTTCCCAAAATAACGTGATTCCCTCTTTCTGGTTTTTCTTCACACAGACATTTTAATAATAATATAGATGAATGAATTTCTAAATTCTAGTAAATTTTCTCCTATTGCATATACTTTGTAATTCAAATATTAAGTGTATTATTTGGTTTTACAAATAAAAATATAAGCAAAATTTCATCGAATGCGGGGACCTTGTGTTAAAGAACATTTTTTCCATCGAGACTCAAGACAACTTTTGATCAATTGAAACGAGTGGGATAGACAAGCAAGGCTTCCTAAATATTAGTATCCTTTTTTAAACATAAGTATGTATAGGGATACTATGAAGCGGGATAACATATTTCAATCCTTTGAATTCTCAAACTCGATTTGCTATTTTGTAAAAGTGTTTATCCAGTTCTATGGTCGCTCGATAGGAAAACTTATAGACATGTCCTTCCAATACCGAGAGATCCCTCTTTTACTCCTTCCATATGGCGAGTCTATGTCCCCCACATATTTGGGGATTTCGCATAAATCTCATTTTAATCCATACGTCTATTTCCTATCAGTGATAACTGCAGCGCCCCTCGCAATTTTCTCTTCTCTTTTATCGACATTCAAATTTCACCGCTTTTCAGTCATATTTGCGCCTGAGCTCACACTTAGTCACATAAAAGCCACCATTCGTTCCCACTCATCCAACAAATTCAACAATTCCGCACCAGGGTCGGCGGAGAGGGGTGCCTTCGCCACCTCGGCCCCGCTGATTATGAGCTCTTTCTCGTACCGTATTTTTATCCAGAGCGTGTGCTATTTTGATGTAAGATAAATACACACCCGTGCACCAGCAGCGTATCTATAGTATCTAATTCTGGTAAGCGCTGCCGCGAAGCTCCAGCCACTTCTGTTCAGCACTCCAGCAGCCCTTCGCTTCGGCTACGGTTGCGGCTCCGCTGTGAGCTATTCGCAGTGGCCGTACCGTCGCTGTGTTCTACCAGAAAATGGTAGAAACAGCGAATAGACGACAACGGCCCGAGAAAGTTTTGAGGAAGAATAATGAAAAGAAACAGAGGAGCAAGATAAAATCAAATATAAAATCCACAAAAGTACAAAAAGGTTACATACCAAGCCATGCCAATGCCGAACCTCATGCCGCTGCCATTGCGACCCATCATGGCCCCCACACGGCCCACCTCGGCCCAATCTCTGCATCCCGTGTCCTGAATCCCGACCCGACCCGGCGACCCGTCCCTCGCTACTGCTACATATATCGCCCGAACATAACCTCATGCAAGCATAAACGATGGGCGAAAGGCATGAAATAATAATGAGATTCAATATGAAAATTGAGAGTGAGTGAATTTTATGAGACAGTGTGCCGGGTATGGGTGGCCGGCTGATGGGCCTCGTCCCGGCTTGTGCTGGTGGTGGGTCTGTTCGGCTCGCATCGCATAGCTGCTGGCTGGAGAGAGCCGCGCCGTGCTACTTCGATACTTTTCTGCCTCACATTCCACTCCAAGCTTCGCGCTACGAACAACAACAACAACAACAACGACGTCGACGACGATTTGTTTTGTTCGCCTGCCAGCCTGCGTTTTCCTTTTTTTTTTCCTCTTTTGTGTTTCTTTCGTTCGGAAATATTGTGGAGCGGATGCGATGGCATACGTCGTCAACACACAATCAAACTCAGTTCGAACGACAAAAAGTGCAAATAACTTGAGCGCCCTCTACACGCGCTGAGTGGTAAGGTAATGTGGTGTTGCCAACATTGAAAAGGTGTAAACTCAACAGAAAGTTTTTGCATCAATATTTACTGTTACACAAGCAATTTAGTATCGTTACCAATTGGCTCAATAAAGGTGCATCTCTTAGTTCACCATCGTATTTAACACATTAACCAATCTACCATTTCAATTTCTCTAAATGCACCATGACAGTAGAAAGTTGTGTACTTTTATTTGCAGAAACTAATCTGGCAACAAAAATCACCACAATTCTATGAAGGTAAGATTCAAAAAGCATTTACTTTAGTCGATAAAAGTGTATTTTTCTAATAAAAGCATCTAAAGGACAAAATATCTTATATGTATATACAGGGCGAATCAGAAAGACATGTGCCAACATACACCAATCAATTCTATAAAGTGTCGTAATCATTTATTCGTTTTCTTTTTACTTTTTTGAAATGTGCTTTGATCGCCCTAAGTCCTGTCAAGGACGCTACAGGATTATAAAATAAAGCTCGTTTGAAAGTGCGACCTCTGACACTTCTAACGGTACCGCAATCCACAATCCGTCTATTACTGTGGTAACTAGGCGGGTTCAAAGATCAAACTTGTGAACATTTTCTTTGATAGTTCAATTTCGTCATAGTTTTTGGAAAAGTTCACTACTAAAGAATAACATTTTTTGCAAAAGAAAAAAATCCACTTCTTAATAACATTTCAAACATAAAAATAATTCAGGTTAATATATAAAGCCGTTAAAATATTATTAAAATTTTTAATAAGTAACAATTACAGTATTATGAATTATATATGTCATTTTGTTCTAATACCTTCAATTCCACCTCATCTTGAACCTCTGATGTTGTTCCATTCAAAAAATTTACTACAGTCGGTTGAACAACTTTTGAATGAATTTCTTTAGTTGCCGAAGATGGTGAATTCATAACTAAATGTGTTTGCTGTTCAGGCCTTCCAAAAAAGTAACCATCAGAAGCTGACATACTAACGCTTCTTTGTGGCTGAATTTGAAGGCCTCCACTCACGTCGAGAAAAGAGTTCTTATACTGTCCCATTTCGGCATTAAATAAAATACCATTTATGTGATGTATTGCAACGGCTCGTGAGCGGGAATCTAATTTTCTTATCTTCTGTCCAACATACTCTCCAAATATAACGCTTTCATCACGAGAACTCTCATCAGGAGTCCATTTATTGTGACGAGAGTTTGATTCTCCTCCAAAGGAGGAATCATCGGTCCTTGGCAGTTTTCGCACTTTTAATAGTCGCTGTGATTGAGGTAAAGTAGTAAATGTGGTCCTAGGAACATTATCAGGTGGTGGTGGTGGGGTTTGTTGATCAGTATCATCAAAATCTTCATCACTGTCGTCGTCTCCGTGAAAATCTTTGATATCATCATCGGTGTTCAAGTGTTCCATAGGATCAAGTTCCTGTAAATAACGCATATAAAATACCAATTATCTACGAAAAATTAACTTTTCTATAAAGAAAGCAGAGAGAAAGAGATGTAAAAAGTGTGAAATATTTTTTTATGACCTTGATTTTCTTTGTTCCAGAATTTAAATCAGTTATTTTCGCTATTATCACTATTATTTTTACTTACTAAATTCCTTTTATGCACCAATTTATAGTGTCTTTTGATATTAGCAGATCTATTTCCACTTAATTCCTTTCTGCAGTTCTCTACCAAGCACGTAGATTTATTTGTCTGGCAATTGTAAGTAGCATATTCGTTTATATCAAAAAGTCTCCGTTTTCCCATGTTTTATGATCAAATTATTTTTTCTTCTTATAAAATACACACATATATAATGTATTTGTACTATGAAATTAACACCTTATTGTTTTTGGACCTTGCAACACTGCACGTTAATTTTTCTGATAAGCGATTCGAAATGCGGACACGAGCAACAACAGAGCAGAACTGAGCAGAGGGGAATTTCGTGTGCGGTTACCTCCCTTTCATTAGTCGCTCATGAGCACCATGCAGAAAAAAATTTAATGTGTGCTCATGAGTGTGCGTTTTGTTTCTTTGAATTACTCGCCCGTGTCCGCACACAAATTTCTACAAACACACGCAGCTCACGTGCATGAGCTGTGAGACTCATGAGAGCGTGAGCGCTTTATAAACCTCTCCCCGCATCTATTTTATCGAACGAGTGCATGAGCAAGTGTGCGTCTCCGCACTTGATGTTGTTTCTTTTCGGCAACGTAACGGTGAGATGAAATTTCTCAATGAGAAATGAGAGACGCTTTGCAGAAAAACATTTCTGAAGCGTTTTTTTTTTTCATTTGCTATCGCTGTTAATTTTTAATAAAAGCGCTGATTATCAGCAATTTAAATTTGAAGAATTTCCATATAATCGTCTTTCTCATTCGCAATGTGGACATACATGAACAAATTTAATTTGGTTTGATTCTGCTTTTTTCATCTTAAAATGAGCTCTGATTGAAAACATTAATTTTTTCTATTTATTTAATGAACTATTTGACTTTAAATATTTTCTTAACGTTCATAGTTTGTTTAGATTTTTATATAGAACTAGCTATTGAGCAGTCCCACAAATGTGATTTTTGTCTAAAATTGATTTTAGTTATATAGTTTTTTATTTTGAAATAAACTTCCTGAGTAAAAAATGAACTAAAATTTGCTTTGGGTTAATCAGGTTTAAAGTGATATGCTGATATTAGAGAAGTTATTAATAAAATAGGTTGTATATTTCATTTTGTTTATTTCATATTTAGCTATATACATTATTAAAAATTTATTATTCATTATATTTATACCATATGTGCTAAGATATTGGAGAAAGGCTGAAGAATTTATTTGGTTTAGGTTCGTCCGACATAAGGTGCACTTTTACATGAACGTGGGTGTTTTTCGTAATGCCATGATGAGGCAGTATCTTCAATACGCCAGGAAGTTGGAACGGATGTAGCAGGTGGATTATCAACAGTTTCAAAAACAGTATCCACTAAGCCCATGACTTTATGACGAAAACATCTATTTTGTTTGCTTGTCATTTCCTTCATGAATTTTACAAGACTTCTTGCAAAAAGCTCATCAGAATCGTCTTCTGGTTTTTTTTGTATTTTTGTTTTAAGCCATTCTATTATAATTCGATCTTCTGCTTCAGAATTTTTTCGAGATCTCTTTAAACCATTACTTTTCACAACTTTCAATTTCTTTTCATTTTCATTAATGTTCTCAGATGTGTCATCAATTGTAGTATTGTACTGCATAATTGAACTACCTTCTCTAAGTTCTGCTGGTGATACATTACTGGTGACAGTATTATCCTTACTTCCTTCTCCAATTCTTAAAAAAGGCACTACAAATTGAAGATTATCCGCTAGGTAGTATCTTTTCTTTATGTCATGACCAGTTCTTGTACGTCGTAACCATTTGAGAAAAGAATTTTTGATTGTTCTCCAACGTTCTCGGCAGATTTCCTCTGAAAAGGTGCAATATACATAAATAGATGTATAACAAATTATACACTTCATTTTTTTAACAAGATTAGTTCTCATATGACTCTCAATGCAATTTCATTCCTATAATGTATGTATATTTAAATCGAAAGTTTGTTTGTTGCTCAACCTTGCTAAAACACTTCGGGCGATGATATTCGTTTTGCAAGTAGACGCACTACATAGTCTGATTTAACATATAGGTTACTTTATATGTGGGTTTTAAGATGGCGGTCAATAATTGTAAATATCAAGCTATTGCCATGAAAATTAGTATTTGGGGGTTTTAAAATTTAGAAATTAAAGATAGCGACTAAAATTTTTCGAAATTCAACGAATTTAAGTGCAAATTGGTATTTAGGGTACCTTCAAGCCACTAATTTCCAATCTGCTATCATAATTTGGAAATTCTAAATGCGGGGCCCAATATTGCGACCGATTGTTTTGTAAATTTAAAGAATATTTTTATATAAATTGCTGTAAACGTAAATCGGGGACACTAATTTTGAATCTACTATCAAAATGTAGAAATCCAAGATAACCGATCTAATATGGTGGCCACAATCTTTCTTAATTCAGCCAATTTAAGTGAAATTTGGTAATTAGAGACCTTTTGATTTTAACTTACTTCCAGATACTTTAATCATTTTTAAAGTCACGAAAGTCACTTGTATGTGTACTTATACCAATACCACTTTATAAAAGAATTCATATATAAGGAGAAAATAAAATAATAATCTTACCTGTATCCTGCACTTCAATAGCTACATTTTTCCAAGCCTTTTCAATATCATTCCTCTTGCTTGTTAGCGAATAGTTCCATATGCATGGATTTTTTTCAATTACGCTTAAAAATTTTACATTGCTTAAAACTTCCTCTCTTTTCATTTTCACTGATTATAAACACGTCCTGACTCGCTGAAAACTCACTGTATACTAAAGAGGATTTGAGGAATTCCGCATCAAAGACGAGACTTCAAGAAAAGAATATTTTCGGTGTGAAAAAACCTCCCCTCTTTGCAGAATTCTCTTATTTGTTTTGGTGTACGGCATCTGGCTTTCAGGAAAGCTTACCGCACACAAAGCCAACATTTGAATCTGCCTCGCGCGGAATTCTGTGAACGAATTCTTTAGAGTTTGTGCGGTTTTTCAGATTCAGTGGTGGTACTTGTTTGGGATGACCCATACATTTCAACGCCACGGTTTTCCTCCGAGTTTTCGAATGTGATGAATGATGGAACTTTGCATTTATGTGAGCCTGGTCATAAGCATTTTTTTCATGCAGAAGCAGTAAGCTACAACAGTAGCTGGTAACATGAGTCGGTGATGCAAAATATATGTTTGGATTAAACTCTGTATATGCCATATGTAAAAATATTTTTTAATGTATGAACTAATCAATATATGTTAAAATAAATCGTCAGTATTCGTTGGAAAATTCTTATCACACTACCTGTAATATATTTTTATAGTACTTAAACAAGTTTGTATTTTAAATTTCATAAACAGCAAGTATATTTTATGAAAATAATATATGTATGAAGTTTTTAAAATAACATATGTCAAGACACCGTAGTTTTGGTTATATTGGGACGATTGGGGAATGTATTGTCAAAATCTGTTAAGTAGTTTTTGTGTAATATTGGAACAAATAGACGCGAAACTAAAATGCAAAAATTAAAAAAAAAATTTCTTTTGGATTCAAGGTAATTTTTAAATGTGCAAACCTCGACTTTTGGGTGATTATATGGTACACATTCATTTTAATGTTTTGAAACATTTAAGAGATGTTTTGGTTTTGTTTTGTTTTTGTTTCTCTTTAACAACAGTCATCATCATCGGAATTTTTTCTGTTCTGATTCTTATTGAGCTATTTACACGTATATCTTAAGAAAACAAAGTTCTTCCTGTCATAACAATATCTTTATTCATAAATATAATGGGGTGTTATTTCTTAGGAAGAAAACATAGCAAGAAATTAAACTGAAAGGTGTTTGCGCCCCACAGAACTGAGGTTATCGTGAAGATGGAAGCAAGCAAAGCACACTAAACTTATGAGCGCCAGAGCTGAACTGAGCTGAGCAAAACTGATAAGCATTGAACTTGTATGTTTGCTTCGGTGCTGATAAGCTAAGTAATTCGTATGTTTCCGTTTCACTTTCTGTGTTCATAACGAATTCTTTCGCGCCTAGATCAAGTTATTTACGCTTAATTCAGCTTTCAGCGCACCCGAGCCCAAAAGAATCAATAAAAAGAAGTTTAGAGAAAAAGCTAGTGAAGAGTGGATATTATGATGTAGTTTGTGATAAACCTCTCTGAAGAATTCAAAGTCAAAAGGCGGTACTTACGCGCATTAATCTTTTCGTGTTTCCCCTTCTTGGTTTGTAACGGCCATCGTAGAACAACATTGCTGAATATGCGAACCAAGATGGGCTAAATTCGCTGTCAGTTTGTGACCTCTCCGCGACCCTGGCCTTTTCTCGTCTGTATGACGCCTTGAATGTAAATTTTTTTAAAAAATTAAAAAAATCTTTAGTTTTCCTGCAATATTCAAAATTCAGATTCTAAAATTACCCGCACTGACATCCATTTTTTCCTTACTTCTTCAGCAGTGGTCTTATACTTGGCGGCCAACGCCAGCCAAGTGTCGTTCTTCTTCCGGAGCAACTTAAAGCATGGGTCCTTTGAGTCCCAGAGCAAGGGTGAATGCTGCACATCTTTAATTAAGTCTAGCACCACATTATCGGGCCACTCCATTTTGACCGCTTTCTGTTTTGAAACAAAATTGACTAACTAGGGAAAATCGGAACAGGTAAGAATTTTATTTCAACCTGCTCAATTCAGCCAGCAATAGAACAGACACACACGTGAAGAAGCAGAGTGAAGCAAGCTTGAACGAGTATATTTGCTTCAATGTTTTCCGATATTTTCAGGCGATGTCGTCACACGCTCGCACGCTCGCACGCTCGTGCATGCTCGTGCTGGAGTGTTCGATACTATTACCACGGTTGCCAGATTGAGCAATATTCTTTAATTAAGATGTCGAATGATAATTCGTAACTGAAGGAAGGTCCTCTAATTTTCAGATACAGGGAAAAATTTGTTTACATAGAGGCGGCTTTAACATGTATCCTTTCAGAATTTTTAAAGAAATTTACATGTAAAAATGTATTTGCTGAGAGAAAGTTTTCATTTGTGTACCATTTTTGGTACACGTGGCACGGAACGTATTCAGGGGGACCAAAAGAATTTTGATATTAATTAGAAATAGAGGTATT
This sequence comes from Philonicus albiceps, assembly GCA_963969385.1. Classification (NCBI taxonomy): domain Eukaryota; kingdom Metazoa; phylum Arthropoda; class Insecta; order Diptera; family Asilidae; genus Philonicus; species Philonicus albiceps. Next base: position 61,551,912 of record OZ017772.1, read on the forward strand.
ACGGAATTTATGTGTAAAATAACACAAGTTCAATTAATAGTTTGCAAAGTTTCATTGATAAATTATTATTATTAGAATAAAAGTGGTTAGAACTTTGTTGAGAATGGTGGACTCGAATTCCTGCACAAATTTTTACAAGTGCTTTATGTTATAATTAGTGTAATTATGTTTTGACAACCGGTGGAACAGCTGAGGCGTAGTCTGGTATAGTCTGATAAATGGACTACTAATTTTGGTTAAAACACACGCATGAAAAAAGTATATTAGCCAGGTTGATCACTACATTTACTAAAATGCGACATTACAGTAATAAAAGTGATAAATTACTTTGGTTCGTATTGGCCCTTTAATAATTCTAGAGGGATCTACAAAGATGAATTGGTTTAGTATATGGTTGAAGTATCCCGAACATTTTAGTTTGATCGGTTATAAGCTCTGTGACTAGAATTGAACCAGTTTGCATCAAAAAGCAAAAATGTATAGGAAATTGGCATTAAAGTTTTGGAAGTATGTACCAAACCTTAGTTGAAATCCGTCGTGCCCAATGCGCGTACTAAGATTTGTATTTCGACATGCAGTTTGCGACGTTGCATTTCGGAAGGATCGGAATTTTTTAATACAATAAAAAATTCGATATTTTGAAGGTGTTAAATCAGGACGTTTATACTAATGAAAGTTCAAATTCTTACGAGAAAAACTTGAATCCTGTTACAGAAAAATTGCCCGAATTGAATGGTATGCGATTAGTGCGGATATCTGGCAAGTTTTGACGGGCATATGCAGCGCAGTGAGAAGAGCACACCGCACATACACAGATCAATGCGTCGACGGCTGTCCATGTGTGGGTGCGGCAGGGCGCAACAGCAGAGCTGAGCAGAGTATGGAGGAAACGGAATATGGAAAAGCGGATCAAGTGGAGTAGGTGAAGTGACGACGATTGACGAATGACTGTGGGGAGCGTAATCGGGGATAAGATAAGCCGTGCAGGGCAAAACAACGAAAACAAGAGCGCCAACAACAACGCGCCGCGCACCCCGGCAGTAAGCAGCAACAATACACGAAAACAGAAAACAAAAAGAGAACAGAGCGGGGCTTTTCGGCTGTTCTGCTTTTTTTCTCGGTTTTCTCCTTTTTTGCGAGTGCTGGGCCATTGAATAGAAGAGGGGGGCGCGGCGACCCGGGGAGGAACGTATGGTTGGCATTTTTCGCTCCTCGCCTGGCCTCTGCTCTGCTCCTCCTTCTCCATCTTATGCCGGGCCTGGTGCGGTGGTGCCGCTGCTGCTGCCTGCAGGCATAGTGCGCCCGTTGTCTTTTGTGTGTACGCTTTGGTTTACGCCGTCGTACGTCTGTCGTGTCGCTTCGTGTCGTGTTCAGCAGTTCATCCAGCCGTTGAGCGAGCCATCAACATGAAACAGTTAACTCCAAGTCAGTTTACATTTGACATTCGTTCTGGTTGGGTGTGGGTGTTCGATTTGGTGTAAAAAAGTAGTCGCTTTGGCGGGTTTATGGCCATCGCGGTTTTTACTTTAACAACTGAGGAAAATTCATTTTTCTGCCCTCCGGCTACCTTGGAAGGTGCCCGAGTGTCGTCAAACCGATTTATTGGACTGTGCTTTAACTAAGGACTATCAAAATTTTGAGTGACAGTACCTACAGCGGCTCTAACTTCGATTAGTTTCACCGGTTGTGCTGTGCAGTTTTTTGGGATGGAAAAATTTAATTCCTAAATCAAAGGGTGATAACACGATAAGAGGTGGTTGACACATTGATAACAATCTTCAAAACAAAATTTAATATCAACAGTGGTTCCAAAGAGTTTTAAAATTTTGTGGGAAAAAAAAAATTAAATAGCTACTCTTAAAATTTGAACGGATGCAAAAGGCAATTAATGTGACTGGGAAAAATCATGTTTCAGCCAAGGTGTTAAATGAAATTTGTATCCCTTGACAAAATCAAGTCCTTTTAAAGGATAAACCATTAAAAGTTTAGTGAGTGACAAAGTGACAGAAGTTAGATAATACCTAGAATTCACGTGTGAACTTGTGTTTTGGCTATCAGTGCATTGCGCGCAGAATCGAAAGGATTACTTATCTACCTGCTCGCTCCGTATAGCCACCTTGTGTTCACAAGAAAAAAAAATATATTTTGCTTATCGTCTTTGCTAAGCAGAAATATACACGAGGTGTTAGTAAAATAAAAGCGGTACTCGTGAAAATCTTTAAGGTGTCGATTAAGTGCTTTCGGTCGTTCAAAACTTTTCCCGTGAGGTTTGTGCGATTTTTTTTTCCTATTTGAAAACAGAAGTGCTCGGATTTTGCTAGTTGAATCGACCGCACGTAAATTTGAGGTAATTTGAATTTTTACAAAATTCGTTTCAACAAATAAATGACTGCATGGAGTGTTGTGATACCGCGGAATTTCGCTAGTGCTGATAGTCGTATCTGGCATTAGTTGATTAGTTGACATTATTAGCCTGATCGATTTTCGATAAGTTCCTCAATAGTCGGCAGTTATTTTGCGATGATTGATTTTGGAAAACTTATTTAAAAAGAATGATCATATTTTTATGAACTAGAATAATTAGCCAGACTATATAATATATAAGAGTAAAGGAAATATTTAAGAAAAAACGTGACAATCCAAAAACCATAAAATTAACCAGTTTCCCAAAAAGATTGTTTGGAAATAACTGACAACAAATATGTGTATATAATAAAAATATGGATACTTGAAAGGTTCTTAGAAAAGAGACCTTGAGATAGAGCATAGAGCTGATTCAAAAACAATAAGGCAAGGACAAAAACAGGAAAATCAAAGAAAATCCATTGACCTCAAATCCTCTTAACCGTTTCTCTGTGATAAAAATCTTTACTCCGATTAAAACAAGTTAGAACGGAAAATAAAAGCCATTAGCTACATTTTGGTGTCACATATTTAAAGGTTTAAATATTGAGCTAAAGTAAATGTCTCCACGAAATGTCATGAAATTCTGAGAAGTTTACTAATGTCAAGTTTAGTTATTATTTCGTAATACCATAGCTAATATTGTTTTGAAGATCAGTATATGCATGCAAGCAGTGTCTAAATTTTATACAAAAGCACTCTATGAAGCATCTGATCTGTGAAATGTCTAAAAAAGAACAATTGAATAACTCAAATAATGGCAGAAAATTCCAGCTTTAAGAACATCTATCAAATACTTACGAAAAAGTGATATTTTAAATTTTTGAAAGGTGTCAACTATTAATATAAAAAAATTCCAAAACATTCTTTGGATAAACAGATTTTTGGTTTCCAAAAACAAAAATTTCAAGAGTAGATTGAGATTAAGTATCCTACTATCCTACCTATGTGAATGCAATTTAAAGTGATCTTGTTGCACAACAAAATTTCGAGATATTTGTAGCTTATTTTTTAAAATCTACGTAGCAAAATAAGCAAGATAACCATTGCCAGGCTGTACTGTACTATTAAATTTAATAAGTTTTCTTCTTTCATTGATAAAGCAATGTATCAGGAAATCTTTATACATGCAATATATGAAAAGCAATATTTATTCTGGGAATAATTAACTTAAGAAGTAATATAAACTCTTGTTATTCTAGTCTAAGAATTTAATGTCTATAGACTGGTATAAAGTAAATAAAAGGATAATAAAAGAGATTGATTATGAGAATTACAACTGTTGATATGCATTGACAATAACAGTTTGATTATAAATACATGCCATTCCGAGGTTGTGGGTGCGATTCCCACATAAAACCATAGATACTATTGATTTCTAACATTCAATTTTTAAATTTGCTTGCAAATATTTGATCCTTTAATTCCTCTCCATGAAAATTAGAAATGGCTTCAGAACACTAATTTTCAGTAGTGTTCAATTCAAATTTCAAATATACTTCCAATGTGGAATGATTTTCTCAAACTGTTTTCAATTAGTTCGGACCATTAAAAAGTTAGGTTTATATAAAACATTCATTGACGGCTTCTTTTATATTCCGATTTCGTTATCTAACTTTTTCTGTTTTTTGTTTACACTCAAGCGTTTGTACTCCAGTTAATCGGTATGCTTTGGACTCGCTCGTCTTAGTAGTAGAAAGAAAGCAAATGAGCTATAAACTGTCATCTCTGTAAAAAAAAAAAATACGAATGATTTGATCTAGAGTTGGACTATAAATTTCCAGTTAATTATGATCTAAAATGACAAACGATCGCGACAGCAGATCAATTATAATGAAATGTCCTAGGGTTTAAGCTGGAAGCCATATTAGACAGCGTGACAGTCGTTAAGTCGTTCATCTTTTGTCAGTGATCTCGTGGTATGCGACAGTAAACAGGGTTGCCCCTATCGTAAACCAAGAATTCAATTAGAGCACCCAACAAAATTATCACGTGATCTATATTCCTCCCGCAGTTAATTACCGATCGAACAAAACTTTTGGACGGCCACAATGAATTCTTCAAATTTCAAATTATTTTTGTATTTCCCCACATACCCTGCCCGTCTTAACCGTAATCCATTCAGAGGCAATCAAAGTGCGTTAAATGCAAATTTATGGTTCAACCAAGCGTCCCTAAAACCTTTTATCGCCTACCTGACCCACTTACCCCATAGGCTGGCGGCGACTCCTCGAAAGCGACAAATTATTCAAGAAGCGCCCCGCACCGTTTGTTTTGATATCAAAAGCGGCTGCAGCTTGCGAAGACTGTCGACTTCTTAATCACACTCAAAGTTGTCGGCCTGCCTATTGTCATGGCAGCAAAAATGCAATCCACGTGAAGACGAGAGGGATTCTGATCTGGCCGTGTCGAGTCTATTTAATCGTCTCACCTCATAAATGTCATGCCCGAAGCCACAGTGAACGCGCGTGGCGCGTCCTTCACGGCTCCGAAACTTCTTCCGTCAAACAAGGAAGTGAGCAGCAAAACAAACAAATTCACGTCATGAGGCAACCCTACCTGCCATCCGTGCCAGCCTCCTGCGGGTTGAAGAAGATGAAAACCAGCAGAGACGCAGAGAAGCAAAAATTCTCAGCAAAACAAAACGATTGCGGAGGGGAGAGCAGCACAACCGCTACCTCAAAATAATTTTTCGGCGCTTGCAATGCCTTTGTAGTAGTGCCCCGAACCATAGTGAAAGGAAGAGGAATGTTGGCGAGGGGTTTCAACCTCATTCTGCCACCCCGTCGGCGATATGTCAAGTCTATCCGCAGCGACTGTAAGGCAGATACAGGGGAAAAGGCCCTTCTCGCTCCCGCCCCCCTCTCCCGTATAATTAAAGCATTGCAGTAGTAACTGTCCGAATGGTCTGATCGAATATTGGACGGTGGGGACGGGGGAATAGGACTAAATTTCGGTCCATTTGTAACAAAAGGGAGAAATTCTTTCCCACACAGTCCACACGTATACAGAGAAAATCGACCAGCCACACCAACAAGCGCCATGTGCCCGCAATTCGCCCAAGGAACAAGCTATTTCAATTTCCAATTCACCCCTTGAAGGGCGAAGCGACGAGCAGAGCGAAAAATGAACGAACTCTGCTGTCGCCGAGGAGCGGAGCTAGCGGTGCTGTGTATGTGCTGTACGCCGCGACGCATCTACTACTGGCTGCGGCGCTCTCCCTCACTCCTAGCGCTGTTCAACTGTGAACTAATACACGACAATACCGCGAGTCGATAGTGTGTACAAGTTATTGACATTTGTTTATGCATGGATTCGTGTAGTCGCTTCAAATATAGATTTGTATCGGCGATCACTCGCCGCGGCTCGTTTTTTGTTTTTTTTTTTTTGTTTCGTTTTCTATTGTTTGCGTCGTGGCGGCTGAGCACTGCTGGGCGAGGTGTGTATACGGTGACAATTCACACTGTATCGAGCATGATTGTGCACTCATAGTGGCCGATGAAATTGTGCTGCAGATTACTGACGTTGATTATCCCTTTTGTCGAATGGGGAATTTTGTCGGACACTGAATGGGTTTTGGTCGGTTTGACGTGAATCAAATGGTATTTTGGTATTATCAAGTAATAAGTATTGTTTTCAACAAATCTGCTTAGGTGAGGACTATAATAGCATCTTTATTACTAAGTTAAGATCTGAAATACTGCATTTTAAAACTAACATTAGCTGATTCGTCTAAAAATGTCAAATAAAAGAGTATTGTTTTACTTTAGAAATCGGGAAAACGTATTATTTTTTGGTAAATAGTACTGCCGTTTGTCAAAATCAGCCTCTAACGATTTTATATTTACCCTTAACCCCTTCCGCTATAATGTCGAATGTGACTCGTGGTTATAATTTCGGATCTGAAATGAATATCACGAGTCAGACTCGTGGGTGCGATTACTGACCATTGATTACGAAAAAGTTGATGAAGGTAGCGAAAGAAAGAAAAGAAAGAGCTCAGTTATAATCACCATATAGTTGAATTCTTATAGTCACTTGAGTTCACATTTTGCTGAATTTTACAACATTTATTTGTGTAGGTTAAGCTAGTACACTAAAATGTATTATTAGATAATTGATAATCTATTTTTAGTATAATTATATTATAACCCCGAATTAAACCGATCTCACTCGAGAAATGGGTCTCCAAAAACTTAAGTTAATTTAAAATATACCAAATATTTCAATTCTCACCTCAAATTTCAATATCTGTAGGAGAAAGGAATGAATGAGTCAGTAACTACTCTACTAAGGTATATTTTTTGGACAAAATTAGTGATTAGAATAATTCTTCAATGCTACAATTTGTATTTTATTTATAAATATTTTGTCTTTAGTGGCTACTAGTGCCACAATGTTATTTAATTTTTCTCATTTTATTTGTTCAGTTGCCATATCCCTACAAAATATGTAACGATTTGGTTTTGTTGTCTAATGATGATGAACAGCTATTCAATTACAAAAAACTTACAATATCAATTTGATGCGTGAAACATTACATTCGGATAAAAATGTCTTCACTTGTCCTTAAGTGATAAGTTATAAAAATGGCCGGAGTAAATTTTTCTCATGCAGGTGTTATTCAAATTTACGTTATTTACTTCATTTACCTAAAGTTTACTTGTCAACGACATAGTGGTAAATGAAATGTCATAACATAATCTGCGCATACAAAATTTCAAACGTCCAAGATGGCGCTGAAAGGCAAGATGTTATAACAGAAATTGCTAATGGCGACAGGGGGTAACGTAGCATTAGTTAACATTTAACTAATCATCGTTTTGTTGTGGGAGAAGCAAATCGCTTTGGCAAAGAGTTCGCGAAGGTCTCCAATTTGTCAACATGTTGCGAACTATTGTCGCCAATCTATTAAGGCATTGATCTTTTCCACCGAAAACAGGTTCCATTTGTCATTCCCTTGAATTTACAGTCCGATTTACCTTTGGCGATGGTATTGCAATGTCTTCCTGCTGAAAGGCTTATCATAACTGGAAATAACTTGACGATAGAACTTAGATGCTCCTCGTAACCGAGGACCTTCCGCAAAAAACCTTCAACTCATCTCCGTAGCGTCGCATAGGCTCACCATATCGTTGGAATTCATAACTTATTTGTTCCATTTTAGAGCGGGCTTGGGCAACAGTGTGCCGCAGTAGTCCACGGATGCGCCGAAGTCCGTGATAACTCATGCGGCCGAAGAGCGTTCATTGTGCGGTGTGTGCATGGCCGCGATCGGCGCATTTATTACATGCCCAATTACCTGGCTATGTTTTCTGCGGTGCTTCTTAATTTTTCCGTCTTTTAGTTGCTTATTCATTACGCTATTGCCCTTGCTGGGGCGAATGCATCCAGTGCAGCAGTAATCCACGCGGATCCGTAGCTCAGCAAAAGGGGGCTCGCTGAAATCAGACATCAAAACGCTTCAGCCGACAGAAAGGTCGAGCAATTGAAAAAAATAAAAGTAAAAAAAAAAATAAATAAATAAAAATGCGGCTGTGCAACCACCATCAGGTAGGTCTCAGCTCGGCGGCGGCTGTGCACGGACGCGCTCAAAAGCAAACAGAGATGACCACAGGTAAACAGCGCCCTTCTCTCCGGATAGGTCGACGCAATCATAACCATCACGGTCGCAAAGTTTTGTGCATCTTTTAGCACACTGAATTCTGATCGGCACGTTTGCCCCACCACCCGCGGGTTGTTCCCTCTCATTTTTCCTCCTTAGCACTTCTTATCACCTTTTCATTTGGCGTCTTGGCACGATCGTAAACATTTTGCGCCCGATCTGTTTGGGCGCTGATCTTGCTGTTGTTTAGCTACTCCTCTCATCTCGCTGAGGTGATCATCTTTGCGGATGACGGAACTTCTGCATCTTTCAGATTTTGTTCATGAGCCGTATGCTCTCTACCGTCCCCTTCCCCTGCTTCACCCCTAGCATTTCGTTCAGTCGATTCTCACTGCAGCCGATGGATGGACCTGGCCGCGGTCGCGAGAATCTCAGAATCGTTTGGATGTTTTGAACTTTCTGCGGTTCCTCGCGGCCAGGAATCATTTCATCTCAGCTCATGATACAATTTACAAATATTTTCGGTGTGGTGTAAATTTATTACACCGAAGCAGAAAATTGCGGGTAAAAATAGACGCGAAGGCTATTTTTACGCTTGTTTAGATCGCCTGGCGTTTTCTTCTCGTTTTATTCAATTCAATTTTGGCTTTTGTTGCTTGCTTATTATTGCCCTCTTATTTTTGGACTAATGGGAAATTATTTCCAATGGTGTGCTCGTACCGTTCCTTTCTTTCGATCGTATTTAGGTTTCGATTGGGACGAAAATTAATATTTGAAGTAGGAAAATATGGCGATCATCCGATACTGTTTTATTTTGTTTCTTTTGAACAGGCTTTCATGGACTTTTTACTTATTATATGATGTGAAGGTTACTAAAGTACAAATTTTAAGATTGTATTGTATGATGAGAGCGCCAATGTAATCTGACACATGGCCTCAAGGTCCTATCGGATTTGCATACATCATTCAAAAATAATATGACTTATTTCAGTTTATATTTTAAGAAAGTATTTTTACATTTTTTGTTTATACTCGATTGGTAACACATTTCTAAAAAATACATAAATAGAATAAGGTAATCATTCTCAAAGCACAAACATTTCGTTTTAGATGAAGTACTCTGACTCATGTTTAAATTATATTTAATAAAGTGACGTCAAATCTTTCTATACTTAAAAGGGAAAGTTTGTTAAATAAGAGTGCCCTTTTCAAAACTTAGTAGATCGAATTTCTTTAGTGCGCCCACATATACACTTTGCAGATTGTTTTACGTAAACCTTAGGTTAAAGATTGGGTGTTATGAAAGCGTATTTAACAGAGATTTAACCTTAAAAGTGTATAATGAGCAAAGTTTATTCACATTGTGCAATATTAGCTCTTGAGATGATAACAGGCGATCCCTTATCCTTATTTTGTTTTCCAATACAACCTTTGAACTCTTTGCTTAATGAAATCAGTTATGTTTCTTATCGAAAATAGAAATATTAAAAATTGCAGGAGTACCTATCCATTATGGTTTGTATTAGCATAGTACCTTGCAATTCGCGATCCTAAATTTCGAAATTCCGATAGCCTCTATGAAAATTATACATGCCAATTTGAATAGAAATTAAATTGGAAATCAGCGATCCCGAAAATCGATTTATAGTCGCTTCAACAATTGATTTAAAATTGTTCTTGTTATTTTCTCAATGTTGGAAATAATACTATAGTATTCTATTAGAATAACAAATATTAAATTTTTTTATGTACTTGTACGTTACGTTCGAATATAAAGTAAATCCAAACGAATAATGAAGAAATATAGAAGCGGTTGATAGATAGACTAGACTAAACCAAAAGTAAACAAATTTTTGATCTTACATATAAGAGAAAGGATACAGTGATTAGCCAGTCTCTTGCTTCCTATAACCTTGTTACCGTCGTGTGGCGCTCTGAGTCACCCGATTTGACTTGTTTGTTTTGTAGGCCACCACACTAGTCAGCAATATTCCCTCGAAATTTCAGAACTCTAGCTTGACATTTGTGAAAGTGACGCAGTGTTGAGTACATCAAATATTTATTCAGACTTAATTTTATTTCACAAAGGTAGATATTTGTTACAAATATTTTTAAAAATTAAAGTTTCATTATCAAAATCTCTGAAATATCCTATCTAGCTATTCGACAACACAGAGGTATAATAGAGTTCATATTTAACGATGTTATCCAGTAGTAAGTGCAAGAAATATTGAATGAGTCCTTATCAAATGAAGATATCTTTCCAAAAACCATACTTCCCAGTTTTTTACGAAAATATGATTTTGATGCCAACCAATAAATGGCAACGTCCCCATTTTCTTTTATTTACAATTTTACAAAGCAAACTCGAATCATCTACCTACAGTACGAGTATGAAAAACAACTTTGATGTTTAAGAAATATGTAATGTTAGAAGATTTTGAATAGTTTTTGAGGTTTGGCAAGTTCTGTTTTTGTATAAAGGTTTCCAAATATACATAGTAGAGAAGAAACAAAAATTATGTAGTTTACCTCAAATGGTTTGTCGTGCGCTCTAATCTTGATCGTGTGCTACCCCAGGAGCATCTATTGTACAAAACGGGTCTATCTAGAGAAATTTCACTTTTGTTTTCCATAAAAACCCGTCAACTGGGTGGCATTTAGTTGGAGTCCGTTCACTCGCCCCAAAACCAGCTTACGAGCCATCTGTTTCTAGATAATCGATGTTATCGCAATGAGTTTTAACGCTATCCCGAGCAGAGGCTGTCGGATGCCGCATACGCTAGCAACGCCAACCACCTGAGCGACCGAAATACGAAAAATTCTTTGTATAGCGCGAAAAAAGATTCAGTGGCCAAAGCAAAAAATCCAGCGACGCCCTTGACATATTCGCCCAAACACACGGCACCGGCCAAAGTCGCAGCCACACGACACTAATTCCGCTCATTACCTTACCTTTGCGGTGGCGAGCTTTTCTGAACATTTTTTTTTTTCTTTGCTGAGTTGCATCGCTTCCTTTGGCACCTTTCACGCCAGTTGCCGAGGTGGCCACTGTCCAGGCTGTCGCCAGGGCCGAGGGGTGATTGTGACCGTTTTGTTGGTAACACATGTCACGTATTAGCCGCACAGAAGGAGGCGCTGCACATTTCCCCCGCTGATCGAAGAACACCAGAAACTGGTGTGGGTTCAGTGCGGGAGGCTGAGGCCGTTTAGGACTTGTTTCTCCAGGTCGTGCAAGCGAGCCAAGCGGCGATCGAGCCGATCGCGCAGATGACGCTTCTTCGACGGATACAGTGACAACGAAACAAGAAATCCATCACCTCGCGAGAAGCATCAAAGAACAAGCGGACGGAATGATTGACGGCCGGATGAAATATGACTGCAGGAAGAGAGATGGCCATTGCGGCCACTAGTCAGCCAGCACGGGGGGCGATACGTGTGCGCTCGGTGAATGCTTCATCATCATCATCATCATCATCGTCTTCAAGAGCCGCCATAGTCTTCGTTGCGCCAGGTAAAACTCGGCGAAGAAGCACTAGCGGTAAATTTTAGAAATTGCCGCGATTTGAAAGTAGCAAAGAATGCAACTGGATAGCGCACCGTAGCTCCCATTAGACCGCGCGAGTCCGGCAGGAACCCCGCCATCGCCTAAAACAAAAGCAGTTTAAGCTGGCCGCGTTCGATCTGTGCCGATCGCGGCGGTCTATTGTTCCGCCACGGTGAATGAAGACCGCTTTGACAAGTGAACAATGAATGGACGGGGCTGTTTGGGGCCGCTGCAAGACCTCCTTCATCTGGGTTTCGTCGCCTTTTGGGATCTAAGTTGCACCAAACCAAAAGGCGAGCAGGGTGATTTCTTCATTAATGGGAAATTTATGAATTGTTTTGAATAAATTTCTGGTTCGGCTGTGCGGTGATCCAGTTTTGATCGCTGTGCAGTGTCACCCGACAAACACGTAATACCGCCACTGCTCGGGGGATAATAGAATTACGTTTTAACTGCTTAATATTTATGAGCGATTAGCTCGCCGGATGACTTAACTGAAGCTGATTTTCCGGCTGAGTGATACTTGTTTTTGCCGAAATTAAAATTAATTCTTAAACAAATTGCTTTTGACTTCTTTTGGATTTTAAACGTAGTAAAAATATAGAACCCAAAAGACGTCAGAAATCTACGTATTCTTGTTATTCCTTCTAAGTTTAAATAAGAAGCGTATGTATGTACTTTTCTGCCTTTGCATATTGTCGGTTACATTCAAACTCTTATTATTTGAGTAATATCCATTTTCATTTTGAGGAATTCATTTAATTTTTAAATCTTTAATATCTTCTAAGCAAAGAACTAACTGTTGATTATCATTCAATAATTTAAAAATTATTTTTGTAATGTTTTTTCTTTTTATATATTAGGTTTGTTCGTTGACTGAACTGGATCTTGTCAGTATGCAGAAGTTAACCATTACAAAATGTTATTAATAGATGAAAATTGATCATTTCTTCCCTATCTCCGAAAATATGGTCTAAAATTTTGAAAAAAAACATACAGAAAATAATTCTTTACTTATAGACTACAGGAAAACCTATACAAAGTCTATGATCTTAAAATAACATGGTAAATCTTTCAATATTGTGCGTGCGAACGCAAACTTACATTTACAGCGTAGATAAAATGTTCCTCGTATGGAACCCGCGATCACGCGAGGTAAATATTAAAATTAAGGTATCTGTAATTCCAGATCGGTCTAAGTCTAATTAACGTCATATTTTATAAAGTTAGTATATTTTGCAGTTTTGAGAAATGTCTACATTTTTCTTAATTCTAAAGTAAAATATTTTCTTCGATATAAGTATATTATTTTCTAACGAATTAACAGTATAAATTCTAAAAAGCGTATGCATTGCATTGATATGTTTAAAATGTTCATTAAACTCTGAAATAAGGTAAAGGAATCGGTTAATACACATTCATTCAATTCAAAAATTGAAATGTTTTGCTTACCGTCCATCTAGTCTTATTTTAAATTTAAAAAGGTAATTAATAACAATTATTGCGAACGCGTACGAAGTCGGTGAGGACAACTAAAATTTAATAAATGTCAAGCTTGTCATCCTCTAAATGGATCAAAATCCCACATAAATAACAACGTCTTGTTATCTCAAGAAACGAACATTGTCATAGTTCATAAAATTGGAATTTGGGAGCGCCGGTGTCAGGCTATTTTTAAAATATTTCCGTTGGAGGATGTCACATCAAACAGTGATATTTAAAAAAATGAGACAAGCATTTTGTGATCTAAAAAATTCAAACGCAAAATATTCACTTTATCTAAAAATAATTAATTCTTGCTGCTCTGCGATAGCACAAACGCAAGCAAATTAAACAAATGTTCGCGATATTCGCAAAATATATCCTCTAAAGTGAAAAGGCGAGAGAAAGCAGCGCAGCGCTATCTGTCAGAGGGAGAAAGTGAAAAATAGTTTAAAGGAGCTGCAAAATCAATTCTGACGCGCAAATGAAAAGCGATTTTCTGATGAAAGCACACCTCTGACGCTCTGGCGGTACATTGGCGCGCCGCCGGTGAAACAGAGCGACGAACAAGGGAAATTCTGGCCGGGCAGAGCCACCCACATTCGACTTATTTTGATCACCGCGAAAATAAACAGAAAATCAAAAATCATTTCAATTTGGCGCTATATTGCAAATTATTTGGAATCGCTGGACTTTCCGCTGTATACCTCCTCCCCCCGCGGAGGTGCCACAATCCCGCAACAACTCTTCGGACAAGGAGAGGGTTGATTGAGGAAGTGTGCGAAATTTATTACTTTGCAGATTATTTTCAGAATAATGACAGAGGGATCCGTGCCGATTCCCAAATACTTTTGATATCGCGCGGAAATATCTGGACGTCCAGCTGTAGTAGATTTTCTGTTTTGTTTTCCACCGTAGCGCTAATGACTCACTTCTGCTTTATGCTCTCCATCTACACTTTTAGAAAGTGTTTTTTATTTTTTTTAGAGTCAATTAATAGCATAGGTATTTATGGATGCTGTGTCGAGCGCTGGATGACCGGATTTTCGCTATTTTCCACATCCAACTCTCGACCAATTCGAAAAGATGGGCTTTGAATCGCTGAATTGCGGAAAGATCGAAAGGCGGCAATTCGATTTTGAAAATCGCAGGGAAAAAGCGCAATTGAGCGTGAGCATGCAACGGTCTTCCAAGGAGTCAGTCCCAACGCCACCCACCTCTCGATAATTAGCTATGACTAAGTACAACCTGCACATTTTGCTAGGTAATCTTTTCCTAATAACTTATCAGCCCCACTAGTTGCTGCAGCTGCTGCAACTGCTCCGAGACTTCGGTGCTCTGGGTCCCCCCCCGCTCCTCCTTTGCGAGGTATAATCACAACAAGCTTTTGTGGATTTTGTTAAAACGCTGGAAAAATGGGTAGCGTGTTTTCACCTAGTTATCTTGTATGTGGCGTGTTTTGATTTATGTGTGCTCGGGACTTACCTTCTATCGAAGTAATTAAATTAATTTATGCTTATGCTCTGTGTTTCTTTTCTTTCCAGGTAATTTATGGGAATTTCGAATTTTTCCGTGTAATAACTTCAGCTGCCTGACTGATACACCAGGAAGGTGAGATTTGATTTTTCGGAGTAGTATTTTTCTACATTCTCGTACTTGACATTGCATTTTTGAATTAAGGAAATCTTTAATTTATAATGATACTATGTAGATTCATAATGATAGCATTTACAAAATATTACCTGTGAAAATTATAACTAAAGTATAGTCACTGGTTAATTTCCCACCCTGTAGGTTTTGTCGCCTGAATTTAAATGACAAATTCAACCCAACTCAAATGAATAAAATTTAGTTTGGTCGGATAAACACAAAAATTTAGTCAATTAAATCGATTTAATTAAATTTTTACGAATTGGAAGTGTACTGTATTCCTAAAAATTTCCAATTATTTAGTAGGCATCTTTTAAAACCTAAATTTTAGTCTGAATTCGCACAAACCCATAATACGAGAAAAAGAAGAAAGTTTAATTTGTTATGCTGAAAATTACTGGAATTGCTTATACATACTCATATTTTTATTTATTTTTTTACATTAAATTTGGGATATTTTATAAGTTCGCCGAATAGCAATAAATTTTTCACATCTGTTTTCTAAACCTTCGCAGAACCGATTGACCTTGAATTTTAAGGTTGGTTTATGACTATAAAGTGAAATGCTTCTTAAGGACCTTTTTCAAATAAATTCTAGGAATAGTTAGTGGCTGATTAGTTTCTTCGAAATGTCATCCCGTCTTGCCATACTTTTGTTAATTTACCTCTTATTTTTGTCCTTATGCATTATTTAAACAATTTTTGCTATTACAATCTAACAACAGGGAACACTTCATCTAGCTGATTCATGTACACTTTTAAATGGACTTTTATGTGTCAAATTTTGTTATGCCTAAATTTTTAAGATTTATTTAAAAATAGTTCAAATCATGCACTTAGGTAAATAGGTGTTAAGCTTTTATATTTTATCTCTTTTGAAATATGCAAGTCCTTTTTGAGATCCTTACTATTTAGTGTATATTATTCGTATTAATTCTATACAGCGCAGATTTCTTCGGTTGTGGCTTTCTTTGATTCGACTGTTATACGTAGTTGTTAGAAAAAAAATTTAGATTCATTAGACGAGACCTCAAAACAAGTTAGTTTATTATTATTAGTTATTAGCATACAATACACAATTTAAGAAATGTTAATTATAATTTGATTTATCTAATATACCCGAGTAAAAATTGTGCATTGAATTTCCTATACATTGAATAACAACTAAATCGACACTTCAAGTTAAACTAAAATAACACCAAAGTAAGCCCTTTTGGCGAACAAAATAGTTAATCCACTTCTTTACAACAACTAATAGAGCACCAGCTTCAACACCGAATCACCACCAAATGACTACTATCATCAAAAAATTCCATACCAAATGAGCACCAACATAGCACCGTTTACTACACTAAAATACCACCATTTGACAACTAGACTTATGTTAATTCGTGCAGATATAAATTTATAAGTAATTTATAAGTAAGGCTGGTGCTAAATAAGGATGCAATTCTGTTCTGGTGGTGTTTTGGAGCTTCCATAGACTATTCGAGTTTTCAATTGATATCTGTCCCTTATTTGGTGGTATATCAGTGCTCCTAATTTTCCAAAAGAAAATCGAGTCTATTTGGGTTGTATATTGGTGGTAATTAAACGTTTGGTGGTCTTCTCTTCGCTGCTCTTTTTGTGCTGACTATTTTTACTCGGGTAAATTGGTGTTTCTCTGAAAACGTAGGAAAAATTTATATTCAACAGGAGAAAGCAGTTTTGCTTTTGAAGAACTTCTTCATTCTTCAAAAATCGTTAAATCTTATCAATTCTTTTTTTTTTCTGTAGTGCAAAATACTTTTTAAGATTTACAATTTCAATTATCAGTACATTTCAAATTTCAATTTAATTTGATTGTATATTTCACATGGATATAGTGTTTCTCTATTCATATTTATGAAATTATAAATTTCTATGTATTTTTTTTAAAGAGTAATACACAAATTTACATTGAGTTTAAATGAAGGTCTTATCATTATTTTGTGAAGTGTTTCATTCTTAATTTTTATGGTTGTTGTGATTTGAAAGTCAATTTTTACTATTAAGTGACTTAGATTTTAATTTGCGTCTTTCAAAATTAAGTTCTAATATCACATATGCATGTAGAGATTTATTTGAACATTAAAATTGTGACTCAATCATAGATCAGCATTATAATTTTGTGATCCGTACTATAGATTTGGTGCCTCTGAATTGAACAATTTTAATTTTCAAGTGCATTTTCAATTGTAATTTTAAGTAACCACCTACCTTTGTTTCTACATTTTATATTTTTTGTATTTTTTGGTAGCAGAATAGCAGGTAAAGAGGTCTTATTTTCTGTAGATTCCCGTTTGATACTACAACTTGTAAAATGTTAATTCGGTTACTGTTGAATTATTAAAAATCGCAATTTTTATAGTAAAATAACAAACTAATGTAAATTTTGTATAGTCGGAGAATTGGAATCGAACTTTATTATTTACAGGAAGGCCTAAGACGCGACCATAACTCAAGTAATCGCGGCCTCATCACGTCTTGGAAAAAGAGCAATTAATTAATTATTCATCGGTATGGCGGAATCGCGGCTGCCGCCGTGGGCAACTCCGCGTGCTTCGGACGAAAATCAAAGCTGTTTGTCTGGCCGCCGCTTTATCTATCATAACTCGTGATGGTCGCGAGTAAACTTCTTTTGTTATCAGGTCCGCTTCCACGGTGCGTGTATGCGTGTATGCGTGTATGCGTGCGCTTTTGATAGAAATTATGTCGTCACCGCAGTCGCGGGCAGCCGCTGATATTTCTCAGTTTTTCAGGTCATTCCGTGTGCCATCGCGCTGGCCACTTCTTCCCGTTTGGAATGATTTACGTCCCATAAAAGCGACATAAATTAGCTGAGATTAATTTATTAAAAATTTTCAGCCGCCCAATTTGATACCGTGCCGGCTTTTTCTAGTTAATGATAATTTTGGGGCGGCTCCTCTTCTGCTCTCGCTCGCGTCGAAATGTTTAAATATTTTGACAAGGAGTAATCGACGCGGGTAGCCGCGAAATAAACAACTCTGATGCATTGTGGAGTTCTTTGTTGGTGCGATAACGAACGCTTTTGAAGTGATATTCAAATGAAGATCGCATGGATCGCGAGTGCGCACAGCGGTGGCTGTGTCGCGCAAGTCGCGGTCTGCTAGATGAAGCGATCGCGGCCTGAAAGCTCGCGGCACTCATCTCACCTTCGACTGCAGCCGCTGTCGCGCGGTAGTCGCCGCGATCGGCGCAACCTGGTCGCGTGCCATGCTAATGCGCCTCTGATAACCGAGGTGGTGGCCGGGCGAGCGTACTCACGGCGTGTTTAGAATTTACTTGGCGGGCGGACTGAAGGTTATCACACATCCAGGAAAAATGATTTCTCGTCAGACTGGAAACGCGAAGCCAGTTGGGTTTCGAGGAAACGTAAAAAAAACGTTCGCTCGCGGGGAAAAAAGCACGCTCGTGCGCTTTTCAATGGCACCGCTAACTCGTCACCGATATTGAAAAATGGA
Organism: Philonicus albiceps; assembly: GCA_963969385.1. Lineage (NCBI taxonomy): Eukaryota > Metazoa > Arthropoda > Insecta > Diptera > Asilidae > Philonicus > Philonicus albiceps. Next base: position 61,570,102 of record OZ017772.1, read on the forward strand.
AAACGATTACGCGAAAGACACAGTGATTTCGCGCAGTCATCCAGCGCTAATAGCAAAGCAAATTTGTTGCTAATTTTGATTTGTTTTTGCATTTCAATTTGCTCCCCGATCGTTCCAGGCCTGTCCGGGGGCTCTGTTTGTTTGCCTTAGCCGTCCGCTCGCGCTCGAAGATGCTTCACGTTACGAAAGCGGCTGTGGATTTGGTGGCTCTGTCACGTGCATGCAAATTGTGCGATAGCTGAGGCTGCTGGGAGACATTCATCAAATCGACGACGGAATTCGTTTTAATTTTCGAATTGCGCAACTCTTGCGACTTCTTTGGAAATTATCGTGCAGCAACAAGACGTACGCACGATAGATACACTCAGTCCGATTAATTGACTCATACGGATTAGATTAATTACGCATATTAATTTTACGTATATTTTGCAAATCAATATCTACGAATTATTGCCAGAAGGTAGACTAATTTTCAAATATTTATTAGTTTAATTTTGAAATTTTTACTATTTGAATTTTCATTAAAGGAGATTGCGAGCATTTTTTGAAAATGGAGTTTGAAATGAAAAAATTAAAAAAGGAAGTTCGAGTAGAAGGTTCGGTGCCATTTTAGTACCTTTCCCCTTCCTATTTAATAAGTAGTTGCTATTCAAATTGAATCATTTTCTACGTAACAAGTGTACCATTTTGTCATTTATTTATATAAAAAACATTCTCTCATACATCGATAGACCTCACGGTTAATACACCAACTGCAAATGTAAGTTTGTAATAGCAAAACAAATATACAATATGTGCTATAATTAAAAATTAACGATTTTCGGATATTTTTAAGACCATAGACTTAGATCGATTTTCCTGAAATCCATTAGTAAAGTACTGTGTTCTGTATTTTTTTTTTGAAAATTGAAGGCTCAGTAATTTTGTGGATAGGGGGGGGTCAATTTTCATCTATTTTCTTAAATAACTTTAAAAGTATTTATTTTAAAATTATAAAAAATATATTTGAGATTCTCACAACAAGCCCTTTCATTTGATATGTTACTCGATAACTTTGCAAAACTTTGTTTTTTTAAATTTTCTGATCCTCTATTCTCCCCAAAAGTGGCCTCCATATTCAAAATTCATTATTTACGTTACACGTACTTGTTTGGGTCACAGAAATTCATATGCATACCAAATTTCTACGGTCCAGTAAATTTAGAGGAAATTGTTTGTGACAGATGGACATATAGACACATGAGTGATTCTATAAGGGTTCCATTTTTTAATTCGGACATACGGAACCCTAAAAAAGCAATTAGAGAAAACCAAAAGGCCAACAATTTCAGGCGAATCGATTCAGTTCTCGAAGAATGTCGAGTACAATACTAAACACTGGTCTTTAACCCTTTCACAGGGGCGCGATTTCGGATTAATCCATTAACAGCAACATCAATCGCTGCGCTGACGGACTAGCGACTAGTGACCAAAACAATACTCGGAGATTTGATACCAATCGTAGGACTTAACAATCCTTCGAAACAATTGCCGATACTTTAGTTCCTGTGTTTCAAAGGACGATAAATTCCATATTGAATCAATCAATAAAATAGGGAAGGTATAGTATAAAAATGCAGATGGCGTATATTTACGCTTTTCGTATATATTGATGGACTTGTGAGGGCGTACATATATGCCTTTCGTAGAGAAAGGGAAGTTTTTCAATTTTCTAGGTATATGTAACTCCTTAAGAAGCAGTTTGGTTCAAAAGGTCACACACCTATTTGTGTAACGATAAGCTAAGAAAATCGGCCTCAATTTTGGGCAAAAAGCACATATCACCTTTTTGAAATGAAGAACTATTGATATGATCTAGGTACATGATCGATATTTGCTATGAAAGAAATTAACATCAATAGCATTTATTTTGTTGCATTAATGCATTATCTAAAGCCTAAACTATCACATATAAAAAGATTAGAATGGTAAAAAAGTTTATTTTTTTAGAAACTGATTTATTGTTACCAGACCTTTGAGAATTTAATTAAATTAATTAAAAATTAACCCTGCAAAGGGTTAAAATACCAAATTTCTATATTCTGTGATATTCGTAGTATTACAATCCATTAAAAAACCTTTTACACCCACCTTTAAAATAAGTTGTGTTTGCATCAATTGTAATTTGAAAGCACTTAGGGGAAATATTTTTAAATTATAACACTTCACGTAATACTTTCTGAAAGGCGCAACCTTAAGGGAATCCGGCAACTTAGCCCCAAGAAGAAAGGTGCGGAGAAGGGGATTTGATTGTGCAGTAGGAAAACGAAACATACGATAGTTTAATAGACTATAATTACATATGCATACAGCATGCAATGCTGAAATGAAATGTACAGCGATTTGTGCTCGCGGGAATACCAGACCAATGGAAAGTGGTTTAATGATCAATTTTGCGCCAATTTCTGCTATATCATGCTGCTGTCCGAAAATTATAGACGGCTTATGTATCTTAACTTCCTCTCAGCAGAGTTTGACACAAATGGTGTTTTGCAAACAGAGATGGAAAGGAACTGCGGGACGATGCGACGACCAGTGGCAGCAAGCAAATTTTCCAGGTCCCTAACTAGCGAATTCTCCTTTCTATTTCTCGTCTACAATCTAGCGACAGGTAAGGCACCCGAGTGTGCGCACAGTGTGCCTCAGCCATCTGCAAAATAAATGAAACTTTCAAAAGCCATTCACCGTATCAAATCGATTCAAAATCGCCTGACACTGAAATTCCTGAGCGCCAGCGATTAGCATCAAAATGCTGTGCGGTGAGACAGTGCACGATCGGTCGCTAGTGATGATAGCGACTGAGATGGACTGTGGGGCGGGGGATTTCAGTATTTTTGCATCGGCTTAGTTGCAATGGTCAATGGACAAAACCGTCGGAACCGTGCCGGAGCGTTTTCGTCAGCTACTTAGCTGACCACGACCCGAATTTTAGACCTGCGAATGTTTCTTTTAATGTTGCTTGCCGTTTCTTTTTGCTCGAGCTGAGCCAAGAAATGGTTATTGGCTAGGGTTGCCGCTTATTATTGCTTTTTTTTTGAAAAAATTTTCAAATACTCTTGGCCAAAATGTATTGCATGAAAACAACATTTTCTTCGTGATTTTCATTATTAATAATTATTAGTTAGGTATATATCACAGTTGTTGTTTATATTTGCTTCGATTATACCGCACTATTGCTTAAAATTAATTCAAAGATGGAAAGTTCCATTTATCAAATGAGCAATATTTAGCGAAACATAAATAATTATGATGATGTGATATTTGTGCCATAGATAACAGATACACTGAACTAGTTCATGACGTACTGACGCACTCATTTCCAGTTGAACTAAACTGATTCAGTTGCTCCTTTCTCAGTTAATGAGCTAATTTAAAATATTCTCTTTTATACATAACCACATCTTATTTTCTGCATTTGTTAAATACATAGTTTGACATCTTTCCGTTCCTGGCAGAGACCATCGAATCTTCGAATAAATTGTAATATAAAGACATTATTACCTGATAACCATAATTGCTATTTAGATCATATTATCCGCTGTTTTTCATTTAATTGGAGAGATCTCTATGTGATTAGGTTTTCGGGGTCTCGGAGTTAATTGTCGAGATCCCTAGGACCATACCATACATCAGTGGGGAAGGAAATAGAGGCTAATATTTAGTAAATATAACCCTTTCAGCCTCTATTAATCTCCCAGTTATGTCATATTGTCATAGGAACCACAAAAACAAAATAAAATCCTCTAAAAATCACTGATCATTATGTTTTCATGGAATTTTCCTTTAATTTATATTTTATCAATTTTGGGATCGAAGCTATTTTCAAATCCATTAGTTAAGGGATCAATTAAATATGTTTCACATACTAAAGACAGAGAATGCATTCTTTAGCATTAGTTACTCGAAGTACTAGAGAATTTAATTTTCTTAAAATCATAATTCTTGAGAGCATAAAATAATGGCAATGGCAATGAATTAGAATCAAAATAAGCTGCATTCTTTAATTTAAAAACTCTGCTGAGTTTTTATTCTAGAAATTGTTGTATATAATTTAAGTTTTAGTCTAGCTTGCGATGTTACTTGTGGTCTACGGGTATGATAGGGATGGACTTATAAGATATTAATTTAAATATTTTGGTGTAAAGGATAAATTTGATCTAAATTAAATACTAAAGGTAACTAACATATGTATGTATGTATGTAACATAGTATGTATTTAATTTGATTGATAGTCTCGGTCAAAACGGATTCGCAAGTGAATCATTATTTTAAATCAGAGAAAAAATGGTTACTGTCGGTCTCCTTGAAAGATAAACATCACATACTTTTTTGTAGACCTTTTGAGAGTTGCAATTTCGTAATACATTAATTTGATGTATCTGTTATGATTCAGTCAGTGTAAGCCATTTACTCGTAAGCGCCCTAAAAGCGGGCTTTTACGACTTGACTATAAAATGTCGACATTTCTCTATTATCCCTACATTAAATATGAATGCATTATAAACCTAAACCTTCCTCAATTAATTCTCTAAATGATTGTGAAAACGTCAACAAAATCGATCAAGTAGGTTAGAAATACTAAGCGAACGCGTAGACTCGGGTAAGCAACTTTATTTTATACTATTTAAGTAGGCTAAAAGAAGAGATCTGCAAAAGTATTTGTAAAAATTTTCATATGACTATAATAAAACGTTTTTGAGGAAATATAAAAATAGATTACTTATATAATATCTAAATTTTAGACAGTTGGGTCTATGTTAACGTTTAGATTTTTATAAAAAATATATGAATACTTAAAAATGCTAATAATAAATAATAAACATCGGTTATGTTTACCTAATAAACTGCAATAAATGCAGTTTTGGAAGTTTGAAGATGTTATTAGAAAATTCCTAATTGACTATCGAAAGCCTGTCCATTGGTAACCCTAGTTACGATCCAATGTCTCGTTTATATTTAAGTTGGTGTCCAGTACTTGCTAAAGGAAACTAGCAAAAACCTCAGCTCCTTCGTGCCGATTGTAACTTCAGTTTGGACACGGTAACAAAAAAATAAAAAATTAGGTACATTACCTGAGCCTGTCGCATACCTACCCCACCTGCGGCATATATGGTGCTCCGGACTGTGGAGTTTGGGGCCTCCGCCGAGCGCGGTGATGCCTAAGTGAAGCCCGCTTAAGTAATACGGCGTTTGGCTACATTCGCATCGAGCGCGAATAAATTTGCTCGATTATTAGAAAGTTTTAAAAGACTGGAATGGCGGAGCGCGGCAACTTCTGTAGCCGGCGCGCGCACCAGCAACACTCTAAGACTCAACCGGGCCAAAGTGATCGCACAATGAACAGAGTCTTGAGTCAGTTACCAAGTTATGCCCATTTTTGCCTTGCAAAATATTCAGCTGTTGAAATTAAAAAGAAAATGGGAAAAATCGAACCAGCAAACAGGCTCGGGCGGGGGAAGAGGATGGGGAAGCACGGCTAAGAAAGAGACCATGCTTAGTGCGCGGCACAACTTAACTTACCGCAGCAGCCTCAAGAAACGCAAAATAAAACGAAGAAATTCGGTAATTTTTCTTGGCGGAAGGTAAGGTAGGTGACTGACTGGCATTTGATACATTTTGCAATTGGCTTACGTAAAAATAAAAACGAAGCGGGGCGGCTGACGAGAGAGGCAGCCGCCATTCAAATTGTTTTCATGTGACCCGAAAAAATTTTTATTTTGTTTGAAGGAGGAAACTTAGGTGAGCTCTTACTGCTTTCTTCCGCTGCTCCGCACAGAAAGTGGAGTACATCGCGGAGGGGGCGGCCGGAACGGAGGAGTTCAGAGGCCCGGAGGGAAGATCGCGGTTCACGCGCCGTTTTCACCGCGAAATGATTAAAAACTGACATCACGGCAGGAGGTTTGTTTCTTTAAACGCGATTATGAAAAAAAGAAAAATATGTATATCTTTTTTCTTTTTTTTTTGCACCAGATACTGGCTTACGAACTGAACCTTATGCCGTGCGGTGCTGCGGTGGGAAAGTTTTTTTTGACCTGCAAAATATTTGCGGAGGTGTCTTGTATCGTGCCGCACAGCAAACGCACAAGTTTCGCCACTTTTCTGTGTCTTTCCTGCGGGCCACTACGTAACTCATCTCCGGCTCAACATCGCCTCAGTTTTCGCGAATTATTTTTAATGAAGTCTAAGAGGGCGGTACAGATACCATCTTCAATTTGGATATTTTGACTTTTTTTCAAATATTCGTTAGTTTGCCCAGATATAGCTAAGTTTGGCTGCTGCCACCAAACGCGTGGCTATTATTTATCATTTTTTGATGAAGAAAGGAAACGGTAATTGGACAGAAAAACCTTCACTTTCTCTTACTCAGGAAATCAAAATAACTATACCGCCCCAAATTACGTAGGTACGTGGTCGGAATTCCATTTACAAACAAATTGCATTGATTTTTTATGCTCATTTCCATACAAAATTTTAATATTAAAAATGTATCAATACTTTGTGATATCGAAAATTATCTCAATAGCGATACTTCTTTACTTAAATCTTGTGTTCGATATTTAGATTGATCTTTTTAAGAGTCGTATGCAACTTGTCCTCATGTAAAACATTTCAATGAAGTCTAGTTTTTTTAAAATATGCACTGAAAATTTCAGAGGCAAATACTACTTAGCTATGAAAAAGAAATTTAAGAATTAAAAATCTCACTACTGCAATCCAATCGAAAAATGAGCTCTTTTACTTCGTTCTACTTAGGTTAGTTTTAGATTTTACTTAAATTTTATAAAACATCTAAACTTACCATATACGAGTTTCACAACATTTTTCACCCCTAATTATAATTTTTTCGATCATCTGAATCTCGATTCATTATTCCTAATAATTGTCTATGCTAGTGGTATGTAGTGAAATTTAATGTCAGTGTGTATTAATCGAATTCAGTAAAGAATTTCGTGTAATTTATTATTTAAAAATTCGCTTAAGATTTACATTGCAATATAAGCAAATGAACAAGAACTAACAAACTGAAATTCGGTTATATCATATTTTGTTATGCCAACACAAATTGACATTATTAAAATGATTATAGATTTAGAACAATAAAATCTGACCGTAATGTTATGCAACAGATTTTTATCAGCTAACATTTTAAACTTACTTCTTATGCAAATAAACTGCTTACTTAGAAATCGCAATATAAGAATTTTGCACTAATACAAATAAACTTCTAATATAGGCTTTGAATTTATTTTACGTAATTACAAAATAAAGGTTTGTTCTTTTTAGTTCCGAGAAATAGTTCCTTATAGTTTTTAGAACCATAAATATTACAAATTCTTTACAATATTAATTCAATCCTCGAATTGTTCAAATTTTTTTGATTTATTTACTTGAAAAGCTACAGAAATGAAAAATGAAATAAATGAAACGAAACAAATAGTCCAAAATCACATCAGCGATCTATTTAACAATTAATTAGTACAATGGTCCAATGACACAGTTAATTAACAATTACCAGTACCATTGCAATAAATATTTTAATATGTAATTTTCCTCAATTTCAATAATGTAAGCGATGTATGATGCATAAGTTTTACCAACTCCCATAATTTCATTTGATGAGAGAAGAACTAATCATTTTAAATGCGAGCTATTTGGCTAACACTTTTGGCAAAACGTTGCGTATATGGGAACAAAAATTTGATGTTTGTGTTCAAATTGCAGAGAATTAACCGAAAGACACAATTTTTAGAAAACAATTAATGGGTCAGTCCATTTTGATTCGAGGTTTGCTTAAAATGAAGTTAAGCTTCTTAAAGTAATGTACTATATTAATTATTTTATTTGCAAAATAGGATGAATCCGATTTTTTCACAAATTGTTCGAGTGAGATTGGATTGATATTGTTTTGTCTAATCTATCTATCTAATAGCTTCAAATCGTAGTTGATTTTTTATATATAGGGAAGTAAGTATAAATAAAGAGAAATTCGAACAGATAAAGGCTGAAAATATTGACTCTGAAGCAATGGCGTATTTCCAAGCTTTAGAACTTTACTTGGACTTGTTTTCGATAGAAATTAACTTGGTAATCATGTTATAGAAGACACACAATTATGTAACCTTCTTTTTTTATTAAATAACCCTTAAACTACTTACCCTACTTGGAACTCTTGTTTCGTTTCTTAAATTGAACGATACCAAAGTAAACCTCACACCTATACTTTATATAGGTTTAATTCTTCCCTTGAAATTCATAAATGAACATACATTCATCTATATACATTTGCACATATATTTCCGCTGAATTCTTCAAATATTTTCATTTTTAGTTGAAAAATCGCTGATTTGTAGGAATTGATTTTGTTATTGAAAAGGTTACGTTTGTTAGGTTGTTGTTTTTTTGCAACATATCTTCGACAAGATTCTTATAAAACTAGGAAGTAAAGGAAGGGGCGGCTTTCTTTGTAATTTTGATTTTCTTTAAGGGTGTGAAGAAAATCGATAACATCCACAGCTTGAAATAATCCTAGTTCAGGCCGTAGAAGAAAGTATAGCAAAGAGAACAAGCCATCATACATTAAAATTGGTTGATTAGCTTTTGCGTTATAATGGCAAAACTAGTTACATACTTTACACGAAACTAATTTGAAGCTCATGTTATAGTTTTGCCGAGACGCATATAAATCCGCATAATTTTGTCAATTTTCGAAAACTATTCACATAGTATCATAGAAAAATAAAAGTATCATTATCAGAATTAATTTTTGGTAAATTTTCTAATGGGAACAAAACTGACAATTTTCATTACCATTAATGTAAATTTAATGCGGTTTCAAATTTGAATTAGTAATTAGTAATTATTAATGGAAAAATGTTCTGCAATATGTCGTAATAATCTTATTAAACTTTAACATAATCTGAAGAAAATTAAAAGAATATATAATTAAATGAAGGAAGAAATTAGGTACCAGCCACTTTGACTGGTCTTAGTCTTCCAGTTTCTATCATCTGCTTATTCTTTTAAAGGAATCCAAATATTATTTTAATTACTTAAAGGATCCTCCGATAGTACAGAGCTTAATCTACAATATAACTAAGTTTTTTTAGCTTACGTAGAAACCGCCATGTAAGTATGATTACGACATTATAAATATATGAATAATTATTTTAAAAATTCTCACTATAGTGATTTCCTTAGTTAACGTGAATCTCAGTATCTGAGCAGAGTTAAAAATGTTACGACACGGGTGAAAAATTGTAAACTTAAGCATTGTGGCTGTTATCACTAGCAGCAGGTTTCAGCGCTGGCGTGAGCCATGAGTTGGAAAAGCGATAATAAAAGCCGGATCGAGCGCAATTAACATTTGCGCGGATCACAAGATTTTCATGCCAGTCAGTGGAGTCAGTGGAGCTCTCTAATTTATGATTTGACATTGACAGCCGTCGTTATGCAGTGGGTCGGTTTTCTTTGTTTACTTTATTTTTTTTAGTTTTACGCGCGTCGCCCTCCCTCAATCGACTGTCCGTTCCAGCGGCAGCGCTGTAAAAGTTTTAATCAGTTTTATTAAAATTATTTTTCATGACATTTATGCGTGTCATACTGTTCTTTTTTGCTTCGCTGAACATGTGACAGCCGCTATGAAAAGAGCCTATCCCTGTCGCGGAATCGCGGCAAATGCCGTAAAACGCTTTGTTGGAAATCCGCACATTCCCGCGCACAATCGTTACAATTTTGAACGTACTACAATAATTTTTAGAGATCACGAAATCTGCGTTTCGCGACCCATTCAATGGATGCCGTAAACAAGGTGAGAGCGGGGGTGGAGTTTCCATGAGTATATGGCGCTGAATTAGCTTTTGTCTGCATAATTAATAGTGGGCAATTACTCGTAATTAACTCAGCGACGCTTAAGTGCGCTACTAAGATACTAAGATCGCCTGCATTCCGCAATTAGCAGCAAGGGGGCTGGGTCAAAGGGTAAGTTTCACGATCAGTCGCTTCTTGACTGACATTTTATTTACCAATTGGGCAGGTGCGTTGAGCACGGGTAATTTGCGGATAATGTAGACATGGGCTGTGATTTAGGTTTTTTTCCATAGGAACAATTTAGAAGCTAACTGAGAACGGAAGTAGCTATGAAATGACAGTAAATTACTTTCGCGTCAATGAATGTTATTGTAAATCCAGTTTTGGACATTTAATCATCGGTTTGATGTAGTAGACAAACACGAATTACGATTTTTGGGAAAAAAAGCAACTTTGGGGTATTTAAATAATAATTAAAGCCTGTGTACCGTTTGTCAAACAAAAGCACGCTTTTAATATATCAAGGAAATGCTCAGTTAGGTGTTGAAACTCTAACTGCTTTCGTCGATACCTTTTTATTCCTACATTGTACTAAAATCGGTACGAAATGTTATACTGATTTCAAATTTGGCACTTAATTAAAAGATCAATATGTCGGATGCAAAATGGCGGTATTTTAATGTTAATCGAAAGCTTGAACTAAAAAGCGTTAAATAAATTCTTATTTAAAGCAGATAATTGAACCGTGTTCTTGAAATTTAACATTATAATATTGCGTAAGATGTTTAAAGTCTTATTTTTTACCAATTTGTAATATTTTTCAATTCGATATTTGTCAGAAACGGCCATTTTCGTTTACAAACTCGTAATATACTATAAACATTTCATTGAATAAAAGAATATTATTGTTCTGTAATTTAAAATTCGCTACTAATATGAATAAAATTTCGTGTTTTTCATTCCGAATTTATATAAACGGTTTTCTATTTAAAGACCAAGTTCATATTTTCTCATTTCAGGTGAGTACAACACTCGATAAAATTCGTAAGTTTTTACCTTTAAGAATTTATTTTTGTAAAGCATTTCTAGAATAAACCTACAGTTTTGCATGATTTGCAAATCAAGTCCGAACTGATCAAGAACTAATGGTTTACGTCAAAACTCAGAAAACTTCAACACATTATAAATTTCTCGAACATCTTCCAGATTCCTTTAATAATCGATTAGTCAGCGAGGGTATTGCGCGATTTCCATAAATTAGCTGGCTTGATTCAGGTGTAAATTTCCTCTTAAAGATCTTCCAGAGATGAATTCGTTCTTGGCCCCAAATCAAGCGATCAAAGGAGAGGTGCAAAACTTGCAGACAAGTTAATGCTGGCACGCACACAGTTCGCGTGCGAGACGGATTGCCCGCTTCGGGATCGCCGCTTTCCACAGGGATAAAAATAATATCGAAAATGCAATGCGTCGCTTCTAAATTCGCAGCATTTGATGTAGCCGAGATGTAGTTAAGTTAGTAATTATTCAACGAAACTTAAGGCGATGATTGCTCATGACCCAGTTTCTGCGGTTTGTAGCGTCGCCAGCGAATCGCCTCTGTGTGCAGGGACGCGCGAAGATTGTTGACGCTTGTTGAGCTTTTCAGCGTATTCAGAGGCCGAAGGCGAGTTCCGTGCAACTGTGTGCGGGAGCATACGAGCATTTGAATAATTTTTAATATGCCTTTTCGTTGGCTCTTCATCAGATGAGCTCGCAATCATCTTGACACTGGCCGTTATCGCGGATGGAAGATGTTCCACGGGTCGCATGAATGCCCTATTGTAGTCGTGGGGGGAAAATTGCTAATTGGTACGAAATTATGTTTTTCTATTTGAGTCATTTGTACCAAGTACCAATTGCGGTGGCCCGATAATTTCTAGCGATTATCGGAGAGAACCCTTCCTGTATTATTATTGGATTGATGAAATCATTTGCTTACGATTAACTTCAAGAATGTTATCTTGCTTTCATGCTGCTGCAAAAATGCGATGACTGTGAATTCGCCTTGCAGTTTTTAATAACACTTGTTTGTTAGAGCGCATAATATTTTTTTATCATTCATATGTACAGTATAATTACCAAGAGTAGTTACAGCCTTACTTTCATTAGGTATGCTCTGCAAACTATCAAATATTAATCTCAATCTGAATATTTCCTGATGGTATGTTAAAGAATTCATATTTTCGAAAGTTAACATGGGATAGATGAGTACTATGCAAAAATATGCGTATTATTTGTATCGTCTAAGGTTGAGCTCTCAAATACTGAAATGCATTTAATTATTTGGTATTATCTACATATTTTGGCAAACCAAGTAATTCACAACGTTCATGATATTCAAACCAACTCTGAGAAAATTCACAACAATAGTCTCTTTAAATTGTAGTATATTCGTAGGAGCTCTTACCCTCAATTAATTAATGTACCCTTACAAATCCTAATTTAGGATTTTTTAAAAACCTTGTGAAAATTTATAGGATCGAGATCTAAACAATCCACTGGCCATGACCGAGTAATACCTATCAATAATGAATTATGGATGTATGGATGTATTGCTTACTGTTTGCCAGCTTTGTGACGGATTGACCATTTACTTGGAAAAGCCAATGACGATATCGGTTCGAAAAAATGGAATCATATTTCATCTTAGTTAAGTATTTACTCATTCCGCAATAAAATGCAGCTGGAGTTGGTTATTAGGTGTGCTTTTGGAATTTTTCTGCAGGCAATCTTCTTTGAATAATTCAGTAACCCTGTGAAATTGAGTACCATCACAACCTGACAACTTAAACTTGTTTATTTCTGAAATTATGACATTTTGTGAATCATTTAATAACCAATTTTAATAGTTACTTTCCCCCAAGCATGAGGACTTCTTAAATTCCTTTGGAAAAGATTTATCTGCTTGAATCATTTAGAATCTTATTCAGCTAGCATAGATATATGATTTTATTTTCAAACGCAGAAATCATAATTTTCGCGTATTTTTATTACATAATAAGATAAAGACTGTAAAAGGGTATGTTATTAAAGATAATTTGAAGCAGTTGTATAAATAAATTTATTGCAGAATAAAACAAAAAATTAAGAAAGGTATGTTCATCAGTGCGCTTCACCATTCAACGATAGGGTACAGGTGTTGACATAGTATAGTTTATTTTAAAGCAAAAAATATATTAATTTCTTAATTTGCATTGATTTAGATTTAATACCCGTTGGGATAAAATCGTTTTAAGAAAAATGCGATTAAAATTGTAATCAAAGACTGCTGCGTTTGTTTGTAGCCTTAGTAAGAATTGGTTGAATTAACCCTTAGCATTCGAAACTTTTTTTCATTTATATTACCAGGAACTCGAAGCTATTTTCATGAAATATGATTTTACATATAAAAGCAAATGATATGCGCATAAAAAGAAAGATGAAATTATTACGTTTTACTTTTGTCTTTATCTTATGAACTGAAAATTATTTGTATTTTCTCATTGCGGAGGGCTTGCAAGTTTGAAGACAAATTTTAAATGTCTCCTCTCCGGAATTCCCGAGTGCAAAGGGTTAATGATTGAGTTTAAAGTATTTGTTAGGGTCTAATAGTAATAGAAGAAATCTTATTAACACTCCTACAATGCTAGTTAAACATTTAAAATTTCTTAATGGACTACTCAAGTGCAAGCCTGCGAACATGTTTAAGTCCACAACTTTTGCAATTGCTTAAATGGCCAGTTAAGTCACTCCTCGACTATGAATTGGATGTGAATGCATCTGGTTTGTATGAAACAAAATCTTTAGTGTCGTGTCAACTAAAGTTCGTCGAACATATGCTTCCTAGAGAGTGTCAGTGGAATGTTCTTACAATTTACTTCTTTGGCGATAACATTTGCCCTCCCACAGCCGGCATACCGGACACCGGCCACCGGCCACCACTCATAAAGTTCTCACCAAATTCCCCATATTCCACGGGTATTGGCTCCAAGCTCCACCGGGCACCAAAAATGCATATTAAGCCAGAGATTTACGAGGCGCGCTAAGCAGTCCAGTCACATTGGTGTGCATACCTTTCTGGGCCTGCACCGGGAGGCGTAGGACGGCGCGTCAAAACACAACTAACAAAGAAGCCAAGATGGAACCGGTCATCTCGCGGCAATGGTTTATATCTTGGCTATCGTCGTCAACCCGGCGGGGCGGAGGACATTTGTGGAATTGCCGATTCTGTTGGCCGAATGTGTGCATTGCTCGCTTCTTCGGTGCATTCTCGGGCGCAGTCGTCTTAACGTGCGTCCCGTCGTGTGACTCACCCGACAGAATGGAGCTAAACTTGTTCTAAAACTTGTCCCGGTGCATACTCGCATTTTTCTTCAGACGCGCCGCCCGCCGGGCCGCTCGCCTCACTCCCTGTGTCCGGTAAGTCGAAGTCGACTACGACTTCGACTCCCCCGGGCCGGTGGCTGCCCCGCATTTCTTTCCATTGATTTTTCTTAACTCGACTTGATTAGGGTTACCATTTTTCCAAAAATTCCATACATTCTTTTCAGAAATCACAGGGAATGGGAAAGTCTAACAAACAAAAACAGCGTTACAGACATTAGCTGTTAATTTTAAACCAAAAGATAGTACATGTCGATGTGTTAAAGTAGCTTAAAATCGTCTCCACGGGATGTTAATTAAACGTAAAACAACAAATATAACATTTAACAAAACAAAAAAAAGAAAACGAAAGAAATCTACGCAAACGTTATTTTGTTTATGTTTATATAATTTGAGGAATAACAATAATTTAAGCATTCCAAGAAAAACGATATTTTGAATTCCTCCAATTAGGAGTTATTTTTTCATATTTAGAAACAGAATTCGAGATTTAATTTCATGTTTAAAAATAGAATTTGAGAATTCGAACAGAAAAATAGTGCATTAAATGTCGAAAATAACGCAAAATACCGATAATCACTGTTTACTTGGAATTCAAATTAATATCGCTTTCAATTAGATCAAGTTTCTGTTCAGTCCGTGAGGCACAAAAAAAAAATTGGGAAAATTTGTTTATTTAATACATTTGCATGAATACATGGTACAAAAACAGAATTCATGATAATGCTTGAACAGCGTAAAGGGAATTTTTCTCAAAAATTGTTGCAAATATCAAAATGTTAATAGTATGCATATAACATACAGTTAAAAAACAACTTTTCTAAAATAAAAATAGAACAGCATCCAAAAATTCTCAAGTACTAAAACGTATTTAACGCTCTTAGAGAGAGCTGCTGCTACTACTTTTAATTTTACCATTAATCAAGATTGAAAGTACTACCAGAGGAATTCTAAGTGCTTGAGAATTTTTGGAAATCGGTTTAAATTTTTTTAAAAAGTTTTAATTTCAATCTTTTTAGTGAAAGTTTTCTAATTTCTATATTTTAATGAAATTAATCATTAATATGACATTATTTTTAAGTATTTTCGAAATTGGACATCAAATTTTTATGTTAGGCGTCCCAAGATTAACGGGCTCCATGTTTTTATGATATTTAAATTATGTGAGAAACCACCATTTTGGATTCGCTACTTTGAGTTATCAGACCAAATTTATATGGAATCACCCAGGTATAGTAGTACCTATATCCTTTTAACCCTTTGACCCATACATTTCTATAATGTATCATTTTGCACTAAAATTCGTATATGAAGGTTTTTTTGGTCGCTGGTCTGAAATCAGATTTTCAAAATTCAAAATGGCGGCCAAGTTTTACGTCCCACCATGGGTCAAAGGGTTAAATAAAAGTAAAATTAAAATCGGTTCACATACGGAAGTATGTATGTAAGTAAGAAATATAATATACTCGTATATATATAAAAACAGCTCAATTGAGAACCTCCATTTTGTTATAAAGTTGGTTAAAAATATTTGAAAGTGTTAAAAACATGTGGGTTTTCTACGATAACCAAAAGCTCAATAAAATCTCTGGGTATGCATTATATCGTTACGAAATTTATTAGTTATATCTACTAAGTTGAACTCTGATTATATACTAAAAGTAAAGTTTAATTTATAAATTTCCTGAAATTTCCATTGTTTATTGGCCCATCGCAGTAGAGTAACCCCTCGAAAAAAAAATGCCGAACACGTCATGCGAAAAGCGTGGTCATATGGTAACCCACGTCTCGAGCGATGTGGTGTTCGGGTGCAGCGCCACGCTGTTGTTCAAATTAATTTTTTGTCGTATTTTTATATTTTTTCCGCGATATCAATATCCCAAAGCGGTTGAAGCTGGGGTGCATCGATTTATTCTGTTTTTCACGCTCGGTTTTTTCATCTTCTTCGTCCTCCCGTCCTCCTTCTCACCCATCCCACTGCTGTTGTACTTTCCTGCAAAATGCAGCACGACAACGACACACAATTTCCAGTCCAATTGCAATTGATATCCACTTGAGCTGGGAGAAATTTTGGCCACGGAGGGCATTAAACATTAAAAAGAGAAAAATTCCTATATATGGTACATACATATGTAAAAAAATGATAAAAAAAGAAGTGATCCTGGAAGCTCCCTGTGATGCATTCCTGGTCGCTTCTTCTTTTCGACTCCAGTGCGCTTCACGAGGCTCCGCGCGCTCATTTCGGTTATTCAGACCGCGTTCTGAACCCGCCCGTGCGCGGGGCCTCGGCAGTGCACTCATATATATTTATTGTGTCTGGTGTCCTTCCCAAAGGTCATTGTTTTCTTTATGTCTTATTACCTCCGCCTCATCCTCTGCTGCCCACCAGCGGAAAAAAATTGCAGTCCGAAGACAATTTTGGACTTCTTCCACAGGCCAAGCGCTGGCACTGAACGCGCCCCGAGTGTGAGTGGGGGGGGGCACTTTTGTTGCCCCCCCCAGAAAAAAAGTGGTTTCCACGCAAACGGCGCACCGGAGGGTGGAATAAATTGTTAAGTTCTGTGGGGAGGTGATTTTTCGCCTTTTGCTCCTTGGAAGATTTGCACGAGCGCCAGCATATTGGCGGCGGCGGCGGCGGCGGTGGCGGCTGTCTTGGGCGCTCCTGTCTCCGTCTTCTGCTCGCTTTCTGGCAGCGTTCGGCGGAATCGAGAATTGCAAAAATGGTGAAGAGGCTAATTTTAGCGCTCCTGGTGCATTTTTGGAGTGCCCGAGGAGGAGACAAGGTTGGTGTCACCCGTGAACTATGCACGGGGACGGTGGGGTGTGCATTTTTAAAGCGGACGGAACGGGAGGATCGATCGATCGCTTTTGCTCCGATGACGAAATTCAGTTGTGGGCTTTTATGAAGACGTCAGCCAGGTTCGTGTCAGCCGAACGAGTGTCTTGCACTTATTTTGACTTCTTTTGCGTTTTCTGCGGTGTAAACGATCTTTTTATAGCGCTTTGATGGCGTTTTATTGAATAAAATTAACTCCTCGACTGTGGTGTTTTTTTTTTCCCGATATCAAAAAGATCGTAAATTCATTCGCGCAAATTTGCTCGGACCGACGAGCGATTTTGCCATAAATCTTTTTTGGATTAATTTTTATTCGACTCGAATCAACGCAAACTTGTTGCGATTTGATGAAGCTATTTGTGTCTTTAAGTCGATGCAAATGGTAAATGTGGCGCTTTCGATTTATTTTCACTGTTGATCACTACTGAATAGATCGGCAATATAAATAACAAGATAACTATAAATACGAATTTTATAGAATTAAATTATTATGGGGACTTCTGACTGCCACTTATTTGCATTAATAGTGTATTGCTGGTAACAGGATAAAATAATAGTTAAAGGGTATGTATGATCTTTTTATGGTATTGTAAATGGATTTGATATTGCACACTGTTGCGATAGTCGAGTTTGATCGATTCGACTAGTGAAGACACTAATTTTCTTAGCTTCTTCACCTTTAAAAATGTGTCTTCGCTAGTCGAGTCGAGTGTCGTAATAAGGCTCAGTATAAAAACTCGGAATTGTTTTTCAAATCTACGACTAAACATGATTTCTTAAGCATAACTATTGACAATTTGTTAAATGTACACAGTATATAAAAATTATTATATTAAATTAAGTTATATAATTCTTTTAAAAAAGACTTTTTAAAAATTTGATTGATACAAGCTGTTGGATCAAATTTGAAAACAAATGCCCCTATCAATGTTATGAATGACATCAAAGAAGGAGGTTTTTTAGGCCTATGAGCTAGAAAACAGCTTTTTTTGCTTTGATCTAAATTTGGCTATGCTACGAATTGCGTGATTACTTTATGAAATAGGAAATTTTTATGACAAGCTGTATTATTTTTATAGGTCATACAAATAAGATATTAAAATAAGAATTAATTTTTATTATATTTACAGTTTTTTTCGGTATATGAACTTTCGTGTAAAATCAGCCGAAAGGGAAAAATGGGGCAGGTAAATAAAGATGAAGTTCTAGTTACCGTAATTCTTATTATATTTCTTTCGGTTCTAAAATGATTATGGGGTTTAAAAAATGATAATACTAAAATACACCTTGCTCTTAGAGGTAATCCATCGCTAATAGGGGTAAGATGATGGGTTAATGTGTCATGTTTAATATTTTAGATATTTGCTCTGAAATAACTTAAAATATTTATTCCTATTATAGCAACTAATAAGACTGATGCTCAAAAGTTTCATCAAGTGTTCTTTTAGGACAAAATACACTGTTGGAATGAGAAAAAGTTGTAGGAGCATTCTTGAATACTGTCGAATTGTGAATTTTTGACTTACTTTATAAATAACCATTTCCCTGTATATAGGTCAACATTTTCGAACGTTTATTTAACAGAAATATTGGTTATGTTAATTCCTACATTGCTAATTTAGTGACTTTTGCACATTTCTTGAAATAAACAATTTTGTGTTTGTTTCGTCTTTTAATATAGTCATATAATGCGTTAAATGTTTTAATAATCAATAAAATTCTATGTTGCAAACTTGATCCATAATAAGTTTTTATTTCCAGAAAATAGGATAATGGTAAATTTTTGATTGTTCTTATTGATAGACGGCAATAGATAGTGAGGTTTATTTACCAAATATTTTAATGTTATAATAATAAATATTAAATAAATTCTATTGCATAACGAAGTAAGTTTTAAATATATAAAAGTTAGGGTGTATCCCTCTCAAAATTACTGTGTTTTTTATACGCAGGCATAAGAACTCACACATAACGGTTTCAGTATGCTTCACGTATTGCACTGATTTACGTTCATGTCGAAAGGGTAGAATATAAAAATAGTAAAGAGGTTGTATGCAATATCCTTCATTTTAAGCCGACAATTGTTATTTTTCGAGAAAGGAAATACAAAATAGAAACAATTCTGATAGAAAAAATAACACATTGATTAATTTATCAATAATATCAGATAAAAAGATTGATTTTTAATAATTATCTAATTTTTAACAGTATTGTGCCGAATTTGTGATTACCTACTTTAAACATTTTGAAAAATATTCTTCCATAGGTCGTCGAAGCGGATGCACGTGGTATATTCGTCCGGTCCAACTATTTTGAGAGGAAGTCGAAAAGTTTAAAATTGTAAAATGTAGCAACTTTGGAATGCCGTTGCTGACATCTGGTTCTTATTTGCTTTTTTCAACTCGATATCAAGGAGCAAAGCTCAAAAATAATTTTCGTTATTCGATTCAAAATTAAGCCGGCTAATTTTAGCGTATAAACACCTTTCTCTCTTTTCGCAAGAATATCAAGTCGGAAAGTATCTCAAATCGGCGGAAAATTATTTTTAATTGTGTCTTAAAGGCGCAGCACGCTCACGGCTGATGTCTTCATACCTGGCAATATCTCATTATCGCATATTCAAAGCCTGGCCAGTGGATATCTTGGCGGGGGTCGCGGCGGTCTTGCGAATCTCGCCAATCGCCTCCCCCCTCGCTGCTTTGTTTTTAATAAATTATCGTGTCGTTTCACTAGTATTTGTATCCGAGCGCATTGCCTGCCTTATTATTCGAAAATTATTCACGTCCAGCATAAATCATAAGAAATAAATGCGCCTGCAGCCGCGATTACGACAGCCATCTCCACACCACCGAGACGTCTCGCGGTGTGTGCCCATTCGCGGGCACTTCTTGGTGTCATTAAATAATCAGCGGAGCACCAATAAGGCGGCACCGCCGCCACACCGCTGCTTGCGGTGCGGTGCGATACTGCGATACTGCGATTTGGGGGATTTCCCTGGCTGTGTTTGTGCGGCGGCGACTTCGACTCCGACTCGCATATTTTTAGCACAAAATTTTCAACGTTTTCACAGCACATAGCGCATTTATG
Organism: Philonicus albiceps; assembly: GCA_963969385.1. Lineage (NCBI taxonomy): Eukaryota > Metazoa > Arthropoda > Insecta > Diptera > Asilidae > Philonicus > Philonicus albiceps. The sequence goes on from OZ017772.1 coordinate 61,590,272, forward strand.
TTCGCATTTAATCGAACCTCATGTTTGCAGGTTTTTCGCTATTTCATGTCATCGTTTTTCATGTTCTGATTTGCGGGCTACCACCACCACCACCACTACCACCATTGGGGTACCGGGCTCAGCGGAGCAGCGCGAACAAAACCGCTGGCTGCCTTCTTTGATTATTTTAACCTTTTTTCCTTCTATTTTTTTTATTTTTTTATTTTTTGTTTGTATTTATCGCAGTCATTGCCGAGCTATTTGTCGACCGTGGAACGAACAGTGGCATTTTGAAACATTTTCTTTTCAAAACCGTGCTCCGCTCCGGTCGGCGGCTGATGCTGGCTGACCGATCTTCGGTCAAAAGATCTCAATTCCGAAGGATGTTGCAATGAGGAGCACCTTTGCGCGGCGTGCGGCGCGGCGCGGCACAGCTCTGCCTATTCTGATGGGTCGCCCTCACCTCTCCCTCGCACCGAGGCAGTGGCTTAATATCGCTAGAATTAGCCATTGGAGGAAATTAATTGCCGTAAAGTACGCGCTAAACGCGCGATGAACAGAAACACATGAAAATAAGGCAAAAAAAAAACAAATGTCCGAAGGACGGGACGACGCGCTCATACGACGAAAACAATTTAAAATCTCATTGAAGTTCGCGCTGATGTCTGGCATTTTGTGCTAATATAAATGTCAAACTGCCGCGCAATCCCCCGCCCGTGCGGCTTTTGTTGCATGCTCCATTGTTTATCTTCCCGCTCTTTTCCGTCGACACGTTTTTTTTTTTTTTTTAGCCGTAATTGACTAATCGTCTCACCGAATCTTTTACGTAAATTGGGTAATTTACGGTGTACTGATTTATTATTTAGCAAGTCATTGGGGGGACATTTGACGGCTTTTTGTAAACATATCATGGGTGCACATACGGTGACTTTTCTTTTGACCCCACCCCGCATACACCTTTGGGACCTGCTTGCGGTAATATTCCGTGATGTAAGTCTATATGGCGGAAAGTTTCGTTTGAACAAATCGTTACTTCGAATTTGTCGAAAACCACAATTTCTTAAATAAATTTATGCGAATGCTTGGAGTGTGGAATATAACCACTTGTTTCGCATTAATAAAAGTTAAGGAAATCAATAGTTTTTCTAAGATTTATGGGATCAGGATAGATAATATACAGCTTATTTTTTTACTAGTAACCTCCTATGTTTATGTACAAATTTTCGTTAAACTAGGATGAGCGGTTTAGAATTTAAGTCAGAACAAAGATACAAAAAAATCTCGAAAATATCATATAAGTTATTTATCAACAATCACAGAAAACGTCTGTTATTTGCAAAATTCAATATCCGAACAACATAGCAAAATTTATAAAATGCTCTCAAAAACTTTCGGACTTTATATGCGTTTAATATAAAACCCAATTGTTGTTGTTTCCTGAGGCAATTTATCCACCAAAATTAGAAAATGGGTATCTCCTAGATAACCAGACCAAACATTTCTTTTAAAAGACTCTGATAAGGATTATCTCTTTAATACACCCTTTTCTATCTCTAGAAATAAAAAAATTACTAGTTGTAAGATTTTTGTATTTTCTTTTATAATTCAAAGGTCAAAGTTTCATTGCTTGTTTTTCTTTTTGAAAATTTTCAAACATGGGCAAAATTCAACTTATTTAATATTATTTCTCATATTTTGCAAAAATGTACCTAATGAAAAATGTTCATCATTCGCACTTAAAATCCCTCAAAGAACATTTAACAGTTAATCACTATAATTTTGTTGGGTTATGTTACCATTATTTTTTGTTATATCACATAATTTAAAAATTACTAACTTTTAATTTATTTTGCGATCAACATATGACCTCGTGACATTGGGGCACGTTTCGAATAAGTCTGCTAAGCTAATTAAGCACAGGTACCAATTAGTTTGCTGAGTCTCTTCTACAAAGATAAAAGGCGACATATTCTAACTAAATAAATATTTAAAACTCTGTTTGGACCAAATGCCTACTCAACTACAAAAAATTTTCCCCAGTTCTCGAGGAACGATGCAACGTTTCGTGTCCTCTGGAATTTATTATTATTTACCTGCCAACCGCCTCTCGCACCTTGTTGCATCCACCCATTTCGACGCGGTGACACTCTTCCCGCTGCAAAATTAATATCGCAGCGAACAGTCACTGGCGACAAGTCTGTTCGCACAACATTTGCGAGAACATAATCGCCGAGATATCCACGGGCTATTTATAAACCCAAACGTGTAACAAATAATTTCGCAGTTAAATATGCACACAATTAAGACGAGGAGCTGGGGCGCATTCATTGCGGGCCGCGACATTGCCTTGCCGTTCGATGCGCATGCTCCCAAGTTGCAAAGCGATGCTCGGCTGAACTGTTTCGTGGTTGCGGCGAGTCCACGAATTCGCAACTCTGCGAAATCCCTTGGACCAATCCATCCAGAGGTAATGCATAGACCAGGCCGCTGTGGGGCGCTAGTTTCTCTGCAAACTGTTCATGCGGGAGACTCGCTGAGGCTTAGCGAAAAAGTCCAAGAAGTCGCCGCGACAGCGATGGTGGTGTAATCGCGGGGCGGCACAGAAATCCTGGTCTCTTGAATTGTTCACGCGGGAAGAAGAAGACGCTCGAGTCGGCGCAATAAAAATCGAAATGTGATTGCGACAAGAGCAAGAAAAATCCAGTTTTATAATGAACCTCACAAATTAGCGGAATGGAACGCGTGTAGAGGGTATTTGGGACGTTGGCGACGGTGTCGCTGAACGGCGCGTTTTTTCGCTTTCCATTTTTCATGCGCCCATCGCTAGCGATCATTTATTTAGCTGTGATCCTCCTACTAACAGCTATCGCTGACAGTGCTGTCAACAGCCGATGAAAATTGGCCAGCACAACCGCTGGAATATGTTGGCCCGAACGGGGAGCAATCCTCCCTGTAGCGAACTTCTTTTGGGGTTGCCGCCTGATCGCTGGTTTATTTCTTTGCTAAGTCGCGAAATGCCCTCACTGATGCAACGTCACGTCAGCGTCAAGATGCATCGACTTTTCACACGACCGACGGCAAGTGTCGACGGGGCGCATGCACTTCAATCTGTTCGCGATTGGGAGGCGGGTTCGCTTTAGCCGTCGTGCCGGTGCAGCCGGTTGCAGTTAAGGTGATATAAAAATGGGGGAATCTCAGGAAAGCAATGCGATCCGAAATAGTCAGTTATGCAAAATTGGCTCTGATTAGCAAGCAAATTGTAATTTTAGCTAACATTTTTGGACATGAACCAAAAGAATTATGAAGCAGTCACAGTGCCAGAGTGATGATAATATTCACTTTAAGACAATAAACGTTTAGGCACTCTTGCATTTTATTTAGTATCACTTAAAAACATGCCGCGAAAATCCGTAACATTATTTAGAAGAGTCATTTACATGCATTTTCATATAAGAAGGATTACTGAAATTGACACATCGTTAACTACTATAAACAGCTATTGAAACAAAGTAAAACGTAATATTTTACCAATCACAAGAGCAAAGAATAACAAAATCATTAATTGCATTGGAAATGATTACTGCTGCCATTATCATTACCAGTACACTTCAATTATCATTGTCATTACTGCAATTACTTCATTGTAATTAAATACTTGTAAAATACATATTAACTAGGGTATTTAATGATTAAGCCTAACCTGCTTCCGAACCGATACTTAACCTTTAACGGCCGAGAGATTTTTTGTTTTTGTAGTACTCGTCCATAAAACGACAGGAACTTAGGTGAAACTCTAAAACGTTTACTATAAATTCAATATATTTAGTTGATTTATCATTTAATAAATAAAATTAATTTATTGAAGTAAATTTTTCGAACAATAATTTTCATGTCCCCGTATTGGGGCCTTTTGTGTGCATTTTCTTTGTCATAAGTGCCTTTCGGCCATTAACACGTTCTCTAACAGAATTTTCCGCAAAGCTTTTGTAAGAGACTTAGGTACATGTAAAAATGCATTTGGTAAGAGAGAGCTATCATTTGTGTGCCGTTTTCGGTACACGTGGCAGGGAACATGTTAAGGGTTTTAAATAACACTGAATTTTGGAATAAGATATTGAAAAGAGAAGAAGATGGAATTGCAAAATATAAATGATCCAATTATTATATATCTTTTGAGATATTCTTATATCTCCTTTTAAGAGACCTCATTTGATTCGCAGAACCCTTAGGTTATACGCATAAAATATAGGGTTTAAAAAGGGGACCAATCATTTCAATGATGTTCCTTGAAAATGTGTATTTTTGAGTTTATGAACATGCTGATTGCAAACAAACTTTCAAAATTTTGAAATTCAAGACGGCGAAACCGAAATGTTTTGGTGGACAATAATTTTTATCACAAATAGAAAATTAGCATTGCAAAAACAGAAAAATAAACCTGAATAGGCCTATATATAAATTAAACATCTAAGAATGAGAACGCATAAGTAAATAAGGGTTCTATATCACATCCCTTAACTCTATGGATGGACTCTTAAACTGGGTGATGTATTAAACTTGAGCATTTGAGAAGTCTTTAACAAAATTGTATTTACGATACACCGAGAGCAACCGGTTTACTCAGGAAGTATGTCGTGCCATAAAATATGAAATATTAATTTTTATAGGACTCTGACTAGCTACCTGTTACTGTTCCTCTCAATTAATTATCGGTCAACGAATCTTGGAGATTCTAACGTGTTTGTTTGAAAAAGTTCGAAAACCCACCGCCCATTCCACAAACGACTCACCTACAATTGGGTAAAAATTGATTCCCAAAAATATGCCCGCAAAACACGCTGGAAGATGATGGTATCAGCAGTCAATCGGCATTCTTAACTGTTTTCCCAAAAATTTTGTTCGCATCTGATTATAATTGTCCGAACGGTACTTGAAAATCTTGCGATCGCTCGCGCTCGATCATAAGAATGTCCGCGACCTGGAGCGCGGAAGCAGCCGAGAGGAGGCACCTTCGATCTTTAGGCTGATCGGAGGTGCCCACACGACTTGTTAACAGCTTGGGCTCATTAATCAGCGCGCTATCATTACTCATTGGCCGAGCGACTCCTGATTAATTAGCCGCGCCGCCGTCATTCTGTGGGTTTTACTCAATTCGGGTAACCGACAAATTATTGCTTTGGATATGAGCGACCGTTTCTAGGCGGTCAGTTTGCTTTAGACAAGTGCGCACTAGTCAAATTCACCTTTTATTCGGCAGGTGGGCGGTACGCTCGGAGTGGGCCTTGGTTGAAGGAAATTTAACCAAAAGCGGCCGAAGAGCGACAAAAACGAGCCACCGTTGCGGGAGTAAAAACGATGCACCACGGATGCTGGGACGGTATCGTGGCGGCGACAGATGGCCGAACCACTCTACGATCATCTGACGGACCTTTTATAGAAAATTGTAGAAAAGTTTAGCTGTTCGCGCAACGCGAACGATAGCCATGAAAAGGCGAAGAAGCGGGCAAAAAGCGAAAAGTTCAAAGTCTCCGAGGAGAGCATACACCGAAAAGTACTTTGCCTTTGCAACACTTTCGGCGAACGGATAAGGCACCTACACCCGCGGGTCACCTGGCGCGGGGGGTGGGGTGGAGCAACTCTGTCGAAAGCTGTCATGAAATCATGCTGCCACCGCCGCTGTTGCTGACACCAGTAGTCTTGGTTCGTTTCGAAAGTACCTTTGATATTTCTTAGCTGGCTCTTTTTTTTTTTTCCTCCTCTTTTTTTTTTTCTTTAAATTTTATTCGCTTCTTTTTCGCTTCCGTAACTCTTACACCGAAAAGTGGATGCATAATTTTTCGAGATCTTATGCTTCGCTCGAAAGAGGTCTACAACAAAAGATACTTAACGATTTTTCCGGTTAAAAGTTTCGCAAGTTTCTCTGAAGGTAGACCCAGATTTCAGCCTAGGCGCATATGAAAAATGGGGGGGAGAGGAGGGAAAAAAAAATATTATATGTATATCTCCGCAATTTTGCAGCTAGGGCTCCGGTATTTTTAAAAAAATTTTATTAGGAAATTGAGGAACATACGGCGGATAAAAAGGTTAGTGTTCTTAATTTTGTAAACGAACTCCTCCAGGCATATGTAGCCGCCGTTTCCTTCGTGCAATCGTACACACATAGGGCACATTCTTTGTAGACGAAATGACTTCTTAATTAAAAGGGCAAGTGGTTAATGCTGTACACAGTGTGGAACCAAATAAGACTAATAGTTTTAGCTCCCTACATTTCGGATGAAAACTACTTACTTGAAAATAGTATAGGTAAGTAATTTATGTACATCAGGGTGCTTTTTTTTTCCCAGTCCCATAGGTCACTTCCATAGGTTTTAATTCTAGGTCTAACACTAATCCTCCCTAACTTTCAATTTTATGGATCAAACCTGTGAACGGTGCAAGCAAGAGTTTAGTTTCCCATACGTAAATTGTATGTAATAGGGAAAATTACGTTTTTACATAAACGTGGCTAGTTACAAAAATTTTTTCTCATAGCACTTTTTTGTTGAGATTTGAATTGATAAAAGTTCTAGTACAAAACTCGTAAATCCAGTAGTTTCAAGGATATGTTCGTTTGAGCTTACCGTAAGAATTCATATTGATATATTTCGATCAATTTATACGTTTTAAAATTCTCAGAATCTATTTTTAATATTTGAAATATTATTGAACATAAAATTTAAAACTATTTTAAGTCGAATAATTCATATGAATGCCATTAGGTTAATAGAAACATCTGAAATTCTAAGATCATTTGTTTATTAAAGAGCAATTTTTAATAGTACATAGTCAGCAATTTTCTAACTATTTTTCAGCATTTCTTTAGTGTGTAACAGACCTGGGTGATTGGCGACTAAAATTTTAATTTATTAAAAATTTAATCTTTAATGCAACTAATTTCTTAGTGAATTACAATTGTAATCGATTAAAATTTTATTCAAATCAAATCGATTATAATTTTATTTGGCAAAACAATTACTGGGTTAATCGATTACAATTTCAATCGACTTAATTTTTAGTTAAGTTTTAACGATCAAACAATATTCTGGTTAATCCAGTAAAATTTTACCTCGATTGAATTTTTAGTTGAGCTTTACGATTTATAATGCAATTGGTTAATATTTCAACCGTTTATAAATTATATTGATTGAAATATCAAAGTTATTTGCTTTTCGTTTAAATATTGTCAATAATTTATAAATTTCTTCCCAAAAATTTATATATCTAACTTTATAAACATGCTATGGTAAATGCTATACGATATAGTAGACTTACTGATGAACTATTTGATTACCGTGTAAAGCAAGCACGCTTTTTTAAGAAAAGTAGAAGATAAGAGTCGTGATATGTCTCATTATTCATTCTACACTTTTTATGTAAGGGAAAGCGAATCGACTGATATGAGAAGACTCACTAATATTTCAGTACTAAACTAAAAATTCAACGGACTTATAGATTAACTTATTGATTGGTGATTATTTTTCTAATCGGTTAAATTGCAATTGTAAAGTTCAACTAACAAATTCAATCAATTAAAATTGTAATGGATTAATTCAGTAATTGTTTTGTCAACTAAAATTATAATCGATTGATTATACAATTAAAAATATTAATTCGTTTTTTAGTTGATTACATAGTTAATTGAAGTAAATAGTTACGATTAGTAATGGATTTAAAATTTCAAGTTGATTCAATGCATAGTTTTACAGATATCCTACAGTAATCGTAGGATCTTCTTTACTATTGACACTACGAAGCAAAACTTTAGATGCGTTTTTCTTAAAACTACATTTTCAAAAACTATTCAACGGATTAAAATGAAATTGACAGAGTATATTTTAGATATTAAATTAAACGATTACTCTTATTTATTATTAAACAATTAACAAATGGTTTTAATCCTCAAAAGCCATAAATATAATTTCAGAAGCCACGACTTCGCTAAATTTGGAAAAAAGAATAAAAACTTCTATTAAGCACTAGATAAACTATATATTTTTTTTTGGATTCATTGATTTTCGATAAACCACTTTAGTTTCTTTACATAAATAAAAAGATAAATTATTTCCGAAATCGTCACCCTTCTGACTACACGTAACTCCTTAAAACGTTATGTATCCGTTGAAAAGTATCAATATAAATTTTTATGGTAATGTTCAAACGAACATATCCCTGAAAATATCTACTAAATTTACGAAATTTAGTACTACGGACCCGCGTTTTTTAGGAGTTTTATTTCTCAGAAAAGTGGTAATTTTTTAAATATTTGTTTAAACGACCTTTTCATGTTTATATAAAAAAGCAATTGGCTTTTTCTTTGGCTCAACAAATTGATTGATATTCTTGTCTTTAAAGTTTCGATCTCATTTCATTTTAGTGATCATTCATTTAAATATAAAATAGTAAAAAAAAAATGTTCTACATTAGTTATTATTTGACAATATTTTTATATAACAGAATTAAATTAATAATTCTTATTGCTGTTCAATTTCCTAACACTTTTGTTACTTAAAGCAACGAATAAACAAAGAAATTTGTTAAAGAACTGATGTCAGACTGTTGCCATTTAAGATCTGTTGTCATTTTAAATGCAAGCAGTCTCAGAAAGTACATTGCTTAAATGGCTTAGACTGTAACATATAAATTATAATTGACACGCTCTCGATTAGCATGTAGTTTGTTACCTGGCACTCACAGGTGATGTAAGTCAGTTAATCAAGCAAGTCAAGAATGAGACAATTTTCTACGTTTACTTCGCCAAATGACTCAATTTCGCCTTCCATTTGAGCTCAAGAACCAAATCTGGTTGCTCGAAGGGATTAATATTTATAAATTGTCCAAATGCAATGCGTCTTCAATTTCTCAAAGGAATTTTCTTTGTTTCAGGAGCGGCCGTGGTCTTCCAGATGGAACTCTGCTTGAATTAGGTGAGTTATATGAATATTTTTTTTTTCTACTACTCTCGTATATGAAGCTATGTGTCCATGCAGAGGCAAGGAATTTTGGGAGTAACTAAAATTACTCGCCCTGTTCCCGAACTACCCTCGCAACAAATAAATCATAGCGCCCTCGCTGCCGCTTTCTTCGTATCCAAACAGAGTGGCATGCCGCCCCGTCGCGTACGATTTATTTTCCTCGAAGGAAACTTTCTTTATCTCATATGCGCGGTGGCACCGTCATCATTTCTCCATACAAAGGCTACCATTTCTCCCTTAATTTCTTAAAATAGATACGAAATGTGAACAATCCGGTTCACAAGTTTCAATTTGGGAACAAAACCCCATTTGTTTGCTCCTTTTTTTTGTTTTTTTTGTTTTTTTCTGGGCGCACTTGGAAAACCCGCGACGCTCCGCTGCTCCAGATACTGCGGATGCTGCAGATGCTTAGCGCCTTGTGGACCGGGGACCTGAGACGTTCTCCGTCGCGCACAATCACCCCACTCTCGGGTAATTTTGAATTGTTGCGTTTTTTTACCGCGTCTACCCGCGCACATCGCACACGAAGTGCGTAAATTTTCCTAGATTGCGCCAGTTTTACTTTCCTTGAGGCCTGAATTGACTCCGTTCGAGAAGCTCCGCGGCTCGATGCAGACAGAGCGGTTAGGATATTTTTAGGTGCAGAATCTGTTACCATTCTCATTTATAGGAAGATTTCATTCCAGACCTTCGTGGTTCCTCCCCAGACTGTTGTGTGATCGATATGGAAAAACAAGACACACAAAACGTAGACATTTTCCGACTTTCTGGCTTCAACACTTAGTTTATCGTCAAGGAAAATTTGAATTAATTTTAGATGTGGAGCATACTCCTAATGAGATGCTGTCGTCTCTTGGCTTGAATGGATTACAAATTCGGACAGGGATCTTTACAGCTTTTTCAATTAAGAGAAATACTTTGGTGTCATTTTGATTGGCGTAATCATCGAGTTTTTCATATTGTTTCAGTATGAGAGTTTTCTTTTTTTTTGTAGTTTATCAGCTTTTATAATTTTTGCAGAAATCCGTTGTATAAAGCAAAAATAAATCATGATTATACTTTGTGTATGTAGTAATCTAAGAAATTCATTCTTGTCTTGAATTTTTAAATTTTATTATATTTTTTTTATACTTTTATACAAAGAAAAAGCGTTGAATTGTTTTAGATACTTCACGAAATATTTCTTTAAAAGTTATAATAACGAATTATGCAAAGAAAGTATATCTCATACTTTTTAACTTAACTTTTAAACATAACTTCTTTCCTAAAATTAAACCAAATTTGTTGGAAATTGGGTGTAATTTTTTACACAAAGTTTTATGACGGTTTTTTAACACAATTATAATCAAATCCAATCTTCATTGCTTTCACTGTATAAAAAGATATTCGAAATGAAATTCTTTAAATCTTATATTATATAAAAGTAAATAAATCTTATAAATCTTAAAATCATGCAAGCATTTCTTGGATAATATTGTAAATCTGAATGGAGAGTTACAATTTTAAACAGATTTTTATTCAGTTTGAGCAGATTGAGAAACACTAAAAATGCAGACGGCTATAAACAGGTTCTAGTTTACTATGCATTTATAAAAATTATGGACTGGATTGTAAAATGTTCTAGACAAAACAGATAATTTTTTTTAGAACAAAAAGTATATAAAATTAAATTTCTTTCGAAATTAAGCAATTTTAAACTTGTTTTTTTAATTATTGTACCACATTTTATTAAAAGTGAGTTTAGAATAACCTTGAGACAAATTTGTGTAATATTTTACCTGCCGTGGATTAAAAGCTTTTAGAAAATTCAGTTTTATTATCCATTGGGTGGGTTCGTAAAATAAGACAAAATGCAGGCACGTTTGGGGTGATCTAGTTAATTGCAAACAAAGTCGATTGTATTAATAACAGATTGTGTTTTTTTACTCGATTATAAAGGCGTCTTCGTCTTCATATATGTGATGAAGAAGATACGGAAAAGAAAAGAAAAAAAAAAGAAAAACGACGTAGAGTCGACCGCGAAGAAAACAAAAAACAAATTGAAATTCTAACTGACACCTTCAGAATGTGAAACTTGCCCAGTTCGCATTCAGGTGACTGACTAAAAATGTAAAGAAGCAAAAACCTGCACTCCGCCGCCATTGATCATCGTCTCGTTATTCAAATAATTTGTGGCTATTTTTGATGCTCGATCGGTTCCTTCAACACGCTGACCAGGAAGCTACTTAATTAAAAAAAAAAACAAAAAAAAATCATGTATTGAACTAGTTTGTGCGTCACAAACGACAAAAAGCGCCAAAATTTGCCGATCTTCGCTACTGAATTATTTTCAAGATCATACTTAATTTTGATTGGTTTCTCCGGTGGTTGAGTGTGAGGGCGTGCGATACTGCACCTATTCGAATACATTCGCACGCCGGATGTTTCTCCTGCGGCACATTTTCATCTTTGGCGGCATGGTTGAGTGAAATGTGGTTAAACCTGAGACGATTTGCCATAAAAAAGTGGTGCACAAACAACAATCAAGAAAGGATAAGCAGAGTCTCTGCCTGGAATCTTCAGAAAAATGTTTTTCGGGTTTTACCTCAATCCAAAACGGATCAAATTCTGGGAAAAATTTTTCAGGACGTACAATGTCTGGGAAATTGACGCTGGGGTGATCTTGTCCTTATTTAGAATTACATTTAGCTAAGCATCCTCTCTAAGAAATATTAGGAGTACGGAAATTTAAAAAAGAAGGTCGAAATTACCTGATACATAAATATTGCGAACTAATTTTATGTAGCTGCTTATCGATTAATAGTCTTTTTAGTGCAACTAATTTATTTAGGCGATTAAAATATGGATTAGCAAAATTAATAATCTCCATTTAAATGGAAAAAAATTTTAAACTCTCTAAACTACAGATTATTCAAAAAAAAACTAAATTTCTTAATCAATAATAAAAAATTGTTTTGGAAATTCATTCTACAGACATATTAATCGTAGTTTTAACCACATATCAAACTTATAAATTAAAAAAAACTTTATTACTTTTGGGTTCTTGTTTTTACGACTTGCATAACGTAAACTTAAAAATTAAGAAAGATTTTACTTGATCACAGAATTTAGTTCAATACCGAGTTAGACTTTATATTGATTGGAACCGAAAATTTCTTCTCAGTTTGAAACGGTTGAGTTTAAGACAGAATTAGTGATTGATTCAGTGAGGAAATTCATTTTCATATTTAACAGTGAAAAGTTCTATTCTTTAAAAAATAAAATCTTTTTAAATTAGTATGAAAACCTAAGTTTTGTGTTTGTGTGAAAAAGAATTGAATCTATATTTTGGATTTCGGACTTTTGGTTCTTTACTCCAAATCCAGTTTAACGAATGTAAGTGAAAAATACAAAACGGAGCAAATTAAGTTTGAAGTATTACCTGAGATATTTAACTTTGTAATGTCGAAAAGTAACATTTTCTGCGAATTTTTGCACAATCTCACAAAAAATGAAAATTATATAAATACCTTAAATTAAAAATTTTCAGTTTTAAAATTATTTATAAAGTTTTTGCATATCCTTCGCTTTTAATCCTAAATTAACGTTTCTACAAAATATCATCAAAGACCTTAAACTCAATTTGAATCAAAAATATCATTCCAATAATTAACGACTTTTATTTTTTCGGATCTCTAATAACTTTTACAAAAATTTGGAGTTTTATGCTTAAAATTTTAATTTATTTCGTTCAAAACAACATTATTAAAGTGACATGCAAATATAATACTATTAAAATCAAATAATTAAGAACTTTCCAGCCGACGAAAGTAGTAACTATGCTGAAATATTATTTCGATGCTTCTAAAATTTTTATAACTAACATTAAGAATAAAAGAGGGAAACTTCCTAATTACGAAAAATAAAAATATGGCAATTAAAAGAAGGTTATCATTTATAACACATAAATTTATACAAATAAACTCGAATTTTTTGAATCAAATGGTTCGTTATGAGATGATAATAAATTGATATTGAACATGCGTGCGTATAGTGAATGTAATTTTATAAAAACTTTAATTTATACACCTTGAGACATATCAGGCGCATACTCGTGCTCATTTATGAGCCGTTTTATGGAAGAGGCTTAATTTTAATAATCAGTTAAAATTCGCAGTTAAATTTTTCATCGGGCTTAATAACATGTGGTGGGAACAAATTTCTTAATTTCTCAGTTCCTTAAATAAATTCGAACTGAAGAATTAGTTGAAACAAAGTAAAGGCGATGTTTCCTCTAATTTCGTGATTAAACCATACATGAAATTTCGTATTCACCTTACTTCAGATTAATGCCCCTTATACGACGTCCGCCAGGAGAACGCCCAATTTAGTCACAAATCTATGGGCTCGTAAAAATTTATCAATTCACTGAGTGCATCATCACGTGAATGGGTGTCGTTTCGATGGTGTTAATCAATATGCAAAATTAGTCGATGGTACCACCCATCAGGAGACCACAGCACGACTTCTCTGATATTTGCCCGATTTAAAAAAAAACAACAACAATATTTGTCGTTTTTACAAATTTCTCGATTAATAAATTTTAGAAGTTCTCAAAATGAAACGAAGTCGCACATGGCCCCTGGTCAACAACACCGGTCAATTCGGGCTGTCTGGCAGCGGCCGACCAGTTTTCGATAGGTTTCGACAGTGCGGCAGATGAAACCGGGGGCAGCCGCAGCCGCAGTAAGATAATTCCAGAAACAAGCCGCCGAATATTTTCCACCTTTATTGAGAGTCTTGTTCCTTTTTGGCGATCATGCCATTGTTAATCACCCACTTCAGATAAGATCACATCTGTCGCGGCTGGTACAGCAGCAGCAGCAGCAGCAGCAAGGAAACAGCCAATCAAGACAGGATGCAGCGGTACCGCGCTGCACCAAACCCCTGGCGATAATCACTCGAGTTATATGCGATCTCGAGGATCTGCGATCGTAAAGAAGTGGGGACGACGGAAGCGAACAGTTCCGAGGAGCACAATGATCACAATGTCGATTATTCGAGGGGGTCTTATCTTGACCCTGGACGATAAGAGGGCGGGAGAATGTAGAACGGCGTCTTGCATTTGCGTTTCTTAGTCAGTCTGTAAAATCATCGATTATTTTGGGTGTAGCCTAAAAGATCCATTCACATATCCCCGTCGACATCGACATTCATGAAAGATAATTGAGGGTGGAAGTTGCAGGCTCGTGCCATGCATAGGGTTTTTTTTTTTTATTCTTTTTTTTACAGGGTCGAAGAAACATGAAATGTTTGTCCCTTTATGCATTTCGCCTTGGATCAATAAAACAGCTGTCTGGTGGCAGTGCAGCGCACCCAGGAGGCCTTTTTTCGGGAAGGACAAGCGCGATCGCACTATCACAGTAGCCGAAGTGAAAAGAGGAAAGAAAGCGTCAGGAACAAGAGCGGCCCTAGTGTGGTTCTGTCGCTTTGCCCTTCTTGTTTTTTCAATTTGGGGGTAAACGCCGATAACTTCTGATCTGTCCATGATTAACGACATGTAACTTGCTCGATTGGTGTTGCCAGGATTGTTTTCATTGTACGAAGCGTGAAGAATATTTATTAGGTGCAATCCGGTTTTTATTTTTTTTTTTTTTGCTACATTCATGGTACGTAAATTTACGAGACCGGAAAAGTATTTGGGTTGTACCTATTACTCATTCGTTAGGGTTACTCCTTGTTGAGTTTTAATGAATTTGTCTCATTTTGTAATTGGGGGTATAAAAACGCAATAAAATATCCTGGAGTTTTTGGTTTTTTTATAAATAATATACGGTTTTAAGTAGTTTATTTATTTACTAATTAATGTATATTTATTTATATACATGACATTTCAACTATATACTTTTTTGCAAGTTTAAAATTATGAATAGTTTTTAAACTCTCGATCAAAGCTTACATAGTGTGGTAGCAAAATAAATATAACACCCATTATCAATTTCATCTTGATCCATATTTTGGAATATTTATTCCCACTATACACACTCTTATAAGTGGGAAAGGTATAGATAAGCTTACTTAGCTAGATTACTAAATTAAAGAGGTATAATTTATAAAGAAGCAGTGTTATATCTAAATATCAAAACAATTGGAGGGTAATCATTAATGTTCCAATCCTTATACTTATATAAAATTGACAATTTAAGCACTTTGCTCTAATGTTAATAGTTGACTAATAAAATAAAAAAATCTTACCGCTGTTTAAAACAAGCTACACTGCCCTAACAATTAGCGATTCTAACTTTTAGTGATTCATTCATTTCAAAAGAAACTATTGAAGCCAATCCCAATATCTTTGAATTCATAAACTAACTAACTACTAGAAGCCAAGAACTTTGATCACAGATGAATAAATCTGTCAATGGCCTATTTTAGCGATTATTGTTAATCACCGACTCTAACGAAGCTGAGTAGAGCTTACTTAAGGCATCTTAACGCTTTTCCCTAAGCAGAACTGATCAAGGACCCTCGGCAGAGCAATCACTCGTCTGTTTCAACTTCTTTCGTGCGGAGAAAGGAAATCGCAAACCTTCGAGTGAGCACCGCGGGATAAAGTGCATCCGAAGGTCATCCGATGTTGGCGCAAATATTTATTTTGCAATGCTATATTTGTCTATCACAGATTTTCGCTGGGTTGTGTATAAACCACATGTCCCCAGCGAAATTATTGTGGTTTGCATTAGAACGTCTATCGTATAGTATGGGGGCATAAAAACGATCAATTCAGCCGTATTTCACCCGGCTATCTTGAGCACAGGTATAGCACCGATCCAACAATGGGTGTACCCAATAATTCTGAATAGTTTCGCAAATGCATAACTCTTCACGGATCAATCTCTCGAAAGCACCTCAATGACGAGAGATGCATACAAACAATGCGATAATGGTGCGAGGCGCGTATATGCGCGTAGAAAATCCGATGTGGAAAAACCTTGCAGAAACCTGAGACAATTAGCAATCGAGCTACCATCCAGGTTTTCTAAAGACCTGAAACGCGCTTATTTATTTTTATTTTTTCGTGCCTGCAAGATACACTGACAGTTATAGGCACGCTTTCTGCAAGGTAATCCGAATCATTGTCCGGACAATAAAATCACATGACGTGACATGACGGCCAGCAGTCAGCCGGTGTCGATAATTTCCATTGACAGTAGCGACCTTAGGCGACCTCCTTAGCGTTTCCAGATCCCCCTCGAGGCGCGTCATGCACAAATGATCGCGAATAACGCGATCGGAGCGGAGTCCCAGCCAACGCGACTGGCTTGGCCGTTCGTTGGTTGGTATACCTTTTCTAATAAGCCGCGAATATTCAAACCTCAGCGGCCCGCGGACCCCGCTGAAAATTGTAGAAACACGCAGCGAAATGACAGGGATCCGCGGGAGAAGGGCGGAAACCTGGCTGCGAAGTGTTTTCTAATAAAATTTAATCATTTCGTAAAAAAGTGATTGACCTTTGTCTGCTAGCGTATTGCTAGGCTCTAGCCTGCGCTGTCGCGGTGATCGTGAAATGCTTCGGTTGCGTTCTCAGGCTTCTAGCCTCTAACTATGTAGCTCTAGCCCTAGCCTACGTTCTTGCTGGCTCTGACGTGTGTTCGATTCATTTATTTGTGTCGTTTTCTCGGTTTTCTCTATTTTTACCTGTTTCCCTCTCAATTTTCTATTCAGTCTTGTAATTTCGTTTCACCTTTTCTTCTATCGGGCGCATGTCGTTCTGTTTGTGCACTCTCCACCCGGTCCCTCAATATAAATTTTATGGTAAGCCGGCGATATATATGTGCGCGCATATATTTGCCGCGCTTTCCACCAACAATAATTTCTTCGGTTAACACGGGCCGCGAGTGCCTTCTTATTCGCGACTCTTGGCCTCTACCACCAACGGTCGCTCCAGCAGCACCGATCACCTCAGCAGAATTTCTTCTTTTAGCTGCCAATGCCTCTGCCGTGCGAGATTCAAACAGACAAACAGGAAAAAATAAATAAATGTAAAAAAGAACATCCAAATGAGAATTTTATATACACGCGGTCGTGGATCGCTCGACGAAACAAAACTAATGCAAATATGTGCAAAATTATGTTTATTTTGCTCGCCCCAAGGATAAATAGCGACGTCAAAAGTGGCGAGCAAATCTTAAAGAAGTGCAGAAGCCGCTCGCCGATTTTACGCTGAGTCTTGTTTTGCTCATCTGCAGCGGAACGAACTCGACTAGTGTAATTATTGCCTTGCAGCTTAACAATATGCAGGTTCAGTGACTCGGCCAGGATACGCTGCATGCTCTTGAAATCTACTCGTAGAAACCTGAATGAATCTTACGGGAAAAGTCGAGGCTGTCAAGATCAGATCCTTCGCACGAAATATTGATTGCTCCGACGAATCAGCGGCTGATCGTATCTCTTCTAACCGCTTTGTTCTACACCAGGGTCTGGTTTTCAACAAGGCATGTGTCGAGCGCTCACATTTGGTCTAATCTTTAGTCAACATTGCAGCTGTTGAAATGGAAGACCTGAATCAGGTTGACATGGCAGGTACAGAAAAAGAGAGATTTCCTCAATGGGTTAAATGCATTTGTTAAAGAAATCTTTTTCTACTTACATGGAAACATAAGAACAAAGTACAACAGTACAGTAATTCGAATCAATTCGATTCAAGAAATGGAAAATAGTTAATTGAAGGCGAAGATTAATCAAGAAGTTAAACGAAAGGTGGTCAATTTAAACCATTTGAAAGTAAAAGAAATACTGCGAGAAATCCATTTAAAGAACTTAAAACTCTATGAAAAAATTTCTGATTACGTGGACGAATAAACTAAAATGGTTACATCGAAAACAATTAATCGATTTCAAAGATATTTAACTAATTTTATCGCCGTGAATTATTTGGATCTTCTAATATCAATTTTTGGAAGAATATCTGTATTATTGAGAATTGTTGTTAAAAAATCAAAATATTGAAATGTGTTTAGTTTAAGGGAGTTTTTAGGATCGTATATTTTAACAATTTTCAGAATTTAATAAATGACTTGCGCTATTATCAGAAAAATATTATTTTAACTACGATTTATGCTAGAGTTGTTTTGAAGACAATTTTGTATTAGTACCAACTAAACTTTGTTTTCTATTTCATCACCAACCTAACTCATTCAGAAGAATAACATCAAAATTCCAGAAATCTTAAATAGTATTCTTTCTTTCTATTTACAGTATAATTATATTTTAAGATTTTACTATATGAAAAGAAATCCATATAAAAACCTGATTGAATTCAGAAGCTACGTAATCATCGATAACTGGGATATTTCCTTTCCTGTCGTTCTAATAGTTAATACATTTTGGAAATTACAGAGAAGCCCTTTTCAAAAGTGGCTATGAGTATTTTTATTTCTGGAATAATTTACGAAGTGAAATAGTGGGAATTTTAAAATCATTAAAGTTGATAGACTAGAAACTTTATGTCTTCGACAATTTTGGAATGATTTTAAAGGGGTTTCATGTTATTAAAACCCTCAATTATAAAATTACATTTTAAATAAAACGTTTTTTTTTTATACGTGTGTTTGTTAACGACCAATTTGACAGACAATATAATATAATATAATATAATATTTATTGTCTGTCAAATTGGTCGTTAACAAACACACGTATTGATACACATACAGACGTAAACAAAAACTTTATTGTTTTTTTTTTATATCTTGCTAATGGGAATTCGTTAAACAATGTAAGAAGATATTCAGTATAAAAATTCGAGGCAAAGTGTAGGTAGACATTCGTGTTATATGTGAGATGATCTTGGCAGCTTCCGAGTCACCTCCTCCATACAAGTTTTTGTACTTGTACCGCAGTTACTGTACAATATTCATTAAAAATAACTGCAATATCGCAATAAAGACGTATTGCATTGCAGTCCGTACAAGGACTGAAAATAGCTTCGTAGCTAAATGACATCATCGACAATACGTTCTGACTCTTCCACAAGCCGACTGTCATGTTTAAACTGCCAGCCTCTTACCCAACCTCGGGTTCCACTTAGAACTCAATTCGAAACAACTAGTTAACAACAATTATGAAATCGATGGAGCGAAAGCAGAAAAAATTTAAAAAAAAAAAATATGCAATGATAAGTATTGAGCGCACTGGTGACTGTAGGAAACTTGAAGTTTCACGTTACTCGCCCATAAGCCTTCCTCTACATTGCTGTTTCACGGGTTGCATAATAAAGCGGGACTGATAATAAACAATAATTTTACGGGACCGCAACTGGCGCGCGATAACGCCGCCGCTTTACCGCTCGTTGGTTAAATTTTCGAACGTATCGGTGTGGCGTTGGGGTCTCTTCGAAACCCTTCGCCGGTACAATCTGCCAGTGAAATTGCATTTCATCGGCATATTTTCACCTGTGGACAATTCCGAGTCATCGCGTGCCCGAATGCATGGAAAATATGCTCAACACCGAAGGTTTCGGTGCAGTTAATTGTGATGTTCGCGAGCGAGGATTATGCAAAAATTCAAAGTGCAACGATGCGAGCGGCACCACTCAAAAGGCGGGCGCGCAAACTTGAAATCAGGGTGAATCGAAACAGTGCCGCTGGGGGGCGCTGATTGACACAGGCCATCGGATCTGATCGGAGCCTTGCGATCGATCGCATTTCTGTTCCAAGAATAAATGCATCTGCCGGGTTGCCAGATCGGTTCATAGTCGGTCGCCGCGGCAGATAGACCGATTGGCTTAAGTTTAAGAATCGCGGCTAATCCACCTCAGTAAATGGAACAAGGTTGCGAATTGCTCGTGCCGCTGCTCATTACTTTGTCCCAGCAGCGGTGAGTTTTTCGCTGATTTTTTTTTTTTTTTCGCTCGGCTCGATGAAAACTGCGCGCTTAGGCACTTGTTGACGACTTCGTCTTATCTAAGACGGCCGTCTTCCGAAGAATAAATTACTCGCTGGCGAAGAAAGATTGTAAAAGCCAGCTTTCGGCGATTTGACGGATGGACAGTTGTGCTCAGCACCGTACGCCTCTGTCCCTGGTCGCAGAATCACCGAGTCGAGCGTACACGGGATTTTTGAAAGAAATTAGCATTAATAAGCACTTCGGCCCGTGTAAACACTTTTCTAGTTATGAAATCGGTGCAACGCGCTCGGAATTTCAATTAAGAAATTTGTTGACTTCTGCTCTGTTTTGATTTACGGACCATCCCCTCTGGCCGAACCGAAGCCCAGCAGAATGATGAATGACTTGTTCCGGGTCTTCGACGAAAGATGGCACAATTAACCGACATTCTCCCGCGATTGCGCCATTAATATAGGGAAATTTCCGTTCCGGGAAAATATCGAATTTCCGAGCAATAAAGCGTTACTTCCTTCTGTAGCTATTTAAATATTTTTATTCTTCACTATTCTCTGGCGATTCACACTAGCTAATATTGGTCACGTACGAACTTACGCGTTCAGAGTACAAACAAACAATATTTGCATTTTTTATGGCTAATTCTAACGACCTTCATTCATTTTCTACACCTCTGCTAATGTCGTGTTGTTTCAACAAGTAAAGAATTCAGATGATGGAATATTTCAAAAATTGATCATATTATTTTGAATATTTGTAATTTACACTTAAACTTAATTTATCAGCAAATAAAAGGGTGAGAGCAGTTATAAAATAAAATGTTTAATGAAAATTAACTCGAATGCATCACACTTGTATTATTGCAAAATTCAGAAAACATTCATTTACCAGAAAGAAGTTTTGTAGTTAAAACACATTGAATGGATGTCTTTTAGTTGAAAAGCCTTCAAAGACGCAATGGTGTCATAAAGATTAATTTTTACATTTTATTGACGACACATTTTAATTACAGGCAAGGTAGTCAGTCAATTAAGTCGTCAAGTTGTGCACAGCGAGATAACGAAATTTGTGGTTTCTTTATAACACGTCACTTGTTTTAATGGAAGAATAAATATTTTTGATGGAGATAATTTGGGGCAGTTTTATTGGGTTCAGGAGTTGACGGGTAATGGAAATCAAGGGTTTATTGAAAATTTTAGAAAACATGTGAAACGTTGTGCCAATTCATTTTGCTGTTATTAGGTAATGTTTTTCTAAAATATTCCTTTTTTTTCTTTTTTGAATAATATTATCCCAAAATTTATATTAGATATTTTGCAGACAATGCAAAAGCAAAGTTCTAGACTTAACCAATGGCAAAGTTGGTTAAAAGCTAAAAATTAAAATTGCACAAAAAGCTTCGATGGCTGAAGTATCGTACGTATTTGGGATTTCTTCATCACAGTTGAGAATTCCTTTAATATTCTGCTATATTCGTGGAATAATCTGTAATGCCTACATTATTTTATTTCTTTTTTTTTTTTAATCAAAAGTTGGTTTCGTATAGCCTTGAAATTAAACACAGAAAACAATGTCATATTAATTTAAAAATCTATTAAGAATGTAACTTCCACTTTTTCATTTAACTTTCTAGAAAACAAAACTTTTTCATCTTGATATTATTTTATTTAATTTTCTATTGGTAATTTAATTTTTGGGGGCCTACGGTAGATCAGTTGTTAACTCGCTGGCCTACGGTAGATCAGTTGTTAACGCGCTGGCCTACCGTCCAAGAGGCTGTAATTACCGACAAGCCTGGAATAGCAGACTATTGATACGTAGTAATCAAGGGATACACAAAACATTTTTTTGACGGAATCACAGAAGCGTTTTGTAATTGCTGTTTTAAATAATTTGAAAGTAATCAGACTTAGTCATTTTTGGGGGATGATAAAAAAAAGCAATATTTACTATTTATCTTAAATATTTGTAAAACGTTTTGTAATTCCTACAATATACCTAAATAATATGCAATACACCGATTGTTATTTCATAATTATTACAGTAAATTGTTTTCACAAAACAGTTTTCAATTCCCTGCAATACTTTAGTAAGAGGCATTTCAATAACTTGCAGTGTCTTCATTTACAAATAGAATATTAATTTTAGGAAACTGTAATTACTAATTGTAATATAAGCTAGTATACCTCCATTTTACCTAGTACTCATATAGTAGTTGTTTACAGTTTTCTTTCTGTAATGGAAGCATGTTACCAGCTCTGTAGTTATTACAATTCTTTTTATTTGTACTTTTTGTGGTCGGTAGTATAACTCGTATTTTAGTAATGATTACTTTATTGTTTTTATTCAGTGATGCAGTTTAGTTTACTCATCATTAAAAAAAATGACGATAGAATTTATTGTGGGGGTAACAGAAGTTTTATCGATAGATTCAAAAGATCTTATGTCTTATTCCGACAGGGTCTCAATCCTCAACGTCAACCTACGTTTTTGTATATGTTGCCCCAGCAGCAGAAATTTTAAAAACTTAACGTATATTTTTACTCACCATTTCTTCGTTATCCGCGAATTCATGATAGGTTGGAATTAGGTCCTGTGAACTGATCTTTCAGCCGTTTTAAGCGAGTTGTCTTAAATAATCTAGCAAAAAGTTATTCTTAATTCATTCCCAATAAATAAATTTTAGTTTGTAAATATAAAGAGGACCTTTAACGGTTTTTGCTATCTTTAACACAATCGCTTTCGGTCGAGATTTGGGTAATTTAATTGCTTCAAAGTTCATCTTTGATCTTCTGACATTTGTTCCAAATGTCTATCCAAGTTTTTGGCGTGCATTAAGACGAAAAATGTGGGACCCCTTAAAGTCACCTCCAGTGGCACCGAAGCGAGTGAGTTCGCTCGAGTGAATTGAAGGCGGTCACCCGAAATGGGAGCATCAAAGAGCGTCTACCTGGGGTCAATCAAATGTCGACAAACGTCTTACAGTTATGAAAGCTAATTAATCTTTCGGAAAATGAACTTGAATTGCTTTACATTTTTTTTTTTTTTGTTTGCTTCAATTTGTTGCTTTTTCTAGTTTTCGTGCTTCCCACCCTTTTTATTGTGGAGACACATAGAATCCGCATTTCCGCACATGATCCCAGCTCCGTTCCACCGCTGTCCATTGTTTCGCCGCGCCTCGCCACTTTTCTTGCGAGCGGTTGTGGCGCGGTGCGGCAACTTGGCTCGGCTTGGCTTGGCTTGGCTTGGTTCGGTCATTCATATTAACCTCATCTGCTTACACTTGAGCACAATCGGCGTTTTATTAATTCCGAGCCGCTCAGCTTCCAGCCGCGGCGGTCTCGAATTCAACAAGCCATCACCCATCATGGGAAACGTAACAAAACGAACGACAATGAGGCTAAACGGAATCCCGACGCGGCAGCACCGGCAGAAGCAGCCTACAAAGGCGGTGAACCGCTTCATCAAGTTATTAGCCCCTGCCTCGGCCGTCGAGCAAACATTATCCGATTCAGCCCCAGTCTCAGCCTTAGCCAGCTCCATTATGCGTTCTCGTTTTCGCCGCGGCCCAGCCCGCGACCGCTTCACGATTGTTGTCCATCACATATTCCGGCGATTTCTCGAAAATCCCGGCCAAGAGTTCTCACACACAAAAATGTGAACGCAGAGCAATTATCAATTATTTTATAAGAATCCGCGGTGGCGGGGTTTGTGCGGTCCCCGGATGAATTCAAGAAAAATGGAAAACGAGAAAAGTCGAAACGGTTTCACGGCATTTTAGAAAATTTACATGCGGAGCAAATGAGCGTTTCACCACTATCGCGGCGGCCCCTGTCTTCTGGGCCTCCGTTGTTTATTCCGCGACGGTGCCCCGCACTGGCTCCATGTTGTTGCCATTGTTGCTGATGTTGCCCATCATCAGCGTCGTCGGCGGCAAGCGATGTCTTCGCCGTTTTCGCCGTCTTCACCGTCGCGTCGTTGTCGTAGTTGGCATTGGTCGTCGTCCCATTTCGGCGAGATTTTCCGTTTTGTAATTTTTCGCTTATTTTACCTTATCTCGAGTAGCCTACGTACACTTTTCAGCAGTTTGAGCAAAACGTGACGGCACACCGAAATGGTGGGTCGCCTCACCTGCCGCTTAGTCCTCTGCAGTGCCTCTTTATCACGCTTGATAAGGAAACGTTACAAGGGTCATGGGAATTTAGGAAAGTTTACAGACGCTTTGTTTCTGAACACCACCGCCAGAATGATGAATGGGCTCGAGGTGACAATTTTTCGGAAGAAGTAGAACGATGAACCTCACCTAGTCAAGTGGAATTTAGCGACTTCGGTGGTGGAGGATTGCCGCGGGCACCGACCTTTTATGCATTAATTAAAATTAACAGAAACTGCTACACGCATATTTCGCCTTTTTTCTTTTACCTAACCTTTTGGGGTTCCCTAACCGTCGATGAAACCCTGTTTCACACCAGTACAGAATCGTTAACTCTTATATAATTTAAAATCTATGTAAATATCTGTTAGTATATTTTTTAGTTAATTTGAGCGAATATACAGTGCCTTCAGTAGCGGATTCAAGGAAAAACAAAAATTAATTGTGTACCAGAAATTACCATTAGCCCAAAAGCAAGTACAACGTAGGGAATTAAAATTTAGTTTTTAGGTACGTGCCTTTTATTTTATTATACATTTAGGAATTCTCGAAAACAACCGCTTGAACCCAGGCAGGGATCGAACCTGTAACCGTCGAATTTGCGCTCTTATCCTCTACCCAATTAACAAAGCTTTCGCGTAATTCTTCATTTACAAAAATAACCTTGTTTTCGTTGTTTAATATATGAATTATCATAAAGAATTTTACATTTTTCAAACTTGTGAAACTGCTTTGTAATACATAAAAAAAAATAGTTTAGTCTCAATTTAGAGTATGGATCTTCTCAAAATAATTAGAAATATTTATTTTCCCATTTAGACGTATTTCCTTTAAGTTGTTTCACCCTGAAAACGATTTTAAATGCAGACAATTGAAACTAGTTATGAAGGAACAACCAGCACGCAAAAATTTATATTTTTATTCCAAAGGCGTATCACTATCCCAACAATGTCATGCTCCCTAAACCGCGACGCGCTTGAAAAATTATTGCATAATTAATTCATTGGGAGCAAATTCTTGGTATAATAAGCGCTAAATGGCAGAGGACGCGTCGGGTTTTTAATTCATTCACTTGGTCGCATCCATTCAAGGGAAAGATGAGCCTTCAAAGAAAATAGGAAGAGAGGCAAAGAATGAAACTAAAAAAGCAAAAATTCCAGACAGCATATATTGTAACGAAGTGCAGGTCACCCCCTCAGTTAGAGCACACAAATATCTTAAAATATGATAAAATACGAATTTCCCACGATAAACAACGCGAGGCCAACGAAGGCCCTTTAAAAGTTCAACGAAGGAAAAAGACAGTGGTTGCCGGTTAAGTCGAAACCCTCGACCCTTTTGGCGGGCTCATAACGCTGATATTTTCCCTAATAGTTTTTTTCCCACAGGAATCCGGCGAAATGGTGAGAGCCAGTCGGTCCGAAAAGAACGAAAAAAAAAAGAAGATAAATCTGAACATGCAGGAAAATTTAACTTCGATGAATGGAATGAATCCGCCTGTTTCCTTTGTACTCACACACTCAGCGCAGGTTTGGTTTGATTGATTTTGCCCAATTTTTTCAGTCAAAGAAATGATCCTGATTGAGTTTCCGGAAGTTGCATACGGCTTTATTTTGTCTAATCCGAATTTTAATTATAGTAATTAAATAATTAAAGGCCTTTTCAAAAAAAAAGGAATTTTGCTTAGATTTGCAGTTTTGAAAAATAAAATAAAATTATAACGACTTGCACCCAATATTACCTTTTGAATAAGATGCACAGTAACGAACTTTTCAAAAAACCTAAATTTCTCTACTTACAAGGAAAGTATTTACATAACTCGGAATAAAATGGGTAACTATATACAAATGGGTTTTAGACCCCTACGAAAAACCTCAAAAAATTAGGTATCTTAAAAAATACAGGCAATTAATATAATAAATAATAAGTTAATAAGTTTCTTTTCTAATATGCAAACAGAAGTCATATGCTGTTTATCCGGTAATAAACCCACAAGGATTGAGTTCGAATCCAGTTGAACGCATGCAAGAAACAACATGAAATTTGAAAAAATGTTGGAGTATCTCTTTGTGGATGACAATTTTGAATCAACCGAACAAGTGGATAGTATGGGATTTAATGATAGTGTAGAGAAGATACGCTCTTGCTTATCGTACTATTGTATAACAAGAGTATCATATTTAATTACCTAGAGTATAAGGGAAAAAGTATCAGGCATATTCCACTTGATACATATAGCGCTTAATATAAACTTATTATACAATGGATGAAACCACTAAAACCTCAGCTGGTATCTACCTTATCGCCTCTGATATAAAACAAAGTTTCCCTTTAAGATACAACGTCATTACTTATTTCCTCTAATAACAAAAATTCCTAGTGAAATAGCAAGCGATAACATTTTTGCCTACAAAAATTATCAGTTCACCACAATTGTTCCCCTTATTTTTTTTTCTTTGTATTATTTAGCATTTTGTGTCGGTTATCAAAGCGAAAAAGCCCAACTCATAGCACCTTGCGCTTAACAACGATCCAAATTCCAATATGTTTGTAGAAAACGAAAAATAAATAAAATAAAATAAAACAACCGCAGAAAATTGGGCCACACTTTGGGCTTCAACACACTACGTAAACATGAAAGTACAAATCGCGCAGTTGTTTTATTGCTCAAATCGGTCACAGCAAAAGAAAAATTTCTTATCTTGTTATCATGAAAAAAAGCAAATTTTACCTCATGCGATAAAGCTTTTTGGACCGCAAAAATATGTAAAGCGCAAAAGTCTGTACAAAGTCAAAAGAAAAAGCGAAATAATTTAAAAAATGACAAAGGTCACTTTTAGTGTGTTTAGTTTACACAGTGCCTCACTACTGCGCCATACCTCGCATTAACACCAATACTTTTTTTTGAATGATAAATACAACAGTAGGAAATATCGAAATGGTATGAAAAAAGTTATTTAAGATATTTATATTTGAAACATTTTAATTTTTGTTTTAATATGTATCCGATACATGCAACCATACCTGTATAATTTCGAATTTCTGCAAGCCCCCTAACGCCTCTGTTCAATTTTATGGTATTTCATAATGTATGATATAAAAGTAGTTATCTTTTTATTTTATCTGTATGACAATAACTCCCACATCATACGAGAATGCTTTGGTCACGCATTCATTTTTGCGTTTGTTAATTGAACACTAGGACCCAATGACCTGAATTCTGGAATTCAAACACCTACATACCTCTAAATATAATAAAAATTATTTAAAATACTTTGAAACACTAATAAATGTGATATGGTTACATGCAAATACAACAAACAAAACTAAGTTGATATGTTTTAAGTTTACATTTACTCCGATAACGAGGAACGTATAATACACGTGCGAATATTTTCCTGTTATCAAAAACCAGGTTTTGTCACCTGAGCTATTTTCTGTTATCGACGTTATCTCGGTGCAGAGCCAATTAGTTTTGTAATGGATAATCACAATGCACTTGATCAACAGAAATAACAAATTGTCGCGAAAAATAGAAGGAAATGATTTTGAGTTTTGATTAAATTTATTTTTAAGCGATTGGATAAGATCTCATGTAGTGTGTACTTGAAAATTGTTACGTTACCCTTCCTATTTATAATCACATATTTCTGGTTGCAAATAATATTAAATCATTAGGCTTGAAGTAGGTATAGAATGATAATATTGGAATTTTCCTATAAAAGCGGAATTTGTCTTTTATGGCAACGATGTATGATCTTGATTGCTTGACTTTTTGAAGAATGATAAATAGGTTTTAATTTATTGATTAGAAAGGTTAAAATAAATTGTATTAAATTGTATGATTATATTGATTGTTGCGCTGATAAAAACTTTTGTTAAAAGAATCGAGTTCAAGGGTAGTTGGGGAGAGGAGTCATGGTAGCTTAATATGCAAAACTCAAAAAGTTTGATAAGTCGCATGGGGAACAACCTTATTTTGAATTGGCAAAAAATTATAATTTTATTAGTGTCGTGTCATGTTAAAATATGTAGATTTAATTAGTATCAACATTTATACATCTCTATCACAATAAGAAAAAAGTGCCTTCTAAAAAAGGAAAGAAAACTTTCAATTTAAGTTAACTTCAAACCCATTATTAGAAGGTATTAGGGGAGAATAGGGTAGAAGGAAGGGAGAAATTTTTGAATAATTCGACCAATAGTGCTTTCAGATGGACGATTATGTAAACCATAAAATTCACGTAATTTTCTAAAAACACTTTTCACAGAACGCTGATTTTCATAAAATAATTCAATAATTTGTACGCGTTGTTGTATCGTGTACGAAGCCATTTTTATAAATGTCATTCATCACACTTCTTAAATACCCAGACGAATTCAGTGCGCCTTCTAGATTTTATTTATTCTTAAAAAACAAACCACGTAATTTGAAACACCCTTTATTTACAAACAGCTTTACGGTATATGCACTTTCGTGTAGAATCGAATTCATCTTTTAAATAAAGACGAGATTCTACTTAACCCCATTCTACTTTCAGTTTGAGAATAGTGAGAAATTGTGTTTAGAAAATTGTAATACTAAATCACATCTTACCCTTAGAAGTTACACCATTTTATCCCTTTTAGGTGGGGCAAGATGGGTTAATGTATCATATTAAATATTTTAGTTATTTCTTGTGAAACTATTTAAAATATGTTCATATTTTAATCAAAGGTTTGATCAATTAAGTATTATTTTCTTATACACTAAACAACGAAGTTCTAGTAATCTTGAAACCTTAAGTAAATTGTCTTGCGCCACCTTCCCCTATATATAATCAATATTTTTATGGAACAGTAGTAAATCTATTAAAAATTACTAATTTAATATATACTTCGTAGCATTTTTCTAATAATTGTCTTATTATGTAATCTTAAAATAATCCGATACAATTTTCTAATTGTTTTTGCGACTCATACTCTGCGTCAAAACAACAACCTCTTACGATGCCATAATAATTTGTTCAGCTGCCTACACCACAGAGATAGAAATAACTAAGAACAAAGCATTGTAAATATTTCATAATAAAGGTGTTTATCCAAAGTACCACATAGTTTGATGCATTTTCTTAGTAATTTTCAGTAAATTATTTTATTATAGATTATACTTTATATTACGTTTCAAAATTATAAATATAAATTCAAAATTCTACAAAACTCGAGTTAGTTACTAAAGTTGCTACGAAGTGTCCCAAATTTAAGTCGTTTTGAGGGCCAAAAACATATTTTTTTATGATTTTACTTAAACAAGCTAAATGAATTATTTTATTTTAATTTACGTCATTCGAAAGTGTAACATTTGAATAGTATTCCATACTTTCGTGATGGAGGAGTTTAATACGTCTCTCAGTTTTGGACGGATTGACTTGAAAGTTTTAGGAAATATTCCTTTCGTGGTGTACTATCATATAAAAAACTATCGCAAAAACCGATTTTTTGAAGTTTAAAAACTCAATCTACTATGAAAAGTTAGAACATTGAAAAAAGAGTTTGTGTTGCAATGAAAAGAAATAAATTTTGAATCTTTCAGATGTAAAGCAGCCTATATTTTTGATTGAGGATCCTTAGGTATGCGAATTTAACCTAACTAAGAGACAGAAGGGCAACAAATCTGAAAATGGTCAATTATGATCATGTCGTCTTGAAAAATTTCTGAAAAACATGACGCATCTAACAAAATGTTACAGAAAAGTTTCTCTTTAAAATTTTAATAATATTACTAAAGATAATACGAAGCACCACGTTACCAAGTGCATTTTACAATTCTAAGGTACAAGGTACGATTTTTCCATTACAATGAAATTCAAAGTCTATTGTTCCCACAGGGAATATTTTAAAAACTTGCATCTCACTACTGTTTTCGGAGCAAATTATATAATTCATTGTTCAAAAAATGCGACAAAAAAATTCAAACCTCACGCCATTGGCTTTGTCCGCAATAAATTTACGTAACCTTTTGTCCATTCACATTTGCCCCTATGCAAATAGTACACCTTCAGTGGGATCTATGCTTTAAAAAAAAATAAAAATAAAAATAAATAAATAGAAAAAAATGGATATATACAAGTCAGGTCAAATGAAGTATGTCCGAATGAGACGCCGCCGCTCTGGAGAGACCTAGCTGAGATTAAAATTGTTTTCGCGGAAGATATTGGTAACAGCGACGGCGCAAAGGTAGCAACAATGGCCAAAGCAGCAGCACTCATAACTAGAAAATCATGAGAGAAAGATACCTAGGCAAGGTAATGAAGTACCTAGGTGTAAAGTGAACGGTACATTGGCGCATAAATGCTACAACTGATCGACGAACAGCAAAAAGTCCCCCATTTCGGTCGCTGTTTTTGCCTTTTCAATAATTTTATTTTTGTTCTTTTGCCGTCTTAACGCTGCCTGTAGAAATTGATTGACTTCGATGTTTCACCTCTTTCTCCTTCTATCGGATCTGTGTGAGAGTTTACAAAGAAAATTTTCTTGAGGCTCAAAGATGACGACGGAGCTGTATATATCGACATCTGTACGAATTTCCGCATTGTTGTGTTTTGTCGTCTATCGCCGATGATTGTGTTAATCGGATCCGATCTTCATTGAGAAAGACTTAAGACTTATGTAAGCGTTCAATTCGAAAGGAGGCTATCTGTATCTACTGTGCCAGCCGACTGACACTCTGCAGAATGATCGTCGCACTCGTAAAACTTTATGAGTGCTCCTCACCACCTATCCCGCAACCGAATCAAGCAATTAATCGTGACTATTCTTCCTTGCTTTTTCAGTTGTTTATGCAATTCTCAATTCAAATTAAGAGAAATTTTAAATAACTGAATTCTGACATAATCGCAATCCATTACATCAAATTGTACGAAGCTACGAATCGAAGCCAAAAATTCAATTTCGTAGATCAAAACAAGGCTTTTAGCATCTCTGGCGATATATTTCCATTGGGAGAAACCAACCTTGAAAACGTTTTAGATGCCAATCTTCACAGAACTTAGAGCTCCCTAAATGTATCAAAACAAATAGCCAAAAAAACTGGTAGTTATCACCTCCGCGTATTGGAAGAGTTAGCCCACTTAAAATTCAGAGGCTAACCGATCGTATTTGGAGGCTACGTATTCGAATTATCTGTGAGCTTTCCAAAAGTCTGTTTACTTTTTCAAATATCAACAAAATGTCAACTGCATTTAAACTTTACATGCTTTAAATATACCTTGCCTATAAATGCGTTTATTGCGAAAAGACAATTTGCAAATTGATCGTTTGCTTTTTATTTCAGGTATGGAGCCAGATCGATCTTGAATACATGTGCTTGTAGCAAACAAATGCTACCAGAAATTTTATACCGGTTTGTATGTTTACCTTCTTCTACCATGTGATGTGCAAAAATCTTAGGGGTAAGCGACCGACCCAATGATAATTTTTCGTCTTTTTTCTCTATCTTCAATATCATTGAAAACGTTTTGATCTTCAGCCACTGAATCGCAGATCGAGTTACAAATTGCAAAATTTAAATTTATAATATTAGAATTATAATGCATCGGCTCAGTTTTTCTGATTCAATAGTAAATATTTATTTTACGTGTATAGAATAATATTTTAGTTTGATATTAATTAATCTTTCGACTATTTATTATTAATTTTAAATGATTGGATATCTTTTTATTATATATTTTATTCAATTGGATTTTTGTGAACTTTTAAACGCACTTATTTTAAATGTTTGTTTGGAAGCATTAATTTATTTCCATGCTTTAATCAAACAATAAATGAAGAAGTAGAGAGACGCAGGCTATTTTTCATATGCGCAACTGTTTTATAAAGTCCATAATATTAATTTTTTTGGTATTATTCTGTAAAGGAAAAGTAAAGTAAATCGTTTTTAATCCAACTTCATTTCGATGGAATTAAACGTGAGTTTGAAGAGCATTTATAGCGCTATAAATACAAAATACAATCTGTGTAAAAAAATGTCAATTTAAATCCACAATTTAACGTAAAATTACGCTTGATAAGTGAAATATTTTCCATGATGTACCATTAATTCCAGAGTTTTCAATATACTCGTATTTTAAAACCTTCAATATAATAGTGCAATATCGTCGATTAAGAGAATACCATTACATCCCAAATATGATAGAATTTTTGCAATGATGAAATCTTTATTTTTATAATATTAATAAATAATTTAACTAATGTAATGTAACTCTATTCATATAAATTGTTTTCCATTAGAAGAGTAATTGTAGTCTTATTTTCATTTTATGGCGGTAGTAGTACAATTCGACGATAAATTTTCTTTCGTGTTCCAAAAGACTAGGCTATCTCATTATTTGATAATAAATCTACATATGGTGGTTGTGCCACTGGAGTTTCGGCTAGGTCCTTAGAGCATATCATGATAGAGAAAGATAAGCGGTATGTATTTACATTTCCCTATTTCCCAGCCCAAGTCTGAGGATTATCGAAATAAATTCCATAGAATACACTGCGGTGGAATGTGCGCACTCGAACCCCCGAAGGGATATTTCAATGTCAAGACCACTTACGTGCATACACATAAGGTCTGAAACTGAATTGAGAAGACCTTCCCGAGCAATATTCATCGCCACCAACGGGTATGCATTATGGAATATTGTAGAGCCTGAATTGCTAATTAAGAACCCAGAAAAGCCACACTGAAAATGTTCCTGGGAATATGTCTCGCCTCACCTAAAAACAAATGGCTACGTCTTCTTGAGCATAATTAAAGATGTACCTCCACATGGACGCTGCTAAGTCTTAATTCAATTCCATACTGTCGCAGGCCGCACAATACACCTCCTGGTTTGGTGTGCGGGATGGAGCCACAGGGAGAAGATATACAATGAATCCAAAAATAAAGAAGGAGACCCAAATGAAAGCATTGCCTATTTCCCTGGTGGTGTAGCACTGTAGCATAATGAGCCATATAGCGCCACTGTGGCAGATATCGTTCGAATATCTTTCCTCCGCTTACGTATTTATAAGTGTGTACAGATGTGGATGCTGGGTTGCTGGATTCCTCCGTTCCCGAGTCAAGAGGACGGGAGCCGAATAAAAGGAAAGGCAAGCGAACCCGGCACAGAAAACAGAGTACACGTACAAGTTAAGAGGAAAAATGTTGGAGCTTTATGGAATGCCGGAGCTTACCGCACCCCACCGTGCCGCAACTCCATCCATCGGGTAGCCCGCCTCCACCCATTCACCAGTGGCGTCCTGGCCACGGCGTTGCTCACTGGCACTCGACTCCATTCCACGTTGGCGGTGGCTCCCAGAATCCAATCAAATACCGCACACGTACCAAATATCTCATAAAAGAAAATAACAGAGGAGGACGAGCGGTGGCGGAGCCCCCCTGCCTGGAAAAAGGACCGAGCCAGTCCATATTTCATCCTGCTGGTGGTGTACTTTTATTTTTGTATCTCCGTACGTCAATTTTCAGTTGGTAAACATAAAAAGCAGATAAACGCTGATGACGGTGGCACCCGGGAGTATCAGGCCCAAGTGCCGGATGGTGACGACACCGAGGCGCGGAGGTAAAAAGGTGAACCCCCCAAAGGTGCGCCAACAGCAAAAAGGAAAGCATAACTTCATTTGCGGGAGCTATACAACCCCTCAGGAGTAGATGCTTTAAGATGTCTTGTGGACGAGGGATGTAGAGGGGAGGAACGCATCTGTTGCATACATACGACAGTAGCTTTGATAGAAGGTCAGAGGGAGGGGGATGGCGGCAATGTTACACTACTGGCATTATTTTTTAAGCAGCAACTGATGTTAAAAGGATTCTGCCATTGTTCTCCGTGATCACGACGACACGGTCTTTTCTCTTCGGATGACGCAGTAGATTTCTTTCTGACTGTCCTGACGGTGCTTGAAAGGTGTAACCACCTGTGAAAGGGTTTCATGCATGTTTCTCCCCCATCACATATAGAATTTATCAGAGAATAGATTGCTAAAAACAAGGACGTGGCGGTAACATTGGTTTACACCTTCTAGTTGAGTAAAGTCCAGTAAAAGACAATACAAAAATGGTAGGGTAAATGGTGTACCATTGACACCACTTCGGAGAAAGAATCCTTGGGTTTTGAGGGATTTTAAACCTTTTGGTTGATATTATTCAAGTATCTACTTTAATCAATCTGTGTCACAAGCATAAACCATATTCTCCAAGGCTTGAAACAGATAAAAGACATAAAGAATCACAACTCCGATAGATTGAGATTAAGCTTAACAGCAAAATAGGCAACTAGTTCAATAGGTTTCAGAGTTTTTGAGTAATGAACTGTGGTAAATAAAATAAAGTCTCGTTACATTTCACAAATTATTTATTAAAATTAATCGCATTCGATAAGAAATCGGAAGAAATACCGAAAATAATGAAAATCGAAAACAATTTCTTATAGCAGAAGCGACTTCTACTGTTGCGATTGATTTAGGTAGTAGACGTTTAGTTACTATCCAGTCTACTCTTGCAAATATCGAAATTTGAACTAAGGAGAGATAAGAAAACCGGAACGCGATATACAGCAAAAAATATCTTTACCTACTTTGATTTTACCGAATTTAAATAACGAATGAAGCTTATGACAATTCTTATTAAAGAGCGAATTGTTAGCCCTCTTTACTTATAGTAATAAATAGGTTCTACTAACTCTTCTGAAAGTACCGATAGCAATTTATACATTTTGAAGGGCTTAACCAATCAAAATCATTTTCGAATGTACCAAAAATATCCCTCCAAATATCAAATTTTTTGAAAGACATTTTTTATTATATCATCATAAATACATAACAATGTATAGACGTGAAATTAATAGGAACATAAATAAAAGCCATTCAAGAATCTACGCGGGGGTGGTATCATCCTTATTATCCGGTTATGCCCTTCTAAAATCGTAAAATGGAAGAACAACTTTTACCTATGTAATTAATCCAATAACGCCCTATAACAATTCTAAACGAAAAAGTTATTTATTACGCATTTAATCGAGGAACGCTACCTTACTCGTCCTGTGTTGCTTCGTTCCCCCCATTGAATGATAAAAACTACAAATCAGGTGTTGCCCGGATGAGCACGGAACACATTAGAAATCTGAGAAATTAATGAAAAATCTAAATTTGTCGACTCAATCCGCAACCCTTCCATTTTAATCACGCACATCCTTTCCAAAACAGGGCCCTAAATTATGCTGCATCCTCGCATAATTATATTTCATTGGCGGGTCGGTTCTATTTGCTGAGCTGTACACCTCGGATTAATCACTCTCCCCGAGCGAGCGAAATCAATCCCGACGATGTGCTATTATCGGGTGTGTGTAATCGAGGGTTGAAAACATAATCAACAAATGTAGGAACAAGTCAAATACATCCCCAACTTATTAGGAAGATTGAACTGGATCTCTCCTTACGCTGTGCGGAAGTAGGAGAAACATAGCCTAAGCCCTCTTCCCTCCAAGAAGGGATCGAGGATAGGTCCTATATATATTATATATACGTATATAGGTTCGTCCTTTTTTTTTTTACCTTTTGCGCCCTCGCGCGACACATCCCTTTACAAGGAGTACACCACCAGCTTTAACTCCTCAACTTTCGCCCACTTTTACGCCATCGCTGCACAAAGGGCGGCAGTCTTCTATCAGTTCACTTAGCATCGAAAACACCAACAATGGCGCAGAGGGTGAAGCAACAATGAAAAAGGACTAGCTCCAGTGAGAAACGAATCCTTGTCATGCAGACAAAAAAATGTGGGACAAAAAATAACAAAAATAGAACGCACTGGAGTGGTGTGGCGACGGGGAAGTTGAAGGTGGCGAGGGGGATAAGGTGGGAAGAACTTCTGCTTTTGTGGAGGCACCCCCAACCTGTAAGAAAAACTCGCCACCCAACTCAGTGCTGAGCCCACCCCAACCCGCCTATTCAGCCCTTCGTCCTGAATACTGTGAACTTTTTTTCCTTATTTTATTATTATTACTATTGTTTTTTTTTTTTTTTTTTTTTTTTGTATTGGCGAAGAAGTGGTTTCGGTTCGGTGGCGATTGTCACCAAAATGGTTAGGGTCGGGACGAACGCACTCGAGCCTGCAATCTAAAGGGCACTCAGCCAGCAGCAGCCCGATTCGAAGGAAAAGGACACAGAAAATTCCGAATGGAATAATCCTACAATGACGCAACAATAATGACAAGTCAACCCTCCACCCACCCGGCCTCCGTAGCTCCATCAAATTTTGTTGTATCTGCCCGACCCACGGTGGCGCGCAAAGGGGTGGCAAATGCCATTAACTCAAACCCCGAACCCTTCGCCCGCTGCCAGCCAGGAGCCAGGACCTTCGCACCCACCACCCCCCTGAGAGAGATGTTCAGAGCGCCGTACAAGACCCAGTTCGTGTCCTCCTTCGATCCACTACACCATCCTCCAGTACCCGCGCCACAATAGGGCAAAAGCAGCCCTGCTCTGGTGTGCACCGAACACATTCAGGAGGGATTTTTCCTTTTTTTTTTTTTTCTTTTTTTTTTTTTTATTATGGTATCAGATTTATCCTTGTGTGCGCCGGATATCATTTTTCGCCTTTTTCATTTTTTCTCTGCTTTTTTTTCCTCTTTTTATTGAAACTTTTTCTCATGGTTAAGTGATAGCGCGACCGGCGAGTGCCGGGGGTCGGTGCGGCGGATTGCTCAAGATTTCACGCTCATTCATCATAAGGTAAAGTGAAGAGGGCGCTAGGGTGGCAGCAATACTCGCATTGGGAGGTGGCGGAGTGATTCGAGTGGGTGGACGGTTATTCGGGGTGCCAGATTGTTTCAAACAATTTTCATGGTTTTCCCAATCACACAGGCTCTTAAAAGCTCGTCACTCTTTAATTTTTGTATGGGGGAATTAGGTCGAGTGCTAAATTCATAAAGCTATTAAATGGTTTTGATTGATTAGTATAACATTTGCCACTTGTTGAATTTTCTAGTGCAATCACTTGACATTTAAAAATATTTACGAGCATTTACTTTTTGATGATTTTAAGTTATTTGTATCAAAAGTAATATTTTAATCTTTAAAAAATTTGTTAGATTAGAATCGCATATATCAAATCAATTATTTTATTTTTATTTTTCACACCCGATTAAATTTTCAATACATTTACAATGAATTAATGATAAAATAGCTTTAGCAGAACTTTTCATAAAAGTCTTTAATGTAAAAAATTAATATTAAAGAAAAATCAAAAGGAAACTCGATTTTTGTAAACAATATGATATGTTTTATTTCTCCAGGATCTCAGTTATTTCCTTAATTATACGTTATAAGTACTAAACGAACGTTTAATTCTAAATTTCCTTTTAATTCAGATCATTGAAAAAAACGCAAATTTGATCTATGAATTAAATTTTTCAAAAAATACTGAACACTTTTCATGAAAAATCAATATGGATACCAAAATATTTAAAATTAACACAGATTTTTTATTTCATTACCAAAATCGAAAGAACAAATAGAACTAACAGAAGTTTTGGAGCTGTTTTCCGGAAGATTGTTTTATCATTGTTAATTACCATTTCTTTGGGAATCCTGTTTTCTTTGAAATATCAAAAAATGCTGATTTTCAAGGACATTCAAGGTTTCGGCACCATGCTATATATAGATTAACCTGATTGCTCTTTAACTTAGATGTTTAAAAGTCTAAAGATACCGACAAACAAACAAAAATATATTTTTCTAAATTAAATGTAATCGTAGTAATTCTAGAGTCTAAAATACAGTGAAAATTGCATTAAAGTCAGCTTAGTGGTTCATGTTTAGTAAGCTATCAAACATTCAAACAAACAGACACAAATATTTTGTGCGCAACTTCAAAACTACAAAAATATAACCCCACTTCTAACACTTCTTAAAGAGTTTTCTATTTAATGTCCTGACCTACCGTTAATGTACTCGTAAAAAGAGGACAATACATTTTTTGCAATCCTCTGGCAACTCCAACATTGTCCTTACTTCCACAGTCTCTAATAAACCGAATCACAACACAAAAAGGATATATAAAGTGAAGAACAATATTTTGTAACGCCCAACGAAATAAAATTTGTACGTCAAACATGAGTTCAGGCGGGTGTATATCTTCTACGAGCAGATGAACTCGAATATCCTTCGGGCGGGCGCCCGCTGTGTGGGTGGGTGTGTGTTGTAAGAGAAGCTTTCCTTACACGCCAGCCAGCCGCATGTGCTTTTTGGGTAAGAAAGGGACAAGCCGAAAGGGGGATGGCATGGAAAAATAAAGAAAGCTTGAATCGGTCAACTGGGTGGTTTCTTTATTGTGTTTCAAATTTATCCCCCACTTGAGCCCCGAATTGAGATCAGGTCTCAAGGGTGGCTCCAGATGGCTTTCTCTATATTTGTGGGTGATGATACCCGGGGCTTGGTTTTGTGTACCGGTTGGCTGGCCAAAATGGACATGGAGATGAGTGAAGGAAGGGGTGGTGGGTGGGTTTGGGGCTTGGGAGTGGGAGGTTTGAAGCCGAGGAAAATTCCGCTTTCTTCTGCTGAGGTCGTTGAGTGGTTGAAGATGGGCGATGATTTTGTTGATTTCCGAACGGAACGGCGCGTTTCATGGCATTTTCCCAGTCGCGGGGTCGGTAGTGGTGGTAGTGGTGGTGGTGGTGGTGATGGCGATGGTAGAAGCCGCCACAGGCGAGTCATTCAAGTATTCCTTGGGTGTCGAGCACAGGGGAGAAAGAATGGTCATCGCTAAATGGAACTTGAAATGGATTTCATTTTTCTTCGTGTCCTCCACTCCTCCAGCATGCTTGTGCGTGTGTTGATATCCAAGGATTTATTGAGGGTAAATTTTTATTCAACCTTTAACGCAGTGAGATTACTGTGAACAAGGCAACAAGCTGCGTGGAAGAAAAGAAGGCTATTGCTGTGTTGCAGCACGGCACAAGCGGGGGTGGTCGGGACTTAGTCCGGGTAGAGAACGCATAAATTTAATATCAGAAGCAATGGAAAAGTTTCTCTCTTCCATTTGTTAAGGGCAAAAAAGGTTTATCAACGATTTCTTTTTCGGCTCGATTTTAGCTGACACAGGATTCTGGTTTTATTTTCCTCCTTTATTATTAATGTGGGAATGGTTTTATTCCAAAAAAATAAAAGAAAAAAAAAACTTCCTCTCGTTTCGGGTATACTTTTTCTCAACTTCTTTTAAATTTAAGAGTTTTTATTTTATATTGCCTTAAATTAGCTTACGGGGGAAAACGTCGTTATCTATTTTTAAGTTTAGATGTTCTACTTAAAGACATAAAATATGCAAGAGAATCTCAATTCTAACATGTATCATTACTCCAGAAAAGGATCAAATATCTTGTGTAAAATTAAAGCGTAATTGTTATACCTCTTTTGTGCATAAGTATTATATACATACATATTTATTTCTTTTCTCGTGTAGACTTTGATGCCAAAAACACAACCATTTAATTTAAAATACTTCTTACAAATTTTATTCATATTTACTTTATATAACAGCAGATCTTTCACACTTCTAAAAGCCCTCATTCGATCCCCTACTAACCTTGGACGTATGCAATACGTATTTAAAGCCGGATCCAGGCTGACTTAGAAAAGTTATGTCATTTTTAGAATTTTAATTAGAATTTTTATTTTTATCATACCTACCTACTTCATGTGAAAACTAAAAAGTAAAACGTTTATCTGCGCAAGGCCGTATGAAAAATTCTTTGAAGGCTATAAAACACGTTTGGGATCACAACGTTTTCGTATTTATGTGCAATACAAAGTAAAATAAGTTTTTAAAAACCAAATATGAATTATCTATTAGTAACTAAACAAACTTATGCTAGTATTGTTTACGTAAACTAAGAGATTTCATCATTTACGAATATTTCTTGTCGAAAGCCTGTAAATTATCGGAAAATGTATGAATTGCAGAATTGACCCAATCTGGCACCACTATCGTGTCATCTGCATTTATTAACATTTGTTTTTGAAAATGTTAACCGCTTCAGCTTCTGTGTGGCATTTAGGCTTTTTTTCGCGCATTTGTGAATAGTCTTTACATATTTGGATGAAACCGCCGAACTCACGAGGTGCGAAATTTCTTCACATGAATTTCCATATCATCACCTATGCAGGTAAGAGGGAGTGTGATGCGCGCGCAGCTTATTATCTTCTACTTCACATTCTAATAAAAGCGCCATCATCTTTTTTTTTTTTTTTTTTTTTTTTTTAACTGTGGCTGCCTAGAAAGGCACACTTAGGCCAATTTTGGCCCATTGTGTTACCACGTAGCGCAGGAGACCATGGTTATTCGTGGGATTCGAACCCACAGCCTCTGGGACGGTAGGACAGCGCGCTAACAACTGAACTACCAGAGGCCCCTGAGGCCCAGAGGCCATCATCTTCATTATTTCGATTCGAGTGAAATCCCCCGCATTCGGGTCAAAAAAGAAGACGAATATGCGCTACTGCGCTGAAGTATTGCAGCATTGAAGTAACAACGCGCAGCGAAGATATGCTGCGGTCATGTGTGCGCAGTGCACTCAATCAGCCATGAAAAGTTTCTTTGTTCGATCTGTCGCCCTCAATCATCATTTCGCGCTTGGTGTCGTCACTTTTTTCACTTATTTCCTTGATGTATACAAAAATGTTTATAGCAACTCAAGTCAAGATACCGTCGTATCTCTTCCTGAGTCATTCTTAGAAAATCGCGGCTCTAAATTAAGCATAAATCGGTTTAAGCCTTCATTGCTGGTGCGCTCTATTTGGATCCTCGGAAGCGCTGGAGACGTCCGGATGATATTCATATTTTACTGCGCATTTATTTGCTCTAATGCCACCTAATCGGCCGCGAAGGTGATTCATTAAGAGGTCCGATATCGCTTTTGTTTCTGTTTTTATTTTTGTTTTCATTCATTAGCCGAGGACATGCCATAGTCTGTTATCTGCCTCAGTTCCACTATAAAATGATTGCGGTGAGCCACAGCTAAGTGAGGCGACATTATGTTTACCTTTTCATTGTTGCAGGCTTCTTATTTTTTATCCAAATGCTATATATGGATAGCATTAACAATTTCCAAGAATTTCCTCCTAGGCAGTTAAATACAAATAAAATGGACCAGGCTTGAGAAACTCAAAACATGTCCTAAATTGATTTTGATGAAATTCAGATATATTGAAGAATTGGCCTCCCTTAGTCTTCTTTTCGAAAGA
The DNA here is from genome assembly GCA_963969385.1 of Philonicus albiceps. NCBI lineage: Eukaryota > Metazoa > Arthropoda > Insecta > Diptera > Asilidae > Philonicus > Philonicus albiceps. Next base: position 61,631,555 of record OZ017772.1, read on the forward strand.
TATTCAACAATGATTCTCACTTTCTGATAAATTAATGGTTTAATTATAGTGCACAGTTTAAGTAGGTATTTATGATTTCGACTTGGCAGCCAAAACCAACGCATTAAAAGAAGCTTATTAAAGGTGCAGGTTTTTTCGTATAATATCCATTTTTAAGTAATTAGTCTCTTAAGATTGAGATTGAACAGAAAAATTTCAACTCATCTTCATATTTTATTTCTTTAAATTTTAAAACTCGTGCGCTCGGGAACTAAGCTCATATGCCACTTTATGCGCGTTTTAGTACTTTTTTGGTTTTCTTTTTATTTATTTCCTAATTATAGCTTTTTTATTTTTATTATATTACTTTTTAACTAGGATTTTCATATGGGAATTGAACCCAACACCTCAGAATGGCCAACTTACATCACAGCCAAACCGCTCAGCCAGCTATGCCACTTGAGGCGCCCCATGATTACGAAAGTGGTCTAAGTCAAAATGTAAAGGGTTTTTTTTTTCTATATTCTTTAAAGGTAAGGCTGTCTTTACTGACTTATTTGAATTAGACCACTTTTAAAATAAGCGTCACAATTGTTCTATAAAAACATAATTTATTTTGAAATTCGTACAATTCAGGGGTATACAATCAAAGTTGGTAAAGTCCACAGTGCCAAAATATTCAGTAAACGATAAAAACGATTATTTTAATAATTACAGGTAACTATTCTAATGTTAAACATTATTTATATGCAGAATGTAATATATTATGGAAATACAAGTGTTCATCACGCTCAGTTCAATACTTTTGAGTAAAACCCTAAGTATAAGATGGACTTTCCCAGTTTTGTTACCAAGTTTTGGACTTTACTAAGTTTGTAACTGAATGTTTAGGACTTTCCTATATTTGTTACCGACTTTCTGGACAGGGTCAGTGAAATGGAGGCAATGGAGCCTTCCTATTGGTGGAAAAGGAATTTACGCAAATTGAAACTCAACTCACTTGGACTTTGCTGGGTTTGTTTGTAAAGTCAATTTTCAATTTGAAATAACAGTCGAGATTACTAGAATTTGTATAAAATTATTCTACGGGGTAAATATAGATACGGAAAAAAATGTGTTGCAATTTAAATCTCACTTTTAAAATTTTGTGGACTATACCAACTTTGATTGTATACCCCTGAATTCTATTACTAGAACTTGTAACAAAAGTGGTATAAATTTATCAATTATCACTTTAACTAAAACTAAAACTAAAAGTTAGAAGAGTATAGTCTGTTTCTCTCAACGATGTGATGTTAAAAGTCCTCTCCAAAGGTGGTTAAAGGTAAAGAAAATTAGTTCTAAATAGAGCTGATAAAAAAAGAAGTCAAAAAGTATATAATTGAGATAATTCTCCATAAGAATGGTACCATGTGGTATAATTTTTATCATACGGGCATACTGATGTCAATTTAATACGATTTTAAAATTAGTTGTTGACCATTATGTATTTATTTATTATTTTACTATTCTGTACAACTACATTGCAGCACACTGCCTATCGGACTGCTTTTTGTTAAATTAATCCTTCGCTAACAGTCGGCGTTAAGCGACAGGCGCCTTAATATAATACAATAAATAAATACGTCTCCATTTCCTCTGTACGATCTTTCAAGTATGGTCAAGTTCTCATGGATTAATCAGTAATTTTGAGTGCAGATAGTATTTATGTTTATATTATACGACTTCAGGTCACATTCTTTTGAATACATTTCCTATATTGATCGTTTACAGTACGTAGAAGAAAATTAGTTGATCTTCAGTCTTGAAAATATTTTAATTAAACCCTGTCTGAGGTAGTTTACGTTTATCATACTCCCACGACAAAGTAAACTCATATGAATTTTTTAATCAATAAAATTGCAGCCATTCTAAACGTTTTAAGTTGATTAGCTTTGCCGTTCCCCAATGTCTAAAATACGCACTGTTATTCTCCATATTTTCCGCTCGAAGGGATCATAACTAATTTTTGCCAAAAGTTTTTTTTTTTTATTGTAATCCGAGACAAATCCCCTCAGTTTGCCTGGCATTGGCACGTGCACGGGGAAAATTTGCAAAATAATCCGAAATGGTCTCTGGCTGCAGTTCTCCCGGATGAATAATATTTTTCCACTGCAGCACACAAAAGCTGTCCTATTCCCTTACGAAATATTGGTCTTTTTTTTTTCTTGTTTCGATGTTTTTTTCCATCGCTATCAATGTTTCAGTTGAATCATAACAAGACCATTGCGTTCCCAAAAAGCGGCCTATTACGAGGGCATTATTTGATTTTTCCCTTTTTCCTTGAGTCATACGCTTTCCTACAGGACGCATCCGGCGGCACTCGTAAACGTCGGAACCCCTTAGACGGGAAGCATTTGTGCAACGCGTTCGTCGTGTTGTTGCGCGCCGCGTTGTTAAGATCCAGTCGTCCAGAAGTGAATACGCCGCACTGCACGCTACTTGCCCGCCCCGGTTTTAAAAGTATCAGGGCGAGGGTTGCAGGGCCTTTTTCCATTTCCATATCCTCGCCCTATTCCTTTGTAATCATAGTGTATTTTTTTTTTTTTTCGTATTTTTCGAGGGTTAAGCGACGCTCTTTGATGGTTGACAAATGGCACTTTCGGCTTAAATCCGGCTGACGAAATATTGTCAGTATGTACAGTAAAATTTCTTTCAAAACCCTTATGCAAATGTTAAATATGTGTGTACACACAACATTCGATTTCCAAGAAATCTAAAAATGGAATTCATATGTAGGAGGTAATTACACTTAATTTAGAAACTTTTTCTTTTGGCAATTTCCTTTTCAATAACTTAATTAAAAGGTCCACTGTCGAGTACGTCAATCCCGTATATTTCGGGTTCTAATAAACTTAATTTATATATTGTTTTTTTTCAATCCAAACACCAAACGATGGAAAAAATGGCATATATCTATAAAAAAATATGGTTTTTGAATATGGACGCAAAACAAATATACCATTTCGGTAGTCTATTCCCAGAGCGCCTTTTAAGGGTTAAGATGATTGTGCTGCCTATCATAAAACTGTAATGAAAAATTTTGTCGTATATAAAAGTCGGTATAAATTTTACCTACTTAATAGATTTTAATTAAACTTTATTTTAATCAACTTCATGTACATAATTTGATACTTTTAATTCAGAATTTCTTGAATGGTTCTATTGCTGGCAATTCAGCTTTATTCAATTTTATCTCATAATCTTCATTGGTAGCTGCTTTCGATACTAATTCCTAACGACTTTTAAACTCATCAATGGTTTTTACACTTCCTCCTTATTATTTTTGAATACCTTTTTCATAATTGCCCAATAATTTTTAATCGAGCGAACATTGATGTATTAGGAGGTATGGCTCTTTTATGAATATAAACAATACACTTGGTAGCCAGTTGTAGCCATAATTTTCCCCAATGCTAAAAGTGATACTTGCTGGTTTTGTAATCCTTACTAAAGAAGGGCCCACTGGCAGGGCGCGAATAGAAGCGACAGAACTTTTTGTTAAAAACTTTAGAATACTAATTTTATCTACGACCCACCCAGTTAATTCCTAAGGAAATAGTATCGCAAATGTATACAAATACTTGAAAAGTCATAGCAAGAACTTAGTTTGTATCTTGAGCCTGTCCTTAGCAACATTTGGGGCTTATTTTAACATTAACTAAATAAAAGCTATAAATAAATAAAACAATTTAATAATTTTAATCCTATTACCTTCCAAAAATATAAATCTGTTTTCCTAAAAATCTCTTTCTTTAATTTGATCTGTAAAAGAAATGTCGACTTGGTCTGTACAATGACTACGTCATTTCAAGGTTAAATTGTTTCAATTTTTTATAAAATGACCGCGTTATTTATAAAATATAAACCAATAGCATAAAAATGAACCCTAAAACACTTTACGCTGATATGTTAAAGCCATATCCTAAAAATATTCTTAACTAGAGTAAACCCCACTTAATGTTTGTGTTTTATCTTCAAATTGAATTGAGAATGAGGTAAGGGATAAAATAAAATTTAAAGAAAATTCAAAATTAGTTCAAGTTAATTTAATTCCAAATTGCTTTATTATAAATAATTTAAGGGTCGTTCGTACGACTGGATATTTTCTAACTGTTCCATCCAAAAGAGAATTTTGGTTATTTTGGGGGAACAATTTGCGCTATGTGTCGCAAATCGAAATCTTACAAATCTTACTTTCCTTCAATTAAGTTAACCTTAGTTTCCTCCATTATTTGAAAACTTTGAATTTGATCTAAAAGTAAATTAGCTAAACTACGTACCAAGAACTTCAAAGGGCTTGTCAATGTAACCTAATTTTGTACGTAACGTAAATTTTTATTTGATGTAATTCAATTTGTCGAATAAATCCTCATTTAAGGTATACGGAAAAGTATTGAAAATATTTACTTAAAAAACTCCTGCTTATAGATTTCGTTCGATAAAAACGAGATGGTTTTGTTTCTTCTGTTACTAAAGAAGTTTTGAACTGCGAAAAACCAATACAATACGTTTTTAAATAAGTGATGAGGTCGTAATGATGACGCTATACTGAAACTTGCAACTTTAGTAAGATAAAATTTGGTGTAGACATTCTGAAATAAAATCGCATTGGTTGGTGCAAAAGATATAAAAATATGATTTTTTGAAACGTCTTGGGGTTTGAAGCCCCCAAATAGAAATCCTAACCCATGCGGAAAGCAGAGAGGAATAAAATCGAAAATATTTATAGGTACTCTGCTCCAAAATAGGGTCGAATCTGGTGCAAAAAGAGCATATATTTGTTTTCCTGGGATAGTTATCGATTAACTTCACTGGAACGATTTTGATTGCTGTGATTGCCGGTAAAAGGTGAACAATTGCAGCCACATAAAAGGCGATAGTATCATGTACTCGCACATATTCCATGCATTTATTTCACGTTAAATATTGAAATTAAAATACATGGATCCGGAATGGGGTGAATATGATTTTTCGGTTCTCGAGCATCATCATCGATGATATTTTGCGAAAGCGAACCTTTACACGCACAATGCCGGAACAGTGGCGTGTTGTTAAACATAAAAAAGAACGTAGAAATTTAAAGGCAGTCAACAGAAATTTTTGTATGTAGGAATGAGGAAAAAAAAAATCATGTTCGCCCTGCCGAGTGATTACATTTTGCCAGAAAACAGGGCCACCCGCATGTACCCTTCCCGGTTGGCGGCTTTTATGTAAAATATTTTAAGGATTCACTCGGCGAATGGGATCATTTCATGGTCGTTACAGTGTTTGGCATAAATTATCCCGATGATATCTCGTACCAATAAAAAGCCAGGCAAAAATAATTGTAAAAGGCAGAGGAGTCACACTGCACACCGCTGTGAGGGAGCGGATATTTCAGTCACCCATGTGTGCAAAACAAGTGCGTGTAATCGTTCACTTTAAACGCAAATTAAATTATTGTGGCGGTAATGGGGTTCATAGGGCTACCCTCATCGATGCAGCTCCCAATGTTTTCCAACAGAAATCGCTTCTTAATTGAAATTAATTTTTGCAAATTATAACTGCTGCGCACCTTCCCGTCCCGATTACCCTAAATTAATTGAACTAGAAAAGTGCGTAGGTGTGCCGAACTCTCGCCACCGGTACACCATGCATAATAATTTTGAAAACAAGGAGTGTTTGCGACCTCTGCGACAAGGGTCTCCAGGTAAATCGATGACATACGAATTAGGTGAATTGTGGAATTATTAATTTTCCTGAAATGTCAAATGAGCTAGAATTACGGACTTACGGTGCACAACGAAAGACTTCCATTGACCGCACAAATCAGCGTGGACACACCTTTCACGTTAATCACAGCATGATTTGGGGAATTATTAATTACACGCATTTTAGACTTTGGTATATGATTTCTGGAAAATAGTTCCTGCTTTCCATTAGTCTAGGAGAAGGGCGAAGGACGTTGTGGTTTTACAAGGAGCACAAATAACATTTTTTGAAGGACATCAATAATTTTAGCCTATACTTAGATGAATATATCTAAAACATATCTTATAATAATATCTTGTTAAACCTCTGGTTCACAACACTCATGAAGATTAAACATTCTGATTAAAAATAAAAATAAATCACATTCATATTTTTTTCGTGTACTTCATATTTAATGTTTAAGAAACTTAAATTTCAGAGATTACTAGAATTAAGCATATTACTAGAGAGTGGTGTATTGGAAGAAAAGTAATTCTTCATATTGTACTTAATAGGGCAATAATTGATATTGTGATTTTAAAAGGAAATTATCTTTGACTAATACCCAAAGTTCTATTTCAAATCAAATTATTTAAAAACGAATTTGAGCAATTTTATACAAAAAATTTAGGTGAACGAAATAAAAATTTCGACGGATTATCGAAACTAATACACCAATATTACAACTGGAGTTTAGGTACATTATTACAAATTTAATCTTTGCAGATTCTCGTTTAGAGGCTTCCCCTTGTGTATATTTTGGGGGTCAGATATGCATTCTTTATTTACCCTTTGCGTAGAGATTGAAGCGGGGGTCAGCTGCCAGTTCCCCTTTCGCATACAAGCTCTGAGGATCGTTTCCCCCTTGCGTTCACCCATTCGAACTATATGTGTGATGGGCTTAGGAATTTGTTTACGGAATTGCTTATAAACTTATTCTTTAAACTCTACACGTGAATTATATTAAGTAAAAATTTATTTTATTTTTTATTTATTGAAATGTTGCCATGCATTAACACATGAAATAGCATACATACCATTTGTATAAATTACCCAAGTGCTTAAAGTCATTGGACATATCCCTTATAAGAGGGAAATCATTAATTTTTTTACTAATGCGAATTGTCTAATTACTAAGGTGAACTCAAAACTGAAATTTTTTGTATCACATTTGTAAAACCCATGCCATGGCTTAGGAAAATAATTTTATCCCTGTTGGGACCAATTGTACAAGTTTTTTAGATAATTTAAGCTTTGTATAATAAAACAAAATGCATATTTTGCTCAAGCCTATTTAAATAATTTTGCAAAAGGTTTTTCTCTGTATGTGGTTGAACTATATTTTATTATTATTATTCTTACTATCGATTCTTATATTATTAAACTTTTATCCTTACTAACAAGACTAGTATTGCGTATTGAATAACCATATTATAATATGATTAAAATTAATTACAAATTATTGCGATTAAGCAGTAATCTTAATTACCAAGATCATATGAAAGGCATGTGTTGCAAAAACATGCTGAAACATCGCATATGCAGGTAGACAGAGTAACTGGGGGATATGTAAAAAAGCAATCCAAAAATAGGTGATTCAGTGCGATATTAAAGCGAATTAATTAAAAATGTTTACATCATGAATATAATAAAATTATCTCCCGCTTTTATAAATACACCCTCCATGACACAAATTGAAATCACGAACGCAGCAGGTACGGTTAATTCTCGAAATTAAATGACTATAAGAGCCCCTTGGAGCAGCAGGACTCGTTTCTATTCACCACCAGCCCTCATTCGCAATCTTAATCGGTGGTCCATTAAGGAGGGAATCGCCTCCATATTAGTTAACATGGACCGGCTCCTTCATAATCCAATTTCATCGACCAAAAGTAGGAAAAATAACATCGACATCGTCCCGCAGCACAGTTACGGCACACGTGTTCACGTTCATCGACAATCAACGATAATTCTCATAGTGCGGAGTGTGGACCACCACCAATGCACGAAAATGTTTGATGGTGGAGCGAGGAAATCAAATTTTATGTTCAATATTTATTCCATTATCCACCCGCCAATAAAATAATAATAACACCGAAAGCATAACCCCTTGAGCAACCCCACGGCGAACCATCCACATCGACAGTTGCTGCTGCTGCTGTTGCTGCCGCGCCCTCTCTGAAACCCTTCAGCCATTCAGCCCTTCTACATGCCATCGTGGGTTTCGGGTTCATCCGGAAGGTCGGCGGCAGCACATATGCAACGAACCCCTTTTTCACCGCCAACAACATTGAGGGTTGATTGCGACGAGGACACATCTCCGCATTGACGGTCCGAATCAATGGGAGTGGAATCAGCATGGAAGGCGCTCTGCACAAACATGGGCTTTGGGTGCCGCACACAGTGGCAGCGACCTCGTCCATTGGGATAGGATTGAGTGATTGACGGTTATAAAAATAAGAAAATCGCATCGTACAGGGCCGCGCTCACCTTCCGGTGCTCCAGTTATGATCCCTCGGCTAAAGGCTAGGTTGGTCGTGGCAGTCCCAAACCTAGAGACATGATCCCGCTCAGCGACATTGACGAAAAGCCGTAATGAGAGCCAACCCTTACTTAATACATGCATGATATTTTTTGAAGACTTACTCACAATGCGTGGGGCTGAAGTAGGTCTTGTTTCGGGGGGTGTATTTATGCTACACCCAATTTTATGCCAATTTGCGGATTCGAAATGAAATTGAAATTGCTTGAACTGTTGCACTGTACGCACATTCAAGCGAGATTGCTTTCATTTGCGGAGACTGACATTCGAAGTGTCCTTATGCCACTTCGTGGAACAGTTGAAGGGCGGAAGGACGAAGACTGTCGCGTTCAAGATTCATGACTCCATCCAATGTATGCCAAGGGTATGTAAATATTCATGTATTGCCCTTGGGGACTCTCTATAACATCCTTGCTCGAAAATTGAGTTTCATCCTGTCGTTTGGGGTTAAAATTGAGAAAGGATCTAAGGTTAAGTAAAACATATTGTGTAACAGCCAAAGTCGCAGTTAACAATTTCATTTTCATTGCTGGTAAATTATTCGGTAACCACAATTTACAATCTACTTTGGAGTCTAAGGTGAACAGGTTAAACTACTACTTAACTTCTTAATTTTTTGTTTATTTTTATTTTTAATGAAATATCTAAAAAGAATAAATTTCCAATATATTCTAGTTGGTAAGACTAAATAGATACGATTGGTTTCGGCTATTGACGAAAATATAACCACCTCTGAAAAATGCCATTGTGATATTTTTTTTCGCCATTGAAACTGATGTTAGGGTTTGGGTTCTAGGAAATTTTGAAATACGTGTTTGCAGTATTTTCATTTTAAAGAAGCTGTGTTAAATTCCAACTAAATCTAACCAGAAAAATATGTTGTTTTCTTTTCACACATTATAAACTTTTACCCCCTAAGGGTTGAATTTCGAGAAATCCTTTCGTAACGAGCACTTAGATGCCAAGAGAAATACACGTGCCAAATTTCAAGTTTGTAGGCTTTATAGTTCCAGGGATTTCGTGATGAGTCAACGGGTGGTATTGTGGTTTTATATATAAAAATGTTTTATTTAAAGCCTTAAGATCTGCGAAACAAATTATAACAGAATTTTACACCCCCAAGTACTGAATTAAACCGAGCATTAAAGCAGTTAAATCTTAAACGTTCAATTGTGTTATTTTCAAAACATCTTTTTCCGATTTAGTGTTAAAATTTGTTCAGTTTTTTTAGTGTTGTATTATTTCTTTTTATTTAAACAAAGAGCTCATTTTAATGCTAAGTGAGTATGCAATGTCAGAGACGGAAACGAAAACGCAACATTTTGTGTTTGATTTATTGAGTTTGTTGAAGTATTAGTGGAAAAAGGGATGTTTACAGCAAAAATAATATATAAGATAGTGTATTTTTATAGTTATCTTATATTAGCACATTATCGACGGGCCTCAGATCGAGCTGCATTCACACGTCTAGCTATTTCGTTTGAGAAATCCCTTTTTTAAAAATCATTTAATATTTTCAAATAAAATAAATGAAAACAAAAACCATTGTTTCATGCTTTACTATACTACTCATAACGTATGTGTTGTATAAAAGGTATTAATAGCTAACCTACCAATTAATACCCTTACCGCCGATAGTGTATTAGGATATTATAAATTATGGGACGAGGTCATTCTACTGGCACTTGTTGAATTCGAATAGAATATCTAATGCAGTAATGATTTTTGATAAAAATACCGAGCGAAGTGAAAATTCATTTTGTTTCCAAATTTACGAGTATATTTCTAAATTTAAAAGAAATAAAAATATAAGGAACAAGCAAATAACGCAAAACACCCGAAGTTTCTAATACAATATTAAAATTTTACAAAATGAGTATCGTAGATGCGGGTTACTTTAGCTGCATTTTTCTTATATATTTATAAATTGCCCTGATATATAAATTTCGATAGACTACTAAGTGTTATAATATTTTTATTTGATAGATGAGAATAGTAGCTAATCAGTAATAACCTTTTATATAGCAAAAGGTTTGTTAAAATATTTTTTTTTGAGCGAATGTTCTTTGAAAAGGGTTACTTTGGCACGCAGAGCTTTTCGACACAAAAACTATACTTAAGCAAGTATTGAACCAATGTAAGTGGTAAACCAAAATTAACTTCTCTTCAGCCCTTACGCTCCCAAGAAAGTTTGCAAACGTAAAATACGAAAATATCTACAGTAGATAAGTTCGAAATGTAAATGCGAGTTTTAATCTTGAAGAAAGTCGTGCAACCAATTAAAAATAGGCGCCAGTAATACCATCTAACATTTTTGACTCGCACTAGATCGTTTATTGTTATGGCTACGAAGAGGCGGGAAATTCAATATATTTTTGTTTCTTTTGTTTTTTTTGCCACCTGCTAGAGCTAAAGTAACTCGCATCTACGGTACACAAAATATACCCAAAGTAAAATAAATAAAATCTAGGTCTATTAACCATCAAGCCTACAAATAAAACATACAAATCATTCTAAGTACGAACGCGAAAAGTATTTCTTCAACTTAAACTTACTAAAATTATTTCCCTTACATCAGACTATTTTAAAATATCAATGCACATTGTTTTTGGTTTTTTCGTTTTCACGTAATTTTTTCAGAAAACAAAAATTACCTGATGTGCTTACAAATTGAGAATCATTAAACAGGTTCTTTTCTATTTGGTGGTATAAAATTCAAATGAAGGTCCTACAACAGCCCTTCACCCCCTACTGTATGGCTTTGCTTTGTGTAGTGTGGAGCTATAATTTCATAAATTTAAAGAATAATGTTTTGTGGTTTGGGTGCCTATTTTTGGGAGCAAAGCTGAAAGTATTTTAATGATGTATTCAAAAGATCCTCACAATTTTTCACAACTAATAAAAGTTGAGACGCGAAATTCTGCATCAAAATATGGGGAGTTTTCCCTTTGTTTTTTTTTTGTTCTTTTTTGATTTTGTTAAAAAGCGCAATATCCCCCATACAAAAGATTACTGCACTTTGAGGAAATTTGCTTTAATTAAATTTTCATAGCTGAGCAAATAAATAAAACTTCCGCCCAGACATAGTTTCTCCGGGCGACTCTGTTAGCCCAGGAGCCCAATGAGAAGAGCCCCCCGCGGAGTCTGCGATACATTCACCCTGTAACGCTGTAACCAAGGAGAGAACTCTTTTCTATGTCTATTTTTTTCCCCCCATTTATCCGGGAGTTGTAACAAAATATGTTTATTCCTTGCAGAAATGTTGGCGAAATGAATGCCCAGGGGGGCTCCTCAAGGGCTCCAGCCTTAGGGGGCCAATTATCTCCACCCGGGGCTTACTCAGAAGCGCAGTACCACCACCACCAAGAGCAGCAGGGCTACGGCTATGGCAGCAGCGGTTTCGGATGCAACACGAACGTCAATTATCTGAACAACAACAATGACAGCCTGAGCAACTTAAAGAACTCCTTCGGACCAAACGCAGAATTCTCATACACCTCGAGCGGGGACAGTGCCAGCGGAGCACCCCATTTGCTAGGAGGAGCCATCGGGGGTGGAAATCTGCCCGCTGGAGTCGGGGGTGGTGGCTACAGTCAGCATCACATGCCCGCAGCAAATATGGTGGCTGCGACGGGGACCCAACAAACAATGGACGGCATGGGCTTTAATTCACAGGTGAATCAAAAAACCGATTTAGATTTTGACCATTTTCAAACCATTTCAAATTGTCTGACAATTTTAACCCTTAGCTGGTATCAATTTTTTAAATTAAATTGTTGGTATCAAGGGTCCAAAAGGACTCCAAATAGAAAAAATGCAAATAAATCGTGTTTTATGAATCAATGAATGTAAAAGACCTCACGATACCAGTTAACGGTTAAATGCAATTTTCCTCCAAAACACCAAATGTAATGAGAAACACAAGATTAAGTTTTGAACAAGCGTCTAACATCATTCTGAATATTTATAAAATGGATTTTTTTGAAATTTTTGAAACCGTACTGAAGATTCGATCAAACGTAGATTAGAAATTTTGTTCAAATCAATTCCATCTAGTGGCTTTTAAATTTGTTCTGGTATACCGCAAGGTTATCATCTCGGAACAGTTTTATTTATTTTCATCTCATGAACATACTTTTCAATTATATGTAAAGTAACTTACTGATTTTAGGCTGTTCAATTTTATTCACAACAAATAAATAGAAATTGTTTAGATTTTTATTGAAATCAGCTGCAAAAATATCAAACGTTTTATAAGGAAGAAAATAGTAAATAATAAACTCGTAAAGAAATTATATAAAATTGCATTCCTATAAGTTATTGTGCTATTATTGATTGTCCTCTTTCAAACCAAAGACAAGTTTAATTTAATTGTTTATCCATTCAACACTGAACTTATTAGTTGAATGTTTTTAAACTCTGTCTTAGTAAATAGAATTGCCTATAAATTTTTTAGGGTTCTGTAATTCGATATAAAAAACAACGGATCGCTTATAGGATAGGATTACTTTGTTTACTAAGGTCTACAGGGTCATAGTTTTGTAAAAAAAGGAAGGAAGGTCTCATTCTCATAAAACGAGTAAAACAAAACAATTTTGAAATCATTAATTTCGGATTCTATAAGAGCCCAAAATCAACTAACCCACATTTTAAAAGTTATTCAATTGCAATATTAAAACACCTAATACCAGCTAAATGTTTACTTTTGAAAATAAATTATGTTAATAATTTGACTTAAAAGTAGTAACCTTTAACAAGGTTTGTTTTAGTTTTTATTCTAAAACGAACTTTTAAATTGGATGTGTTCTCCCTTCCCTTTTTACTAGTGGAGTTAATCGATTTACCACTTTGGAACGGCTCGTATGCGGAAGTATTACGTGACAGACTTAATTCGGTTTTGCTAGTTATTTTTTATAGCAAATATTGTTCATTATTTGGAGAACCATCAGTGCGTGATCTTTACTCTAACTTATCTGTCTTTTTCTCATACCATAAGATCAAAGCTTTTTCATATCGTAAGATCAAAGCTTATAATTTAAATGAAAATATAGCACAAAATAGCTATCTGACACTAAAAATACCTTAGTTCAATTAAAAAATGTGCCCCCTATACATACTATCAAATTTAGGTCATTTTGAGTATTGGATTAAAATATCAAGTTGACTTAAAAATTGGCTTTATATATTACAAAATATTTGCACTTTTCCCATACCAAACGTTTTACGGGTAACTAATCCACTTCCTGCTTCTTTCCAGATGAGTGGGATGTCACTGCACAACGGGGGCGGAGGTCAGACCCACCATCACCAGTACATGAACGGGATGACCGGGATGAGCAACAGCAGTATGAACTCAATGACAAACATGGCGAACATGAACGGAATGACCAACATGAACGGGATGATGCAAATGAACTCCATGGGCCCGGTAATGAATGGGATGAGCTACAACTCGTCGAGACACCATCACGTGAGTATAGCCATTGCAAGCCCCAATATCACTTCTTCATCTGTTCTTGCCGGGAATCGGGTCCAGCGGAGGAGCACGGTCCTTGCTCCTTTTTCATTTCTACTACGGCGATCCGTCGAACTAAGGCCTGTTTTCAGATTCGTCTCGGCGCCCCTGAACAAGCCCGCGACTGAGAAGCCCTTCCTAACTAGCGGGTGCTGTTCGAGGCTCCTCGTTGTTTATACGACTTATGTGGCTCAAATGCGCTGAAAGCACGTCCGTCCACTTCATCCATCCGTTCGCCTGTCGGTACGTCGACGTCGGAATTTCTCCCTTCCTTTGCGTCTTATTCTGATTGTGCCCAGCTGTAAATTTGATAGAAGTCTTCTTGGCGAGAGATAGCTCTATGATGGTTTATTATATAAATTACTTAGCCAGCCACCATTGTCTAACTGCATAAGGAACTGGCTGCAATTAGCTTCGTCGTTTTTGAGGATCATCTGAATGCAGTGCACAATCAGAGGTAACTGAACTGGCAACCTATCCGCAATTTTACGTGCAGGTAGCTAGTGACTAAATTACGAGCATTAGTCGTCTATTCTTGTTTCCTAGTGCTTCTCTCCCGGGAAGGACGAATGTAGTCAAACATGAATTGACTAACTTGTGCACAATTTTCCATGGGGCTCATCATTGGAAGCGAAGATAATAAGCATTGTAAACTAAATGATACTTTTGGGTACACAGAAAGATTGAAAGTCAAAACCTAACAAACTATCCATTCTATGTGCATTGTATAGCCCTTTTTTGAGTGTTAAAGACTATGAGTAAAAAACAAACATGCGGTTATAGGAGTCATAGCTGTTCTTGGAACTAAAGGCACATTAATTGACTGCAGTTTGTTGAGTAAATCAGTCAGTCTTTCTTGTTTTTTAAATTTTGTTTAATTTTTTGCAACATGTTCTAAATTACAATGTTGCCGCAGCACAGAGCATGACTTCGAAAACAATTGTGGTTTAGTTTACTCATAAATCATGGTTTGCTGTTTTAGCTCGTGACGTTATTCAGTCTAAAACAGTCTTCGGTTCATGGAGATTTTAATGTAAAAAGTTTCATATGAATCAGTTAAGTAGTTTCCTCGAGAATGTTTAATAACTTTATTTAAAAATAAAGTGACATTTTTTGATATGTAGTCATAATTAATTATTTTGGATAAAAACATTAATCGGACAATTTACCCCAAATGTTGTGGCACTGTAGTCAGTGGTACCATGAAGGATTTGTTTTTATGTTTCAATAACTAATTTATTTAGGTAGTTATTTTATTAACTATTTTGAATATTTAAAGTTTAATTCAATTATCTTTCGATTCCTATTCACCATAAATAATGTCGGACAAACTTCATATAATCCTTCACAAATATTGTGCATGTTTTCGAAGGTATAAAGTTTATCCTAATTAATTTTGTCGACCTCTAAGTCAACATGGATCTTTCGAAACTATTCCATTCGCCGGTTGTACCAATTAAGAAAGTTAAATGGAATTGCAACCAAAGGTGGAGTCGATGGGTTGTGGATTTGCTTAATTCAAAGTTGATATAATTATTTATAGCAAATTGTTTACGAGCCCAACTGCATTTAATTCTAATGGAAAAATCTCTGATGGTTGGTAAAACGTGCAAAACGAGCACATCAATCGGTACAATATGTCGACGGCAAATTGATTTCTCGACGAATATAATTGCCGACAGGCAGTCGGTTTTATTAATGCAAATATCGGAGCGATGCCTTATACATCGGTAATTAGCCGCCGCAAGCGAACGGTCTAATTCCTCAAAAATCCTTGGCTCGCTTGAATCACGCCGTACGTTCCTATGGCACAGGTGAGGTGCTCCGCAGCCCAAGTCACGTCACATAGGCCCCTTTGTATGTGAATGTTATAAAAATCAATGTGACCATTTCTGGCAATGAAAAATTCTCGTTTTTTTCTGTTTATTTTCTCTAGCAGTCAATCAGCACAACAGCAGACAAATCTGATTGCCCGCATTGTCTCACATTTCAGATGAATCCGATGAACCAAATGCAGAATATGAGCATGGGGATGAACGGGATGAGCGGCGGTATGAGTGCCGCAGCTGCCGGGGCAATGGGCCACCAGATGAACGGGATGAATCCTATGGCCAAAATGCAGGGCATGGCCAACGGGGGTTACCCACCGCGCCGGATATCGCCGTACCCACACCCGCAAATGCATGCCGCTCAGAAAAGGGCAATGTATCCTATGAATCAAAATCCTCAGAATGTTCCTACGGGGCCGATGCAATACGCCCACAATCAGTCAAACGGTATACCAGTTCCTCCGATTCAGCCCGGTTACGGCCGTGCAGCCGGGATGAATCCCTACGGACGGCCTGGACCTCCAATGATGCCCCAACAGAGGCAAACAACACCCCCCTACACGGCGGGAAACCCACACAGCCAGCAGTTTTACGGCGCAAATGCTCCAGCAAGCGGCTACCAAAACGCTCAAGGGTAAGAATCCTACCATAAGCTTTCCTATTACTTAATTTAAAGTGTCATCAAATTATAAATCAAACCAAGATAAGCAAAACATTGTGGGTTTGGATTAAGTCATAATTAATTTCAAGCACTTGAACATTTTTTGGTGTGCTTAGACATGGATCACACCTTAATTTTCTAACTTTCACTCCCTATGGAAAGGATGAAAGCCCTAAACAAAAGTAGATACTCTAAGCTTTCACTTGATTGCTTTACTTTTCTTTACTCATACAATTTAAACATTTTATTAGACAGTTTCCAAAAAGTTTTGTTGCAAGTTGTTCATATTTAAAAGGGTAATACAGCTTTGCAATTCAAAGTTTTAAAAATTTGGCGACAAGGCGTCTTATTTAAAATGTTTAGTTTATATATTAATAAAAATATTAAATTACATATTAATTTAAAACAGTAATTACAACATTTAAGGCTATGATGTTTGATACCATTAAAAAATGTTAAAATACATCCTAGACTTTACTAAAAATTGTAAAGCTTATCTTGGCACGATAGTATTTGATCAGTTAAGCACTATATCCCATCCTGCCTATTTAAATGTAAACTAATGTTCTTTTTTCATTTCAGATTTCAACAAGATGTTCGAATGAACTACCAGCACAGTCCGGTGCCGGGGAATCCAACACCTCCGTTAACACCTGCCTGCTCGATCCCCTACGTGAGCCCAAATCCTGATGTAAAGCCTCAGTTAGATCATAGTAAGTGTTTTTTTAAAAAAATTTATATATAATATATGAAATCGCTAATTTAATACCTTTTGATTTAGAAGATGAAGAGCTGCGCCTAACATTTCCAGTACGAGACGGCATTATCCTTCCCCCGTTCCGATTAATGCATAATTTGTCTGTTAGTAATCACGTGTTTCACCTAAAGCCCACTGTGTATAGCACGCTGATGTGCAGGTAAGTAGCAAGTGTCCGATTTAATTAAGTAGGACATCTTTAGTTATTATTACAATTATTTTAATGTAACCAAAAACCCTTTTCGCTCAAATCTTCCCAACATAAATTGTAAATATTAAATGTATAAGGCAGTCGATTTGGGATTATTAAGTCTCCGTTTTTTATATTTGGTTTTTAAATTTGAGAGAGAGAGAGAACTTCAGAGAGTGTAGTAAAAGTGTATAAAATCTCGCGCTATGCAAAAACAAAACAAAATGATTAAAATTCGTTATTAAAATTCTGTACAATGAATTAGACCGAGTTACCGGCAATACAAAGTTTCCCAAACGCAAAATTCAATTCATCAGTTAATAAATTTTCATTAAATTTGCGATTCTTGCAAAATATACTTGCAATTCTTTTTCCCATCCCATCCTTCTACTCTGAAATTAAAAAAAAAATGAAGACTTAATAAAACATATTGCTATTTTTTTCCAGATCGGATCTAGAACTCCAATTGAAATGCTTCCATCAGGAAGATCGTCAAATGAATACAAATTGGCCACATACAGTGACCGTATCGGCGAATGCAACCCCCCTCGTAATAGAGCGTTCCGAAGCTGGAGCAGCTCTAAGGCCTCTGTATCTTAAACAAGTTTGTCAGCCGGGTCGAAATACGCTACAACTTACAGCCAGTTCCTGTTGTTGTGTAAGTCTATCTTTTCTTAAGGCCAACCCAAAATTCTATATTATTTCTTTTTATTAGTCGCACTTGTTCGTTTTGCAACTAGTCCATAGACCTTCAGTACGGCAAGTTCTGCAAGGTCTACACAGGAGAAATTTGCTACCGGTTGAGCATAGTGTTGCAAAAATAAAGCGTAATTTTGCGATGGGATTGGCTGGTACGCCTGGAACAACTCCACCTTCATCGGGCGGTGATGTTGGGGGTGAACAACCTTTTGTTAGAGTATCCCTAAAATGTCCTATCACCAAAAATCGGATACGTATTCCCGCCCGGGGACACGACTGTAAACATTTTCAGTGCTTTGATCTGGAAAGTTATCTTCTGCTGAACTGTGAACGGGGCAGCTGGCGATGTCCAGAGTGCAAGTACGTTAAAATATACTTTTTGTTTTTTTTTTTATAAAAATATTATTTATAAAAAAATAAATAAATAATAAAATTATGTTAACCCTTTACAGAAAAACCGCTGTAACGGAAGGACTTGAAATTGATCAGTACAAATGGGCGATCCTCAACAATTTAAGCAACACCGACGTTGAGGAAGTTACAATAGACGCTGACGGAAATTGGACAGCTGTGAAGGGAGCGCCTGGAACGAATATAAAAACAGAAAAATCCGATGAGGATGCAAATAGTAAAATAATTTCAAAAGTTATGTCGCCTGGATCGACAGCTTTGCCCACGTGGGACAATTCGCAAGCCATGAGCCCTTACATGTGTCACGATATGAACTCAATAGCGAATGGTAACATGATGGGAAGGTAAACAAAATTTTCTTTAGTTTGTACTATCGATTTTAAATATAAAATTTTAACTACTTTCAGCTGTAATGGTAACAGAAATTCGTACGATTCATTTGGAGGTCAAAACGATGGTGCTGCAGGTAGTGATTCGTTGGCACATTTAAATGAATCCGTTAATTCCCTGGACCCTCTTAACGCAATGGAGAAATCTTTAAATGAACAGGTAAAACTAACTTTTAACTGTATCCAATTTGTTTAGAAGAGAAAAGAAGGCCCAAAACTGTGTTTGTATTTTTAGACCAAGATCGCTATTAAATAAATGATAATAAATGATAATTAATCTTAAACCCTCAATTCACGTGAGATTGATTCAAGCCCTTTTATGAAAAAGTACATTAGATGTCTTTAATCCTTTCTAATATGAACATATTTTGGTCGGATTTATGAATTTCTTAGAAACTTTGATTATTTTCACAAAGATGATTTTATTTTTGTAAAGCTTACTAAAAGAATCTTTCACTTTTATTCATCAAAGATCTGCCCACTGTCAGAGCTGGAAAAGTAAATCGTTATAAAAAAGATATTTCGTTAGAAAAATCATTGAAAACGACATTCCCCAAATGCTTATTGTTATGAATTCCACATTTGTTGAAACTTATTTCAAGCGATTAAGTTAAAGCATATTTTCTTTTATTTTTACCAAAGTGGGTTCGTTTTATCTAACAAATTCATATTTGTATATAATGCACAGTTTAAATTAAATTAAAGTACCCCGATATCCCATAATGGTGGCATATTTTATTATTATAAAATAAAATTCATTTATAGATGCCACATACCCCGCACACACCCCATACCCCCGGAGGTGGTTCAGCTAGTCATCCGCTAACGCCAGGCGGTCCTCCTAGTGTGTCTTCAACGCACAATGAGTGTGGCACAAGTGGTTCCTCGTCGACGGCCAACAACAGCCAAACAAGCAGTTGCCACAATTCGCCACAAACATCTTCCCCGCAGAATAGTGGCAGCAACAACAATCATCAACCTTCAACGCCCAATAAAATGTCGTCAGCGTCAACCCCCAACTCTGGGAACCAGAACGAAAACTCTAGCAGCTCACAGCAGCAGCAAATCATCAATTCTTTGATCAACAACAGCCAAGGGGACTGTTTAGTGAATCTGTCGGATACCGATCTTAACGCGGACCTCAACTTTGACCCCTCGACCGTAATCGATGGCGATGCTACGCATGACCTTAATGTGAGTTGGTACAGTGATATATTACAGTTAATATTAAGACATGAGGATAAAATATGAGGCTTATCTACTTGGGCACTTCATTTAAGACACCCTATGAAGCTTACTAAAGTATCATATGAAAAAAAACCCTTATTCAGTTCAAATAATCCCCCTCCAAATTCTCAAAATTTTAATACTAACTATAAATTCTCAAAAACTTTTTAAACATTGAAGCTTTTATCAATTTTTAACATTTAAATCAAGGTTTGAAAAAGTTACGACTTATTGGAATGAGAATTGCAAAAGGCAAATTTAATAGTGTTAATAATTGCAAACCTAATGAAATAAAATGCATACCCCATGCCAATGAAATCACAAGCAATCGAATTAGTTTTCCCGACAAATCCAAATATGAAGTAAAAACTAAGTTTTTTTTTTCCTAGAAGAAATTGATTTTCTAAATAAAAAAAAAAAATTTTTTTTTCATCCTGCAGCTCCTCTCCGACAGTGTGGTGGACCCCATGGAGATCCTGCCGTATTTGGACCCCCCGGATCTAAATACACCGCCCTCAAGCGGATCCAGCAACAATCCCAACCAGGACGATATCCTGGCATCCCTTTTCGATTAAATTCGATTAGGGTCCATTTAACCCTTGCGCTTGTAAATAGGACGGAGTAGAGGCGGGGGCGTTGGACACGAGCGCAATTCATGAAATGCGCTAAATATTCAGCAAATGTGATGACAATTTTTACGTTTTTGTTTTTGTTTTGTTTTTGTCCTTAAGGAATCATCTAAGGCGTGCGACGGTGTGT
This sequence comes from Philonicus albiceps, assembly GCA_963969385.1. Classification (NCBI taxonomy): domain Eukaryota; kingdom Metazoa; phylum Arthropoda; class Insecta; order Diptera; family Asilidae; genus Philonicus; species Philonicus albiceps. The sequence goes on from OZ017772.1 coordinate 61,652,285, forward strand.
GGATGTGGGTGGTAATTTCTAAGGCTGTAGAGGAGTATTTAAGCGTTAAGTAGACCTATTGCTACTCTAAGTATTAAGGAATTGTAAATTGCGTACTAGCGGTGGTGCATGCGGTGTGTGACTGATAACGATTGGCGATCGACTGTCGTTCTTTGTTGAAAAATTTGTAAAAAGCATTTTTGTCAAATTCAACTTATTCCTCACGGACAATTGAATATTTTAAATTAAACACCAAAAAAAAAAAAACAAAAAAGAAAAAAAAATTTAAGAAAAATTATCCACTTTGGGGCATTCTGTTTTATTTGTTGGTTATTCGTATCGAAGGGAAAAATTGTAAAAAAACAAAAATATCAATCCAGCAAAATGATAACATTTTTTTTTAAAAAAACTCAAAAAGTTATTAAAAATTGCATTATTCAATATCCCAATAGAATGTTTTATTCCTCTATCAGTTTTATTATCCCTAGATAACTAAATTTAGATCAGTGTTACTCTGTAACTAATCATTCGATTCATAGACTAAAAATTCAAAAAAGCATGTCTATTTTTATATTTCCTTTCTTTATTTCAAGTAAATGAGCCTAACTTAAGAATTTTAATAAATAAATAGAAAAGTGGTAAAGGTAATCGTTTGCAATTTTGGCAAATGTTTAAAAGTATTCGGGAGTATCCCGAATTCGTAAAACTAGGTTCCGGTAGTCTATCATACGAATGTTTAGTTATATAATAATAAAGTTGCGTTATTTTCACATTTAGTACTTTTACAATAAACACTCAAATTACAGTGTAATCAATAAAATAAAAATATATTTTTGGATCTGATGAATTACATCTAGTTTTCTCTCCCTACACAAATTCAAATACCACTTAATCAGAAATAACAAAACTAAAATATTGGAATAAAATTTTATTTCGTCAAAATTATTAGTTAGGTTTGCACTATCAAAAAAATTTATATTCAGGAGGGGAAGAATAATGTTTTGTAGTCCATGGCGTTATATATCAATTAACTTAATATTGCATCATAACAGATCACTTTAGTAAAATCTTCTAATCTAAAAGTAAAAGAGATCATCTCAACATCTCATCAATTTGTATCTTGGCATCCGTAGTAATGGTCAATTTCTACTTTGTTTCACTATCCCTTAAACGTTTTAATATTAAAATTTTGTTTTCAAATCATATAAAACAAATCAAATTCTTATTTAAAGAATTGTTAAAATCATTTTGCTGGACGAAACAAAAAAAAGAAGAAAAAAAAACATCAAAAATATATAAAAAACAAAAAAAAATGTGTAAAAAGGCAAAAACTTAAAAATTCTTTACAATTCTTAGATGAAGCAAAGGAAAATGAAAGAAAGATTTACAATTTATATATATTTAAAGTTAACATATTGGAAGATATATATTTATATATTTTTTCTGTTTTTATAAATATATTAAAAAAAAAAAAATACAAAAACTAAACGAAGTAAGTATTTTTAACATATTGTACAAAGTATTAAACTAGAGAATAAATAAATAAATAAAAAAAACACACACACACACACACACAAACCCTAGTGTCTAAAGTATTTAAACTAAAGTTAGTGACTAAGCGAAATTTAAGTCTTAAATTAACTTGACTAACTTAATAAAACACAAAAAAAAAAGCAAGCATCTGCTTAGATCGTACGTTCAACATAAATTAAATTGTTAAGGTTATTTAATGATAATCGCGTAAGCAGCATAACTCTAATTCCCAACCACTTCTCACAATTAAATTAATAAATTAATAAAAAAAAAAAAACAAAAAAAAAATTAAAAAAAAAAACAAACAAAAAACAATTGAGAAACGCAAAAGTGTATAAAAAAAACAAAAAGGTCATGTTTGAAGATTCTCACCTCGTCATTTCTCCATTGAACTTATTTAGGACATAACGAAGCTAAACTAGACAAAGAGAGATGCAGACAACTAAAACTCGCACACAATAAAACTATGTAGAATATGAGCAAAGTACTAATAAAACCTATTTAACGTGAACTTTTTGGGACCCTCGTCCCAAAGGTTTCAACCGAGAGGATTTCGACATTGTCTAGGAAGTCACTAAATTAAATATTTAAACAGAGGATTCTGACGAAATTATGTTATTTAACGGTAATGTATTCATTTAGTTTAGTACAGTCAGTATATTGAGTTGGATAAATTAGAAATAAAAATTCTTTAAAGAAATCACAACTGTTTCACTCCGCATATACCTTAGCCTTTCCATTTTTGAAGAATTAGCAAGCAAAGGAAGACGGTCAGTATAAAATGCTAATTTCTAATTGATTCGTTATTTTCAGAAACTACTTCCTATTAACACTTTAATGACCTCACATTTACGCAGTTAAACTTCGCCTTAATTAAAAAAACAAACAAAAAACGATATAAATTCACAAAATAATTTAACATGCGAACCGTCCGAACATACACATTATTAACGCTTTCCTTACCACAGTCCAATCCGTCGAAGTGACGCTACTGAACGGTGCTGCTCGCCGCGAATTTTGCACAAAATGCATGGTAGTAAGCTAAATAAATTTTACATATTTACTATCAGTGGAAGTTTGCAGCAGACTGCGATTTCACGATGCCGTCTAAATACGGCGCTGGTACGCACGGGGTGTCCAGCGTATGCCGGCTAAATACGACGCTGGTAATGAAAGAGTTAAAGAAATCATGATACAGAGAGATATTGCCGACTAATAATCTTCAGCGGTAGCATTATCATCATATAGAGAGGTCTTACTGGCCAATAATCCTTGGTGGTAACATCACACATATGCTGTGTGATCGGCTATTAATAGTTGTTCCACCTATCACACACATGTTGTGTGACCGGTCATTAAAGTCATCCCTTTTAATATATTTCGCTGCCTGGGCATAATTCCATTTAAAAACGTTAAAAATCGATCTTAACAGTAGCAAGTTCAACGCAAAATGAGACTTTAAGCATAACGCGCAGATGTGTAGGTAATACTCATCCCCTCCACTTCAAATATTTCTGTTTCTTTCTGAGAAATCGTCGATATGCTCTTACCAAACAAACTGTATAAGGCATAAGTCCAGTTTTTGTGAGCTATCTACACGTTAATATTTAATTTTGTTGTCCAAATTTATCTAGTTTAAGCCCGGATTCTGTTTCAGTACACCCGAAAACACCATAAAAAACCTTACCTTTTATCCATTTATTACTTTGTTACTTATGTACATAAAATTTAGATCCGAAAACACGTTATAAAATATAAAGGGTTAACCTACAAAATTCAATTTTAACAACCATATTTAATTTTTATTTGTAAAACCCTTTTATTTTTTATAAAATATTTTTAAATTATAATTGTAATGTTTAAAATCGTAGGATTAAATAAAACACAAACAGAAAATCTTTAAATAAGCTTTATTAAAATTTTAATTGAAACATTAGAGTTTAACACACATTTAATATTCCTTATTGTCACTCCTAAAGCCAATTTCGAAATTTTACAGAGTACAATTCGTTGAAAATTGAGCACATTTTAAAAAGTATAAAGGTATGAGGTATACGATTTATTTTTTGATTGATTTTACAAAAACGTGTTGATAGATATTTACAATTACAATATCAAATTTAACAAATGAAAGTGCACTTTTTTGTACTTTCGTTTCTGGGTTTATACATATATTTTTTTTTTAAATTTGGAGAGGGTTTGTAGAAACTATAAAAGGTTAAAAAAACTTAACTCATCAAGAAATTGTAAAATTGTAAAATTTAGAAAATGGCACAAGAAGACATATACAGCTCATTTTATAATTTATGTCTTATAAAAAAATTTACAAGTAAATAAAAATTTTGATGATATATGAAAAATGCGTCTCAGACATTGGGCAGCTTTCAATATTTTATATAAATTCTCACAATTTGTACGAAATTTCATTTTATTGCCTCAGAGGATTGCCATAATATGATATCTTTCTTTTTTGCACACTTGATTCTTAATACGAATTATATAATTGACGCGTAAACGATTTAATGTTTAAAATTTTAACAATTTTTAATACACTCCAAAAACACAGTCCATTCCGAAAAATTACCATAAAATAAAATTCCTTAATCTATTGAGCAATGATATAGTGCATGATAATAATTATTTAAAAAATCGTTGCTGAATTCTATTTTATATATAATTTGTATAAAACTCCTTAAAATAAAGCGACCACTAAGATGCATCAAAAAATTTTTTTATATATTTTCAATAGTTATGCATTTCAGAAATCAACTTTTTAAATTATTGCGTAGAAAAGAGATGAATTGAGTAGTTAGTTGCATGAATATTTTACATTCATACAACACAGTTAAAATTTATGTAACATACTTTGCAGCATAGATTTTGAGAAATTCAAAAAAGAAATATTGACGATTACTGAATTACTTCAAAACTAGCAAATCAGAAAAGACATCACAACAGAATTATTTAAATTTAAACATTAGACTTAGGGAAAACTTACGGTTACAACGGAAGACCTAACATAAATAAATGTTAACTGATAAAATCGAAGGTACATGATTCAATAGTCCCTGCACTCTTTGTAAGTTGCAGCGGCAGCCCTTTCATCTGGTGGTTTTCGGGGTCTTACTCTTCTACAGTGCCTAATGATGAATATAAAAACAAATCGCAACAGACCAACCGGTCATAACAAGCCTTCTTGATTCAGCTGGCTCAAATTTAGCTACTCCATCATATACATTTCGTTTCCTCTGTCTATCACCTTGGACCAGGAAATAAGCATCCTTCTGAAATGTAATTCTACTTTCTTAACTTAAATTTTATTTTGTATATCGATCGTACTTTGCAACACAAAGCAAAGTTATGACCTCAGTATTAAAGGATCTGTAAACGATTCAGCAATATCAGGTGCACCTCGAATTCTATAAACTATTATTCGTTAATGCTGTAATATGCACAATTGATAAGAATAAGCTAAAACGACTTGCAGGCTAACGTTTTTAACGAGGATTCAGTACTTTCAAGTTGCCTTCGCAAAATCGGCACTAGTTACAAAATGCACACATAAAAAACTCTCAACTTGCATTATATACCTTAAGGTTAATCACAATTTTGACACTTACAACCTATGTACACTGAGCCGAATTTGGTTTGCTGACTTGTCTAATCATCACCACCGCCTCCGCAGTCTCCGCCATCATTTCCTCCGCAGTCGCCCCCCGCCGAATCCCCGCCAGTATCACCGCTCGCGTTGTGATCTGAGTAGCTGACACAGTCCAAATTATTGTTACTGTCGTCGTGCACTTCGCGGCAATTCATGTTCACGTTAACGTCCAAATTCGTAGGTTTTACCATCAAATTGGACTCTTTCACCTCGTTGTTCTCCTTGATGTTCATCACTGCATCGTTCATTCGGTGGTAGTGTTGCTTGAAAGAGCTGCTTGGCCGAGAGTAGTCGAGGTGATCGTACTCATCTGAAAACATTTTCAAAATGCATTTTTATTTTTAGGTTCATTTGTTATAGTAGAAGAATTGGAATAAGTTAGGCATAAGGTAAACTAACCGATTTCAATGAAATTTTATAGGATCATTCCGTTTAGTCTAGAACGGAAGAATCTGAAAGAATTTCGTAGCGGTCGGCTGTAGCTTCCGAAATATTCCACATTTATTGGTTATTGGGTATTGGTTATTTTCAATGGAAAATTCTTTTATCCATGCACAATTCCATTAAAAACTAATGAATTTCCCCAAACACCCATTACACTATGGACTTTACACTACTTTTTACATAGCCAATTTATATTTTTTATTAAAAAAATCTCTATTCGCACGGAGACAAGCACGCATTTGTGCAGTATGCCACTTTTTTTTAAAAATAACAACATGCTAGATAAAAGCCGATAAAATTTTAATTTAGATTTATTTTTTTGGCAAGAAAATTCTGTTTACGGTTTACACCGTACGTATTAATATTGAATATAAATGTTGAAAAAATTCATTTACGACATTCTACGCTTTATTAGTTCCAACTTGGGCATAATGCTACGGAATCTCATAAAAATTTGTGTGCTGTTTTTGGACCATCTAAGGTATACGTTTGTAGCGTCCAAAGATGGTTCGCAAAGTTCAAGTTAGGTGACATATCTCTGAAAGATGAACCTCACTTTGGAAGGCCCAGCACAAAGAGCTTGGTGATGATGTTTTAAAGACACTAGAGATTAATGAACTATTATTGATCACTACAGAGATCGCGGAGAAGATTAACATAACATATATAGCTATTGAAAACCACATGATAGCTTGGCATTGTTTACAAGTGGTGCCGATGGTTTAAGAAAAAATATTGCAGATCCAATTTCCGTGCCATCTTCATACGGCGGATATGAAATTTTACCCCATCCTCCTCATTCACCTGACCGGACACTGATCCGATTACCATCTTTTCTTTCATTGCAAAATTTCCTTGAAGGAAAGAAATTTCAAAATTTTAACGATATCCAAATGACAGTGACCAAATTTCTAAGGTCAAAAGATAGGGCTTTCTACAAATCTGGGATATATTAATCGATGGAGGAGGGATATATTAATCGATGGAGGAAGGTTGTAGAAAGCGGTGTTCAATATTTGACCAACTTATGTTAATTAATCAAAAAAACGACAAAACTTTCTTGCCAACTTAATAGTTATTGTTATTTTTCAGGTTTTTTCCATATTTCAGGTATATCATGTTAGCTGAAGTGCACAGTGTAGTGCGCGTTAGTGTAGAGTGGATAAAAGAATTTTACGGTGGAATATTTCGGAAACTATAGCCAACTTCTAATAAATTTTAGATCCTTCAGATCCTTCTGTTTTAGACCAAATGGAAGGCTGCAAAATTTCCTGTATCCTTTTTTCTTTTTACTCTAAAAACTTATCTAGTCTAATTTTTCAAATACGCTAACAACGTCGAACCGGTGAGAATTGAAAACGTCTCTTGTCAGGAAAATGTTTGCTGCGAACTATAAATTATCCCTATAATTTGGCTTTTACCTCCAATTGGAACTACGATTTTAGAGATGCGAGTATATTCAACCCTTTTAGTACTTACGCCGCCTATAATCGGCATCCACGAAACTTTTACTGGGTACGATCGCCGCATAAAGTCGGCATCCACGAAACGTTCTCTGGGTATGATCGCCGTCTAAAGTCGGCATTCAGGAATAGCTCTGTGGGTGTAATTATTTCCTATAGTACGCATTCTGTACGTAAAGTAAGCTGCTCTAATTATTTGGCTTTTTTTACTTTTGTTATCATCTATAAATTCATTGTTGTATTTCCATGGATGCTGACCAGGAACCCGAGATTTCTATCAATGCCCACTGTAAGCAGCGCTACTTGGTGTTTGCAGCAAAACATATTTCGTGGGGCTTGCACTGCCAGTGTACAGTGAATGCCAACTCTACTGTACCGAAAGGGTTAATATTTGCTCTGTATACTTCTTTAAATTTTGCAATTTTATGTAATACGAGTATGCTCTAAACTAAATTCGGTTTTTCGGTTTGATATTGCCTTTCATAAGCTTATACTAACTAATGTGCTATGTTTATAGTGAACTTAAGTTTTAAAATTAAGTAAAAACATAAAACCTAATAAAACGGGAAGATGCCAGATATCAAAACCAAGAAATTTCTTACCCTTGAAGAGTACTTTCTTATAATCCTTAACTTTTGTGTGCAAAAGATTAAAATTAATATTAGAGTAAATGAAATTAGAAGGGTCAACAAACCTGGATCCTTGTAGCCCTCCTTCTGTTTAATCTCATCATAAACATGCTCCTCCTTCAAGGGGTCATCAATGCTGTGATAAACGTTCGGATTGGTCAAGTCTGCGTTAAAGTTCTTTTGAGACGTTTCACTGTTGTAGTTTACCGAGTATGTTCCAGCTAAAAGAACATTATATAATTATTATTTGAAATCTTCCAATTTAGTTAAAATGTACCTCTACTACTAGCCAAGGAGTTATCATCATACTCAGACGTATTGCCCCGATCCAAGTTATTCATTTTTGGTCGCAGATTATTCAACAATCGTGTGCTGTCCGGGGAAGAAGCTCCCATACCATAGACCGGATTATCGAAATTATGTCTATCGGGATAGCATTCTGGATCTTTAATATATTTAACGTGAGCCATTTCTGTTTTAAGATTTTTAACTCTGCGTCTATAGTAGAGCAAGACTGCTATAATTATAGCCACCAAAAGCAGCGCTACCACGATTCCCCATGCTAGACTGGCTTGATGTGCTACAAAACACAAAGTTATTGTTAAAGATACTTTAGAAAAATATTATTTCTTACTATCAGGCTGCTCTTGGACTCTTTCGAACTTAGTGGGAACATCACAGTTCTCCCCGGTATAGCCCTGCCTGCAAGTGCATCCGTAAGCTGCGTGACATACAAAATTCTCAGTGGGGCAGTCACAGGACTCCATACAGTGCAGACCGTAAAATCCTTCGGGACAAACTGATATTTGAGAAAGACAATTAGTGAGGGGGTTTGTTTAAAATTAATTCGCAAAAAGCAACCTTCTTCACAGCGAGTTCCCATCCAGCCGGCCTTGCAAACGCAGTGTCCGTCATTTTTCCGGCATCGAGAGAAATTCTTGCATTTGCATTGCAGTGCACAATTTGCTCCATAAAATCCATCCGGGCAAGAGACATTGCAATTTGCCCCGGTCCAGCCTGGCGGGCACTGACACTGTCCGTTTATGTGATTGCACTCGCCCCCGTGCTCGCAGCTGCACCGCAGACTGCAGTGGGGCCCGTAGCTACCAGCGGGACAGGGATGTTCGCAGGTCAGACCGACGTACCCCGGTCGGCACACGTACTCCCCGGTGATGTGATCGCAAGTCTTGTTCCCTATTAAATTAAACAAGTTAATTAAAGTACGACTCACAGCCAGGAATAATTGAAGAATTCATGATCTGTTGCATTTCCTGTTGTATCATTGGAAAAGTAAAAACTTTAAAAAGAACTGCACCCCACGGATTCTGGCTAGTTTTACACTTAAAGGTTGAGAATACATGGAATACTTTTTTTAAAAATGAAGTGATATGCATCCCATAGCTTGCGATTATTTTCGGAAAACTACCCTCCATATTTTTACCGCTTTAAGCCTTAGATAAAAGCTAACCCTACAGGCAGATTTAGAACTTCTGAAAATATATGGGGCATATTTAATAGATGCTAGTTATTATTTGATTACGTAGAATCATACGCATTCGCCAAATTTAAATAAATCGATTATTTGATAAATTACATATAAAGTAATGTTGTCAGTATTCAAAATGAAGGGAATAAAAAGGAATAATTTTAATTATACTTCATATTTAGTAAATAATTTTGTTTTATAGAAAAAACTTAAACTTACCGTGAACAATGGTTGGGCATTTTTCCTTGCATCCAGCTCCGTAAAATCCTTTGGTACAAGGCTCCGTGCAGTCAGGTCCCGTCCAGCCCTTTGCACAAATGCATCTTCCGGTCTGCGGATCGCAGGAAGAATTGTTCAAGCATCTGCACAGCAAATCGCATCTTTCTCCATAGTATCCAGGTTTGCATTGTGTTTCGCAGTGAACACCTACATTTAAAGAAAGGCTCTTAGAAAATACGAAGTAGCAATTGATCACCCAGAGAAATTACCCAGAATTCCTTAAGATCAAATGAGCAATGAGTGAAATGAAGGCAGAGAAATGCGATAGTGTGATTGAATAATGAGAGATGGAGAATGAGAAAAAAAACTGATTAATTAATATGCAAATGGACTACGAAGTGTGCTAGTTAGAGCAATGAGATCATGTTATTTACCTCCCCATTCGGGCTTGCAAATGCAGCGACCATCAACGGCGTCGCATGCGACCGTGTTGTTAAAGTCACAGTCGCAAGTTTGCGCACATCCGTGTCCAAAAGTTCCGAAGGGACACTTCTTGTCGCATTTTTCACCTATCCATCCGGCACTACAAGTGCATGACCCTAAAGAAAATTTGTTTTGAGAAATTAACACGTCCGCGAAACAATCCCGTCCAGGTAAATAGAATAGAAAAAAAAAATTATATACGCTTTATTCTTATGGTAATAAAGTCTTAGTAACAAGAGACAAAAAACCACCCACTAAAATTTGATTTCAGCAGACTCATTAGGTAAGCTTTTTTTTTTTTTTTTGTTATGTGTCTTTTAAATCGTTTTATTAAGATTAGAAGAATAGAAAAAGTTGAAATAACTAACTCTTATTTAAGAATATACACATTAACAGCAAAACTGTACTTCAGAGATTACTTAGAAGGAGACAAACACACATTTGTAAATTTGCAGTAACTGTTGCTTTAAATTAATTTATTATTTAATTAAAAGACGGATGCGTGCTTGTCTGCTAACTAGTTTTAAATTACTGTAAAATAATACGTAATTAAACAATATACAGCCATCGAAGATACGTGTACAAAAATAAAATCGACAAAACGAGAAAAACACCTAATAGCTCTGCTAGTGGTATATTTTTGGTTCAAAAAGTATCTAATACTACTAATACGACTAATATTTTAATGGGTGATTTTTCGACTCATCTCGAACTTATTCTCAAAGAAATTAAACGTATAAAAATTTGTATAATTCTATAAAGCCTAATTTATCTGGACAGAAACGGTATCTACCATTCTGTGGATTGCAGGCTGCGTTATTGTGGCAATCGCAGATACCATTGCAATCTTTTCCATAGTGAAATTCGTCGCAAGGTCGATCGCATTTCGTATTCTTCCATCCAGGAGTGCAGAAGCACTGGCCCGTTTCAGGAGAACACTTGGCCCCATTCAGACAGTCGCAGGTTTGATTGCAGTCCTGTCCATAGGTTCCCCCAGGACACGCCTCTTCGCAATACTTCCCACGGAATCCAGGAGCACAGAAGCAAGTCCCATTAACCGGGGAGCACTTGGCGTTGTTCTTGCACTCACACGTCACGTCACAATTCTTTCCATACTTCAGGAATGTGCAAGGGCGATTGCACTGCTCACTAGTCCATCCGGGCTTGCAATCGCATTTACCAGTCCAAGGATGGCACACTTCGGTGTGTTCCATGTCGCATTCGCAGGTATGGTTGCAATCTCGACCATAGCTGTCTTCAGGACAGATTCGCTCACCGCAATCGGGTCCTTTCCATCCTGGGGTGCAGCCGCAGTCTCCTGTCGAAGGATCGCATTTGGCGCCATTCAAGCACCGGCACTCTTCGGTGCAGTTGTAACCAAAAAGATGGCTGGGACACATGTCCAGGCACTTCTCACCCGTAAATCCAGGAGCGCACTCGCACTTCCCGGAAATATGGTGGCAGTCAGCACCATTGAAGCATTCGCATTTCTGCGCACAATCCTCTCCATAAAATCCTGCGGGACACCGGTTGGCGCAGACAGCGCCCATCCATCCCGGAGGACACTCGCATGCTCCTGTATGTGGATCACATTTTCCGTCGTTTTGGCAGCGGCAATCCTGCTTACATTCAATGCCGTGCTTCCCATCCGGGCAAGAGTCTTCACAACTTTTAATATCGCAATTAGAATGAATATTTTTAAAATTTGATTTTGGAAAAACTTACAGGGGCCCTGTGTACCCGGGAGCGCAATGACACTCTCCCGAAATGTGGTGGCAACTTCCACCGTTCTGGCATCGACAATCTTCTTTGCAGTCTTGCCCGTAGTGATCGGGGGGACAAGTATTTTCGCATTTAAGACCAATAAACCCCTTTTGACACTCACACTCCCCTGTGTAAGGTTCACACGTTCCGTTGTTCAAACAGGAACATGTTTGCTGGCAGTTTCTTCCCCATCTTCCAGGAGGACAATCTTAAAGTATTTCACAAACATTAGGATGTTTTTATTGGATGAATTTGGCGTATGAGACGTGTTTTTTTTCAAAAATGGTATATTTTCGACTTATTGTGGTGCATTGAAAAATTATTTACATGTCGAAAATCCAAACATCACACGTGGTTACAACGAACATAAAGCCCAACTTCAGTGTAGAAGTTAAAAGGAACTAGCAACTATTAGGATTTTGAATTCACTCAATCTAATGAATATCGACGGAACTTTCTTGTAGGAAATAAAACGTTTTAGCTAAAAGACAGTCTAGCAAATATTTTTAACAAAAGCTTTAACAATTTTTAAATCAAGTCATATTTATCAAAGCAATACTATCAAATCGCAACCGTTATTTGCAACTCCACGGTTAAGAGTAAGACCTGTCTTTTTTTATAATTTTAGTAATAGAGATTTTACGCAAATCGTCTGAAATTACCGACAAAAATCATAAAATCGATAAATCTTATTTGATAATCAACAAATAAAAAGAAGTTAAAAACTCTAGTTTGAATCTCTTATTCCTGAGAATGTTTAAAATTCCAATTTAATCTAATGGAGTTTTGTGTTTCTAAACGAAGTTTTGTCTTTTTTTAAGCTAAAAAGGACACCCATTAACCGGCTTTTCTTGTTAATCAAGATCAATAATTTTGTCTTTTTGTTTTTCGGCAACATCTCGCTTTCTATTCTTCAGAAAACATTTAAAGATGATTGTAAAAATTACTTTGAAACATGTTGTAAGTCTATACATTTTATGAATATTGTGGAACCTAAATTCTACCATATACTCCTACATATATTTGCTTATGTTAAAAAGACAACAAAAATGACCCATTTAAAAGAAAAATTCCCTTTTTAGAGAATTACAATTCTGATAAGAAATACTTAAGTCAATATTATCCATGTAAATCACATAGAATTACTAGCACACATGTAAAACAATAATTTTTGAATATCTGTGCAATTCAAAAATAGCTAGCGGCATGTGCGAGAAAAATTATAACTAGAAATAAAAAACAAGAAAAGCATACTCGTGAGATGAGAAAAAAAAAACCAAACCAGAACAAAAGTAACTGAAAGACAAAAGTAGCAACAATAATAGTCACTTGTGATGATGTCACTGTCCTAAAGAGATGTCGCTTAAGGGGAAGAAAAGGGGACTTACTTATATCACAAGCAGGTCCTCCGTAGCCATGGTCGCATTTACAGACTTCTGGAGCACTGCAAATCCCGTGAACACATTTCTCGGTGCAAACTGGCTCGCACCGGTTTCTAGAATTTCTAGAGTACCCATCTGAAGGGAACAAAGGGCAAGAAAGGTTTCAGATTGCTTCCATAGAACGAAAAGTTGGCTGCTACTTACCACAGCACTCCTTCACGACTCTCGTCTTCGTAAGCGTTTGGGTTTTGTTGATAGTCCTTTGTTTCAGTTTATAACTGGAGCACTTTGGTGGAAAACTGAGACACCACACGGTTACTCGCTCCTGGTAAGATTGCTTTTCTGTTGTAACGACATCGATCGTGTAGCTAGAATAAAAACGGAAATTAAATTCTTGCTCCAAAAATAAATTAACCGGACTTACTCCTCTAATCTTTTGCAAACATAAGGTCCTTCAAGGTCGTCGTTAGAGTCTAATTGAGCATTTATCGAAAGTATCACAGTAAGTAAAAGGGCAGTCAAAAAATAACAACTGCTTCTAATTGTTGAGGCCATTTTCCACTGTGTGCAAAAATTAATTTACTGTAAGGCGGAAGGGATTCTGTGCATATTATCGAGGATGATACTTTTAACAAAATCTGAAAATAGGATTGTATCACTAAGTAAATTAAATAGTTACATTTTATTTAATAAAATCATTTTTCTCAGTATAATTAGAATCGCCGGTTTTACCGGTGAAATTGAACTGAATATGAAAACCGCACTTGCGACGTCATTGAAGGTGATTCAAATAAAACTGAAACCGGATTAGTGCATGTTTCTTCGATTAGCATTACTTACATACATAATAACAAGGTCGCAGCACGCATTGACAAAGTGATTAAGCAGACGGTCGGAAATGCGATTTTTTAAGGTAAATATTTTCTTCTTTATAAAAAAATTTACGTCAATTCAACTAGAAGGAAATTTGCTGAAAAATTTCATTTTCGCGTGCACTATTAAACTAAAATGTTGAGGCGTACTGCACTATCAATTTTATATCAAAACTTTTAGAAGATAGTACACTACTATCACTAATTTGTATAGTGTATAAAAAATCAATATAAAAAGATAAAGAAAGTTCAGATTAAAAATGACCTTTCCTTCGGTGAGTCGACAAATGAATACCTCAATTTCTATCACCTAACAGGAATTGAAAACGTCGCTGATACTAAATAATGAATTTAATATTTAGTGAAAAATGAAAAATTATAAAATCAAATACTCACCTTAAAAATTAAACTAAGTTATGTACGTTAACATTTCCTTTTTCCTATCTGATTTCTTCTTAACTTCTCATATTTGCAGACTTCTAAAATAATACCTGAAAGAGAAAGAAAACCATCCAATTTTATATTACTCATTTTATTAAAATAGTTTTTGAAAATAATTTAATTTCATTTCTCTTAAATAAAGTTAACAAAAATTAAGACAAATAGCTGTTAAGATGACTAATTTGAACATAATCAGTAAAACTGCATTGCTTCATTTTATAATTCATTCCGACAGCAAAATATTAAAAATTTAAATCAATTTATCACTATCTGGGTTAACAGTCTCGAGATGTGTCATATGCTAACAGAATAAAAAGGTTTCTCCGAAAAATACAAAGAGTAAATAGAGTAAAAACCTTTTCAGTTTTCGCGTGAACTCGACTCATTCGTCTATAAGATCGTTAATTATAACAATAATCACTGCAAAAACATCATGAGTTTAATTTGCAGGTTTTATAAATGCGAGTCAAGCGTAATTAAATGACTAGAAGCAGATCGTTTTATTGTAGCCAACAAATCTTTATAAAGATCTTCTATTCGCTGGTGGTAGTTTTCAGTGTGCCAAATGTGGGGAACGTATTTTTTACGATTTTACTATTTTGAGTGAGTTGGATATCAAAGCGTTGAGTTGATAAAAATAAAATAGTGATATGCATACCATGGAAAATTGGAATTTACGAACCACCCTGTAACTTCCAAACGTTTGAAATGCCCCCTCGCCAATTTTATTTGTTTAGGTCAGTTCTTTCATCCAGGGCCGGGTTCAAAAATTTGACGGGACCATAATACGATTGCACATTCAAATCCGATGCTTAAATTTCCCAATGAGGAATTTATTATACGTCAGTACAAAGGATGTTACATTTTATATATTTTTTATAAGATAAATACTAATTATTTTTCCCGCCAAATTTTTAAAGAATAGCCAGAAATACGCGAATACGAGTAAATCGTTCGTACCTTATTGACGATCGCAGATACTTTTTTATTATTTAGTTTTAATCACGAGTAACTGCATTCATTCGGTTTTTTACGTAGTTAGCATTATTTGTAACGCAATTAATAGATTTAGATATGCTTTCGAAAGATATTCCATATACACTGCAACGAAATATTTCAATGTTGATAATGATGGGAAAGAAAATCTTGCACTCATGTTAGTGTGCAGCAAGTTGTCATCGATTAATGGATTATGCGATTACATTTTCTACACAAACACCCGAATATTCAATCTATTTACTATAGAGGGGGTCCTGCAAAATGCCTGATGAGTTTTCATAAAACGCGGGGCCAGGTTTCGGTGAAAGCGCTGAACCTGCCTTGCGTCGACTTTGCTTTCATTCTACTCATTTTAGCATACCCACTAAAAAACACCCTGTGATGCTTATAGTGAATTCTGTTTTTAAATTATTTCACTAAAGGTTATTGCTGCGGGTATTTTACTGGAACAATACACGAATTTACTATCAAAATTGAAAGTATTTCGAATAAAAGAGTTTCCACATTTGTTAAATAATTTTTAAAACGAATGTTGGCAGGCAAATCCAATGGTGACCAAAGGAACAGATTTTTCAATTCAAAGCAATATGATAACTAATATTTTGGTATAGGACAGTTTATTTAATTCCATATTCTTTCCCCTTAGGAAATCGAAGCATTCTTGAAAACGGTAATGGATGAATTTCATATAAGAATGGAGTATGGAAAAGTTGGGACTAATAGCGCCACATACTAGAAGTTGGTCAATCGATAGCTACTATAGCAACTAGTGATTCTCTTCTCTATTCTTTTAATATCCAATTTTCCATCAAAACCTGGTAGACGTATATTTGATATCTACAAGGAATTTATTGATCATTTAGAAATTCCTACTTTTGTGTTTGATTAAGTAGTATAATATATAATAATATTTTATTCTTAAGTAAGCCCTGTCTTTCGTTTTTTTAAATTCGAATATCGCAGTATTGTCAAAATGATGCACTGGAATGAGCCACTACCACACGTGAGGACAACGCCCATAGCACAGGCGAATGAATTAAAGTTCAGCAACAGGTAATGGGGCTTGATGCAGGGCTGGATTGTTTTTAACGACTTTAACGAGTCACGTTAACCCAATTAACCGCTGATTGTAGGTCATCGGCGTTACTGTCGCCAGGTCACCACCGTTTCGGCCGAGACCAGTCGAGTGTGATGCAAACTCCTGGTAGGGAAATTCACAAGAGCAAGACATGGCAGCTAAGAAAGCTAATTGAGTCCGACTCTGAAAAAGAAGACCTCGTCGCGGGAAAAAGAGCGACTTTGATAGCGCAGTTGAACGCGTCGAAGCAACCGAAAAAACTTAGGTCACAGAGCAGAGGTCTTCGAGCGGTGGTGGCGCTTGTTCGGTACTTCTTGAAATGTTTGTGCCGTACAGGCATAGCTCTTTTTCCACTGTTAGCGAGGATGAGTTATGTCACGGAAATATTGCAGCACATCATTTTCGCGACTGAGAAATACTTGAAAAAGCAAATCTATCGCTATGTAAAGCGGGCTGTGAACTCGGAAGAAGATGTATCTTTTATTTATATTACTTTTATTTTTCCTTTCTTATATTTCGCGGCGGTAATTGGACTGATTTTAGAAGTTCTCGGTGATATTGCTGCAATCGATTAAGCAATCTTCTTATTGATAAGCCCAAGGCAATGTATTTAAAAAATTCAATTATTATTTGTTGCTCACAAATTAATGTATTTTTCTATGGTAAATCGAATTTCTTTTATTATTTCAATAAACATCTTGGGAAATGATAAATTTTGTTTTTAATATATTAAAGCGAAAAATCTCATTAGTTGCATCATCTCTGCACGAAATGTTAGTTGCTATTTGTTATTGGGCAATTGTTGGCAATTGAGTTTCCAACCGGTCTTCAACGCATTGTATAAACTCACTGAATCCGTTCAGGCAGAGCCATTCATTCGCCGATCGACGATGTGCCAGTTGATTGCCTAAAATTTAAATTAATTTTGATTTTAAAATCAAATCGATTATCATGAAAAGTAGTCCAGAGAATACTTTTCATTTTTATAGAGTAATATTTGTGTTAATTGGATCATTTTTAAAATGCTTTTAAACCCTTCCTTATGATTAGTAATAATAGTAATACTAATTGTGCAATATTTTCTGTATATTTTTTTATTATTGGTCACAAAGTAATACCGAAAAGGTTTTTATTTACAGTAGGTTTCTAATTTTGCAAAAGAGAAAACAAAGAATTTTACATCGTTTTATGGTTGCTTACTCATCTAGATGAAGAATATTTATAGAAATAAATAAGCTTTTAAAAGTCCAAATCAATTATCTTCACTTTTTAAAAGTTGATAAATTAATGAGTAACAGGGTGGTCCGTAAAAAAACAAAATTCATTTCACAGTTTCAGCATTTTGAAAAGGTCTACTTAAGTTCTCAGAAATGCGATAAACTTTTCACGCATGAATAACTTCTGAAGTAGCAAACCGCAATCAAATTAAACATACCTTTTCAATTAAAAGTGTAATGCATTTTGAATTTTTGTTAGGATCGTAAACAGCGCAGCACCGTGCTGTGTTGTTTGCATCCATAGCTTCTTCTTAACTAATTATTAACCAACATAATTTTAAGGAGTTTTTTTTACAAATTACTATAGTTTGCCCACTCCCTGCGTTGCGTTCTCAAGATTCCAAAAAATAATATTATAAATATGAGGTATAATGAGATTAAGTATTATAAAAAGGTGGACAGTGTGGCAAGGATTTCTTATTTAATTAATTTAACCAAACAATTTTGGAAGTCATATATTTCAGGTATATCTTTCCAGTGCCCTCAATATGAGGCAAATTTTGATCGCTTCCGGAGGAGCAGCGTAGATTTGTATAGCGAACAAAACAATGGACATAGACAATACTTAAAAAATATGCTATATACATATGTATTTTTATACACATGAAATGATTAAAATGTATTCTATTCTTATCTATCCCATTACACAAATTGTGTTCAGCACGACTTATTAAAAATGTTCAAAATATATACTAAAACTTTCTGACATCAAAACAAACATTGCATCTAAATTTGAGTTCAATCGATTCTACGAGCAGCTGAGTTGGTTAGAGAAGAGAAACATCAATTCAAAAGTCGCAGGTTCGATTCCTGTCCTCTCATCAAAGTCGTTGCTGTTTCGTTTGTTTCGTAATGCCTATATATGAAATTCATCCATTATGAGAAGTTTGAAGAAGTTATGAGTAGTTTCCGATAAAAATATTTAGAACGCCTGATTGTTCGTTTTTCTTCATCAGAACTCCTTTTGGGTGCCTTTTGCTTTTAGAATGTCTTTAAACCGTTTCGTTCTTTTACTTTTGATGACTTGTTTTGAATTTTTTTCACAAAACTTTCGTCGATACCGATGGATTTTTCCTTAAAGCATTCAGAATTTTCTTCTCTAAAACAGGATTTGCAGAACCCTTTGGACGACCTGATCTTAGCTTCTCAGAGACACTCAATACTTCCTTGAACCACTTTACATATCTTTGAACGCTCCTAGTTAAAATTTTAAGGGTTTTTCTAAAACTGAAAGTGCCACTTGCTGGTTTTCTTGCCATTTTTGCACAATTTGCTGATGGATTGTATACCGCTGCATTCTGACTAAATTCTTTAGTGAAGCAAACAAAACTCATGCCAAATAAGAGAACAAATTCTAGGAATTACGTGAGTAATTTTAATATCATTTGTTATAAAATAAAAACCTAATTTAGAAGCAGAAGTAGGCAACAGAATTTTCGTTAGTCTTTCATGACAGTTTTTGAATTCACTATAACGAACAAACAAATAAAAATGTCTATGCCCTGAAATTCAACTCCCAAGAAAATGTTTGGGACCTTATTTTTGAATTATGCTACTCCGGATCAATAATGGTAATCAAAAATTATTAACTTTAACAGAATTTTTACTTCACCTTCACGAAAAAAACAACTTTCATGATATCTAACTTAAAATTAGCAATAAAATTAAACCCAAATAAACAAATAATCACAAAATGGTTTGGCATTTTCTACTTGTGAAAATCTAAAGAGATTTCTATAAAGTAAAAGTGAAAATATTAACTAATGGAATTAACTCTTTGATTTTAAAGAAAATCTGATACCCAAGTTATATATTAATATTAAACTATATGAGCATGAGAAATTTGAACTTTTCGAGATGGGTTCAAATATATCTCACCATGCATAAAAGGCAAAATAAAAAATGGGACTGTTTTTAACCACCTAATCCCAGAGTTCAAATTTAAAAAAAAGTTAGTCGCATAAAAAAGTGTAACAAAAGGGGAGAAAACGGAGAATTGTCTATCCGAAAAAATGATTTCCACGTAATTTAACATTTTCGAGTTCTATAAGTCCCTTGCTTTAAAATATAGAGGTTAACTGATTTTACTTTTTAATACTGCTGGTGGGTTACTTATCTGGCCATCACAGAGTCAGATTTCACCTTCAGACAATACATAGGTCTAAGAGTTGAAAGTTGAGTCGACTATGTCTAGAGAACGAGGAAACTCACATTCTGTGTGACTGTCCGGGTTTGACACTGATTAGAAGTGAGACCTTCGGCAAAGGGTTCTTAAGCTCAGTTGAGGACCGTAAACCTTCTGTGAGTGAACTTAGGGTAGCGGATGGTCTAATCCTTTGGCTTTGGCACAAAAGACCATTTGGTCGCAATGCCCACCATACAGGTAGCCCCTCCTCCTCAATTACAATTAATTAATTACACTACATTGTTAAATCAAACATTGAAAGTAAGTATACATCGAAATATGCTTTTGTTTAAGAAACATGCACTGAATGGTTAATTTTTCAATTTGTTACGAGGAGAATGCAGACAATTTAAGAATATTCAGTAAACACACTCATCTCATTTGTTTCATTAATTTGTTTTTAACTCAATTGTAATTGTAAATTTTAAAGTTTACGTTCGCATTATATTTTTTGCCGTGTTTTTTCTGCTTGAAACACCTTGTTTTGAAAAGATACAAAATTTTGAATGCTACGATGAGGCCTTTTAAGGTAAATAATAGTCTTGAGTGAAATATGAGAGGAAATTTTTATTGTAAATAAGCGTTCAAAGAGCTAAAAACAATGGAGTCCAAAACAATGCCAAGTCAAACAGACGATTCTGTGATCGATGCAGTGCAAGTGAATTGCTCGACACAAAGAGACAACATTTTTATCAATTATGGACTTCCGTGACGACCGGGCCCAGAGCTGAGTAATGCGTCATTTGTCAGACACAATAAGCTAGAAAAATACCATTGCGTGAGCCCTACTCCCGGCTCAGATTTTATTGCTTTTTACATATCAAGCGAACGTGTAATTTTCAACAAATCGAAGCACTTGGCACACACCAAGAGACACATATGCTACTTTTATCATCCGTATCTCAGCGAATTAATAACACAGAACCCATGGAGATGCATTGACCTTTTGGAATTTATGCCGCGCACTCGCGCTCTTTATCTCTGCATTCATAAATATTTCAGTCATGCGCATTTTATCTGGTGAAACTGAAAAAAATTGATTTAGACTCGTATCAATTGATAACCTTGAAAATGGGTTGATTCAAACGTGGATGAATTGTCCAGTGCCCTTGGCAATGTCCCAACTATAAACAAAAAATTACAATGGGTGTTTCAGGAAAATTGAGGGGTTGATCTGAATGCCATGATTGCAGGTTTATGCGGGAAATTTATAACAATACGGCGGCGAGTTAATTGCACTCCTAGTTTATAATTTATTCATGCTAACGTCCGTTGGAGTTTACTTTTTGAATATTTAGAAACTATGTGACAATTCGGCAATTTAGAACAATCAGTCATAGTTACATAGTCACTTAATTATAATTTATTTATAGGTGTATTCGAAATTAGATTTCACTATACCAAACAAGTTTTACGGTACATATTTAGATTTGAACATTTTTGACGGTATTATAAGAAGCAAAATAGAAAATTGAAGACGAATAATGTTAAAATAAATATTCGCTCCAAAATGCAAACGTTAAATAATCGAATTTTAATTTAACGTTCGACATATATTAAAAAACTATCAATTTCAGAATCAAAAGCTAGATATTGGGCCTTCTTTAAAAATAAAGTGTAAGTTAAACACATACGCTAGTGGCGTTAAATTTTGATTGTTCACTACATAAAACACCTTCGAACGATTTTATAGCTAATTGAAATCAAATCTTCTCAAATATGCTTAATTTGAGGATTCTAACTCTATATAGAAACTTTTCAACGATAGTGTAATCGCTAGACATAAGAATGGAATTTTTGTTTAATAAAAATGTCATGCATATGAATAATTTTTCAAAGGTATTTCTAATGATTGTTACTTTCCGTTACATGCTGTAAAAGCAACAAGGTCTCTTTTGTGCACAATTCTACGTCAATTTAACGAGACACTTATCGCCTAAACTGAGTTTTTAATTCTTGTCACGTAAAGTTTCACTGATTGTTTGTAAGTACATAATTAATAAAGAAAATATTGTGGGAAAATGAAAACAAAAACTTGTTTTGTCAATGAACAATGCTCCTGATATAATTTGTAAAATCATACTGCAGATTTTAGAATTTGTTTACAAGCATTTGCGAGTACATCTGGAAAAAATGTTTTTACAAGTGCAATTCAAGAGGAGTCAGTTATACTACCCACTCATTTCGATTTTAATGTTATATCTGTCGGATAGCTGCATATGATAATTTTTTACATCTTAAGTGGGTTCTCGGAAACAAGACTTCTAGAAGAGTACTCCACTTTTGAAAGTCATAATTCGCTTATTCAACGAAGTTTTATAATAGTTGCATTATGACTGTTCTACACATTGACCTAAATGATTCAACCTAAGCAAAGTGTATATCTTCTGATGACCCCGATATGAACAAAATGTCAGCAAATCAATAATTGTCGCGCAATGCGAAAACATACAAACGCAAAACTGCAAACGTTGTCCTCGCAAATAAGCACTGAAATTGGATATTTTCTTGATTGATTAACCCGCAGGTACAATTTCATACCACTTAGAGGGTGTTAATCCGAGGCATTATTTCGGAAATTCACTCCGCTGGAATTAAGAGGGTCCACCTGGTCTGATGGCTTACCACCAGCACTACTTCAAAGAATGTCATTTCTCTCAATGTAACAAAATATGCGGGCCTTCTGCTGGTCAAATGCGGTCGGATTTTGTTGAATATTTGAGGTCTTTATGACGTGGGGACCTGACCGAATTGATGTTTAATGACTCGATTGGAGCACTTGTTCGAATTGAATAGTGTGGTAGAACAGTCGCAGAGGGGTGGTTGGTAAAAGTTTATTAATAATAATTAATGATAAATTTTACCCGCATTATTTACTTTTAGTTTATTAAACAAATTCCAATTTGATCTAATCTCATCATTTGTTTACGGGCGAGCTCTTAAGAGAAAGCAGTTCTGTCTTAGTATAAAGCTTTTAAAAAACAATTCCGCTACTGCAAATTTAAAGCAATAAATCAAACATAATTTGGGCCAGGTATGAAATTATGTCTCATATCGCGAATGTAACACTCCCACAAACTTTAATGCTTTATACTTTGAATTTGTAACTTGAATCATGTTACCTGAGCCTCTAAATATAGTTGGACTCGCGTGCTTATGCTAAAAATAAAAAGAAAGCACAGCATCTATAATATTGTATTAAATAACATGTATAAAACAAAAGTCGGAAAAGCAATTGTAGTCTTATTTTTCAAAAGGTCAAATTGGTTTCAAAGGAGGTGTTCCATTCTAACAAATATAAAAGAATTTATTCACATTTTTTTAGTTCATTTACTCACATTAGGGTTGATTCATTATTTGAATGTCTCGACTGATCAACATTAAATTTCATATACCATCTGCGAGGTAACAAATAAATTAGTCAATTTTCTATCATTTCTCAATAGCCTCAATCCAGATGTTAAATATTTAGACAAATTCCCGCAAATAAAAGATGAATCAATGATAAAACAAGAATCAAGCTAAACTCTTGAATCTCTCTGTATTTGTTCTATTATCTCATAACTGGGTCCAAGCTAAAAAACACTTAACTTTCTATTAAGTTCGTAATGAGATATTACACCTTTGGATTATATTGAATTTTTATGAAAATAATATAAATAACCAAAATAACTACAAAAGTGAAAAAGTGATATTCGAGTTTTATTAGTTGTAAGCCGAAATCAATTAATTATATTTCAGTTCTTTTCTAAGTTTTATTTAATAAATGTAAATATGTGGATATACTTTTTATAAATTCATCCTTAGGGTCAAACAGGCTTATAAAAAATATAAATGATTTTGCTAGTAAAGTACATCTATTTACATGTTTTTTTTTTAAATTTGTAATCAGCACACACTTTTGGGTGAAAAATATCACATGGAAAACATAAATTTAAACGGCATCTACTGCATCGTATAAAAGAAACATTTCCGCATACGCATGGCTTTTTATAAATCTACCATTTTGAAACAAATCTCATTAACATTGTAAAAAATATCTCGATCCTCGCTTAGTTTGCAAGCATACCACGCGTAGTGTAACATGTCTGAAAAAATAGGCGCAGCTATCTGATGGTGCACGATAGAGTGAATTTTTATAATATCTTTTCGAGACGCGATCTCGCGTTTATTTTCAATTATAAAAGATGAGTATTGAATTCGTCTAATAAAATTTTTTATCTGCCTATAAAAGTAAACATCACATGGATGGCAAATTGAAGTACAATTTTGGCGTAATAACTTTTATGGTGCACTAATAGTCGTCAGAAAAACTTTCGTTTCAGCTTCATCAGTTTGACCCTCACAAGAAACCATTTTCAATAAGAATTTATTTTTTTGTACGTGCTTTTTTATAATGTTCTGCAAAAATTAATTGTACAATTCTGCGTTAAGTCTACCAGATTTTGAGCAAGTAACAAAAATATTTGGAAGCTTTTTGGACGTAAAAAATAAACTGACCCGTTGGCAAACATAAAAATACGCATGGTAAGTGCATTCAGTGCCGTGTAAAAATTTGTTGTATTCGCATAATACTTTTGAACGAATACATTTTCTGAATTTTCTTTTACGAGGGTGGTATCATTTGTTGACCGAAACATACATTGCATCTGGCCTGTATTTATGATGAATTTTTTGTCAAAATTTGGTATAATCGCACTCATCTCCATTCAGAAGTTTTCTGCTGTAGCTAAAGTTTCCGCTAAAGTGTCAATGGATTCTTTTTTACTGACATATTTTTGTATCTTACACTGCTGAATTCGATGCTTCTTTTTGAAATTATATAACCACGCATCTGACGCTTTAAATGTGAGAAATTCAAACTGACTTGCAGCACTTAGACCCACTCTTTTAATTTCCTTGTTGTCACCTGAAAAATTGGATAACCTTAGATCAGCAAACCTTAATAAGAAATAAATATTCTTTGAACCTTTATTTAACTGTGCTTTGATTAAACTAATTATTTTGAGATACTAATTAAAAATTAATGAGCAACTATGCTTAGCCCACATAAATACCACCAAAGCGGTTTTATTTCCTCTTTAAACAACAGTCCCGAATTTATGAATTTTTAAATTGTTTACTTGATTTTAAGAAGTAGTAGTAGTATAAAAAGTATAATCAAAGGTCAGAACAAAATAGCAAAATTACAATTATTTTAAAAATATAATAAATAATATAAAATAATTTTAAAGCAATAAAGCTGGTAAGTATAAATTGTAGTTGTTCTTAAATTTTGGATTTTTTTCCTTTGCATATAATAAAATAAATTTTTACTTTCAATGACAACCAGTTTCGAGTTTATCAATAAATAATATTCGAAAATAATCTGTAATTTAATTCGTTTTAGATATTTTGAAATACACATATAAATCTAAAGTCATTAATCTATTGAATACATTTTTGAAATTTTAAAGTTAGATACGAATAAAAAAAAACACCTGAATATAGAAAGGTTGAATTGACTAAGAAACTAATAAAATAGGATGCCTTACTTGTTGAAAATCTCTTCTAGCTTCCACGAAGCGATCATAAGTCCATGAATCGATATATTTTTCTAAACTTGTCCCTCCTTTCTTAATATGGTTTTCCCATTTCTTAATTTGTTTCTTGCTTGTCAATTGTGAATAACCACCTTTCTGCAGTGTTCTTATACTCCACTTAGGATGCTATTTTGCAATTTTAACCGCTTTGATTTTCTCTTCTAATACAAATTTATATCTATCTACAAAATTGTCTTTCCACTATTTCATTCCTTGGGTCGTAGTCTTCGTCACACTTTTTATCATCCATAGGGTTACCTTCATTGCTATCCTCAGAGTCATCTTCATTGTTCTCCTCACTCTCCGCAGTATGAACCTTCATCTCATCATAACTTAGCAGAAAAGAAGTTCGTCTTCTACTAACGCGTTCTTCTCCTTCAAAATTTTTACAGTATAACGAAATACTTCCGATTGAGCAGCCATTTCTTCAGATGATATTTTTAAATCGGTTTCTGAAGCGGGATTTTCACTGTATCCAAATACATCTCGAAAACGCCTTTTCAATGATTGACTGTTGTTTGAACCTTGACGAGGTAAACCTTCAGATGTAGTCGAATAATCCAGAACTTTATCCATTTCTATTATTAAAATACTCTATTTGAAAACTTGTACTTTAGTTAAATGCTTCTCTTGTCTAAGAAAACTAATAACAGAAAATTAAAAAGAAAGATTTTTTTCTGCAATGCAAAACGCAAACAAATTTCGGATAGTTTAAATTTTTGGACACGCTTCTGATTTTTCGGGTTTCAATAATAAAAATCTAAGGTTAGATACTAACGCATCTGACTGAGCTGATTCTGAGTTTTTATTCAATAAACTCAATTCAGAAAAATTATCTTTTTATTCATTCATTTAAAGAGGGTTTTTATTTGTGAGCCGTTTTCGGTACACGGCACCACGGAACATAAACTAAAAACATTATTATGATTGTAGTCTCCTTTGCTATAATTACTTTAAAAATATATATATATAACTGCCCTATATATTGAGCAAACACAGAATCGGAATCGAGCTGAGATAATCTGAGGGAAGAAAGCTGACGCCGCATTTTAATTTAAAAGTTCAATTAAGATTTGCTTACCGTAAGCGCAATCCACAATTATTTATCATTGTTTTATTTGTTTACTGATTGAGTCAGTTCAACTCAGTTCTTTGGTTTCCTTTTCCAGTCCTAAATTTATCTACTTTAAACCAAACATAAACATAAACGTTTATAATTATTATGAACTACTTGAAAGTCTATTTTTGAACTCAGTGATATTAGCTGGCATGATAGGGAACATATTATCAATTCGTAGCATATCAACGCACATCAATTTTGGGTGTCTTCTATTTTATTGAAGCCGTTTTACTGATTTATTCTTAAGATACTCGTAATCTATTAAAATACCGCAAAAAATATACAAACCTTTCCTCTGAACTCAGAACAACAGCACCTGCAATCAAACAAGAAGAATATTTTAAAAATTTTATATCTCAATTCTTGCCGTCAATAGAAATTCTATCGTCGGTTAATCATTCCACAATAAACTCTTATCTTTACAAAATAAATGTGGCAAAGTAGATAATTTTTTGCCACGCTCGAGGCTCAGCAAAATTCAAAGTCTAAAATTGAGCGAAATGATTCACCTCGACCCAGCCAACGCGACTTAAAAAAAAAAACAAAACGCAACATTTTCCAAAGATCAATTTTCTCCAAGTTTTTATACATATAAAGAAAAAATCAAAAATAGTTAAATAGCGGCGGCAGATTTTGAACAGGTTTCTCAAGTTTCTATGAAAAAGCACTGAAATTCGCAGGAATTTAAGGCGATGATTCCAAACGGAAGCGGGGGCAAAACGAGTTGGGAACATCTAGAGACATTGGCGCATGCTCGATAGACACGGAATAAGTTTGCAGTCTGCGTGATTCATTATACTTACAAAGATTCATTGAACGGTCGTAAATTAATTTTTGATTAGCGGAAACTGCCTGAGATGCGGAAATGCAGTGATACTTTTTCCATGGAAAGGAAGAAATCTTCAGTTCGCCTCAATCTTCTCATGATAATTATGAATTTTCCTAAAAACTGATTAATATTCAAAACGCGGCTTACAATGCATTCAAAAGCATTTTTCAAGAAAATCTTGCTGAGCTCTGGATTTATCTCTCGTTTCGTTTGCTAACCAAGATGTTTTCACCTCTAATTAAAACGTGTCTGTATTTATAAGAGATAAAAATTGTCTCTTACGAGGCCCACGGTCGCAAATTCATGCAAAAAGTATTTCAAATAAATGAAATAAGAAACTTCTCGGTAAAGTGCCATTGCAGCATCACGCAAGTGCTGTGCTAGTAAAGACATTTTTTTAGTTGTATACAGACAGATGGTAGAATATTGAGGAAATGAACAAGAAAATCAAGCCCATGTGTTACAAATAGTTTTAATAAGATACTCGGTTCTAAGAAGACGAATTAAAAAGCCACTACGTAGACAGTCCGTTTGTACAGAATGTTTTGACTAGAAGCCTCATTTATTAAAAAAAATTATACCCTGGACATAAGTATTGTAATTAAGTAGCCTCAGTTTAACACTAGTTTAAAAAATATATATAGGAGGAGGGTCAAATAAAAAGTTTGCAAAGAACACAAAAATTGGCTCATATCAAAACGTAAACTGTACTTTTTAATAACGAGTCGAAGCAGTAAAGGGAAAAGTTGATTTTCTACAAGACCATATGTTACTTTTTAGGGGAGAAAATACCCCGCAGACATGAATATTACAACAAGACAACAAATCTAGTTCAATCATCGAACCTTAACCCCAAAAACCTCAGCAATATTGCCGACCGACGTATAAGGACAAGAAAATATTTTAAAATAAACTTAGCCTTATTTGAGGAAATCCTAAATGAGTGGAATAACGTTACACCAGTAACAATAACAACTTGAAGAGTTATCAAAAATAAATTTTAAAAACTCTCTCCTTTAGCTTTAACCAGTTTGTTATAAATGAAAAGGGTAAATAAGCAGTAAATATTATTATACCTCTGTATATACGTATTATTTAGCCAAGATTCGGTATTTTACTCATGGTTAATATCCAATAAAAAGTATCGGTTAAAATGTATTGATTTCTTACACATGTTTTAACACATTTAAAAATGCCTTTTCTATGATCCTAATCAATTAATAATCGAAATAGGTTTTATATATGCGTTCTACCGTTGAAAAATCTTAAATAGGTTCATGTTTTCTTGTAAATTGGTATACGATATCTGCGTTGAAGTACTGACATCAGTAAAAGTATCGAAGAAGTACTCAATACCGAAAACTATCGATCTTTTCTTTGTTTTCTTACCTATGATTTTGTACAGGAACAATAATTAGTGTTCTTTTGTTCTGTAAATATTTAAGGCACTTAATATCTCAATTTTCTGTTGTGGCTTTCGCACAAAGCGCCCAACTGTGTGCTCGATATTTTGAGATATGGTTATCTTGTACACCATTTCATATAAATATAAGCAACGTATGTGATTGAAATAATATACCATTTTCAATTTTTCCAATTGATTTAAACTTATCCCAATTTTTAGATAAATAAAATTACAACATGAACTTTATTTGATTAGAAAACAGAAGTTTTATTTAAATACTGAATTCAGTATCTTTTTACTTGAAACATTTTTTTTATTTTAGCAAATCCAATGA
Source organism: Philonicus albiceps (assembly GCA_963969385.1). Lineage (NCBI taxonomy): Eukaryota > Metazoa > Arthropoda > Insecta > Diptera > Asilidae > Philonicus > Philonicus albiceps. The sequence continues at coordinate 61,681,450 of OZ017772.1, forward strand.
ATCAACATTTTTCACTAATGTGTTAAAGGAAAGCTTAATTATTTGAATTTGGTTTGGAAATTGATTTCCCAATCAATCCTTTAACACATTATAGACAAATTTTGATTCATTGGATTTGATAAAATAATAAAAAAAAATTGTTCCAAGTAGTAGAGGAGTCTTGCTAAATTTTTGGTTATTTTAAAAGTTACTGATTCTGGCAAAAGGTTTCAATTTGTTTGTTATTAATCTGTTTTAGTTAAAATGTAACTTTATTGTCTTCCCATTCTACCAAAAGGGTACAAAAAATCATAGATCAGTAACTTTTTCAGCTCATTACCTAATTAGAAATAACTTTGAGCCTTATGTTGATTATTTTATTATAGTGTAACTATTTTGGAAGGTAAACGATGTAAATAATTAATATGCTGGGTAAGGTACAATTTATTTTTAAAAATGAGTAATTTTTATGATGAACTCTACACAAACACTTATGGTATGTGTGGATGAATTAACGCAAGATCATTAAACTTAAATCAGTGTTACTTTTTAACTAATTATTCGACTCATAGATAAAATAAATAAGTGGCGTTTGCCATCTTGGCGGATATTAAAAGTGTGAGGGAACATTTCGAATTTGTAAAACTGGCAGGATCAGGTAGTTTATCATAATTCGTATGATAGTTTAGTTACTTAGAACTACAAATATGACATCAATTTTATCTTCTAGGAGAGAAAAAGGGATCTGGTCATCCACACAAATCGTGTTTATAGAAACAATTAACTAAGTTCGAACCCTTAGGGAAACACGTCAGAAAAAGCCTCGTTCAATAAAGCCAATTATCTTTACTTAATTCAAAAATTGGTATTACTCCTTTGGAATTTTTATTTGTAAGATGGCGAGTAACTTCCGTAAATTAAAGTGACCAACTATCGTCGCACTCAGAACCTTATAAACTGCGTCAAGTGAACTTCCGGCGGTGATTTCCCCCCCGAACATCAGTCGCTGGGGAGTCGCAGACTAAAAGTACGCTCTAAAATATAAAAAATAAAAACAAAATTCATAAGAAAGCCAAGCAAAGTACGTCGAGGTGCCCTGCTTCCTCTTCGGCGTAACTTTCGTCGCCAAATTGTGGCTGTGGCGTAGGATTGAGGTCAAAACCCAAACCGCAAGACGCGCGACTCCGCAGCTTTCGCGATCTTCATATTTGGGGCTGGGCACATTTAAAAACATCGTGACTATTTGGGAGTTGCGGTCAAACTCATTTGGGTGTTTTTCTTCATTCACTGTCTTAAAGAAGACCTGGTGTAATTGATTCACAACTTACTGATGGAATTGCCGGTTTTTATATTTGATTCTTTGAATAGGGCTGAACTATCGTTCTTTATAGCCACGAATTATATCACGTCATAGTTAATGTAAGCAACAATAAATTTTGTTTTGTTATGGATAAACATTTTATGAGCAATAGTTTCAGTGGCCAACTGATTGAACTTATCAGCGTAATTTTATACAGCATTTATCAGAATATTATCTCTGTTGACCATAAGGCCTTAGACTCAAATTTCCTTCAGATTCCCTTCATTTTGTAAGAACCTCTCAACTTGTAGCAAAGTTTATCTTTGAGCTGTCGTTCCCAACTGAAATTTTATCGTGTGTTATTTTTTTTTCTCACACAATCTAGCGCTTTATAAATAATTTAAACAATTACGTTGTTTGTTTAAGAAAAGTATTATCTTTTTATCTTTTGTCTTTCGGTTAAAACTTTAACTTTAAAATGGGGTTTAAAGTGCATTCTTTATTTCTTTTACTTTAAAAATTCAGTTATAACCTTTTAATGAATTAATTGCTAAAAATAAATTCATTATTAAACTATAAAATATTAACTAAATTCCCGCGATAAATTTGTAATAGTGCTACAAAATCACTGCTTTAATGCTTCTTATTCATGATTTCATTGTAATTTTAGAGTCGTTAAGAAAATCCGAATGAATCATTTCACCTTCACTTGTTTTGCATAACGTAGTAATTTTCTTAAAATGTATAAATTTATAATCAAACTTATGCTATTGATGAAAATCTATTTTCGCTTCTTATAACCACATGGTAAATATTTCCCATAATTCAAAGCCGAAAAAAATGTATTACTCTGTGTACACTTTCCTAACAAACTATTAAGACATTATCTGTAATTTAGTTCTATTCTATTCTATCCTAAGGGAATAGTAATCTAATATCATACTATGCTATTTCCAATTTTATAAAATTTAGAAGGAAATATCGAAATATGATCAAATCATTAGAATGATAATTTTTAAAATTATACCTAAAAAATAACAGAAAAGCTATTTTGAGTTTTTCAAAAATGTTATCAATTACATAATAAAAATTTTTTACACAAACGTGAAATGACCATTTTTATAAATTCATCACGCCAGCATTCTAAAATATACCAATTTTTAATTTAACGAATTTACATGGCAAAACACCGAAGAGTGAGTTTATTTTCTGGCAAAGGAAAATCAATAAATAAATTATACAAGGCCCGATACACCACGTCTAATTTCACTTTCTCTACCGTCATAGATGACCTAAAAATAGTCAAGAAATTCAGCATCAGGAAATTATAATTTTACCAGAATTACCAATTTAATCAAATTGATTATTCGAAAGTAAACAATTCAGCTTTAGTACTAAATTTTCATTCATAAGTTATCGCCAAATTTTAGTTTTCTATGAACATTTGGACATGCTATTAAATCAAACCTTTCCATAGTATTAAATTGTAACTTTGATTTGCAGGGCTTCTTGTAAAGCGAATCAGTTGCATATTATTTTTACATCCTGCCCTGCAATTGAAAAGTAGGAAGTCACAGCCCAAGAAGTTTTCCTTGAGAAGGTAGGCCAAAGAAACTTTGATTGTTTGCATTCTTCTGCCGCTGCTATCATCTGCCCATTATTTCAATTATCGGTAGTGAGGCCTGACGACAGTTTGCCGGGCTTTTGTTTTCTCCGGACTGTTGCATAATGAGTCTGGGGCGTGTAATTTGCGTACTCCATCCAATTTCCCCTTCACAGACATGACTAAAGAAAATTATAAGTGAAACAGTCCTACAAAATAAATGAATTGAGAAATATTTCTTACCTAACAACTAAAATTAATAATATATAACAATTTTTAATAGTAACCCAGTCTAGTAAATTCACGAGTCCAAATTTTAAAGACTGCATAATAATCGTGAAAAAAATATGTAAGAAAAGGGATAAACCAAAGTGATAAGATAGTGTTGTCTAAATGATAAGATAAAACTGCCTACGTTGTGCAATATTTTTTATTATTTTAAATACATTTTTTTATAGAAATTCTACTCGTTTATTTCCAGGAATATTTTTTCTTTACAAAACTTATGTATTTTTTGGATCAATAGAATTTTACTTCGGAAAATAACGAACTTTCAAAAATCTAATCATTTTCGAAAATAAGTAAATTTCAAATAATTACAAAGATTTAAAAATTTTCCCTACTCGAAATAAAGTTAGCCTTAATTCGCACCATTTTGGATTCAGTGGTGACGGCGTATTTTCGGTGTATGCACACACCATAAAACGATTATCGAAAAATCATTTCTACGGTAAGTGATTGTTTCACTTTAGATTTAGCCTATTATTTTGTCTTAATGTGAGTTAAAATGTGTATTTGGAACAAGTTAACACTTTCAAATATTTTGAAAATAACCCAAAATTCATCCCATATTCATCAGTCCGTTGTCCAAAATGTATGCACCTACCAAAAATGGTGGTTTCAGATAGAATTCACAAGTTACACAATTTTCGTATTGAAAATTTTAATTAACCACAAAACAAAATTAACAAATTGAGTACGAGGTCTGTTCAAAAAGTATCGCGAATTTTGTGTTTTTTCAAAAAGTATTTATTTATTCATAAATATCTATTTTGCTCCCTTCAAAGTAATTCCCATCAGATATTATAGACTTGTGCCAACGTTTTTTTTCCAATCCTCAAAGCACTTTAAAAAATCATTTTTTGTAATCTTGTTTAGCTCCTCCTTCGATGCCGTGTTTATCTGCTCAATCATGGAGTAGCGTCGTCCTTTCATGGGCCTTTTCAGTTTTGGGAACAAAATCTGGCGACTGGTGGCTGCAGCATCATTAGTGTGTTGTTTTTGGCCAAAAATTCGCGCACAAGCAACGATGTGTTAGCAGGGGCGTTATCATGATGCAAAAGCCAATTGTTGTTCTTCCACAAATCCAGGCGTTTCTGGCGGATATCACACAACGAGCCTTCCGGCACAACGCGTTATTCTACTTTTAAAAAGTGCTGAAAGTAACAAATCCGACAATATATTGTGAAATTTGAGGAAAAAGCTTCGTTATAAATCGAAAGTAGATATTAAGGAATATTCAAAGCACGACTGATCCTGCCGAAAAGCATTTTATTTTCGATAATCGCGCCAACTACGTTTCGGTGCAGGTATCAGACAAATATTCCCTGACGGGGCACAATAGCTTTGATATGAACACTCTCATTTAAAACGCACGAACGAATACTTGCCGGAGCGGAAACGCTACGAGCAGAAAACGATTGACGCATGATTATATGAACGGGCGCTTATGCTGACTGCACTATGACAGGATTTCTTGATTTGAAAATCCTATGTTTGTGTTTGTACGACCAAATTATCACGTAAGCACAGAAAGTCGCTTTTGTGAAATTAAATTGCCTCTGCGTCAGTAATTGACGTAACGCCAAGGCTTCCAGTTAATAATATTTCTAAATTCCTATGAGTGCTATCTTATTTTAATTACATTTATACTTAAAGTTTTATTTATATTTGGAATGCCTTTGAGGAGCTATGCGGACAGAAAGTTTTGCTTGGGCATTCCATCGGGAGTATCTGCGCTCCTCATTGTGCAAGCATTTGAAAGGTTAGCGTTCCACGGTCTGCGGGCCACACTAGCGATCTACATGCTGGAGCACCTACTGTATTCAAGCCATCTGATAGTCCTAGCTTACCATCTGTTCAACACCATGGTCTTCATGTCCGCTTCTTTGGCAGTGCCGATTGGAAAACTCCAATGTGGAAAGTACCTCTCCGTAATCGCGGCATTCATCCCTTATTTGGTCGGTTACGTCCTCCTGCTGCTTACATCGGCGTACGAGGATCATTCACGGAGCCCGATCTTCTTGCCGACCTCACTTCCACTGATTGCATTCGGTGGGGGATTCCTCTACAGCTGCATATCCCTGATGATAGTCGAGCAAACTGATAGACAAGACGAGTTAGAGGAGGAAGTTCACAATATAATTCTCTGTAACTTTCTTGGTCTAGTCTGGATGTTCATGGCTAGATTCTTGATTCCTGAGATACAATCGGTCGTATCTTGTTTTGGGACAGACTGCTATCTAGCGTCCTTCATAACGATTTGTTTATGCGCGGGAGTTGCAGCAATTTTATTCGTAGTTTTGGGATTTTCGTATGTCGACTTGCGGCAACACAATGAAAACAACACGAGTCGGGCCTTCTGTTTGGGGGCATGTCAAAATTGCTGGAGACTTCCAAAGTCAAGAGCTAAGTATCTTAGGGAAAATAAACAGAATTTTTCTACAGAAGAGCTAGGAAATATCGAAGGCTTCTGGGATAGCGCAATATATTTTGCTCAGCTGGCAATATTTTGGACATGTTGCTGTCAGCAAGGATCAACCTGGACACTGCAAGCAACAGAAATGAATTCTTTCTTATCATTCCTGGATATAACTCCGAGTCAAATTCAAGTATTATTTCCGCTGTTCTTCCTACTTTTAGCTCCATTTCAAGAAGTTGCTGTTTTGCCCCTACTGCGCAAGATGAAAATACACAAAATGCAGCACAGGCAATTCATCGGAAGCATCTTCTCAGTGCTAGCGACCGTTGGAGCCTGGTTGCTGCAAGAGTACATAACACTGACCAAAGAAGGCATTTTTGCGGGCTCCGAAAATTCCAAAAGTAGGGCCCGCTTTGTAGGACAGGACCAAAGCAGCTTAGAGTTGTTATGCATATTATGGCAAATTCCGCAGTATTTTTGTTTAGCTTTTGCCGCCGTGATATTTTTGTCCACCACCTTTGAGGTAACTTCTTTAAACTTAACAGGAAGCTATCAGGACATAGCAGTGATGATCTGTTTGCTTTCTCTGAGCTGCGGAGAAGCCCTAACTGGCGTAACTTACTTCATCCTCTCAGTCGACAAAAAAACTTGGTTTATGATCAATGCAATCTGCCAAGCTGTCGCTTGTATTTTATTTCGTGTAATTACATTGTTACAAAACTTAAAAAGGACATAATAAAAAATATATATATATTATGTTTTTGAAGAATCTAAACTCTCTCTAAACGTGGTACAGGCATAAAAGTAGAATTAGGTTGATTTCTCAAATAATTCATCTCAAATGATCATCTTCCTTAAGTCTTTATTTATAGGACGGAACTCAGAGATCTCTCTATAAAATGAAAAAATATTTCCTTATTAAGCATTAAAATTTCGAAAAGTGATATTAGAAATAATTACATATTTCAATTAGTTTTCTATCAATTATTTTACAAATTAAAAAGATAATTCTCATTTTCTTGAATCTGTATTTTAACCGACGAATGCGTGCTTGTCACCGGTAATCAAAAATTCCTAAAGAGCATGGTATAGCTCCTTCCTGTAACTTCCTGTAAAAAAGGACAGCAATCGTTAAGAAAAATTGTAAAAATAGAATGAAAAAGTTTTTCGCAGGTGGTTTTCTGTTTGACATGTTATTTCAATAACTCCGAAAACCATGCCAACATACTAGGTGCTATATGTAAAGGGTGTTTCAAATTACGCGGTTTTTTTAAGAATAAATAAAATATAGATGGCGCACTGAATTCGTCTGGGTATTTTGACATTTAAGAAGTGTGATACATGACATTTATAAAAATAGCTTCGCACACGATACAACGAGTTCAAATTATTGAATTATTTTATGAAAATCAGCGTTCTGTGAAAAGTGTTTTTAGAAAATTACGTGAATTTTATGGTTTACATAATCGTCCATCTGTAAGCACTATTGGTCGAATTATTCAGAAATTTCAAGAGACCAGTTCGGTAGATCAAAAACGAGTAAAACGCAGTCGTTCACAAGAAAATATTGATTTGGTTCGTGACAGTGTTCCTGAAGATCCTGAAATGTCCATTAGACGACGGTCACAAGTTGGACTTAGTGGATCAACAACATGGCGTATTTTACACAAGGATTTAGATCTGAAAGCATATAAGGTTCAAATGATACAGGAACTAAAGCCATTAGATCATTTAAAACGTCGATCATTTGTCAATTTCATCAATGAACAACCAGCTTATTTTTCTCAATCAGACTTCTCCGATGAGGCACATTTTGAACTTGGTGGCTATGTTAATAAACAAAAGTTCCGTATCTGGGCTAAGGAAAATCCACGAATTATTCATGAGAAACCTATACATCCTAAACGAGTTACTGTTTGGTGTGCAATATGATCAGGTGATGTAATTGGACCTTACTTTTTCGAAAATACTGCTGGTGAAGCTGTAATTGTCAATGGTGATCCATATCGTCGGATGATAACCGAATTTTTGCGGCCTGAATTAATGAATATTGATCTAGAGGATATTTGGTTTCAACAGGATGGGGCTACACCTCACTTTGCACAAGAAACAATTTATTGAGAGACAAATTTCCTGGACGTGTAATCTTAAGAAAGGGTGATGTTAATTTATCACCAAGATCATCTGATTTGACACCGTTAGACTATTTTCTTTGGGGTTATGTGAAAAGTCAGGTTTATAAAAACAATCCACAATCGATTCCTGTTTTGAAAAATAAAATTATTCGTGTCATTGATCAGATAGAGCCTCAATAGTGTCAAAATGTCATTGAAAATTTAAACAAAAGAGTGGACGTCTGTGGAACTGCAAGAGGAGGCCATTTGGCAGATATTATTTTTCGCATATAAATGTCATAATATTGATGACTTCAATTACCAATAAAAAGTTTTTGAAAATGAATGCAAATTATGTGTTTTATTTATTCTTAAAAACAAACCGCGCAATTTAAAACACCCTATACATTATATTTAAGTTATTAGATTTAAGGATACTCAAAATTAATGAATTTCTTCAAGCACTGCAACTGCACTGCAAATCAGAATATCGGACAAAGCCACGGAATATAACAGTAAAGAGTATGAAATAAAAATTGTTTGGAAGCGGATACATTAAATGTTCTTCGTTTGCCTCTCAATTCTCTGTTGCAGCAGTAAATCAGACCTCATCATATTTTTTTTTTGCTTTCCTCCAGACCTTGCCTGATTGCTTTAAGCTTTGGGTATTTTGATTTAGCTTACGACCTTCATGACACACCTTCTAGATCTTTTCTTTTAAATAAACTGTTTTCTTTTGTTTCTTAATTCTAAAGTAACATATAATCTAACGAGATGCGCATACGAATACGAGACTAAAATTGGTAAGTGAGGTGAATTTTGGGATTCTAGCCCCCGGTAACCAGTTTTTTTTAATTTCCGACATTCGTATCTACTTTTTCTTCTTGAAGTAAATATCCTCTAAATGCAGAATTAAAGCAAATTATTGTCTTTCGATTTTCAAATTGTGTATTCTGCGTAATCCTCTCCGGAACAAAACAGTCTTAGTTTGCAGTTAGCCGCAATTTGAGACTAGGCTCAGAGCAAAAATGCGTGATCAAATCATATTTTTGTAAAGGTGACTGCAAGCCGAGACTGGTCTGATGCAGGCCAACTTCAAGCAAGCAAATAGAAGCTACGCGCAGCACTCCAAGAAATTGCCCAACGAAAGAAATGCGAGAAGTACACCGAGCACTCAACAAAAATTAACGACTGAATCGGCAAATCAACGCTAACAAATTTAATTTTATCCCATTTCGCAAATACAAATTGATGACAGCAAAACTGTGGGGCTTTTGGCCACTTAAGGCGCAGAACGGGCCGCTCCCCTCGGCCAGTGGATGGTGGTGGCAGCTCCAAAAGTCACCAGTTGGGAACAAACGGGGCTTTTGCAATTTGTTCAATGGAATGTAATCCCCAGTGCCTTGAAGCTCTGGTCCAGTTTCCTCTGGGTTTGATCAAATGAAAGATGAAATTGCGGGGATTCACCCACGCACCCAGGACGAGCCCGACGAAGGTTGTGGGTTCTTTTCCAGCTAGCTCACATCCCTTTGACGGATTATTCTAAAGATTTTTAATTTCTACTTAGTTATCTGCACGTACTTCCACTTTCCAGAGCAGGGCGATTATTTCGCAATTCCTCTGCGGGGTAGACGCACTCGAGACTTTGGCACTTGGCACAACCACTGCACTGCACCCACTCGCGAACTCGCACGGAATTGAATCAGTTCGGTTAGGAAATCGGCGATACTCGAAATGTAGAACTCGTCTTGTACCGAACAACTGGCAAATTAATGAGGAAATGGCAAGTGGAGTCTAACCCACTAACTTGTTACTCCAGCAGTTAAAAATAGAAGCAACAAAACATGAATACGCAAGCAAGCTAACCTCATCCAAGCCAAACCAAAAACTGACTGAAGACAAGTGACATTTCTAGATGGCAATGCGCAGCGCTGCGGCGTCCAAGAGGCGAAATAAGCATCGACGGTGATGCCAGAAAAGTGCAGTGAAAATTTTGTACTAGATTTCAATGCGTCCACGGATAAATTTTTTTGAGTTCGTTAGTTTTATAATTTCTAAAAAAATTCAAAACATTTTCGCTTTAAATAAAGCAGCAGCAGTGTGCGGATTTCGTGACCATTTCGCCAAAAATTCACCTCATATCGTTCTGCAACTATCGTATTCGCCTGATTTAACACCGAATGACTTCTGGATATTCCATAAACTTAAAATACCACTCCATAGACATCGTTTCGACTCAATCGAGGAAATAAAAACCAAACCGACGATAGCTTTGAAAGCCATACCGGGAAAGGACTTTTTTCGAATTATTAAAATTTATTTTGTTTTAACAAAATGTAGGCAAGTAACCCTGTACAATGTGCTTCAATTTTCGTTTCGTCTCCCCCTAAATTTTAAATCATTTTCTCACACATGAGCCCTTTATAACTTTTTATTTTTAGCAAAATCTGCAAAATCGGTCGACTAATGGGACAAGAACCGAAAAAATATAAAGAAAAAACGTCACGAATGTCACATGTTGTTATTTAGATCATCATTGGATCGGAGTACATTTTAAAAAGACGATGTTAAAAATGAATTATTGTGAGGGTTTGTTCAATAGAAAATTCCAAAATTCTCTGCACTAACACTAGTCGAATTTCACTGCATTCGAACCTCAGACTTAAGATTCCAGGGATAGAAGCTTATAGCTCAAATTAAATAAAAGTTTTAACAGATATAAGAAAAACTTAATCTTATAGAATTATTCGCAAGAAATTAAAATTTCATTTTCGAAAATCATTTAAATTATACCAGGAAAATATCCAGATTTTAAAATTCCTTTCTTATGTATTTTTGCTCGAAGAAACTATTGAAAAGTTAAATTCCCCACAAAGAAAACATTCGTAAAAGTACAGTGAAATTTGTGAATTTGTCTGGAAACGATTTGAAACTTTTGTGAATTGGTTCTGTTCTAGCTCCGGAACGTTGCCCAAGTGTTAGCTTCTCCCGGATGTAAACAAACCAAGAGTAGAAAGTCAGATGCATAAACCACTCGATTTTAGTCAATTTACTGACATTAATATCACGCTTTCCCCTAAAAATTCAATTTAGTGTTAAGAGCATTTGCATTTGCATGGTCATAATTGACTAAAAATTGATTTAACACGTAAAAATTGCGGATTTTTTTCCACTAACACGCAGCCGTGCACTTTACACCGCAACACAGC